>OU015497.1:6346128-6441128 GCA_907164885.2 Dolomedes plantarius | reverse complement strand
CGCTTTTCTGGACTGTCTGGAGAACGAAGAAATTTGTCGTATCACGTGGCCATAACGTTCACCTGATCTTAATCCAATAGAAAATGTTGGGGATAACTTGGGGCGACGTCTTGCTGCTCGCCCATATCCTTCGACAAACAAACCGTCCCTCAGCCATGCAGTGAAGCGGGAGTGGGACAAGTTACCTCAAAACCTCATTCAACGCATGCCACGGCGGGTCACGACATGTGGGAAGTTGCATTGCACTGAATGGTGGACATATTCCTTACTGACATGTCTCTCCGGATTGCCTGTCGTTAGTAATTTGCATTTTTTGTATTGTTCTGTTTCAGGGTCAGTATGTACCTTTTGCTGAAACAACCTGCTTCAACACTTTCTGTAGTTCCTCTCGCAAAAAATCTTACAGTTTTGATCTTACAGTTATATCATGTCTCACATTTTCTGTCTATACCTATTTATCCCACTTAACATGAGGCCAGACCTACGATATTTTTAAACATGGCAGTTTATCCACCGTGCTTATGATTTGTCCACTTGTGTGTATATATATATATATATATATATATATATATATATATATATATATATATATATATATATATATATATATATATATATATATATATATATATATATTGGAATCTCGATCTATCGCTCTTCAAGGGACCGATTGAAATGAATGATAAAGGGCATGTTCACATAGGAGTCCGTTGCGTAGCGTTAAGGAAAAGATGACGTTGAGACGAAAATAAACCAATCATAGGCGTTAAGAATTTCATTTATAATCGTTTGGAGGCCTATGATTGGTTTATCTTCGTCTCAACGTCATCTTTTCCTTAACGCAACGCAACGGACTCCTATGTGAACAGGCCCAAATGCGGAAACATAACAAAGCAATAGGATCGTTGGGACTGGATAAAATGAACGACACATACGTAAAAACGATGGATCCGAAAACGATCGATCGAGATTCCATTGTATATATATATATAATGTACATACTTGTACTTTACTTTTCCATCAAGTAGATGATATTCTTCTTATGTTAATGTAAAAACTGTTTATAATTTTAAACCATGATAGCGGAGCACAGATTCATAGTCTTCCTGAAAGATGGTGAGCTTTTACCTCCGATGTCGAATAATGACTTTATTGTTTCTTTCTTAACAAGTTGAATCTTTTCCGCTTTTACTTTCAGTATATTTACTTTGTCGTGAATAATAATTTTAGCTATGCTTTTAATTTTTTATTCGGCGTCACCTTTGAAAACGGATGTTGAATAACGTGTTTGAGAAGAGAAAATTATAAAGACTGAAATTACATGATAATCAGAGGTGCTGTGTTAAAAATTCTGAAGGTTATTTTTTAGCTACAAAAAAAAAAAAACAGTTAATAATTGCCGATGTTCACAAAAGAACGCAGTTCACGTCATGATATCGACGATGGAAAAGTAAGGTTCGAGTTTGAAAGAAAAGTGGAACCTTATAACGTTAATAATGAGCACAGCCACAGAAAATTTGTGCCAGCAGAAAATAGTTTCAAAACTGTAATCGGATTTTTTTATTTGTGTCCTACACATCACTAGAAACACTGCGTCTAACATACATCATAACAAACACTTTGTCTCATATACATTAAACAGAAAAATTTATGAAACAAAAAATACATGAATTGGTCTTTCGTAATATAAATATTTGTGCCTGATTTGTTTTGCTATCTCATCATTTTTGAATTTTTCCAATCCCTAGTATAATTTTATGAAATATTTTCGAAAAAAGGAAGTACTCCTGAAAACTGTATAATAAATGCACTCTTAAAAAGAAAAGATTTTATATTTGCAAAATTTTCTGACACACAGAAATTTCAGATTTATATTTAAATCAGTTGTACAAGAAATCTATTCACCAGCCAGAATTATAATTTTGAAAAGGACAGTCCAAATGCAGATTAGTTTACTCTGAAATTTTTATAGCATTTCGCTGAGTTATTGTTCCTTAACTAACAACGTGTAATTTCTGAAACGGAGAAATTAATAAAACAAATTTCAATTAACTTTGTTTTCTGATAACGGTGACTTTACTGCGATGTATACTACACGAGAAAAACAGTATTGCGTGACAAATAAGAATTTCTTAGTCACTTTTGCTGTTAGGGGAAAAGAATATAGATTCCGTAATTCTAGTAAAAGAAATGAAATAAGCCGAGACACTTCCATAAAATGCATCGTAAAAGGTGTTTGTGGCTCTGAGTGGATGCAACAATAAATTTTGTGCGCTTTCTTTAGAGGAAAATTTCGCTTTTATTTCAGAAGCTAGAAACTGAATGTAAGAACTCTGATATAAAGCGTGTTACATTTTGTTAAAGGAATTTTATCCCTTTAATTTTTCGATACAGTAGAACTACGTGTTAAAGGTGCCTTTTGTATAGATTTTAATTCTTTTCGTTATAATAGTTTCATTATTCCCGTATTTGAAAACTTTAGACCCGAAAAATACTGTTATGATGAAAAACAGTTTTAAAATTTGGTTTCAGTCATAAACTTCAAATGTTTTCAATGTCTTTTCTATTTAGTTATTGATAAAATTATAATGGTATTTCCAATTTTGAATGCATAGAAGGCCTTTGAAGGTGAAGTTTATGCCCTATAGATTGCACTGAAGCAGCTGCTGACTATAGACCACACATTTGATGGCGTTGTTTTACTCTCAGATTCTCAGGCAGCAATCAAAGCCCTTAATTCAGCAGAGGTCCCTTTATCAGCTGAAGTTTGTCGGGAATTCATCAGGCTTCTGGGACCAAAATATGAATTAAGTAGTTCCATGGTGGATACTTAGCCAATGCGGCACCTTTGAAACCGAACAGGCGGAATTTATTGCACAAGGAAGCGCTCAACCGCTTCAGCAGAGATGTTCCGAGATGTCCTACACTTCTGTAATACTGTTTATAAAACAGATGATGAATGTTAAATATAAATATTAATTACAACTACGGGACAGAATAAAGACAAAGAAATGGACTGAGGAAGATCTAGCTGATATATATACATATATATATATATAGGATAACTATGCCTAATATGAGACCTTCCCTAATATGAGAACCCAGCTTACAGGACGTATAAAGTGCTGCCGCCTGGCGACAGGAGCGCAAAACTGTAATTTATTGCATCATTCCTAATCGGTGAGTGAGTCGAGTGTTTGCAAGCGCACGCTAATGTGCAGTATTTTTTTTTCCTGAATGTGTGCTCGTCGACATTTTTGAATCACCATTTTCATTGGCTGTTTTCACATTTAAGGTAAGACAATTATTAAAACTGTTAGTATTGGATAGGTAGTTATAAATGTGGATTGTAAACACGCCTGTTTGTTTTTAAGTTAACGTCAATCTTAACCTAAAAAATTCGTTGGCGTGTTCAATAACATGTTCGTGCCCAATATGAGACCACAAAGCATGCCTAAAATGAGATAGGGTCTCATATTAGGCATTTTAGGTTTCACTCTCACAGCCTTATTTCCTCTGAAGCTGCAGATGCAATGACGTCCAGGCGAAATTCACAACCATGTAGCAGTAGTGACAACGTGGAAGGTATTGATGAAACAACAAGTTCAAACCAGTTCTTAGTGACTCCTGAAGAAATAAATCCCTTGCCTACGTTACCTGAGAATACACCTCGAAACCAAGTAGGGTCCGTAAAGCCGATATTATCACATCATCGCCCTATAAAAATAAATTGTCTGATAGCATTAATAAAAGAACTGCAGCATATTCGAAAAAACTGTGTTTCCCACAAGAAAAAAAAAGTAATAGAACTAAAAGATAATAAATCAAAGGATAAACAAGGAAAAGGAGATTAAGATAAAAAGAAAAAGATAAGGAAAAAATAAAAGGCAAAGGCAAAGGGGTCCCTATAGGAAGGGGAAAATTAAGGATGGATGAAAACGCAATACTAGTAACAAAACAGAGAACGAATAAGCCTAATTATAGCTATGATGATCTCAGCTCATTTGAAGATGATGAAATCTTTCTCTCCATGACAACAGAGATGATAGCGTTGATAAAACCGACGCTGGAGGCCTTTTTTGTGGTTGTTTATTTTCAGAAGACAAACGGGGAGAGCAGTGGCGTCAGTGTAAAAGTTGTTTGAGGTGGGCCCATGAAGATTGTGGAGCTGATGAATCTTTTATTTATAAACAATGTGAAAAGTTTGAATCTAAAAGCAAAGAGTAAACAAAACCTGTAGTGTAAACCAACTAATTTGTTTATAATGTCACTTTTCATTTTCACCTATTAGTGTATATAGGTAACTGTTATCTAAGTATTGTGTACAATTTTGTTTTTACGAACTTTTCAGTAATTCTAATTCATATTTAGAATTGTAGAATGGGGGTCTCATATTAGGACTACTTTTTTCAGACCCCCAAAAATGGAACACTTGTGTTTATAATTTCATAGAAGAAAATTGTAAGGCTATTTTCATTTTCTATCATTGTTATACAGTATGCCCACTAAAGTCCCTTCCCACCCTCTTAAATTCGAAGCGGCTGCTGTTATATTCATAAAAGTGGTGTCTAGGTATAAGAAAGTAGCCATGCGCTACTGAGTGAAACCACCTACCGCGCCACCTGGTGGAAAACTGCGGAGTTAGCATTCCTATCTCGAAAACGGAACGAGATAGGGAAAAAAAGTGATTTACGAAGTTGTAGAAAATCATCCATTTAGTACGAAAAGATACCTTGTGGACATTAATGAGAATACTACAATGGTTAAAACGCGCGTTTGTTTTTTCGTGATTTCCTACACTGTGACGTCATAAAACTTGAACGAAAGGAGAAATGATTATCTTTATATATATATATATATATATATATATATATATATATATATATATATATATCCCTTGTTATATAATTTTTTTCCTATTTAGTGTATTAAACTAAATATCTGATTTGTTGATTGATTTGATAAACTGATCAAAGCGATGACCAGTTCTTCAAAATCTTACCCACAACGTGTAATGGGATGCATTTTCCCCCAAAGGAGAATTTTCCCAGAAAAAAATCGAATTACGCATATATTCTCATGGAAAATAACCCTTTACTGGTTAAAAATATACTTTCAATCTTTTCTTTTTGTCTTCTGTTGAGAAAAATATAGCTGTTCACAGCAAATCGGATAAAAGTCGTGGCATGCGTGAAATACAAGTATGAGTAAAACACAAAAATAGTTACTTTTCAACACGGGTTGAACAGAATATCATGTTTTAAGAAAAACAGTCTAATCAAAAAGAGTACGCTGTATGCCATATATAACGGTAAATTTTAAATCTTCTTTTGTCGATACATGCAGCTTTAAATAAAGGTGTTTGTTGTCATGGCTACCGATATATTACTGTCGAGCAGGTGTAAAGAAAGGTCAGTGCTTGACCAGCAGAAACATTGTGTGAATGTTTTTCTGCAAAACTGAACTGACGTGTATCGTAATTCAATATAATCCCTACATTCCCGGCGTTTTCAAAAAGTTCCGAGAACCTTCTATTCATGTCACTGGAAATATAAAGAATTCCAGAGAATATTTCTGAAAAAAGGGAATCTTTATTTTTATTTTTATCATTCCGGAATAAATCTGTATTTATTTGTATTTTATAAAATATGCTCTATAAATAAAACTTCTGTATAGAATAATTTATTTTGTTGACATTATAGTGGGAAATCAGTCATCTGTGAAGTGTTCCTTTATATTAAACCTCTAAATAGAGATGTCTATATATATTTAAGTACATTAGAAAAATGGATATATTCATTTTTCAGAAATCGCATATTTTAATAGAACAAAAAATTATACTTTATATCAGTATTTAACTGTTCCATTTATCTCCATACATCCGTTTTATTCAAATGTTTTATAGTTCCGTAATTTCTAAAAACTGTGTCGTCAGAAGGCTAAAATACCTCATGCTAATGGTACTTGAAGTAAATGATAAATCTCATTTAAATGGATATAAATGTTCGGTGTGTACAAAAATGTACTTTATGCGAGTGCTTGTATTGAATGTTTTAGCCTGCCTTTCCCATTTATACGAAGTATACTTGACTTATAGGGTTCCTTCTTAATTTTAATGTCTTTATACTTACTAAATATCTTTATGGATGTTTCAAAAAAACATTTATATTAGAAAGCACAAAATCTGTAGCTTTATTCATATCCAAAGTCTACACCATTTACGATATTATCGTTTATTTTTTTTTAATTTATTCTTGTGAATTTATATGTAGTTGAATCCTGTTATGTTATTGGGGGAAACACATTACACAGAAATGGATAATTACTTTTTAGTGATAATTATGGAAGAATTAGTCACAATCATATGGCAAATCATGATTTTTTAAAAGTTATTATAGACATCTTCATATAATTTCCATATAATTGCGATTTTTAATAACTACTCGTGAAAAATGTTGTTATTGACAACTGTTGTTCTAGACCAGGTCCATATAAGCTTCGGGTTGAAGTGTGAGGCTCCGAATTATATATAGCACCGTGAGGGTCGGGGTCCGTCTTAACCAGTTGCCACCTCAATTTTGACCGAGCACCCCCAGGGGATATATCTGGGGAGATCTTACCTTCTCCCACCCTTTCTGACCTTTTAGGCGGACTTTCCGGTCAGCGGATTTAATGAGCCCATATCCGGTCTAGACACGGAGGTATTTATGGCACGCATCGGGATTTCATCCACGCACCCTCAGCACTACAAGGGAAAAGCCGACGCGTTACCACAAGGCTACCTCGAGTCCTTCGTGATAACTATTAGCATATATATGTCATACATATTACAGGGTATTTAGTAGTATCTTATACAATAAATTAAATGTAATATATAAGTTTTCTTAAAATAAACGCACTAGAAAATATATAATTTTACTGTTTAATAACATTTAAGGAGTATGTTTATAACATATGCAAATTATATCCGTTGGGAATGTGTTGTAAAGCGTTAAACTGACCGATATCTGTAGTAAATTTAATTTACATAAATCTTTGAACGTTATCATCGTTTTGCCCCATCTCTTTTACCTCATTTCTTTGGCCAATATATCTTTCCTTTAAAAAAATTGTTTTTTGATACATGGTTAAAATACAACGTTATCCTTCATTCATTTTCGAGCATGATTTTCACTAAGATTAAAAAATGTCATCTGCTGCCATTCAGAGAGAAAATATTATCTTACGCACGACATGTTACGCACAACAAGGATTCCATGAAAAATAGTTTCATTACTTGAAACTTCTGCAGGAGGGAGCATCCATCGAATGATAGGACGTTCAAAGTAGATGTTATTTGAATAATGAGTTATGCGATACTTTAATATCTGGTGTAGCCACTATACTTTCTCATAAAAGATTAAAATATTTATCATGATTTGCTCACAATAAATGGCGTATTTTCCTGTCATTTTATCCGTTTTATTTTAGACTAGTATATAACCCCCGTCCAAAATGACGGAATGTTGATCAGCGTTTCCTTCTCATAAGAGTTCATAGAAACAAACAAACAAACAAACAAACAAAAAGCACGAAGATTCTATTTTTGAATGTAATGAAGAAATATTTTAAACATATAGACTGGCGAGCAAGCCATCTTGCTTTTCTGTTTCTAATTAATCGACGTCTACGTTCAAGAGGTGATTCATCATTTTCATCGGGCATTGCTGAAAACTGTAAACAACAAAACAAACTAAACTAAATCAAAACTAAACCAAAAGTGAACGACTCACCCCACAGCAGGCGTTGCTGAAAACGATACTTAAACAGCAGTAAACAACAATGAAAGAAAACAAAAATAAAACGTGAAACACAATTTAATTAACATTAAAATTAAACATTAAAAATGTAGTTATTTAAAGGGAATATGAAAAAACATATGAGTAGAATGAATTCGAAATTCAAGTGAATGGCTCGATTGAATAAATGATTCTTTTCGACGGATATTTTAATTTGAAGATATTTCAAAAACTAAACGGTTTTGAGCTAGGGTGTTCCCTTGAAATTTTCATATTTTTTAAAGGGCTTTCAAACTATGTAACTTTTGTGGTATTATTTTTGAAGAAAAATTTCAGAAAATGGCGTCGCAATGTTAAGATGTTCCCGACTTGGTCCGTCCCGGAATGGTTACCTACACTTTTTCTACTCTAGGCTTTTATATAAGTAAAGATGTTTTATTTTTTTTCCAATTCTCCCTTATGACGAAATCAAACATGTTATGTTATATGATGTTATGAAATTTCTGCACAACAAACAATTTTACTCTTCAGGTGACATGAGGCCACATAAAAAGAACATTGTATTTTCCGAAAACGTTTGCAGTAGGAATCGTTTATTTAACCCTGCACTGGTCGCGTATATAAAAATTGCAAACATGGTCGCGTGGTGTCTAATAGAAGCCACGCTATCTTATTTGGGTTTCAGTTATTCTATTTGTAAAAATAAATATTTTTTGAAACAGTAAGTTAAAGACATGATGGATGTAAATGAAAACCAATCAAATTCTTTAATATAATTTTATATGCACTTTTTACGATAAAATAAATTAAAGCAAATGAAAAAATGGAATTTATGTAAGCAATTTTTACAAATGAACATCAATCAAATGGAAAAACAAATGTTATTAGTAATTTTTACAATCTATACTTATATATAAAGAGAGAGCGATTTTGTATGTGGAGGGTAATCTCCAGAACCACTGCACCTATTTGAAAAATTCCTTCACTGTTTGAAAGGTACATTATTCCAGATGGACATAGACTATATATTATGTATATCTGATCAGTATAAATAAAGTTAGGGGCTTAATCCTAACAATCTCCATTGTTACTGCAAGTGTTCTCTACCGCTTTTTGTGCCGAAGTTTTCAACGATCCTTAGCGTGGTGCTATCACAGTGGGCTTCTGTTCTGACGCTAGCGGTTCGAACCTAGCCGTTCTCCGGCCCTTTTTTTCTTTTAAAAAATTATTTTTAATTATTAACTAACGTAATATTAATTTAAGGTATTATTTAGGTTATTATTAAGGTAAAAAAAATATTAAAATTTTATTGGTATAATATTTTATTATTGGTATAATATTTTATTAAATTTTATTGGTATAATATTTTGTTCAACCGGACAAAGTCGGGACGGGCCGCTAGTAGGATAAATAAAAATAAAGCAATTTTGTAAAAAATTTATTCCTATTAGCAATTTTTACAAATTTGGGGAGAGGCAAATCGGGTTTTTTTTGTTTGGTATGTATATTCGTTTACTATAAAAGGATGGTAGGAACTGCAGGAGATTTGCTTGTTAGAAATGACTCCCACATAAACGCTTCGAAGGTACTGACATCTCGGCATACAGAGCAAGCCATTAATTCGCACGATGTAAACAAAGTGATTTTGGCGTGTGAGAAGCCGCTCGGCCAGTGCAAGGTTAAGAGTTGGGGGGGTCAACGAAATTGACTCATTATACCCTGTTAAACGACGTTTGTATCTTATTATTGGGAGATAATTTGGCTGTCTTTTGGGATCGATCACAGGAAATTGAACTTTTCGGACAGATTTTCTTGCATATTTCTCCTCCAAAATGTGCCAGTATACTTTTGATAGTCCTATCCCAGCATGCGGTCCTCCGGGCTTTGATATTTTTCGCCAAGGGATATTCGTCGCCAAATGCGCTTGCTTCGTTTTCTGTAATGGTCTCTTTATTCTCTTTTCGCAATGTCATTTACTTTTTCACTATTTGAATAATCGTTCCTAATTGATTGTTTTTTTCAAAGCCGTTGAATAAACACTTTGGATTAGCGGAAGATTTTAGAATTTTTTCTCACTCTGGGGAGTTTTGTCTGCTGATTGACAACGTTCTTACAGAGTTTAAAATGTACAAAAAATGGGTTTGTAGTTTTTTTTTCAAGTTTGGATAGCAGAAGAATGATTTTGATATTTGTATGAATGTAGGGTTAATTTCTAGATCGTACGAATGTTGGAATTGTCAGTTGCCGATGAAGCTGACCCCAAGAAATGACATTACAGACGGAATTTCTTGGCGGTGGAAGGTTAACATTTCAATACTGGCATTGACTCTAAGAAGATGGCGGGAAAAAAATCGCCAAAGACAGGTGGACCCGTGTAGTGGCAATAAACTCCCATTGAATCCAATAGCCTTTCTAGCGTATTGTTTACTTTTTCCACTGCAACGTTCTAGACCCTAATCCCAGCTCTACAATAACTGATCTACTAGCTCATTGTCATGACAACTATTCAGTTTGTACTCCTTCAGACTTTTATTTACTGTGGGATGAACGGGCAAAACGTTCAATCTGTCGGATAGATTATCTAAGGCGGGTTTATAGAAGTACTGGCTTTTACATCTTCAAAACATGCATTAAATGGAAACAAAAGTTAATGATCACCATTTGAAAAATTGGAGGTTGTTATACAATGCAGAGATTTTTTACGACTGTGTACAATAAAGAAAAATAACTATATAATCATTATTAACCATTATACGAACGTTTTATGGGCGGAGATTTGTAAATTAGTAGTATTTCTTCTATATTTAGTCTGTAAAATACAGTTTTTACAAATGCATCAGGACTGAATTAAATAAAGAATGGACTGAGGTGTCAGTTAATATTTTTTTTTGCTC
Organism: Dolomedes plantarius; assembly: GCA_907164885.2. Taxonomy (NCBI): domain Eukaryota; kingdom Metazoa; phylum Arthropoda; class Arachnida; order Araneae; family Dolomedidae; genus Dolomedes; species Dolomedes plantarius. The sequence goes on along the minus strand of OU015497.1, from coordinate 6,430,456 downwards.
TTATTATATTAAATTTTCTAAATTTTAGGAAACATAACTCTGATATTAATAAATTTTTGCCTAGATGTTTTCGACTATTCCCATGCATTGGCGTGGAAACGTTTCTATCCCAAGTTTTTCTTACTAATCCAAAGTCTTTTCATATCATGAGCTAAATCATTATGCATAGTTAAACCCTACGGCAAAAAGTATATATCTTAACACTATATATTGCATTTAAAAGGTATGCCTGCGTTTGTCAATGTGTTATCGTAAAATTTTACCTCAAGTTAAAAAAATTGTTGCATATCCAAGAAATGTTTTAATGGGCTCTTTTTCTATAAATCTGAAAATTTAGTAGTTCTCAGATTAATGCTGTAACTGATTAGGTTGTTTTCTGCTGTAACAGCTCATAATATACTTCTTTGATCGAAAATTAAAAATTTTGATGATACTATCATTAGTAAGTTCATACCGTTGCTTTGCAAGTATGCAAAATGGCCATAGATTTTTTCTTTACTTTCCCTTTATCCTAACAGTGACAATGCTTTTCACACTATCGTGTGAACAACACATTTGTCCCCATGACAACAGAGGGCTTAAGTTACCTTCTTTGTGGAGAGTAAATTTGATAGTTACCGGATATTAATGAAAATTTCATTCCGTATTCAGTATTCTCATTTTGCTGTGTGTCACCGAAGAAAAATTTCTGAAAGAAAAACAAAATTTCCGCAATGAATGTGGCACAGAGAATTTATTTTCGGCAGATTACCTTCTCAGCTCAGATGCTACGAATAATTTTACAACGGAATGGAAAATCAATCAAACCGTTTTGATTTCCATCACTTTTGATGCATGAACTGTTGCTACAAAACTATACAAAAGTCGCAGAAGTTTAAGACAAAGAAAGACTATTTAATGCACGTTTGTAAGAAAACGAAGGGATTAAATAGAGTAAAAAAAAATAATCTAAATCATAAAAGTTATAAATTAAAAATTTCAACACGAAAGAGGCGACGTGTTCAAGTTTGAAGTATCTATGAAATTAGGAAAATACATATTCCATAAAGCACTTCTAGTTATCTATATACACAGTGCGTCAAATAAGTTTTAAGACTGGGTCTGTAAAAAGAAATGGAAACAAGAAATTAATACCTGTTTTGGTTTTTTATTCAAAATAAAACCCTGTGGCTTCAATGCACTTTTTACAGCGATTTATTAATGAATCAAACGCCTGTTGTAAATCACTTTGTGGAATGTCCTCCAAAGCACATGTCGGTGCTTCCTGTATGGTCGAAATATCCTCAAAATAACACCCTTTTAACTTCATTTTAAGTTTTGGGAATAAGGAGTAGTCACAGGGTGCTAAATCAGGTGAATACGGTGGATGGTTCAACACGCAGACATTATTTTTTGCCAAAAGTCGACGAACAATAAGGGAGGTGTGACTGGGTGCATTGTCGTGTAACAAACACCAACTGCCTTCAGTCCTTGTGTAGTCTGGACGAATGCGACGAATTCTGGCCATCAAACGCTTTAAAACAGCTAAGTAGTATTGACCTGTAATTGTTTGTGCAGTTGGAACAAATTCTTTGTGGATAATACCTTTACTATCGAAGAATGTAATGACATTGTTTTGATTTTGGATGGAACTTTTCTTGCTGTTTTGGCTTCCGTTGAATTTGGTGACTTCCATTCCGCACTTTTTCGTTTTGTTTCAGGATCATATTGGAAACACCAGGTTTCATCACCTGTAACAATGAACTTCAAGAAGTTTGGATCGTTTTCAGCGGCTGAAACGATGTCTCTGCAATGTGCACTTCTCATTGCTTTTTTTTCACGGGTTAAAGTGTGTGTAACAAATTTAGCACACACTTTTGTTTTGCCCAAATCTTCATGCAGGATGGTTCGAATTGTTTCTTTGTTGATGTTTATAGAGTCTTCCATAATTCTCAGTCATGCACAACGATCGTTTGTTACGAAATTTCGTACTTTCTCAATAACTTCAGGTGTCCTGGATGAAATTGATCTTCCACTACGCTGATCATCTTCTACCGTATCTCTTCCGTCCAAAAAAACGTTTGTGCCGCACAAAAAATTTGATCTACTTAAATAACAGTCACCGTAAACTTGTTTCATGAGTTGGTATGTTTCCGAAGCACTTTTTACCAAGTTTTGCGTTAAATTTAATTACAGCTCTTTGCTCCATCTTAAAAAATCAACATGAAAAAAATTCACTTCTGCAATAAATGCTCGCCTTCTCTCAACTACATAACGAAATGCGCTCAACTTGTTGACAGTGTACCAGCAGACGATGGACGTTATGACACATGCACATTTACACTCACAGCACCATTACAACCTGCGCTCTGAGACGAGTCTTAAAATTTATTTGACGCACTGTGTATATAAAACAGTTCCGTAACTGACTCACTGACTGACGCACAGACCAAACCGCTGGACCTAAAGGGCTGAAATTTTGCATGGCGATTCTTCTTATGATGTAGGGGTGCACTAAGAAAGATTTTTCAAAAATGTTTCTTACATTTTTTTAAATAAAATTTTTAAGCTGTTTTTGTAACTTTTTTTAAGTTTGCATTTAAAATAATAATTTGAGGGTTATAAAATTTATATCACCAGAAAGGTCCTAAAAATTCCTTTAAAATGAGATCTTTTTCGAATCTTTACCTTCATTTTCTGATTTTTGGGGAATTTTTAAAGATTAATTTTTAAAATTGAATTGCCAATCACGTGATTTCTTTTTCTGGTACTTTAAATAAATTTATCGTCACGTGCATAACAACTAAATAGACCAAAAAAATATTTTTTTTCTTTCTAATGCGGCAGACTATTGGACATATTAAAATACAGTAAAAGATATTATGTTCCTCAAACTGTACTATATTAACTGTACTATATTCTTTAGTATTCTATTAGGTTTAATTTGAATATCTTCTTCTAAATTATTTTGTCTATAAAAATATCCTTTCTGATTTTTTATAAATATATTTTTTTTGTTTTTTTTACATCAATTGTATACATTGATCGTCGTATTTTATATATATATATATATATATATATATATATATATTTATTTTGACATTAGTTGCATACATTGACCGTTGTATTTAATTTGAATGTACTCCGTAGCGAAGTGCGGGTTTTCAGCTAGTTAGCTAATAAGTAGCTAATAACTAGATAGTAGCTAATAACAAGTAGCTTCTAGTTATTAGCTAATAATTCGAAAAATAAGACAGAAGGTAGTCGCATAACTTAAGCCTAAGTCCGGGATAAAGGTATTCAAAAGTGATGACTTATTTTTACGGAACTACCGCTTAGAATTTAAAAATATTTATTTAAATAGAAAGAACATCTCACCAAGTTTTAATATCAATCATAGATTCCGATTATAGTATCATATATTTCGATGTGTGCACCTTTTTGTAGGACGACTAACGTCTAAATGGTAATCAAGTTCCATCCAAGTGTTTCGTGGCATATCAGGCGTAATTAGACATTTTTGCTTGGGGATTCATTTAATCCGTTGTGTATAAACAAAAAATTGAAACTGTAGATGAGTTTGCGGCGACCAGAGTACGTCAGAGTTTGCGTACTCCCTCAGAGTTGAATCGGACTTTGAAACATATGCGATGTGCGATTTGCGTTTGGCCTGCTTGCAATCCGGAGAGGAGAAATTGCCGATGAATTGCAGTCTACTAGTGGCTCTCCTTGTAACATCAAGTTTCACGTGAATTTTTTTTATATTTTATTTTTCGTGCTGTGGGTTCATCTGTTGATTTTTGTCATGGATGACTGTGTTCTTTGGAACAGATGTATTACACGCACCTCCCTTGGCGACAAAATTTTTTTGACGCCAAATACTCGTCAAAAAAATTTTGTCTCCAACTTGTCGCCAAAACAGGCCTACGCGGACATTTTACACTTAAAATAACAAATATACACAAAATATCAAGAACAACTCAAATATAAAAATAAATTCAAAACAAACTTACCAATGGCAGTAATAAACTTTCAAAAACATGTCACAAAACCACAACAGCTACTTTAAAACATACACGAATATATCTAAAAACGGCTGTATTAAAATTCAAAACCTAAACAGAAATGCTCAACCGCTACTTTAAAACACGCAAAAATATCTAAAAACAGCTGTATTAAACTTCAAAACCTCAGCAGAAATACTCAACCACTTATTTAAAACATACGCAAATATATCTAAAAACGGCTATATTAAAATTCAAAACCTAAACAGAAATGCTCAACCGCTACTTTAAAACATACGCAAAATATATCAAAAAACGAAGACATTAAACTTCCAAAAACATTACACATATCCGCAACATCTATTTAAAACATACGCAGATATATCAAAAAACGAAGACATTAAACTTCCAAAAACATTACAGAAATCCTAAACCGCTATTATGAAACGCTAACAAAAATATCGAACACCGGTATATTAAACTTCGAAAAACACTACACAATACCACAACACCTATTCAGGGTTGCAACAAAAAACAAACATCACGCCAAATCGGATGGCTGCCAGACCAAAAAAAAAAAATTGCTAAAAATAAAAAAAATCGCCAAACATAAAAAAAAATCGCCAAATTGAAAAAGGTGCGTGAAACACATCTGTACCAACAAATGTTATTTATAAATATTATTTACAGGTCTTTCTACTCACTGCTACAAGTTTAAGGAGCGTATCAATCATGTAATTCGTGCAATAACTCCTGATATGCTACGAAACATTTGGAGAGAATTGGATTACCATTTAGCCGTTTGTCGTGCTACAAAAGGTGCACACATCGAAATCTATGATTGATATTAAAATCTGGTGAGATGTTCTTTCTATTTTCTTCATATTTTTTCTCTTTATTTCTCTATATTTCTCTATATTTCTCTATATTTCATCCCTTACTTTTTAATTTTTCCATTTTTAAAGTGATTTTAAAAGTTTATCACAGTGATGTGATTACTTAAAAATAGGTAAATGTTTCTTGTGGATATTTTCACTATAAGAAGTTTATGCATTGCATTTTCGGGGGATATCTTTAAAAATAAAAATGGCAGATGTAATTCAGACTACTCAAAATACCTTCCATAACTGTTTCTTAAAAATGTGACTTTCTGGTAAGTTATAAAATTTTATTTGTTTTTTTTAAAGGTATCTGACTACCTTTAAAACGTTGATTTTGACGAACATTCCGAAAGTGTTTTAAACCCTTTTTCTTAAAGATTGTAAATTTCTATTCCTAAATCTGCTTGTATTTTTTCTGTACGGTCATTAGAAATGAAATGAGAGCGATTAAAAAATAATACAATATAAATTAAAAAATAATACAATAAAGAAAATGGTACAGATGTGTTATACGCACATCTCTGCCAAGTTTGGCGATTTTGGGTTTGGCGTTGTAACCATGCGATTTTGGCGAGATTTTGTTATTTTGTGGCAACCGAGTTTGAATGGCTAGTCGTGTGCGTTTGTTTACGTGATATAATATGGGGGCCATTGTTGTTGCGAAATATTAATGACGTATATTGGATAGTGTTTGATGTAATTTTTTTAGAGATAGACGTACTGTTGGAGTTGTTAGGGATATAAAGTGGGAGGCTAAATGAGGTTTCTTGCGGTTTATTTGAAATTAAATGTTAATTTAAACGGTTAATTTAGATGTGGTTTGATGGATTTATATGTTGGTTGTGTTATGCATTTCTACGTTTGAGTCTTTGAAAACGTTGTGGTTGATTTAAAATGCGGTGGGGTACAGATGTAGTATATGCAACAAACACCAAGTGTTTTTTTCCAGCCAAATCTGTTGGTTGTTTGGCGGGTTTTTTAGGGATGCCGGTTTTTACATTGGTGTTGCCAGTTTGTGTTTTGGTTGCTTTTAGGATTTTGTTGTTGCCAGATTTGGTTTTGTCTTGTATTCTGATTCATTTATAGGCGCCGTGAATGGTTTTTTACGTTCTTTGGTGTAGTAATATTTATTGTGGCAACAGTTTTTGAATTTTGCGTTCTAAGTTTGAATTTGGCATTTAATTGTGAGTTAGCAAGCAGTTTGGATACAAATTAATCTGGTTGTATATTTAAATTTATTTTTGTTCTTTTATTCATTATGCCTGCAGTACTTAGTGTGATTGAGAAATATCAGGGGATCGTAGTGTCTAAAATAGAGGCGATATAATACAAATAGATTCTTTTTTTATGTTTTATTGTGAACACTTATATTTTTCAATTGAATTTGTGCTGTAATTTATGCTTAATCAAGAAATATATATTTAACCAAGGTGTATTTAATGTGTTATTTAAATAAGTTGTTATTAGTTGCATTATACTGACTTTTTTTAGCGGGGGATTTGGGGGGGGAGTCGGTATCCCCCCCACCTAACAAATTTTTCATTATTTTTAAGCTTTTATTTTTTGTATTTATGTGTTTTTAAGATCCTGTGTGCGCCAACGAGTTTAATAAAGCCAGCAGTAAGTTTGTTTGGTACTTACGGAAAATCCAGTCGACCATAAAAGTTGGCGCAAATCCGCCAAACCTCCCGGCCGCTTCCGCCGCCAATCATTTTGGCGGCATAAAATCTGCAATTGCAAGAAAAATAGAAACAAATATGTCCTCTTCTTTGTGAAAACGATGCCTCATGAATTCAGCCATATAAAAATCTAAGTGGTGTCGCGCTGTCCCACGTTGTCCTTTGTTCCGCCACTTGGCCGAACCCCACAGTCGCTCAATGTTTTGTGTATGTACGCCGGTATCCGGATCTACAAAGTTATCCTTATGGTTAACTATGAAATATTCGAAATTAGCAGCTCTTATTTCGTCGGTTTTATAAGCTTTCCATGAGTTCTAGTACATTGAAGAACCTTCTTCGATGTTATCTTTTATCGCTTGCATAAGCGTTATCGCCTTCCTAGCTGGAACTTTTACGATAAAACACTCGTTGGTCTCCTTGCAAATGCCTCTAAACAATCATTACTCAGGAGGTACTTTGCATCGTTTTCACGCTTTGAGAAAAGGCTCTCATCAATTTCAACAATGAGGTTGGTCCCTCCGAGTTTTTTCTTTGGCCTTGTTAAAAGACTGTGTGTACAAACTTCCCTTAAGTAATTATTCCAACCGATAACAGTCTTGTCACTCAACTCTAATTCTTCATTTCCACATTCAGTAGTAGTCAATTCTTTGTGCCAGCTGTAAATAAATCTTATTGCAGTCACAAATGAAATAGTTGAATTATCGAACCATGTTTCTTTCCGAATGGATATTCGCTTCTTACAAGTCTTAATATTACAACGCCATTGAATCTGTTTTTTTAATAAAGCGCCATATTGTGGCCATTAACGCATTTTTTGGATGACGGTAAGATTCCAGGTACAGATGTGTTTCACGCACCTTTTTCAATTTGGCGATTTTTTTTGTTTGGCGATTTTTTTAATTTTAGCGATTTTTTTGTTTGGTCTGGGTGCCCTGCGATTTGGCTTGATGTTTGTTTTTTGTTGCAACCCTGAATAGGTGTTGTGGTATTGTGTAGTGGTTTTGGAAGTTTAATATACCGGTGTTCGATATTTTTGTTGGCGTTTCATAGTAGCGGTTTAGGATTACTGTAATGTTTTTGGAAGTTTAATGTCTTCGTTTTTTGATATATCTGCGTATGTTTTAAATACATGTTGCGGATATGTGTAATGTTTTTGGAAGTTTAATGTCTTCGTTTTTTCATATATTTGCGTATGTTTTAAAGTAGCGGTTGAGCATTTCTGTTTAGATTTTGAATTTTAATATAGCCGTTTTTAGATATATTTGCGTATGTTTTAAATAAGTGGTTGAGTATTTCTGCTGAGGTTTTGAATATTAATACAGCTGTTTTTAGATATTTTTGCGTGTTTTAAAGTAGCGGTTGAGCATTTCTGTTTAGGTTTTGAATTTTAATACAGACGTTTTTAGATATATTCGTGTATGTTTTAAAGTAGCTGTTGTGGTTTTGTGACATGTTTTTGAAAGTTTATTATTCCCATTGGTAAGTTTGTTTTGAATTTATTTTTATATTTGAGTTGTTAATGATATTTTGTGTATATTTGTTATTTTAAGTGTAAAATGTCCGCGTAGGCCTGTTTTGGCGACAAGTTGGCGACAAAATTTTTTTGACGAGTATTTGGCGTCAAAAAAATTTTGTCGCCAAATTGTCGCCAAGGTAGGTGCGTGAAATACATCTGTTCCAGATTCCATACCTTTGAAAGAATTCTACTGCTTCTTGTTCTGTAGTTGTAAAAAATGTTTACAATTTGGGATTTACCAACACAGAGATACAACGAAACTTAAAACAGCGACAGCTGTACTGCAAGAGCTAGAAACTCTTATTAAGGTCACATTAAATCATTTGTGGCTGGTTTTACCATCATTGGCTAAAAATTGCTTCTTGGCGCCCTTGCCTTCATTTGGCTAAACTGGTCGACTGGATTTTCCGTAAGTACCGTTTGTTTTTCAATTTATTACGTTTACTACATTTGTTATATATTTTATTTACATTTCGCACTTTAAGCCAAACATGTCTGCGGAAACCCCCTTGGCGACAAGTTGGCGACAAAAACTTTTGGAGACAACTTGTCGCCAAATAAGGTGCGTCTGACACATTTGTTCCAAAAAATAAATAAGAAAATAGCGCTACAACCTGGTGTGCGTCCGCGACTATCACAGGGTTGCCGAAACGAATACTGTGTATACCAAATTACCAGTATACGAATTCTACTATACCAAAACTGTTCCAACGGCGTACGAAGTTGAAAATGGCGTATTCCACCGGGTTACAATCTGCAAAATAGTTTATTTCAGTTTAAAACACACGCGATCGTGGCAGAGTTGCTGAAATGAATTCTGGGATATCATGTGCGCAAAATGTAAAATGAAAAAAGTCGCCGATGCAAAATATCACCAATGGAGTTCTATATCGAAGCTGCATTTTTTTAATTCAATACAAAATCAATGCTGTGTTTTCACTTAGCAAATTTTGGCTACCAGAAAAGATAAAAATACAGATTGTCTCCTGATAACTTATAGATCATATATGTGGTTACGTATTACAACCCTCAATGGTATTACATCAGAATAGGGTGCCCCTTGGCATACTTCTTGGCGCGATTGCGATACATACATATATATTTGCATACATACAAACATACATACATGCATAATGCATACATACAAACAAACATATATATATATACATACATACATATATACATACATGCATACATATATACATACATATATACATACATACATACATGCATTGGCATTTTATCGCCAATTTGGCGGGGGCACCCTATTCTGAAGTGAAACCGTAATCAATAAACAGTCATTTCAGATATCTTCCATATATATACAGCTTTTTATTTCATTATGGATTGAAATTGTCTTGATTGACCCACTAATGACAGAAATTTGCGTTCTAAAATCCAAATTAAGGTTTAGATTTCAGCCTGTAATACCATGCTCAGATAAATAATATTTTCAATAATTCCAAATTCCCCCATAGTGTTTTCTTATCAAATTCCCCTAATAGTTGCCGTGCTCTGTGTATGCCTCTGTCAAGTAACGCTTCCGCAGCGACCGCTTCACAAATATATCAGCGATATTAATCTCACGTGCAAAAATACAATAATAAACAGAAATTAAAAACACCAAAATCGTTTGTTTAACAAATTTGTAGGTTAAGTTAATTGTTATGCACGTATACAGCTATAAAATTCATGAAAATAAAAAAAATTCTGAAACGCGATTCCAGCGCTGCCTACCGGATCCAATTATTGGATGCACGTGTACACATCATTAAAATTCATGAAAATAAAAAAAAATTCTGAAACGCGATTGCAGCGCTGCCTAAATAGACTGCAAAATTTTTTTGCACGTGAGTAATTTGTATGATTTTTTAATCTGATTTACTTTAGTTTAAATATTCTATTTTTGCTTAATATATTTATACATAGCACATTTATAGCATATTAGTTAGATTGTATACATAGCATATTAGTTAGATTGTGCAAGTCTGATTGAAAAATCAGCGATAAGCATGCTTTTTTTTCCAATAAGACTTTTTTTTTAATTATAAATTCGGATTTTTACAACATTTTTAATTATAACATCGGATAGAAAAACAGCTAATATTCTGTAAAAATTTCTAATATTTTAACAAGGTTATGAACCTTTTTTTTATTGGAACTGTTCAATTATTTACCGTCAAGTTTTGACGGGTACTATCTAGTCAAATATATGTATTCAAATTTCTGCGTTTGCAGTGTAAAGAGTGTCCAAAATCGTAGTTTTGTGAAAAACGGGATTGGAAAAAAAGGCTTGTAAACTCAGTTTTTTTAAGTTTAATTTTTCATTTTTTTTTTCATAAAGTAATTTTTTCCAATTTTATTTTTGTTGTGTGTAAAGAGTGTTAATTTCTTGATTGGGACATAACCCCTTTAACACTAACATGTTTGTGTTTTGTTTCACATATCCCAAATATTCCCTTATGAATAAAAATATTAGGAGTGGAATTGGACTAAGGTTTCTGTACCCTGCAGTAGCCCTAGATTTTTCAAACATGCCTGGTTGGATGACTCATTTTAGCCCATTTTGGACTTAACACCCTTTGCACAGCAAAAACAGATTCATCGTCAATAGATGTAGAAAGTTATACGATCTTCCTGTCAATTTATACTTTTTCTTTTCAAAAATCTCCTTTTTTACCATGTTTTTATTAACTTGCTTTGTTTGTGTGTTTGTATGTCTAGTACAAATCTCGCAATCGATTTTTAACTAACTTCTCGACTAGCTAGACATGTGAAACTTTAAGAATAGCTCAGGACACGATGACAATGCATTTTTTTAATACTTTTAGCAATCTTTAAGCAGAATTAAATTAATTTTCACTTATTTTCAGTTAATTTTATTTTGTAGACTGGTGCAGCCATCTATTGGCCGGAAAAGGAACTAGTCAAATCCAACAAGTCAAAGAAGTTAAACGCAAGTAAACTTCCAATTAACTTCATTTTCTTTCAAGTTGATGGGAAAATTCATCAAAAAAATTTTAAAAAGGTATTTATTAATACATAAAATTGTCAAGTTTGTATGATTCAACAGAAAATTTAAAAACATGGTATATAAAAAGTCTTTATCTTGTAATTATTGAAATTCATGATGTGGACTTCAGGTATAAATTGTTGAATAGTCGTTAAATTGTTAACTTTTATGACCACGATAAGAAAAATTCTATAGTCTCAGCTGAAAAAATAAATAATAATTCAACGATAAATTGATCTTAAATTTTTGTTTGTAAAAACCACATTTTAACTTTAACTTTTGCATTGTCCTCGGACGAGGACTATTAGCTGGACAGATAGAGAAGGATAGACAGCAGCACAAATAGTATACACAACTGGTTGTTCCAAAAACCAGCTACATCAAAAAACTGGTCGATTCGTAATTGGAATGATATTTTTGCCCCCCACAAACCGGCCGTGGGAAATCAGCCAGTACACCCTCATCACCTTTGTCAATCCACCGCTGTTACACAGATGATATTTCACCTAAATCAGGGAAAGGGCGGAAGAAAAGTTCGGAATAAAAGTCAAGAAAGTTTTTTTAAATGAAGTTGTTATAGTACTGAATGAGATTTAGCCCTGAGATGTTTGTAAAGTTCTTTATAAGTTGGATTCCGTTTGGGAATCATTTACATAAATTGGGATTCATTTACGCTTAGCATATGAAATTGCTGGACGAGTTTTTTTATGGGGGGGGGGATACGAAATCATGGTTTCTTAATTTTAATTTCAACTTCAACAGCGATTATAGTTAAATTGGTGTCTACAGGATCAATATACGCTTGTCTACGATTATAAGGGGAAATAGGGATTAATAATTACAAGATGAAAAGAACTTTTTATATACCATGTTTTTAAATTTTCTGTTGAATCATATAAACTTGACAATTCTATGTATTAATACATACATTTAAAAATTTTTTTGATGAATTATCCCATCAACTTGAAAGGAAATTAAGTTGATTGGAAGTTAATTTGCGTTTAACTTTTCGTTCCCGTCCCGGCCGATAGATGGCTGCTCCAGTCTACAAAATAAAATTAACTGAAAATGATTTCAATTCTTCTTAAATATGGCTAAAAGTATTAAAACAATGCATTGTCATAGTGTTCTGATCTATTCTAAAAGTGTCAAATGTCTAGCTAGTCGAGAAATTAGTTAAAAATCGATTGCAAGATTTGTACTGGACAATCACACACTCAAACAAGAAAGCGAGTTAGTAAAAATATGGTAAAAAGTAAGAATTTTCAAACACTGAAACCAATTTACGATATACACTGATGTCCAAAAGTTAAGAATAATTGTTGTTTATGTGAATATTTAAGGAAATCTAAGTCAGAATGGCTGGAAACGTTATATGCGAGTGTAATACGGTTATACCATAAGAAAACAATGCAAATGAAGGATATTAATCACTTTTATTATTTAAAGAGACAGTTCGAAATAAAACAGCGAAAACTAATAGTTTATACTTTAGTGAAAAAAATTTAAATTAAAAGGTTATTTGCCAATTTAATAAGGTGTGTGGTCGCCTCTGGTAGCCACGTATACTGCACAACGATTGCCGATATGTGCTATGAGAGTGTGGAGGAATTGTAGACTCAAAGATTTCCAAGCATTGAGGAAAGCTCTTTCCAGTTATGGAGCGGAGTTCGCAAGTTGCGGAAGGGCTGCAATTTGTCTCCCGAGCATATCGCACACATGCGCAATAGGATTAAAATCAGGAGAGTGAGCAGGCCACTGCATGCACTGGATATTTTCACTTTCAAGGAAGTTGTCGACTAGGATCGCACGGTGACAAGGCGCGTTATCACCCATGAATATGAATCCAGGACCGACAGCTCCTCAAAACAGGTGAACATAAGGCTCAAGGACTTCGTCTCTGTACCTTTCAGTAGTAAAAGACCCCGTTTCAAAGACGTGGAGGTCTGTGTGGTCATCCAGCATTATGCCTGCTCACACCATGACTCCTTTGAAGGAAACTGATGCCTTTACGTGATGTTTCTTGGGTAAAAATAAGTTCCACGTTCTCTCCATATCGCTATCCGACGAGAATCAGTCTTCGGTTTAGGGACTCGTCACTGAACATCATATTGGCCCACTGATGCAAACTCCAGTAATGATGTTTCAAACTCCAGTTTAGACGAGCGGGCCTGAGAGGAATGCAAACGGCTGGTCTTCTGGCATACAGACCAGCATGACTGAGTCTCCTATAAACAGTTTGCTTCGAAACACGCACTCCTGTGGTGGCTGTGAGTGCTGAACCGAGTTCTCTGGCACAACTGTCCCTCTGACGTCGCGCAGTTATTGCAAAACATCGTTCTTGACGAACGAATGTTTTTCTTGGTCGACCTTATACTGGTCGTCGGGTAACATCTTCCGCACTTTGAAACCTCTTCCACAGTCTTGAGATCACACACTGAAGCACATTCAGGATTTGATACACTTTGGTTTGAGATCGTCCACATTCCAGCAGTCCAATAATTCTTCCTTTCAAAACGTGTCTTTTTAGCGTCTTTGTGCCATCCTTCGACCTTTTAGATCGTATAACTCGCTCCTCTGAACAGCAATTGTACGCAACCTGCCTGATCTCCATATGGCACGTGAACCGGTTTTATAGTCGTTCTGACGTGCGCACACGTTTTGCGCATGCCGACTTCGACTGAAATGTTTTGAATATGAACACTATTTCACCTTCAAATAGTGATTCTCCACAAGTGATTTTGAACAATTTGACCAATATTTACCCACGTTCTTCCCCATTTTACGAATTATGCTCAACTTTTGGACACCACTGTACTGGAGAGGGAGGGACCAATATTTTTAACGCTGTTCTGGGCATCAAAAATAAATAACAGGTAATACAAAAGGTAATAGAAAAAAATAAGTAGCTTCAATTTTATAGTTTGAAAGCGCTACAATCATCTTTTGCTAAACAATGGTCAACTATATAGAGGGTTTGCAATTTAAAGCCGATTAGGAACGGCTAAAAAGACCCATGGTAACAGTGGAAATCGGCCCCACAGACTCTGCTGTCGATCACAAACGTCCTAGTCCTTCGGCCATACTCTAGCTCCGTTTCTGAGGAATAAGGTTGGCTGGTTTGTTGAAAGCGATACCTTTTTGCGGCTAAATGAGTCACTCATTTGCAAACCCATTTAAGTCTGTATAACAAAAACGTGGAGAAAAGTTTTGAAATAATATACAATGCTTTTCAAAATTCCTCTGAAAATATAAATTCCAATAACCATTATATAATGTATTATTGCAGATGGATTTTTGTCTGAAGACATAAGAGATAGAAAATCCTTGGAATAAGCATTATTGTTATTGCAATTTTGGCGTGATAAAAGGACTTAATCGATTTGGCAAGTGAAGAAAAGTAATGACTTACAATTCAGTCTTCAAAGTATTTTTTTTTTTTTACTACAGAAAAAAAATATTGAAATAATTGTTTAATAATTCACAAGTACTTACTTCTGCAGCAGTTAGACTGCCAGTGACTGATTTATTTACAAGTTTTATTAACTCTCTTTCTTGTTTGTTTGTTTGTTTGTGTGTGTGTGTGTTTGTTTGTTTGTCCAGTACAAATCTTGCAATTGGATTTTAACTAACTTCTCGACTAGCTAGACATTTGAAAATTTTAGAATTGCTCAGAACACGATGACAATGCATTTTTTAATACTTTTAACCATCTTTAAACAGAATTGAATCCATTTTCAGTTAATTTTGTTTTGTAGACTGGTGCAGCCATCTATCGATCGGGACGGGAACGAAAACTTAAACGCAAGTTAACTTTCAATTAACTTCATTTTCTTTCAAGTTGATGGGATAATGCATCAAAAACATTTTTAAGAAGTATTTATTAATACATAGAATTGTCAAGTTTATATGATTCAACAGAAAATTTTAAAACATGGTATATAAAAAGTTCTTTTTATCTTGTATTTTGTTACATCTTCTCTTTTGATCTCCATAAATACCAATAAATATGTTCTTAAAATATGGAACTAAATCTCTTATCATGACACTATGGAACTAAATCTCTTATCATGGTATATAGAAAGTTCTTTTTATCTTGTAATTAATTTTATTTTATTTGTGATGAAACAATACTAAACGATTTACCGTTATCTTGATTCTGCTTTTGAATGGCATTATTGCAAAGATTTACAATAGAGTATGGACTTAACTGGAGTGGCTTCTGTAAACAGTGACTTGTTATTCGATGGCCCAAACAAATGTGTTTATTGAGTGGTGTTAATCCTTATTATTTGGGAAATTTATTATGAAAAAAGTTAAGTGTCAATGAAGTGCTTTGGCACTAAAATATCAAAAATTTCAAAAAGTGGACTTAACTGGTTGGGCTTTTGAATGGCTCAAATATAACTGTAAACTAATTTCGAGCTACAGAATATAGGGCATTATTTCAGTAACTGCAGAAAGTGGAAAAGCTGCAGAAAATTTACTTATTGTTGACTATCCTAAACGCATACTTTTGAATTTTTTTAACGGAAAGATGAATGTATTTCCCGTATTTAGTAAATCTTTTATTAAAAATTATTATACTTATAAACTATTTTGATTTTGTAACGACAGATGTGAACAGTTTAATTGTATGTAGGTTTTTAGCTCTAAAAACTTCAGTTAAAGACGGCAGGGACTTTATTTTAGCATCTGAGTTCATGGGTAAAAAATATAAATGAAAACATAATTTTTTTTCTTCATTGGAAATGTAGGAGAAGAAATGTTCCCATATATTATCATGGGATTTATGAATTTGAGAGGTCGAGTTTTGCGTCGTGGAAGTTGCCAGGGTTAAAATAATAAATTGTGTTAAAATGATAAATTGGCGACTCCATATTAATCAGAATTATTGCAGTTCCAAGCTGTTTGGACGCCATTAAAATCTCAAGTCTGAAGCTTTAGTTATTTAATTTCTTTTAACGGAAAACGTCAGTAAAATTCCAGAAAAAATCCAAACTCTCATTAATAATTGCAAAATGTCACGGTCAACTGAAATATTGGTAATTATTTTTAGCACTCAATTAGTTTTACTAAAATCTTGCGTCCCGCCTACCATTAGGATTTTTTATTCTAGTTTTGTGGCTGTTTTATATAGAAATGCAGATTTATATCGATGTTTCTACTATTCATTTTCATAAAAAATCCATGCAATCAATTTATATAAATAGATCCTTATTATCTATATACGGTGAAATGAAAAGGCCTAATTCTTAACGTAATCAGCTTAATAAAGAAGGATATTACCTGAAAGTAAATTTACCCTTCAGCCGAGGGCGATTTTATATTTTTATGTGCAAGATGACGGGTGACATTTTTGTCTTATTTATGGCAAGGTGACTGTTAATGCAACAAATTAGAAATCAAAGAATGTAGAGAAAATAGAAAATATTTTTGTTTATTAACTCGCCGAATATCCAGTTTAACAAAAACACAGAAACCAATTTATATAAAAAGAAACATTTCCTAGAAGCACTATTAGTTCAAATCCTACGCATTTCTTAAAAGCATTATTACTTAGAATTATACGCATTTCTTGGAAGCAAAATTTCCTATAATCATAAATGGAGGAATAAGGTCTTCTTACATATAAAAGCATAACAAAATTCATTCGACAGGGAAAAAAACGTTGCATGTCGTGCTGATATTTTAAAAATTTAATATGGTGTGATCATAGCATTGCCCTTTTAAGTGAACAGAATAGAATATGTAGAACGTGATTTTGACGTCACCGGTGGTTGGCGGGTTGCGACTTTGAAAAGTAAGCTAAGGAATGTTACATTATTAAATGTAATCATAAAGTATATATAGGAAAGATTAAAATATTCTACTTATACTGTATATATATATATATATATATATATATATATATATATAAGACTAAGGCTACGCCTCGCTTTCATAACTGCGCATGCGTTGGGTGGAGAGGTTTGCAATAGCTGAAAAGTTTTTGCTATTTTCGTATCATCAATAATTTTTTCTCAATGCCATAAATAAGCCATATTTGATGACTTATTTTCTTCCTTAATAAAACGTAATTTTGTTATATTGTATGAAGGGATTCATCTACGCCTTTATGTAAACGGTTTTGCGAAATATTTCGAAGTTTAAAGATGATACTTTAAAGTCCCGTTAATCATTTTAATTGCACTACCATATCAAAATATTTTAATTATGCTTCTTAACTTGTTTCTCATTACTAAGAATTTGGGGTACGTAAATTTCGCGTAAAAAATATCGTAGTTTTGCAACAAAAAAAATTACAATATATAAAATTTCGCATTTATATGCGAATATATATATATATATATATATATATATATATATATATATATATATATATATATATATATATATATATATATATATATATATATATATATATATATATATATATATATATATATATATATATATATATATATATATATATATATATATATATATATATATATATATATATATATATATATATATATATATATATATATATATATATATATATATATATATATATATATATATATATATATATATATATATATATATATGTGTGTGTGTGTGTGTGTTTTTGTTTGTTTGTTTGTTTGTGTTTTAATGTTCAAAAATTAAAGCTTACATTTCTAGTCTACACCTTACATTTCTAGTCGAAGGCGGCACAAGTGGTCAAAACTGAATAATGCTTCAGAGATTTGTATATAAAAACATCTTTATTAAGCCATTCTACGAGAGAGTGACTTGAGTCTAAACCTCCACGAGGGTCACCGAAAACCTGTCTGCAGAAGGTAAATGTACAAAAGCAACCATATGTCACATACACACCCCGATTTTTTTAAAACGAACTTTCCTGAGCTCAGCTTTTACGCAAACTCGTCAATTTTTGGGCTTGATTTAATGGCCTTCTATGGTTGCAGTTTAG
This sequence comes from Dolomedes plantarius, assembly GCA_907164885.2. Lineage (NCBI taxonomy): Eukaryota > Metazoa > Arthropoda > Arachnida > Araneae > Dolomedidae > Dolomedes > Dolomedes plantarius. The sequence continues at coordinate 6,412,423 of OU015497.1, read as the reverse complement.
AAGTATAACTATTTTCCATGGTTATTTTGAGCTCTAGCTGGGAACACGCTTGAGGGCAGATATAAAAATTGCGGATAGTTGAACAGAGGTTTATAAAATTAGAAATTAATCTCTCAAATTAAGCTACGGAGTGAGTTTTATAAAGGTAGGGACTGACTAATATCGTTTGGCATAATATATATATATATATACACACACGCACACACACACACACACACACACACACACATATATATATATATAACAAAAACATCGATGCATCAAGAGGAAACTGTTCGACTATAAAAATATTTCATATACAAAGATCTTTCGACAGAACAAGCAAATTATTAAAATTTCAGAACAATGCAATGATTATTTTCAGAGTTTCATCGTTACAAAGTGAGGAAGTCACCATGGAGTTTGTCCACCTCTGGCCCAGATGCGAGCAATCACCCGGCATGCAAATACCCGGCGTTAATTCCGCCGATGGATACCATCAACTTACAAGAACTGCTTACAAGAACTGCTCATCCAGCAGGTATAAGGAGCGATTCTCCATATGATGTTCAAAGTTTCTGTTTCAGTTCTACTGCGGATATCCTCCGTCGATTGTAACAATAGCGCCCTTTACACGTACGTTCTTGCCCGCGCGATTGAGTGCACGCGTGAAGGTGTCGGAGAGGAAGGAAAATCTGCTTTGGAGCGTACTGCAAATTTTCCCGTGCGCAATCCCGTACGCTCCAAGCACGTATACACTCCAAGTACATGTAAAGGGCGCTATGCTCTTTTGCGAATGCTTGGAGCGTGCTCGCAATCTCGTACGCTCCAAGCACTCGCGAAAGAAAGTACGTATAAAGGACGCTAATGCCTCGCCAAAGGATTCGGGTCCATTACGTGCACATTTCAGAGTCTGAAAGAGGTCGTGTCTGCGGACTGAAAGAAGCTGGTTGGGCAAATCGAAGAATCGCTCGACATCTGGGTCGAAGCGATGTAGCGATTAAACGATACTGGCAAGAGAGGTTCAACAACGGCAGATTTAAGGTCACGACGGCAGCAGTCGACCTAGGACCACAACAGAATGGGAAGACAAAGGAATTGTCATATCAGCTGTCACAGCATCGGATTCGTCGTTATCAACGTATGAACCCCCACACAAGCGTCCATCATGACCTTTGACATACGACCGAGAGAGCGAAATCTACGCTTGAGCAGACAATCACGTCGCTTACCCCAGACGCCTGCACATCGTCAAGTCCGATTACAGTGGTGCTTAACTCGATCAACTGCGCCGACTTAGGACGTATAGTCTTTAGTAACGGGTCCCATTTCCAGCTGTGTCCCGACGACCAATGGAGATTTGTCTGGTGAATTCCAGGCCAGAGTGTTTATCCTGCCCTCACTATCTATCGCCCAACACAAATGCCAACAACAGCGTTTTATGGTCTGTGGTGCAATTTCCTTGATAAATGAGCCATATCCGGACCCCTTTGGTAGTAGTCAGTAACACGCGTACAGCACAGCGGTAAGTAGACGACATTCTGTTCATTTTTGTTGCCGTTCTTTTGCACCCCCCGGAACTTACTTTGCAACAAGCTAATGCCCGGAACACACACGGCATGTCTTCAATTGGACCGAGCACTTCCTTGTCCATCTAGTTCGCCTGATCTATTCCCCCATAAAGCCCATTCGGGACGTGATGGGAAGGCGATTGCAACTTTTCCGGAATGTTGCCGATTCATCCCGACATTTGGGGACAATTTGGTAAGAAATGCCGCAGGGCAACATCCGGGAACTTTATCTGTCTATGCCACGCCGGGTGATTGCTCGCATCTGGGCCAAGGGTGGACCAACTCCGTGGTGACTTCCTCACTTTGTAACTATGAAACTCTGAAAATAATCATTCCATTGTTCTGAAATTTTAATCGTTTTTTTTTCTGTTCATGTTCTTTACATCCACTAATTTTTGTTGCAATCGGGCAACCTCTTCCTGGTCAATTTTTTTTTTGTCATAGAGTTGTTACACACACACACACACACATATATATATATATATATATACATATACGATTCCGGTTAATCAGACCACGAGGGGACACAATCATTTTGGACCTAAAATCCGGCTGCTCCGATTACACGAACATGCCCTATTAGCTTACGCAATAGGATTTTATTCGGTTCTTTAGGATTCTGTCCGATTAACCGGTGTTCAAATTAACTGGATTCAACTGTATATATATATATATATATGTATATATATATATATATATATATATATATATATATATATATATATATATATATATATATATATATATATATATATATATATATAAAATCAGAGCCATATATTAAATTTCTGTACTAGAATACAAATTAATTGCTATGTAATTTTGTTTAATTTCGTAAATTTAAACGATGTTCTTTCTTAAAAAGATTTTAATCAGCAGAGCAAATTAATTTAAATATGGTAATAAATTAAGTATAAATTTTTAGCGTATTCCCTATAACGTGACGTTAACTCTTCAAGTGTAATAGCATTTCTCTTTAAGAGAATCCAAACTGACCTTAATAACTGCAAAAATATAATATATTTAAGGAAGTTTTTTCAAAATCTCTTGATTGCATTGCAAGGTTTGAAGGATAGTTAGATCTTTTCTTTTTTTTTCTTAATTTCAGGGAGACAGTAGAACAATGTCTTTACATTTCCACACATACAGAAAGATAATTTTTTTTACACGTTTTTAAATATGAATGAAACAATTAATCTGATTCTTTTCAAAATTTATGTTTAAATTTTACGTTAGCAGAAAAACATTTAAAAAATGTTAATAGCACTTTGTAAATAGAAATTGTGAAGCAAACACACTGCTAAATCAAATATCAATCACTCATAGGAAATATTGCACTAGTATATTATAACAGGGGAATAATAATATTTAAGATATGGTATGATAAGTCTTATCACATTTTTCAAAGGAAATATGATAGATGTGTTTGCATGATACGCTGCTAAATGATCATTCTGATCTGTTTTTTTCCAGACAGAAGTAACTGAAATTTATGAGAATATTAAGTAGTTGTAGAAAATAATTTATTACTCATATTCATATCTTTGTAACTGGATAATTTAAAATGATGGTTCGAAAATTTCAAAAGATCAGATTACAGCTAAACGTAAATTAAAATTTTAGTTAAACATACCTTTAACATGTAATGAAATAAAATATAAAAAATCAACAATTCATGGCTTTAACATACCCACCCACATGCACTCCCGCACTTGTTTTATAAAAAGCGAAGGACGTAAATTAAAATTAGTTTTCTGAATCTTTTGAATTCTGTTTCATTTATTAGATTGGCCTCGTAAAAATGTCGAAAAAAATTACTGGAAAGCTATTCAGTATTAAAAATATCACCATTGACAATTTTTATATGTGTTGCAGTATATATTATTTTGTTAGTAGATTGAAAAATTTACTCTAGTGATTGCAATTTAAGCTTTAAAAACGTTTCGTTTTCCCATTACGTAAAAATAACCTTCTATTAATATACATAGTATTTAATTTTCAAGTAATGTGACGGCATGATTCTAATATGGAAAGGAAATATCAGATTTCTGTATAGTGTTTTTTCAGGAATATATTTTATGGATTTTAAAAATCTGTCAGTTGCATTATTGGAGGAGCAGGGAGTTCGGAAATGATATTAACCTTTAGCTTACGGGGCCTATTTATCCGATTCACTCTTTGGAACGGGTAATTTCATACCCCCTTTGTTAGAACGGCCATATATATATATATATATATATATATATATATATATATATATATATATATATATATATATATATATATATATATATATATATATATATATATATGTGTGTGTGTGTGTATACATATATATGTGTGTATATATATATATATATATATATATATATATTCATTCTTGGGCCCGTATTATTGGGATACATGCTATCCCACCCCGTAAGGAAAAGGTTAAGGGGATGTTGTATATTACAAAGCGATTTTTGAAATTTTTACCTCGGAGATATGACAATTTTCATATAGATTCATTACAGTATAACTATATCAAACACTTTATACAATTTTATAAATACTTAATTTTTTTTATATTTTAAAAATTGAAATTATTATTTTTTTAAAATGCTCCTTGCGATTACAATTTTTAACTTCCCCCTAAATTTTGAATTTAATTTGCTTATAAATACATTATGAGAGACGTGATGTATTACTTTATTCTTTCGTTGAATAGTTAATTATTAGAAATTCTTTTTATGCTTGTACTCTGAATTTTCGTGAAATTTGTGTGTTTTCTACACTTAAGTTAAACTTTGATAATCTGATTGATGTCGAAACCTGAAATGGATAAATAACTTTATTTTGATGTGTTAGAGGAGTCTTTATTATAAATTTTATAAAATTTCGTCAAAAATTATGACGCAAGGAACTTTTCAAAGAATTTCAAATCTGGAAATGACTCATTTGGAGAAAAAGCCATTTAAGGGGACTCACTACCCTTAAATCTTTAAAACATTCGATTTTTTGAAAAAAAATATATGTTAAAGCCTGATCATTTCTGAACAAAATTAAGCAAACCGCATGAAAATATTCCGCTTAGTTCCGAAGATATTGATATTCTAAATATTTAATTGCTGATCAAGTTTATGGTAAGAAAAATTTTAAACTCATTTTTCTCAAAATGTAATTTTGCAGCATTCCGCAACTGATATCTCAAAAACTATGAAACATAATTCCATGAAATTTTTATCACTGCATAATTATGTTATTTTATTGCGCTTGAACTAGGATTATCGCAATCTCTGCACATTTTGTTGTTTTTTAAGGGGTAAATTAATGCAAAAATTTTAGGAAATTAAGTATATTTTAAGCAGTTTTAAAAAATTGAAAAAATATTTTAATGTTTAATATTTTATGTTCAATTGTATTGTGAATTATTTATTTTAAATATAAAACAGAAATTATACATGTAAATGTAATATTAATTTCATAGTTCTGCGCGCATGCCAGTATACAATAAAAATACTTAAAAAACAAGGTATACCTAAAGCATTTGAAAAATTATTTAAAATTATTTTGAGAGTTGAAAATTTGTTTATTAAAATAAATATATCAATTCATCGAATACATAAAATTTGGAAAAATTGGGATTAAATTGAAATAGTTACAAAGAGTCAAAAAGTATAAAAATATGCCTTACTTCCTCGACTTAAGGGTCGTGAGTCCCCTTAAAAGATGTTTTTTCACCTACCTTTAATACTTACTTTTCTAAAGCCACCATTATCCTTTTACTTTTCACTACATATTCTAAAAGCATTTTATTCCATTATTTACATATTTTAGAAATATTAATACACCCGAAAAAAAATTCAATTTTTGTTCGATTTCTAGTAATTTGAAAGTCTACCATCCCCTTAAAGTGGAATCCTAGTTAATCCCAAGACCAATCAGTGGTGTACAACCTTTTTTCGTCTGCAAACGCACTCTCTTTAAAAGAAAAATAGCTCGATCCCTAGGAAAATATTTCGGTACAATTTTTCATTCAAATTCGGTACATTACCGAATTCGGTACATTCGGTAGCATTTTTTAAAATTAGGAAAATTTTAGTAAAAACAGAAAAAAATAAGCAAATTCTTACAAATTATTTTAAAAATAAATGAATTGCAGATTTTGGGTATATACTTTCTTTGCATAATAACTATAAAAAAAGTCTTACTTTCTTTACTTGTTTTTGTCAAATCTCTTGTGACTAAAATCTCATATTTATATATTAATATGTATACGTACTTCATTTAGGTAAAAATTAACAAAATTAAAAATTCAAAAAGACCATGATTTCAGAGTTATTAGCATGTATACAGCAAATTTTTTAACTGAATAATTCAATATGAATTTACTTCAAACTATCCATGACCCTTCTAATCTTTTCGAGACCCATAGTTTACACACCACTAAACCCGAGACCATTATTTGCCCTAAACCATTAAGATTCTAAACCAACCAACAAGTTCCTGCATAGATTATGTTAGCTACTATTGCATGATATGTAAAAAAAATGGGATATGAGTCCAGTAAGCATTTTTTAAGATATATAGAAGAAAAATTATCTAATAAGTAAATTGTGACATCATCTATATCTCATGAAGAAAAATTTTAAAGTAGCTTCTGTTTAATAGGCAAAATATAAAGTTCGAATAAATTTCTGACTACATAAGTTAAACTGAATTATTTGCCACTTACGGATTAAAAAAAAACTTTTTCATTAATAATTTCACCTCGAAAAAATGCGGCTTGTTGCTCTGAGAATGAATCTATAGAAAACACCTGTTACTGAAGCAAAAAACTGAAAGAATAATAATTCCGTAGGGAGTTTTTTTTGTATTTATGAATGCAGACCCCGATAAAGAATTCTAGCAGACGATATTGATTTCCGAGATTTCTTTTACAATTTTTGCCATTCTCAGTATGAAGCAGAGAAAAGACTTTCGCCAGTTTAAGTACTCTTTGCAGTTTTTTTCCCCAACTGCTTTTTGCTTCATTCTCCAGTATGCATGGTTAATTGCTGAATATTAAGATCCTGATCGATCTTCATTAGATGCATGGCTAGAAAAAGGCTTAGTTTTTCTCATGAAATGAAACAAAAGAGTAGACTTAAGAAGTTGGTTAATTTTTTTTTATTAGAAGTATTTTTTCTTATTAAAAGCTTTAGGGTTGAAGGTAAGTCTGAGATGAATAGGTAAGTTTTATATGTTCAGTCGATCTTTCAGAAGGAGGAAATCTATGAAAAAATGCCGAAAAGGAAGAGGTAAAGATTTAATAAAAAATTTGTAACAAGTTTAAAAATTTTTTTTTCGTATTCATCAGCTAGATAAGAGCTACTGATAAAATGATAAAAATTAAATATAAATGGAATCAACATAAGAGGAAATCTTCATAGTTAAGTCTGGCACTTATAAAATCAACCATATTAATAAGGAACCGTAGGCATTATGATATACCGTCAAACCTGTTTTTGTGTGATAGATAGGGGCTGCACAAAAAAAAAAATTCAGAAACTTCATAAATAGCTGCAACAAATAATTTTTCACAGCATATTAAAGAAAAAAAAACTATGCGATGGAATGAGACCGCATAAAAAAATTCTCACTTAAAAAATATGTCAAAGCTTTACGAAATAACGAGAAAGGACTTTCCAAACAAATTAAAACAATTTAATTACACATGGAAACATAAAAAAAATTTTACTTTCTCATTTTAAACATGGAGAAATTTTCAAAATGTGTATATTTCGGTACTACTCGTCGTAGTCCAAAAGTCGTTTTCGTCACTTGAAGATATTAGAGTTGATTTATTTTTGTTACCCTGTAGTCAGTGATAAGTTTTTTGCGACGACGGTCGTTTGATCAGTTGATTGTAAGCATCGCGATAGCCGACGCTTACAAGATCGAAGCTCTTTTTGGAATTTTAAATAAATAATTTCAAATATATAATTAAAATTTTTTTCGTACATATTCATATACCGCATAAAAAAAGTCGCACAAAACAAATCGCACAAAAAAATCGCATAAGAGAGGACCGCACAAAAACAAGTTTGACTGTATAGATAAAAACTGGGAGTGAAATAAAAATTTTTTTAAAATAAAAGTACAGAAAAAGTATAGTAAAAATAAGTTATTTTTAAAAATATCTTCCCTTAGATTATATTCAAGGATTGCAGGGGTTCCGTCCACTTTTCAAAGCATGTGGCGAACGCTTTTAGTAAAAGCTGAGGAAATAACGTCAGCATCTGTGTTGACTTCTCTTTCAACGTCGATGGAGCGAGGTCAGGACTGTAAAGGTAGAATCGCATGGTTTTAATAATGGAAACTATAAAATTCATTTTTATTTTATGTATACCAAAACTAGCTGAAAACCCACACTTCGCTACGGAGTACATTCAAATAAAATACAACGGTCGATGTATGCAATTAATGCCAAAAAAAATAAATATATATATATTTATAATAAATACGACGATCAATATATACAATTGATGTAGAAAAAAAATATATTTATAAAAAAATCGTAAGGGATATTTTTATAGACAATGTCATATCGTGGACATCGACACTCCTCTTATTCGACACAGCCGGTGGAATTGATGAGTTTTCCACATGTGTTACGGGCACATCAAAAGGAACTCTTAATGTGCAAAAGTCGCCAAATAACCTTCTTTTTCTTCTCCCCGCAGTCAGCACGTATGTTGCAGATCAGCGGCGGCTTTCAATTAGATAACAATGAAGTATGTCCCGGGCCCAAATGGATTTCAGGTTTTCTTGAAAGGGTCGGCACGGGCGGAAGTGACCCCCATCGGCCCGGAAGTAAAGACTGTTCCAGCAATTTGTGGAGTCTTCTTTATTCTTCTAGAAAATTGGACAAAAGTATAAAAGGACTCCCCTTCTTTGTCTGGGCGGACTTTTAGCTCATCGACTTGTTAGACCGACATTGCTGGAGTGCGTCGGGTCTGTGACGGCGGAAAGCCTATTAATCTCTTGAGAGATTGCACGGGTTTGCTCTGGTTGGAACAGGGACCGTGGATAATGATATTTGGCTTGTGTTAGCCAGGGAAGTTATTGTAATTAATAATGTTTTGTAAATATTAAGGTTTAATAAAACCTTTTGTACATTTGTAACAAAGTTTCCTTCTCGAATTATTCCGATTCGTGTTTTAACTTGTTTCACTAAGTTTGTTTGAAGTCGCTATGGGCCACGTCCTCATAACAAAATAATGTCCAATCGTCTGCCGCATTAGCAAGAAAAAAATATTTTTTTGTCTATTTAGTTGTTATGCACTTGACGATAAATTTATTGAAAGTACCAGAAGAAGAAATCACGTGATCGGCATTTAATAAATTAAATTCTAAAAATGAATCTTTAAAAATTCACCAAAAATCAGAAAATCGAGGTAAAGATTCCAAAAAGATCTCATTTTAAAGGAATTTTTATGATTTTTCTCGTGATATAAATTTTATAACCCTCAAAATATTATTTTAAATGCAAACTTAAAAAAAGTTACTAAAACAGCTTAAAAATTTAATTTAAAAAAATCTTAGAAGAATTTTTCAAAAATCTCTCTTAGTGCACCCCTACACCATAAGAAGAATCGCCATGCAAAATGTCAGCCCTTGAGGTCCAGCGGTTTGGTCTGTGCGTTGTATGTCAGTCAGTGAGTCAGTTACGGAACTGTTTTATATATGTAGATTTTATAGCACAACGCATTTTTTTCTATTTGACCCTAAATAAATTTTATCAATGTAAATCTGAACCACCAGTGGTAACAGTATTAGGTCTTATGACTTTGTTTCTATATAAGAGTATTTAATTGTCATAAAATCTCTTCCTATTATTCTTATGTTTTCTGCATATTTTTAAGTTTTTTACTCTTGTACTATTCGGGTCAATAAGACCCGATGGAAAACCGCAATGATATTTCGCTATTCCCTTACATCCTTATAACACTTTTTCCTGTTACAAATGAATTGGTCTTCTAGCAGTTTTTCCTGATTTTTTTTGTAATCTTCCCATAGTATTTGATAAAATTTATCAAATATCCATATACAGTGGTACCTCGACTTACGAGTTTAATTCGTTCCACGACGGATCTCGTAACTCGAAACACTCGTATCTCGAATCAATTTTCCCCATTGAAATGAATGGAAATGCCATTAATTCGTTCCGGGCTCCCCAAAACACCCCAATCTTTTGTTACTTGTTTATAAATAAGAAAAATGTGCTCATAAACGACGAACATTGTATAAAAACGCAATACAATAGAATGTGCTGCAAAAAATTTGTTTTATTAAGTGTAATGTACAACATTTACCTTGGAGATCAGACTTTAAGATGCTGATGGAAGAGGAGGAGAAAGGCTGAACTGAAAAATTAAATCTTATTGGTTCATTTTTGACCTTTTCGCCCCGCTTTCCTTGCTTTGGCTTTTATTACCGGCTACTCTCTTAAAGTGAACGAGTGAGACACGGAAGCTGGACGATTGTTACATCGTTCACTGTGGCTGTAATGTCCAGATTCTTCTTTCAGAATCCGAAGAACGTTTTCTCAGAATCCGTAGAAGGGGGAAAGCTTGCGATCCTAGGACCAAGGTCATCCCATTCCCTAGACTCCATGGGGAGTTCCAGAGTGGGAGAGGTGGTAATTGTTGAGCGTTAATCTCTCGGTTTAAGACTGGATAGTAGTCTCAGAATAATATGTATAGAATTGTATAATAATTGTACATAAAGGTTGTAAATATTATATGCTTCTTGTGTTCCCATTTGATGAGCCGTAACATGGCATTCACTGCTCAAACTAGCGGTCGGATATCTGAAGTTTGCTCGTAACCCGAATTTTAGCTCGTAACTCGAAACCAGAAAATCTACCGAGAGAATGCTCGTATCTCGAAAAACTCGATAAGTCGAGGTACCACTGTAATTTCTTTGAAATAGATTACACATTTCAACGCGAATAAAGTGCAACCTGTATACAAGTCCAACTGGCACGTTTTATTATCACTTGTTGATACAAAGGAAATCATTTATAAGAACATAAATATGTATCAACAGATTAGTAATACCAAATATGCAAGTCTCAACCCGCTCATTTGGTTTTCTTGTTGAAACAAACAGTGAGTCATTTAAAAACAATGTAATATGCAAGTATAGATATGTGGTTACAAATCTAGACCTGCTTGTTCTATTAGCTACAAAAGGATTTGCTTTGTACTTCTTGCAATCAGTTCGAGTTTCGCAAGTGTTCAGTTAGTATCATCAATATGACAGACTAGATGAAAACCCTCACTTCGATAGGGAGTACATTCAAATTAAAAACAACGGTCAATGTATGTAATTAATGCCAATATATATATATATAATAAATACGACGATCAATGTATACAATTGATGTAAAAAAACAAAAAAATATACTTATAAAAAAAATCGTAACGTATATTTTTATAGACAAATAATGTAGAAGAAAATATTCAAATTAAATGTAATAGGACATATTAAAGAATATAGTACAGTTAATATAGTACAGTTTGAGGAACATTTCTTTTACTGTATTTTAATATTTTTTGAATAATGTCCAGTCGTCTGCTGCATTATCAAGAAATAAAAATATTTTTTTGTCGATTTCGTTGTTATGCACGTGACGATAAATTAATTTAAAGTATCACAAAAAGAAAAGAAACCACGTGATTAGCATTTAATAAATTAAATTATAAAAGTGAATCTTTAAAAATTCACCAAAAATCAGAAAATGGAGGTCAAGATTCGAAAGAGATTTCATTTTAAAGGAATTTTTATGATCTTTCTCGTGATATAAATCTTATAACCCTCAAGTTATTATTTTAAATGTAAACTTTAAAAAAGTTACTAAAGCAGCTTAAAAATTTAATTTAAAAAAATTAAATTTTTTAAAATCTTTCTTAGTGCACCCCTACACTATAAGAAGAATCGCCATGCAAAATTTCAGCTCTTTAGGTCCAGCTGTTTAGGTCTGTGCGTTGAATCTCAGTCAGTCAGTTTCGGAACTGTTTTATATATATAGATTGTAGAAGAGACGTACAAGAAGTTAGAGAGACATCTCATTGGGAAAAAGACGTATCCAAGTTTAGTGTTGAAACTAGTAGTTACTAGTGGTGAAAGTGATAATTCTGACAATGAATCTGAAGTAGTGCATCAGCCTAATACTAGTGATCAATTCCATCAAGGGATGGACAAATAAATGCTGATAATTCAATCAAAATGATATTTTTAGATAGCCTGAACATTCTTGCACCTTGCAACAGGATTCATTTCATAAATTTCGTGAATCAAAGGAATTGATGAGCGTTTAAAACACACTATACCAGACTTTTCCTCGAATAATTTAAATTTAAAAATATTTGCATTTTTTAAAACCGAAAATGCCCCAAGAAGTAAAGTTTCTTTCTCTATTACTGAGTACAGTTTGAAAAAAAAATTTAAATTGAAGTCGGCAAACCTTGGGCAAATTTTCTCCATAGACTAACATTGAGGTGAGCGAATTCAATAGGGTTAGTACACAGCAGCCTTAAAGGCAAGGATAAACAAATCCTAATTACAATACAGCTCGTACTTTTCTAGCTTAACTTCAAATTTATCCGTTTTTAGCATTTAAGAATCGGCTTTTGGCGGATCATTAGAATATTGTTTCAGTTCTTTTTTAATTATTTATCTACTTAATAGTCACCAAAGGGCATAAAATATCATGCTCCAAAGCTGAAATCCCAAAAGAGGATATTTGGAATAATTTATTTTATGAATGTTTTTTTATTTTACCGGGTAAAAGTTTTGAATATAAATTTTTGAAATTGATACAATTTATTATTTTTGTATCAGAGTAAATAGGATCTGTAGCATACGGTGACACAGCGTAATTTGAAGCCGTATGTGTATAATTACTAGGCATTATTGTTTTGATTCCATGCTCTAAATTTCATTAAAAGTTAGATGAAGATTAGGTAAACTGTGATGCACGGGTTCAGAGAAAGGGGTGTATCAGTTCCATTATGTTAATTCTTCAAAGAATGGAAGCCGGTCAGTGGCCAACTAACTAGGACTCTGGAATTCAGTAGTGGAGTCCATGGGTTCGAGTCCCACTGCTGGTATGTAGCAGCAGGTCCCTTGGAAAGAATGCATATTTAAAAGGATTTGTCTTTCTAAGTAACACTTTAAAAATTAGAATCAATCTGAAACCTAAAAGTTCACGAATTATTCAAATATATGAGGATTTATATGACTCTTTAGTATTTATTAACACGTTTATTAATTCTAATGTCTAGAAAACTCTGATTTGTTAATTACAAGGTGCGCCCATGACGTAACCGGACAATTTTTTATAAATAAGAAAAATATTACTCACCATCAAATAAATTTATCTCCTTCAATATAATCGCTAAAGGAGTCTATAAAATTTTTCCAACGTTTCCTCAAGTTTTCAAACAATGTTTATAGGCGTTGGAACTAACCGTTCGCAAAATATGCGCAACATTTGATTTAATATCCGGGACATTTTCAAATCTCTGTGCTTTCATGGCCATCTTAAGCTTCGGAAAAGGGAAAAACAGCTGGCGATAAGTCGGGAGAATATGGTGGGTGATTTATCACTGTAATTGAATACTTAGCAAGATAATGTTGTACAGAAATCGCTGTATGGGGCCTAGCATTATCGTGGAAAAGCAACCATTGCCCAGAATCAAACATGTCCTTCCTAATTCAGTGACGTAGCGAGCATAACTGGCGCCCGGGGCACGATAAATGTTTGGCGCCCCCTTTGCGAAAAACATATAGTAATATGATATATAGAATTGGTGAAAAGGACCATTTGGTGCCCTTGGTATGATAGATCCCCTTGCCCACCCCCTCGCTACGCCACTGTCCTAATTCACCTTATCCTGTTTCTTAATCGAAAACGCACCTCCTTGTAAAAATACTGATCAATTGTTTGATTTTCAGGAACAAATTCGTGGTAAATAAGTCCTTTGTAATCAAAAAATGCAAAATCCACGAAAGGACAGATATTTGAAAACGTCTCTGATATTAAATCAAAAGTTACGCGTATTTTGCGAACGGTTAGTTCCAGAGCCTATAAACAACATTTCAATGACTAGAAGAAGCGTTGGAAAAAATTGTATAGACTCCTTTGGTGATTATTTTGAAGGAGATAAATTTATTTGAAGGTGAGTAATATTTTTCTTATTTATAGAAAAATTGTCCGGTTACTTTATGGGCGCACCTTGTATATTGATTAAAAGGAACACTAATACTTCCAAACATTTATTTTCTGCATATATTTTTAAATCCACTAGAAATATTATTTATAGTTTTACATATTTTCTGCATGTGATTTTGATATAAACTCGTAGAAATAAAGTTTTATAAACGTTTCCTAACTAAGAAATAATCATTGCTGAAGTTTTGCGAAATATTTCAAAAATGAGATGTATTTAAACGGCACAATTCATTATAAAAAAAAGTATAATTTCACGATTCAAACTTTTTAAAGGTTTTTTTTTTATAGTTTTGCCAGCTAACACACCAAGGCTGTTCACAATAATCGATACCTCCTATTTTTGGTCTTTTTTCGTCTGGAGAGTCAGCAAACTCATATACGGTTTACTGCACACCAAACCCTTGAATATTTTTTATTACAAATGAGCTTCAATAGGGAAAAAACGCTTAGAAGCCTACAGAAAAAGTTTGATATAAGAGTTTAAGTAAAGTTTAGAAGGGAATTTAATGGTTTCTCTGCAGTCTATTAAAGGGACAAGGGACCTTCAGATTCGAATATTTTCAATTTTCAATTTTTAACTCCATATACAAAATGAGAATAATTTATTTTCTATTTTACTACATTGAAAACACCTAGAATTCAAAATAAGGAATTTTTGGAAGAGTTTTTCAAAAAAAAATTCAAAAATGCTAACTTTTTCAAAATGCTCTATGCGCATTATATATCAATTAAAATTCTTAAATTTTCTATTATAAGTTTACCATATGTGTATAAATATAAATGTGCATTTAATTTTTTTTTCATATGAATCTAACGTCTTAAATAATATTTTTTCTATTCTGTCTGTTATTTTTTATGTTTTTACTTTATTTTATGATGTATAAATTTGAAAAATATTTGTGATTTCAAAGAATCATGCACAGTTTTGTGACAAACACTTCAATTAACAATTCTGAGAAATTTGAAAGATATCACAAGTAAATGAATACGCATGGAGCCTTTTGAAAAATTCTATTATTTTTCAAGAACTTTTTGATAAGCTGGTACTATTCCTCCACAAAATACTAATTTGTGAATTCTAAGTATCTTCAATGCAATAGAAAAGAATATTAATTATGTTCTTGGGGTATATAGAGTAAAATATTGAACATTAAAGAAGATCGAGATTGAAGGTCCCTTGTTCCCTTGAAGGATTGAAATGAGTTCCGTAATATTTTTGTGGACCCGGTTGGAATTGACGAATAGCATAATAACATAAATTTTACTCCTAACTTACGGAAACAGTTTTCACGAGAACTGTGTTTCATAATCAAAGGTAATTAAAGTCTTATCTTTGCGGATACATTATGTATTTAATAAGTTATAATGACAGTGCAAGATCGGCTCAATTTTAGCACACCACCTCAAATGTCCCCGCTGATGAATGTAATGACTGTCGTAGTGACGAGTGGTCTTTGCTGTTTATTCACTCAAAGAAGCAGATTTCCAGAGAGACGTTTATTGAACCTGACACACAATACGGACGTAAAAATAAACTACAATTTACACACAGATGAAGCTGATTAGAGACTACTCTAGACCAGTGCTCCCCGATATTTTAATCGCCGCGGACCGGTCAATGTTTGATAATTTTACCGCGGCCCGCTGAGGGGGGCCTATGACTGCAATTTTAATTCATAATCTTGAAATGCGAATAAACAATAAACTAACTTAAAATAGCTACAAGATTTCTTTTGTTACAAAGGTATAAATTAGCACAAACACGACAAAGTCGCACTAACGCGAGAGAAATACGCAGTAAATAAAATGGAAATAATTTAATGTTCCTTGGGCGGCCCGGTACCGGTCCGCGGCCCGGAGGTTGGGGACCACTACTCTAGAGTCACATCCTGTCTCAATGAGAATCTTCACATAGAGCTGTTGCAACGTCTCCAGCCTAACTCGCTGAACTTACTACCTCTGGTTCTCCCAAGTCGAAGCCTTCAACAACCGTCTGGGTCGCATATGTCTCTTTGGAATTTCCACCTAGTTCACCCACCACGATATCATGCGATCTCTTTTCTTGGAGCCACATTCTCCCGTTTCCACGAATCACACGGTCGGGTCAGTGACAGCCACTTTCTCCCCTTTCCACGAATCACACGGTCGGGTCAGTGACAGCCACTTTCTCCCCTTTCCACGAATGACACGGTCGGGTCAGTGACAGCCACTTTCTCCCCTTTCCACGAATGACACGGTCGGGTCAGTGACAGCCACTTTCTCCCCTTTCCACGAATCACACGGTCGGGTCAGTGGCAGCCACTTTCTCCCCTTTCCACGAATCCCACGGTCGGGTCAGTGACAGCCACTTTCTCCCCTTTCCACGAATGACACGGTCGGGTCAGTGACAGCCACTTTCTCCCCTTTCCACGAATGACACGGTCGGGTCAGTGACAGCCACTTTCTCCCCTTTCCACGAATCACACGGTCGGGTCAGTGGCAGCCACTTTCTCCCCTTTCCACGAATCCCACGGTCGGGTCAGTGACAGCCACTTTCTCCCCTTTCCACGAATGACACGGTCGGGTCAGTGACAGCCACTTTCTCCCCTTTCCACGAATGACACGGTCGGGTCAGTGGCAGCCACTTTCTCCCCTTTCCACGAATGACACGGTCGGGTCAGTGACAGCCACTTTCTCTCCTTTCCACGAATGACACGGTCGGGTCAGTGGCAGCCACTTTCTCCCCTTTCCACGAATGACACGGTCGGGTCAGTGACAGCCACTTTCTCCCCTTTCCACGAATGACACGGTCGGGTCAGTGGCAGCCACTTTCTCCCCTTTCCACGAATGACACGGTCGGGTCAGTGACAGCCACTTTCTCCCTGTCGTCCTATGTGGCGTCTGTTCTTCATCACTCTTTCTACGAGTACACTTTAGTATCAGGCACAGGCTGTAGCTAGAAGCTGTTGCCTGATATTACAATGACATAATGATCTTTTTTTTTCTCATGGTATTAACATTTTCTGTCTATCCCATTCAGTTTATTTCCTGCTAGTACTGAGATGCCTAATGAACGTTTAAGTAATGGAATTTGTATGTTCAGATAATAACAGTTTAGTCCGCTTAGTATCTAAGAAAACAACTTTTGTGAAATTCAACTATTTCACTATTGGGAAAATGTAACATATATTCCGAGACTGAATTTAAAAAATTAAGTTCTAAATTTTGTGTCTGTTATCAACCTTCTGTTTTTTCTTGTTTTAATACTGCATCTCAAAGTAAACTGGAAAGCGATAGATAAAGTAATCTATATACAGTAAGCACCGCTTATAGTGATCAGTGGTTATAAGAACCAACCTTTTATAAGAATCAATATCGCGAAAACAAAAACAAATACATTATTTCCATGTTAAAATTTTCGCTGTAAAGAATCAATCTACCGGTTTTAAGAATCAATTTACACTCTTCGCTTTCCTTTCATTTTTCCAAAAAAAAAAAAAAAAAACACTTAAACACCCAAAAGGCACGAAGTTCTTTCTTTCTCTTTTTTTTAAAGAAATATTGATAAGATGGGATGGAATATAGTCGTAAAATTTATCCCTTTCTTTTCTTTACCAGACATAAAATAATCGTTTCCCCTTAAATGCTTTAGCACAACACTGTTCTATTAGCTTGACCTGGGGGCATCTTTACCCGTCCGGGTCCAATTTCACTTTTGTCCACTGACAAACAAAAATAGGGACTCTTTTTTTCCCCACCTCCCACATCCTGGTCGCGGCTTCTTGGACACATACACACATAAATCTTCGGCGAAGTGTCCACTATCACTTAGGCAAACGTGACATTAGTAGATTCAGCACGTTATCAAATCGTGAAACGTAAGCTAGAAGGTGAATCTTCGTCTGAGTATTGAGAGAGGTATAAACAGCCTCCTGAAAACTTCATTACGTCAAACTACCACAGAAAACTTTTTCTTGCTCCCTTCCTGTAGTTGAAATGTTAAACTGTTAAGCAGGTATGTTGTAGCAAATATTGGATTTTTTTCTTCTCTTACTATAATCATGTGTATCTACTTATAGGTCTAGAAATTAAGTTGTATTTTTAAAATTATAAAAAATAATTTTGATAAAAGATAATTAACGTAAATTAAAGAGTATTTTATGGTAAATTATCTAATATATGTACATATAGGTGTGTGTGTGCCGGTTGAAAAACCTAAATTTCGGCTATTAGATTTAACCGCTTATAAGAATCAAACACAGTAATAACAAGCGTGATTATTATAAGCGGAAATCACTGTATATAAAACATTTCTGACTGACTGACAGATAACGTACAGAACAAACCGCTGGACTTAAAGGGTTGAAATTTTGCATGGCGATTCTACTTATAGTGTAAGGGTGCACTAAGAAAGATATTTGAAATTCTTCTTAGATTTTTAAAAAATAAATTTTTAAACTGTTTCTGTAACATTCTTTAAAGTTTGTCTTTAAAATAATAATCTGAGGGTTATAGAATTTATATTACGAGAAAGATCATGAAAATTCCTTTAAAATGAAATCTTTTTTGAATCTTTATCTCCATTTTCTGATTTTTTGTCATTTTTTTTAAAGATTCATTTTTAGAATTTAATTTATTGAATGCTGTTCACGTGGTTTCTTTTCTTTTGTGATACTGTAAACTAATTTTGCGTCACGTGCATAACAACGAAATAAATTGACAAAAAAATAATAAAATAAGGTAAAAGATAAAATTTAACAACTAGACTAACTGAGATGGAAGTTTTTAAAGAATTTAATTCCAATTAGTATGTTTTATGGATATTAAAGAAACAAATTAATTGCATACATTGGCCGTTGTATTTAATTTGAAAGTACTCCGTAGCGAAGTACAGGTATTCAGCTAATAAAATATATAAACACAAATGATTGTATGAATTTACTGAACTTTTTTTGATTATTTACATATCCTTACTAAGCCTTTAAGAATGAAATAAAAGTTAAAAGACTTTTTCTCTTTAGGAACCTTTGTTTACAGGATCGAAAAATTTCTACCTTGGGAATTAACTGACATTTTTTAAATAAAATTTTACCTAAATCTGGGTTGTTAACTTAACAAATACGATAAATATTGAATCAGGGAAAAAGTTTAAACAAATCATTTCTTTTCAAAACAATCGCTCTATCATCTGAAACTTTTGAGAAAATAAACAAAATACTTGATTTTGTTTAGAACTCATTCCATCTTCTAAATTTTAAATATTTACTACAAACACGACCCAATAATTGACTAATTATGTTTTCTTGTTTATTTTACGACAAAAAGAACCAAATCTAGGACTTGTAATATTTTTATAAGTACAGTTTATTTTACTTCATAGTGATCCTGCGTCCAAGTTCATAGTCTTTGAAGAATTACCATCTAATCATCAAAACCATAAAAATCAAGTGAATTTTAAAAGTTTATTTCGATTGCTATAGGGCAGTGTCTCGCAGCATGTCACATCTCAACTCTTGCATATTTTACTTCTTGTTTGGCGAGGAGTGGCAAAACATTGCATAATTTAACATGGCGTTCAATGAGCATTCTTACAGCTTGTTGAATAAAATGCTCTCAGATTACGCAAAGTCTTTAGATACGGTATCTAAAGAAATGTATATCACTAAATTAAACATTCAGGTACAGCCCGGAAAGGTTTATTCAGTATGTGACCCCTATTTATTGACAGAGGAAGACTGGAGTTACGATACGAGACGCTGGCCCGAAGTAACTTATCCTGATATCTATACATATCTCAACATAATAATAATCATTCTCAACGAAAGAAGGATTATATTCTCTTAAACCTTGCGAAATATTGAAAAAAAAGTGTTAAAATACCTGTTAAATACAACTAATATGAGAAATTTTATAAATAAACTTAAATTATTTAACTCAAAATGAAGGTATCGTCCAAAAACACATGCAAACGCATAGGAACTGCTTTTGTTTTCTGCCACCCGATAATGACGTCATCTATAGCAGACGAAAACTGACGTAGCCAGTGACGTTGCGGAGTTTCGCCTTATTGAGTATTTGTAAGCGCACAATTGTTTTCAATTTGTATTCAATTCAACTTGTTAAAACACCCTCTGCAAGTATTACTGTCTCCCGCAAAATTGAAAGAAAATGATGCGTGCATCTTGGTTTATTTGATGGTTGGGGCTTTTTGGTATTAAAATGACCTTCATTCGAGGGAATCCAGTGAGCGTTCAGAGTAAATATCACGGGTATAAATACATTTTATTGGAAATTTTGAAAATCTTCGTAGTAGGAAAGATTTATTACTTTGTCTTAACAGCTGCGTCATGAATATCATGAATTATAGGTAACTTGTTTATTTTCACTATACGCCGTTATACCCACAGCGGTAAGGCCATTTAGGATAAAAATAAACGGTGGATGTAATGAGTATCCTACTATATAAATGGTATGTGACTATTATATGTTGGAATGAATAATATTTACACATTTATTAAGAACTAGCTGAATACCCGTGCTTCGCTACGGAATACATTCAAAATATACACAACGGTCAAGGTATGCAATTAATTTGTATGTTTAATATCCATAAAACATACTAATTTGAATTAAATTCTTAAAAAACGTGTATCTCAATTAGCCTAGTGGTCAAATTTTCTGTTTTACTGCATTTTAATTTTTTTTTGTCAATTTATTTTGTTGTTATGCACGTGACGCAAAATTAATTTAAAGTACCGCAAAAAGAAAAGAAATCACATGATCGGCATTTAATAAATTAAATTCTAAATATAAATCTTGAAAAATTCACCAAAAATCAGAAAAGGGAGGTAAAGATACGAAAGAGATTTCATTATAAAGGAATTTTTATATTTCTCGTGATATAAATTTTATAACCCTCAAATTATTATTTTAAATGCAAACTTTAAAGAATGCTACAAATACAGTTTAAAAATTTAATTTAAAAAAATCTGAGAAGAATTTTTCAAAAATCTTTCTTAGTGCACCCCTGCACTATAAGAAGAATCGCCATGCAAAATTTCAGCCCTTTAGGTCCAGCGATTTTGTCTATGCGTTATCTGTAATTCAGTCAGTCAGTTACGGTACTGTTTTATATATATAGATAAATATTAAATAGAACCTTTAGTTGTGAATATTACCAGTAATAATATTGGTATCAGAATACTTTGAGCTCCTAACTTTCCTCCTTTTGATAATTCTTGCGCAATAAGTGCACTTTATATCAACTACACTTTTACTTTTCAGTGAAAAGGTAGGCTAAAACTGTTTTAAAAGTTGAACCCGCATACTATAGTTGGTTTTCGCTGTCGATGGAAGGAGTTATACCTTGAAGATATGTCGTTAGTAACAAAATGGAGTCTTGCTAACTTATCGATAATATACTTTACAGCTGCTCTTTGCTTTATAAATAAGAGAAAAATTGCTATGGGAAGAAAACTTAAAGTTCGAAACTGTCCAGGGAAATATCTTACTAATCTTTATTGAGTGTTGCAATTTTAAAATTAAGGGTGTCAGGGACACATTTAAAATTTTTTTTATTTATTGAGTTAAAATTTTGAATTTTTTGTGATGGTTAACCATGTAATATGTAAACAAAATCCCATCATAAAAGCTTTTAAATAATTTCGAAATTTTCAAAAAAGTGGGGTAATTTAAGATTGTAATAACTCAAAATATTATTCTTTGCATCTCAAAATTTTTTCATTTAATTAAACAGAAATATATAAATTTTTATTTTAATTCAGCGTTTTTTAAAATATTAATTTAAAAAAATAAAAAATATTTAGAATAAAAGTTTTAAAAAAATTATGCAACTTATTTTTAAACAATCATATTTTCAAAAGCAAATATTTTTTTCAAATTTACTGAACTAAAATTAAAGTAAAATATTTGAAATAATATGTTCTAAGTTTGAACCAGTTATCTTTAACGGTTCTTGACTTATAACAATTTGAAGACGAGAAATGGGAAAAAACCCATCATGCAAAAAAAACGCATTTAAACAAAGATTGGCTGTTTTTAGAACGTTGCAAAATAAAAAATTAATATCTCCTGTTTTAATTTAGATAGAAACATCATTTTAAGCGGAAAAGAACACAAAATTCTTTAAGGCAATAATTTTTTTCGGAAATTTGAGGAATTTTGTGCCCTCGGAACTCTTTTTAACTCTTTTTAAACACTACCGATTCTACATTATTATGAGCGAGGTATTGACTGTCATTTACGCATTGCCATAATGTAATCAATGTTAGTAATATTTGAATTCAAGATTAAATATAATTCCTAAAATCAAAAATTTCTTTATATTATATGTAAGAAAGAAAATTTAATGACTTCAGTCACTGACCTATTAATTTTTTTTTTCTCTGTCCTGCCCCACAAAGAATTTAGCCGATATTAGGCGACTATGAAATGAATATTATTGTAAATTTCTTGCGTCAAATTTAAGACAAAAAAATTTAATAACCTAATTTTTTAAATATCCGAAAAGTATGAATCCATCGAATATTATGCTTCACCGGATATTAAAAATCCTTTTCTTTTAATCCTACTAATTAAAATAATTCTCATGTGAAATAGCTTTATCATGAGACAACAAAAGTACTCGTGCTAAAATATCGCCATCTGTTGTAACACATGATGCCGTAATTTTTACCATGTTTTTATTAACTAGCTTTCTTGTTTGTTTGTGTGTGTGTTTGTGTTTGTCCGGTACAAAACTTGCAATCAATTTTTAACTGACTTCCCGACTAGCTAGACATTTGAAACTTTTAGAATAGCTCAGGACACGATGACAATGCCTTATTTTAATACTTTTAGCCATCTTTAAGCAGATTTGAATTCTTTTTCAGTTAATTTTATTTTGTAGACTAGTGCAGCAATCTATCGGTGGGGACGGGGACGAACAATTAACTTCATTTTCTTTCAAGTTGATGGGATAATTCATCAAAAAAAAAATTTAAAAAGTATATATCAATACATAGAATTGTCAAGTTTATATGATTCAACAAAAAGTTTAAAAACATGGTATATAAAAAGTTCTTTTTATCTTGTAATTATTTATTATCAATTGTAAATTTGGGACAGAAATGAAAAAAAAAATTTGATTAGAAATGGATTTTTTTAGATACTTAAGATGCTAGACTGCTTTAAATTGCGAAAAAAACATAAATAGAATCGACCATGAAGGAAAAGTATTCTTCCTGCTAATTTTTTCTCCCCGTGCAAAAGATTTATAGGAAGGATTTTGAACGTTGAAAAGTGGTATAAGTACATATTTTTATATTTAAAATATTTTGTATGAAAAAGACTCAATTACGGATGTGAGAAGTCATATCTAAAGGAAAACACAGTCAAATTAATTTCACTTGAAAACTATCACGCAATATGAATAAGACTGTTGTAAAAGAAATATTTCTGTGTTTGCTGTGCAAAGGGTGTTAAGTCCAAAATGGGCTAAAATGAGATCTCAAACAAGGCATGTGTGAAAAATCAAATCCTATTGCAGGGTACAGAAAGCTAAGTCCAATTCCACTTCTAAAATTTTTATTCATCAGGGAAAATTTGCGGTATGTGAAACAAAACACAAACATGTTAGTGTTAAAGGGGTTATGTCCCAATCAAGGACTTAACACTCCTTACCCAACAAAATTAAAATTAGAAAAAATTACTTTAAAAAAAATGAAAATTCAACTTAAAAAACTGACTTTGTAAAAGCCGTTTTTTTTTTCAATCAAGTTTTTCTCAAAACTACGATTTTGGACTTCACACTCACTGCAAACACAGATTTCTTCACAAAAATGGTAACAATGACCGTGGAACTTCATACAAAGGCATCTGTAGTATTCTAGATGCATTGTAAAGTAATATAGAAATCGTATTTAGTTTATGTTGACATCAATCAGACTATGTATGATATGTGCAGTAGAACTTAAAAATATTAAGGTGGGGATTGAGAGCTTAACACAATGTAAAACTTAAAATAATTACAAGATAAAGAGAAATTTTTATATACCATGTTTTTAAATTTTCTCTTGAATCATATGAACTTGACAATTCTATGTATTAATAAATACCTTTTTAAAATTTTTTTGATGAATTATCCCATGAACTTGAAAGAAAATGAAGTTAATTGGAAGTTAACTTGTTTTTCGTTAATTGGAAGTTTAAGTTTTCGTTCCCGTTCCGGCCGATAGATGGCTGCACCAGTCTACAAAACAAAATTAACTGAAAATGGATTCAATTCTGCTTAAAGATGGTTAAAAGTATTAAAATAATCCATTGTCATCGTGTTCTGAGCTATTCTAAAAGTTTCAAATGTCTAGCTAGTCGGGAAGTTATTTAAAAATCGATTGCAAGATTTGTACTGGACAAACACACAAACAAATAAGACAGCAAGGTAATAAAAACATGGTAAAAAACATAGTAATTAAATTAAATGAAATAAGTTGCTTTAATTGAAAGAAATGCTTTTGCATTTCATTGTAAATATTTATGCATTGTGGTGTATCAAACAATTTGAATAATACATTTATTAGGATTATTATATGGATTATTAAAAGTGGCACATACTCCCTCCCCCCCCCAAAAAAAAATAAAATCAGTCGCTTTTAATCATAGATATAATTTGTGTGAGACAATTAAAGATTTTACACCAAAAAGGTATTTAACCCGGATAAAAACTGTTTGATTATAGTTCGACTATTTATTATCATTTCAGAATATGTTTTGGATTTAATTTCGGCTATGAATTTCCTTATAGATCAGAAATAACACAATTAAAGTACCACTGTCAAACACTAAAACACATCTAATACTACTTTATTCCCAAATTTAAAAATTAAACAATCCGTTTACTGTACGGCGTTTAATTTCTGAAATGCTTCCGAGATTGTATTTACAATCGCGAGAACTTTTCGAGTAACTTTTACGAGGGAAAACATTTTAGAGTTTCAAGAGTTTCGAAAATTCCCAGAAGGCAAAAGAGCGCAAGTGAGGTTTAATTTTTAAAACCCTGAAAAGTAAAATTTGTAGCCACAGAGTATCAAAGAGAGTTTTAGGCTCATAGTTTTCACGCAATATACATTCTTGAAACTTTTTGTTGCTATATGATAGACAGACAACATTATCTTTTATTTGTTTTCCAGTGTATTTTGAGACCAATCGTTGCATTCTAAGGGGAAATTCAAAAACAAATTTTGAACTATTTATTGGCATTGACGCATTTTAACCTTTTTCTTACGGGGTGGGATAGCATGTATCCCAAGAATATGGGCCCAAGAATGAATATATATATATATATATATATATATATATATAACCCCCTTAATGGCCGTTCTTACAAGGGGGGTATGAAATTTCCCATTGTAAAGAGGAAATCGGAAAATGGACCCCTTAAGCTACAGGTTAAAAGATACAATGGAAAAAAATCTGTATTCATGAGTAAGGAATGAGAGAAATATGCGTTATATTTACATTATGTATTAGACATAAATGTTGGGGCTTCAAGTTCATGAATGGAATTTATTTTATTTACAGACATCAAATATCTGCTTCAAAATTGTAAATACAAAATCGTGGTAGACTGCTGGCCACTGTAATTGCAACACCCTGAAGGAAACATGCAAATAACATGAAATTTACAACATGCATTAGCGGAGGTGAGATATGCAAATGATTAGAATTTCAGCGCAGACGCACATCACGCACGCCTGTGGCGCCACTTCAAAGCGCTATTTAAGGCTTGGAGATTTCGACGATTTCAAGTTCGGCAATTGTGTTTTTCTTGTGGTTTTTTCAAAAAAACTATCAATTATGCCTCGTCGAAAACAGCGATCATCTTTTGATCAAGTATCCGAGTTCGACAGAGGAAGGATAGTGGCCTACCGAGATTGTGGATTATCTTTCAGGGAAATCGGTAGTCGTGTTGGATGAAACCAAACAACTGTAATGCGGATATGTGATCGTTGGATGCAGGAGGGTACGACTCACCGGCGTGTTCGATCGCATCCACCTCAGCGCACCACTTGACGTGATGACAGGCAAATTGTGCGCATGGCAGTGACGGATCGCTCAGTCACATCACGAACCATAGCACAGCACATGCAGTCTGTAACGCATTGTCCAGTGTAACGCATCACCAGAAACAAGGCGAAATAACTACATTTCACACAAGGTGTTGTTATGGTTTCTTTCCACATAGTGAACAACTTTTAAGTTTCAGGGTTATTGAGGAATTAAATTTATTCGTATTTATAGTTTTGTAACCAACTGGTTTAAACAGGGCACCATTGCGTAAAAACTCTTATGATGCCCTAACAGAGTAAAGCGGCCTTGCGAACAGCCACCGGGATCCGAAAAGCCACGGGGAAACAATCCCTAAAACTCTTACTCCGTGGACGGAACCAACCATTAGCGTTCGTGCCGACACCCTCTGAACTCTGCTGGCTGAGAAACGATGTTTGTCAGTCGGTCCAAAGTTTCCCTAGCTGGTAGCAGCATATTTTCGTTTGTGCCTGTAAACTTCTTAAAATTGTGAAATTCTGTAAGTAATTGTTATGTTTTCATTAAATTATTTAAAATGTCACCTAGGGTTTAATTTTTTTACTGTCGGGATGTAGTTTACTTTCTCCCTGAAGTCCACAGGTCTCGGTTATTATGTGACTGTTCAGTCGAATGGCCACAGTTTTACTTATGCGCGTGAAATAGTTATGAAAATGCATAACACACTCTAAATAGTTAAAAAAGGTAAGGAAGAGTATCTTTAATTTTCTAATAAATTTGGGATGTTAAATCAATAGGGCAGTGTGTCGCAGCATGTCACATCTCAACTCTTGCAGATTTTACTTCTTGTTTGGCGAGGAGTGGGAAAACTTTGCATAGATTAACATGGCGTTCAATGAGCATTCTTACAGCTTGTTGAATAAAATGCTCTCAGATGACGCAAAGTCTTTAGATGCGGTATCTAACAAAGGAATATCACTAAATTCAACATTCAGGTACAGCCCGGAAAGGTTTATTCGGTATGTGACCCGTATGTATTGATAGCGGAAGACTGGAGTCACGATATAAGACGCTGGCCTGAAGTAACTTATCCCGATATCTATACATATCTTAAATGATAATAATCATTCTCAACTAAAGAATGATTATATTCTCTTACACCTTGCGAAATATTGAAAAACAAGTGTTAAAATACCTGATACCTACAACTAATATGAGGAATTTCATAAATAAACTTAAATTATTTAACTCAAAATGAAGGTATCATCCAGAAACACATGCAAACGCATAGGAACGGCTTCTGTTTTCTTCCACACGATAATCACGTGATCTATAGTAGACGAAAACTGACGTAGCCAGTGACGTTGCGATGTTTCGCCTTATACTATTTTCAATTAAATATTATTTCACGTGCAGATTTTTGTATATCGTAGAAATCGTTGGCTCTAATGATTTAACACTTGGTTTTTCTTAAATTCCCTGTTGTTGTTGTCGCTAATGCTGCTTGGCCGAAAAAAAATTCCAGACCAGATCCATATAGGCTAGTGGGCTAAGGGGTGCGGCTCCGGATTATAATGGCAACACAAGGCCAGGGCCACCCCTATTTTGACCGAGCAACACCCAGGGGTGTCATCTAGGGGGATCGAACCCAATCCCACCCTTTCTGTCCTCATAGAGAGATTATCCTGTCTAAGGATTTAACGTGCCCTTATCCGTCCTAGACATGGAGGTATTAAAACCCTTCATTCTCGCTCCCGTCAAAATTATGGGTTGAGGTTTCGCCTTCTATCTCTCGCGCCCGTGATATTTACGGGCTCGAGTGTTTCAAAGTAACGCACCAAAATAATTAAAACAATCGATTTCATTTACCCTGAAAATTTTTTATTTCTTATTTTCATACCAGATGGCAGCACCAGTCTATTTAAAATGTAACTAGCTGAAAACCCGGTAACTAGCTAAATACAACGGTCAATGTATGCAATTAATGCCAAATATATATATATATATATATATATATAATAAATACAACGATCAATGTATGCAACTGATGTAAAAAAAACGAAAAAATATATTTATATAAAAATCGAAACGGATATTTTTATAGACAAAATAATATAGAAGAAAATATTCAAATTAAATCTAATAGGACATACTAAAGAATATAGTACAGTTAATATAGTACAGTTTGAGGAACATATCTTTTTCTGTATTTTAATATTTTTTGGATAATATTTAATCGTCTGCCGCATTAACAAGAAAAGGAAAATATTTTTTTGTCTATTTAGTTGTTATACACCTGAAGATAAATTCATTTAAAGTACCAGAAAAAGAAATCACGTGATCAGCATTTAATAAATTAAATTCTACAGATTAATCTTTAAAAATTCACCAAAAATCAGAAAATGGAGAGAAAGATTCGAAAAATATTTCATTTTAAAGGAAGTTTTATAATCTTACTCGTGATAAAAATTTTATAACCCTCAAATAATTATTTTAAATGCAAACTTTAAAAAAAGTTACTAAAACAGCTTAAAAACTTAATTTAAAAAAATCTAAGAAGAATTTTTCAAAAATATTTCTTAGTGCACCCCTACACTATAAGAAGAATCCCCATGCAAAATTTCTGCCCTTTAGGTCCAGCGGTTTGGTCTGTGCGTTGTATGTCAGTCAGTGAATGAGTCAGTTACGGAACTGTTTTATATTTATAGATAGATTGGGGATGGTTTTTTTTTTAACTAGATGTGGCAGATCAATAAATAAATGAAATCCTCCGGAAAAGTTAGGCATGTTTATTACCGTTTTCTTGAAAATTATGCGATCGTTAAGGGGTTAATGGCATTTATCGGAATTCGATCCGAGCACCCTCTACACCGAAAGACGCGGTACTCCTAAGCTACCTCAAGACCAAATATCAACTCTTGAATACCTTTGATACGAGAAAATATTCGTATGAAAACATTTCTTACTTTGTAAATTTTAAATATATTATTCTACCGTGTACAAGTTTTTTATTATATACATGTAATCCTGTATCACAATAGTTTTGAAATGTCATTCCAGCTGCACAAAATCTCAAACATCCCTATCTGCAGTCCAAAGAGCTTATCCCAGTGCCAAAGTAACTCTATTATTTCAGTTACACAGAATCCCTTTTACTCTGAAAATAATGCAATTTATAGGTTAATCTTATCTAAGTGAACTGTTCGGGAGATTTAGAGAACTTAAGGCTTGGAGTGAAAGCATTGCGTCAGAGAACCAGAGATTTGGTCATTTTGAAAGAATCGTAAGTCCATTCTCAGCAGCGTATTTGACCGAAGATCTACAAACATGAATAGAAAACATTCTGGTATTCTGGAATTGCATTAATACTAAAAGAGGGTATTTATCCAAATTTAATTCCTTGTAATGGGACATGAAATGTTTATGTGAGAATCACTGCAAGACATTTCTACACATAGCATTATAAATTTAAAGACATACATAGTTTCCTTCTGTATTTACCATTAAGTTAGATCTTAATAATAAATGTAATTTTATTTGTTCAAAGTGCTAGTATTGAACTGCTAATTTTAGATTTCGGCAAAATAGTTGATTGTGTAACAGTTATTAAACGTTTACCTGTTAAAAAAATTCAATTTTTATTTATAACTAGCTGAAAACCCGCACTTCCCTACGGAGTGCATTCAAATTAAATACAACGGTCAATGTACGCAATTAATGCCAAAAAAATAAATATATGTATATATATTTATAAGAAATACGACGATCAATGTATACAATTGATGTAAAAAAAATATTTACAAAAAAATCGTAAGGGATATTTCTATAGACAAAATAATGTGGAAGAAAATGTTCAAATTAAATCTAATACAATATACTAAAGAATATAGTACAGTTAATATAGTACAGTTTGAGGAACATAGTATCTTTTATTGTAATTTAATATTTTTTGGATAATGTCCACTCGTCTGCCGCATTAGCAAGAGAAATTTTTTTTTTGTGTATTCAGTTGTAATGCACGTCCCGATAAATTTAATTAAGTACTAGAAAAGGAAATCACGTGATCAGCATTTAATAAATTAAATTCTAAAAATTAATCTTTAAAAAATCACCAAAAATCAGGAAATGGAGGTAAAGATTCGAAAAAGATTTCATTTTAAAGGAATTTTTAGGATCTTTCTCGTTATATATAAATATACAAATTTTCATAACCCTCAAATTATTATTTTAAATGCAAACTTAAAAAAAAGTTACAAAAACAGCTTAAAAATTTAATTTAAAAAAATCTAAGAAGAATTTTTCAAAAATCTTTCTTAGTGCAACCCTACACTATAAGAAGAATCGCCATGCAAAATGTCAGCCCTTTAGGTCCAGCAGTTTGGTCTGTGCGTTGTATGTCAGTGAGTGAGTGAGTCAGTCAGTTACGGAAAAGTTTTATGTATATATATATACACTTATCATTCGGCTTTAAAATATTTATGCGTAATGCGGTCGGATATCTGAATTCCAAATCAAGAAACACACTTTTGTACTTTTTTAAAATTTTTATTTTCAATCATCTGTTCAAGCTATAATTTTTCACATTTACATTATCTGATTCAACTAATAATTATTATAATATTTAACTTAATGTTTTTAACACCAAGGAGCATAAATAAAATTCTAATAAATATCTTACCTTTAAGTCTTACTATTCAAGTAGACGTATATTAAAAACCTATTTAAAACAAATAAGATTGAAGTTTAACCAAAGTAACATACCAAAAAGATTAAAGCAATCCATTTCATTTACCGTGAAAATTTTTTATTTCTTATTTTACATACCAGATGGCAGCAGAAGACTATTTATAATGTAATTGGGGATGGAATTTTTTAAACTTAGATGTACCAGATCAAGAAATAAATGTAATACTGCTGGAAAAAATAGGCACTTTTATTACCGTTTCCTTGAAATTATGCGATCGTTAAGAGGTTAATACAATGTTTCGAAAAATCTCAGAACACACCCCACGTAAGTTGAAACAGTATTCGACAACATCAACAAAAAAAAATGTCTATGTAGGCAAGACCCTAGTGCGCTTAGATCCGGATGAAGGGACAGTTTGGCCAGAGACTATCGAAAATTCCTAATCGCTTCAGACCGAAAATTCTGCACTGGTGTGTTCCAAATTTCAGTTTATGTTATTACAATGTATGCCTATAAATAGACAGGGAAGATATTTCAGCTCTCCTCAAAAGGTGCTGCTATAACGAAGCTGGAGTTATTACTGCTCGTGCGTAGTACATTGATCCGTTCATAATTCACCAATAAGTGGCGATAATTACTCAGGCACATAAATATGAGAAAGGTGGTTCTATCTACTGCGAGTGATCGTCTCGGTGTTGGGGTTTAACTCACAACTGTGCACGGATAGCGCTTTGAAAAATCTACCCTTACTATGAATGGCCTAGGCCAGATCATAAAATAATTACAAGATAAAAAGAAATTTTTATATCCCATGTTTTTAAATTTTCTATTGAATCTTATAAACTTGACAATTCTATGTATTAATAAATACTGTTTTAAAATTTTTTTTGATGAATTATCAAATTGAAAGAAAAGGAAGTTAATTGGAAGTAAACTTGCGTTTAACTTTTCGTTCCCGTTCCGGTCGATAGATGGCTGCACCAGTCTACAAAACAAAATTGACTGAAAATAACTGAAAATTAATTTAATTCTGCTTAAAGATGGCTAAAAGTATCAAAAGAATGCATTGTCATCGTGTTCTGAGCTATTCTAAAAGTTTTAAAGGTGTAGCTAGTCGGGCAGTTAGTTAAAAATCGATTGCAAGATTTGTACTGGAGAAACACACACACACACAAGCAAGAAAGCAAGTTAATAAAAACATGGTAAAAAATAGTCAATACGGCTTTTCAAGTATTGGGTAAGCCCGTTTTTAGTCATTTTAAATCCTCTCTCACCTCGTAAGCGAAAATCAGGAAATTCCCGATTCCTCGCCTCCTCCATTTGCTTACTTAAGATTCGACAATTTTCTTGTCACTATTTCGTAGGACAAACGGGGTTTTTTTTCAGTTAATAAAGTTATCGTTTATTTCTTAGCAAAAACACATAGATATTAAAAACAAAACTACTCATTTTCAGTAATGGTTGGTAGGGGAGTTGGCGTAGTCAGGAACTCATCGCAGCGTACTCTCTTGTGTGCGTATTTTCTGTCTTACGTATGTAATCTGTGATCACCTCTTTCCCCTTGTCAACTTAAATAAGCTAAGTTTGAACCCCCTTTCCCCTTGAAAAGAAAATCTTTTGTGTATCGGTACAGAGTGGCTTCAGATAAACATATAGAATTTCATATCAACTATTTTTGTTGTTGTTGTTGCTTCTAATGCCCTCTGGTGGGAAGAAATTGCAGACCAGGTCCATATAGGCTAATGGGCTGAGGGGTGCGTCACCAGTTTAGAATGGCACCAAAAGAGTCCAATTTGGCCAGCTGTCACCTCAATTTTGACCGATCACCCCCCCCCCCCCCCAAAGACGGCATCTGAGGAGATCGTACCCTCTTCCACCCTTTCTGACTTCATAGAGCATTTAACGTGCCCATATCTAGCCTGGACACGGAGGTACTGAATGACACTTCTAAGGATTCGATCAGTACACCCTCAGCGCCGAAAGCTGGCGTGCTACCACTAGGCTACCACAAGCCCTATCATTTTCGTTCTATGTTGAGTTAGCAGGGGTACAATAGCCAGTCAAAATACATTGTTGTGCCCTTTTCAACATCGAATGCTGAACTGGAGTGGGAGGAATGTGAGAATAACCGGGTGGAGGTCGATTTCTTTCTGTGCTTACAAATATTGAGGCAGAGTATGGTTCGAAGAGTAAGGACTCTGAAATGTTAAGAATGCTATAAAACTTGTTTCTGCTTGAAATAAACTGACCGGATAACGGAGTTCACGTGCCCAAATCGGTTATCCCGGGGATTACTTTATTGCTAGATCCCGCGCTTTTTAGATCTGCGAACTATTGACCCGCGCGGTCTCATAAACTCTAGGATAAGTGGCCATACAGTTCTTGTAAAGTGCGGTTTTGACGTTATAGAACGCATAAATCCAGAGTGGTCCGAATCTCTTCAAGAATTTTGACATTACACTGACATTCGGAATCTCATGAACTTCGTACAATCGGACCAGATATATCTGGGGATGTTATTGAGTTCAGATAGTTCACATGCCTGCTTAATGATCTGCAGGGCTAATATAATGTCATATAGGAATGGTATTAATGCATATTAACATGTTTTACTACATCAATGATTCAATGTTCCGTTTCAATTGTAAGGCGAGTAATAGATGTTCAATATTTTTCCAAAAGATATTTCTAGAAGTTCAAAAATTGTTACCGGATATACAAGTCTATCTTTTCTTTCTAAATATGACATGTTTATGATACGGGCTGTGACAGATATGAAAATTCAAATACAACTGGCCTCTTTTTAAAAAAATACCTTACACATTATACCTTACACATTATACATATAATAGCCGTTGTCTCTGTATAAAACTTCCGGGCTGTACTCATCTTTCAATTGAAGCCCTCAGTAAACAAACCGCCGGTTAGGCTTAATTTAAATTTCAGATGTGGATCAGAATTTTTTCTTACCTAAAAACTAATATCTTCTCCATCAAATCACGTTTGTCCAGACTATTTTTCTATAAAACATTCAGAACTAAATTGGATGTTTTTAGCTGTATATTTAACAGTTTTTAAAAATCTGTTTACTTTTGCGATGAATTCTGAAAGTAAACAAACTTGAATGTGAATGAATCAAGTAGCTCAAGTATTCATATCGCGTAGTGAGCAGTAAAAAACTGGATGGCAGTCTACTACTCCAATCGCATGAAAAACTAAATAAATAAAAAATAATGAAAGGGTTTGCTTTTACAGGGTGTGGATTAAATGTAATATTGTTAGATAATTCAGAATATTTTTTAACTTTCATATACTTTTTCCATTATGACGTCATTATTAGTATTATGACGTCAAAATGACGGGTTGGATGGCAGTCTACTACTCCAATCGCATGAAAAACTAAATAAATAAAAATAATGAAAGGGTTTGCTTTTACAAGGTGTGGATTAAATGCAATAATGTTTGATAATTCGGGATATTTTTTAACTTTCATATACTTTTTCCATTGTGACGTCATTATTAGTATTATGACGTCAAAATGACGGGTTGGATGGCAGTCTACTACTCCAATCGCATGAAAAACTAAATAAATAAAAATAATGAAAGGGTTTGCTTTTACAAGGTGTGGGTTAAATGCAATAATGTTTGATAATTCGGGATATTTTTTAACTTTCATATACTTTTTCAATTATGACGTCATTATTAGTATTATGACGTCAAAATGACGTGTTACCTTCTAGTTCATAAATAAACGTAAAAAGTACAAAAATATTATTAACCAATTTTTAAGTTTTTAAAATTTTCTTTCTTCTGTCAATATAAAACTTTAATCGACATTTTTTTTTAATATTTAGCTGTTATCGCTCAAACTGGCGACATAGCTTTCAGAAGATTTTTTTTTGCTCATTTATTTTTTTAAATTCATGCAAAAAATATTTTAACTTTCGAAAAACACGCTTGCTGAATTAAGAAAGTTTACAAAGTTTTCATATTAGATTAGTTTTATTTCATAAAGTTTTTGTAATAAGTTTTGCCCTTCCCACTGTTTATCGTAGAGGTCACAAGGTGTGATAAAATTAGTTTCCGAACAAAAATGTCTCTAGAAAAATAATGAAATCAGAATTGAAGTACAAGTTCTTTTTTTAAAAAATCTCTTACAAAAGTATATATTTCTTCTCTCAAATTACACGACTATGATTGCGATTAGTGTTACATTAGATGTGATTAGTTCATGAGATGTTAAAAGTTTCATAAAATATATAATAAATTTGTTCCACTGTATTTTTTTATAACATAGCAGGATGAAAATATGTATGGTAATCGCAAGCATATATATAATGAAAATATTGGATATTAATGATATATATATATATATATATATATATATATATATATATATATATATATATATATCATATCCATGGGGCGTTAACTATATTTATTTAGGTTGGTTTATGCTAAATTTAAAGGAATCAGTATGAATAAATAATTAATAAATGAGAAATTAAGGGTTTTGAAAGAATATTTAGAAAAAAATGCTTACAGAGAAAAGCACTAGCCAACTTAAGTTATCAGAAGGAAGTGCAAGGACAGTCGTATCCCGCTGTCTACGGGTTATTGATAGTACGCGCTTTCAGTTAGCTTGCAGCAGAGGTCACATAGTCTATGAATCATCGAAACGCGGTTCTGAGATCATCCATGTCAGCATCACACGCTATCACGCGGTGTAATTGTCACGCGCTTTGTGTGAAAACACACTACGGGATTTTGTTAGTAAACGCAGAAGAATGGGTTAGCTCGAATCGCAAAGGCGTGTATCCGTGAGAGTTGTTGAGCGAAATATCGAAAAGACTGTGCTGGAAATAAAGTTATATTAAATTGCGATAATAAACTACTGTTCTTATAAGTAATGGGTTTTGTGCCATTAATGATGAAGCCTCCAAATCAACGGATTATCAGTATTACATGATGACGAAGAGCTGAAGGCTTGTCATATATATATATATATATATATATATATATATATATATATATATATATATATATATATATATATATATATATATATATATATTCAACGATCCCTCTCAGAACATGTAGCAATACTCATTTTCTCGTAAATGATTTCGTCCGAAAGCAGCTTATATATAAATATAGGCATTCGTGGATTCGACAATAATACGAGGGCCACAGCTTTCGCTTGTACGCCTTGTAGAACCTGAAGACCAGTCGCCGCGTAGCAATTTGTGGATGTTTAAAAAGCTGGCTGAGTAGTAAGCATGGCAGACGTTCATGATTTAGGTTACTTTCAACGAGGTATGGTATTGGGTTTACGTGTAAATGGGTCATGGCATTTCGGAGATACAGGCAAAGTTCAGATTTTCAACTTTGACCATTTCGAGGGTTTACCTCGAATAGAATAGTTCCGGCAAAACATCGAACCCATTGCAATAGTGTGGCCGTCGAAAAACTAAATGGTCGAGACCGGCGTCGTCTTTCGACTATCATATCGAGCGAGAAGAATGCTACATTGGAGCCAATAACAACAATGCTGTGGCATGTAGTAACATCAGAGTGAGGACTAAACAACGTTCACTGCTTGATACCAACTTTAGCAGCCGATGCCCAACGACGTATCAGACAGGTGTCCCAGTTTTTGCTGGCATTTCAATGTATATACATGCAGCTCTTGTCTTACATTTATAAAAGACTAGCGGCCCGTCCCGACTTTGTCCGCGTTGAACAAAATATTATACCAATAAATTTCCAGTTGATAGCCAATAAATTGTAAATCTTTTTTTACCTAAATAATACCTTAAATTAATATTATGTTATTTAATAATTAAAGTTAATTTTTTAAAAGAAAAAGGCGTGCCGGAGAACGGCTAGGTTCGAACCGCTAGCGTCAGAACAGAAGCCCACCGCGACAGCACCACGGTAAGGATCGTTGAAATCTTCGGCACAAAAAGCGGTAGAAGACAGTAGCGGTAAGAATGGAGATTGTTAGGATTAAGCCCCTAACCTTATTTCTACTGATCATATATACATAATATATAGCCTATGTCCATCTGGAATAATGTACCTTTCAAACAGCGAAGGAATTTTTCAAATAGGTGCAGTGGATCTGGAGATTACCCTCCACATACAAAATCACTCTCTCTTTATATATAAGTATAGATATTTCCCTGCTATCATAATATAAAGTAAGCAATTTGCTTGCTTTGGAGCGGTACGGTTATCATCAGCATTACATGGGGTTGAAATTACGCGGTCAACCTGATCCCGAACGACTGTAAACATTCATAACAATCTCCAGAACCCGATTCAAACTCGCATTGATTTAGAAGTCCATCTATGCGGTCATTGTCCGGTTAAAGGTAATCCACATTCTTTACTTAAAAGTCACGTTAGTAATTAATGCAATCGAGGTTGTTGAGTATTGTTTGAGGTCATAAGGAATGCATTAGCTATTTCATAATCCTACTATAACTTTGTCATGGGCCTGGTGCAACAGATTTCACGTGCATCTTGCGCACTCTCTCCCAAACTAACAACTCACGATTCCCTTAAGGCTGCCGTGTACTTACCCTATTGGATTCGCTCACCTCAGTGTTAACCTATGGAGAAAATGTGTCTACTATTTACAGAAACATTAATGCTGATAATCCAATAAAACTGGTGTTTGCAGATAGACTGAACTTTTCTGCACCTTGCAACAAGATTCATTTCATAAACTTTGTCCACCAAAGGATTTTATGAGCGTTTAACAACAACCTCTACCATATCCACGGTGCAGATTTTTTTCCCTATTGATTTTAACCTAAAGAATCTTGAAAAATTTTCCAATTTAATATTGCAAAATGTTTTTACTTCTTTAAACTGATAACAGATGGCAGTACTAGCCATTTTTCAGGTCAATTAACTGGAATACATTGAATACAAGCGAAAAACAGGGCTAGATTTTTGGCGTTTGCACTGTGCAAACGGCGCCCCTAAAAGTATTAAAACATAATACAAGTTTTTTTTCACCGAGTAATTTAAATTTAAAAAATATTATTTGTATTTTTTTAAACGAAAAATGTCCTAAAGTGTAAATTTTCTTTCTCTATTACGAAGTACAATTTTAAAGAAAATTCTTTACATCCATGTTGGCAATCGGTGGACACATTTTCTCCGTAGGTTTTCATTGAGCTGGGCGAATCCAATAGGGTTAGTACACAGCAGCCTTAATTGTTCAACCGCTAGTCTCCTTTTCGCCTACCGACTTTAATCTCGCATTCGAGGGGAAAAGAGGGGCTAGTTGAGAGGTATCTGATTTAATAATCTGGATCATTTCTGGCAAATTGAAGATCTTGTGTATAACGTCAGACATATTTGTATTTTAGAGAGGAAGGCAATCAGATAAACACATTTGGTGTTGCGTTAAAAGCAAATTGAAACAGCAATAAATAATGTTTGATAAATTTTAAAATTTTTTATATCTGGCCATTACACAAAACTCAATTGCAAATATCTTGGATTTTTATACTTTACTTTCGAATGAACGTATTCCAGTGGCGTACGTAATATTCCCACTTATTCATTTCAAAAGAAATATGACCCTAATCGTTAAAATCTTCACTTCTGAATAAATTCACCCAAAGCTATTTTTCGAAGATACTGAATGCAAATTTCATCCAATCCATTTATTGGACAAGATAGTCGTACCGTAAGATATCAGAATATCGACAACAATTCTTGAAGTTGAATTTATAAACTGTTGAAAGGATGAACTTAATACTTTCCACTTGAAGTGGGGAACTAAATGAAATATCAAAGGGTATTTAGGAGAGATTTTTGAAGATGTGATGATAGTTAAGGTACTGCCGTACTTGAAAAATCGATAGGTTTCCGCATTGTTGAGGGTATGAAGATATTTAAAATAAAGTCGAATTGTTAATGAGACTAATTTAGCAGAAAATTTTAAATAGTCTCAACGCATCGGGTCTGATAAAATCTTTTTAAAACTATAATGTTAGTGCTCCGAAGTTTGAGTACATACACCGAACTGCTAATTATCTGCGTAAATTATTGCATGTCTGTATAGGAAGCTGAAAGTACACGGACCAAAAATTGTGCCAAAATATCCTAAGTTATTGAGAGGTTTTAAATGCCTTTAAACATGATTTAATAATAAAAGTAATAATAAAACATATAACGATACAAAGGGATCCTGTTTGAAAATATTACTTTGTGTATCAG
Organism: Dolomedes plantarius; assembly: GCA_907164885.2. Lineage (NCBI taxonomy): Eukaryota > Metazoa > Arthropoda > Arachnida > Araneae > Dolomedidae > Dolomedes > Dolomedes plantarius. Next base: position 6,373,662 of record OU015497.1, on the reverse strand, counting down.
ATAAGAAGAAATTCATTCAAACAGTTTGTTTGTTTAAGACTAGCTGAATGCCTGTGCTTCGCTACGGAGTACATTCAAATTAAATACAACGGCCAATGTATGCAATTAATGCCAAAAATAAAACACATGTGTAAAGGTCTGTGCATTTAAAACCTCTCAATAATTTAGGATATTTTAGCTGTTATATATATATATATATATATATATATATATATATATATATATATATATATATATAGTAACGGATATTTTTACAGACAGAATAATGTAAAAGAAAATATTCAAATTAAATACAACTGTCAATGTATGCAATTAATTTGTATCTTTAATATCCATAAGACATACTAATTTGGATTAAATTCTTTAAAAAATTCACCTCTATTAGTCAAGTGGTTCAATTTTATCTTTTACCGTATTTTAATACTTCTTTTGTCAATTTATTTCGTTGTTATGCACGTGACGTAAAATTCATTTTAAGTATCAAGAAAAGAAAAGAAACAGCGGGATCAGCATTTAATAAATTAAATTCTAAAAATTAATCTTTAAAAATTCCCAAAAATTAGAAAATGGAGGTAAAGATTCGAAAAAGATTTCATTTTAAAGGACTTTTTATGATCTTTCTCGTGATATTAATTGTATAACCCTCAGATTATAATTTTAAATGCAAACTTTAAAAGAGTTACAAAAACAGCTTAAAAATTCAATTTTTATAAAATTTAAGAAGAATTTTTCGGAAATCTTTCTTAGTGCACCCTTACATTATAAGAAGAATCGCCATGCAAAATTTCAGATCTTTAGGTTCAGCTGTTTGGTCAGGGCGTTATCAGTCAGTTAGTCAGTCAGTCACGGAACTGTTTTATGTATATAGATTTCTTTTTGCAATGCTCAATTAATCCCAGTACGAATTACGAGGTGTCCCATGTTTTTTAACATACAATGAAAGCAAAGATAGAGAAAGTTATTTTTTATACTTGGGGTTCCGAAACACATTTTAGAAGTACCTTACCTTTGAAAGCAATTTTCTTCCTTTTTTTCTGCCATTAATTGAAGTTTCTTTTGGCAATGCCTGTATTTTATCCAAAAAATCAATGTGGAAAAGGGAACCGAGTCAGTAAAAAATTCCATAGCCTAATTGTATTAATAAATTTATGAAATTGAAATAAAATAAAATTCCCTCCTAAAAATCATCGTGGACACCATGACAATAATGGAAATAAATTATTATACTTACCTATCTATACATATATAAAACAGTTCGGTGACTGACTGACTGACTAACTGACCATGCACGGATCAAACTGCTGGACCAACAAGGCTGACATTTTGCATGGCGATTATTTTTATAGTGTAGAAGTGCACTAAGAAGGGTTTTTTAAAAATTCCTCTTAGATTTTTCAAAATTAAATTTTTAAGCTGTTTTTGTAACTTTTTTTAAGTTTGCATTTAAAATAATAATTTGAGGGTTATAAAATTTATATCACACGAAAGCTTATAAAAATTCCTTTAAAATGAAATCTTTTTCGAATCTTTACTTCAATTTTCTGATTTATGGTGAGTTTTTAAAGATTAATTTTTAGAATTTAATTTTTTTTAAATCTGACCACGTGGCTTCTTTCTTTTTTGTGATACTTTAAATGAATTTTGCGCCACGTGCATAACAACGAAATAAATTGACAAAGACATTTTAAATAAGGCAAAAGATAAAATTTAACCACTAGACTCATTGAGATGGAAGTTTTTAAAAAACTTAATTGAAATTAGTATGTTTTATGGATATTAATCATACAAATTAATTTCATACATTGACCGTTATATTTAATTTGAAAATTTTCCTCTACATAATTTTGTCTATAAAAATATCCATTACGATTTTTTTTATAAATATATTTTCGTTTTTTTTTGGCATTAATTGTATACATCGACCTTCGTGTTTAATTTGAATGTACTCCGTAGCGAAGCACGGGTATTCAGCTAGTAAATATATATGGCATTTTAACATTTTTATTCATCGAAAAATATTAAAATTATATTTTTGGCACTGTTGGGGATTTGTTTTGGTCACAAATCTCTCTTTGCGTTACAAAGCACAAAATACGGAAAAATAAAACAGTTAATTCAATAATTTTATTTATGTTTGATAACATAAAATAATACAAGTTTTAAGTTAGTATATAAACAAAAATCATAGTTTTTTTTCCTCCCTAGGATTCCGATACTTCACATTAAGATTTATTGGGAAAAGTATTCTATCTGATGTTTTCAAGAAATAATTGAAGGGGACAGCAGTTATATTTCACTGTTTTCAGAAAAGAAAATAGCTAGTGAACTCGAAATTCTTGTCACATTGATGGAGATAGATGACAAGATTTGGTAAAAATACCACTTTTTTTTCCTTCTCCGACGGCGGGAAGCAGTTCATTCAATGTTTCCTGCACTGCTGTTTACTGAGACCAGATTATATACGGATTATATGATGCAAAAATAATACAGAAGGATTTTCTTTTTTACTCGTGCCAGTTTTTCTTAAGGTTTATCTCCCTCGCTTAGAAATTAATTTAGAAATTTTGAGCGGAAATATTTTAAACGATCTGCATTTAATTTGTGCGATTAGTTCTGCTTTGCGTTTTTGAGATGATTTTCACCAGCAAACACATTTTATTATATTTTTTTTTCCTGTCAAAGCTATTTGCCTACACTATTATATATAATAAATGGAAAATAAAATGTTTAATAATACACGCAAAAATTGATTATATAATGAAACTGACATGATTTTAAAAGTATAAATCAGAACATAAAGAGGGGTAAACTGGTTATGAAAATAGGAGGGGACTATAGGGGTGAATTTTTGGGGAAAATGACGTCCCCAATATCCGCCTGTGACAATAGGTATATATATATATATATATATATATATATACCGGGTGGCCATAATTAAACTGACAGTGCTCACAGTGTTCTGTAGCGCGATCTATTTGCGAGAATGACGCCACATTTTGTAGGAAGATTAAACAAGACGGGGGACGAAGGATTCCGCGAAAAAATAAATTAGTTCCAAAAGTCACCGCTAGGGGAATATTTGGCGCTGTGTAATAGAAAATAGAGAGTTAACAAATGCAAATTAATACGGAATAAATTACCTTTTATTATGCACATTTTCTTATTTAGTTCAAGTGCAATATGGCAACATTTTTAAAAAGCGTAAAATCTACATAAACACCGATAAAGTCTCGTGATCTGCAATATCACGTACGCTGAGCAGAAGAAGAAGTTCTTTATTCAAATTTCACGTTACATCCATTGGCACAGTGCCAGCTGCTTGGGTTTTAAAAGGCAATGTGTTACGTTTCGAATCAATCGGATTGAAAGTTTATGTGCAATGTCTCCTTCTTTAGTCGAGCGTGCGTTACTGGTCAAATTCTTTTACCTCAACCAGTGCAACGCGTCAGCCGCTCTTCGTGCTTTTAGAACGCACAAAAAAATGCGTAAAGGTAACGGTCCTGTGTCAGTTAATGGGCTAAAAGCAATGGGTGCGACGTTTGAGAAAACAGGTTCTCTGAAGGTTCAGTCAGGCAGAGGACGAAAACCTGTACCACAGGATACATTCGAAGCAGTTGCCACGGCGATTGTCGACAGAGGACCAGACAATATTACTGCCACCTCTAGCGCTCGTGGATTAGCTCGGAATATGGATATGCCTTACAGTACGGTATGGAAAATCTTACGAAAGATTATCAACTTCTATCCGTACAAGATCAGCCGTGTACAGGAGTTACTGTACCCCGACCATGATAAGCGATTGACTTTTGCTCTCACCTTTCTTGCCAGAATGGAGGTGGCTGATGCTTAGCCGTGGAAAATCTTATGGGGAGACGAGGCCCACTTTTACCTGCATGGAACTGTGAATACCCAGTATATGTAGATTTTACGCTTTTTTAAAAGTGTTGCCATATTGCACTTGAACTAAATAAGAAAATGTGCATAATAAAAGATAATTTTATTCCGTATTAATTTGCATTTGTTAACACTCTATTTTCTATTACACAGCGCCAAATATTCCCCTAGCTGTGACTTTTGGAACTAATTTATTTTTTCGCGGAATCCTTCGTCCCCCGTCTTGTTTAATCTTCCTACAAAATGTGGCGTCATTCTCGCAAATAGATCGCGCTACAGGACACTGTGAGCAGTGTCAGTTTAATTATGGCCACCCGGTATATATATATATATATATATATATATATATATATATATATATATATATATATATATATATATATATATATATAAAGACTTGTAAGGGACCGCGAAAAATCGTCCTTAAGTAGAGATCGCCCTTAAACAGAATTTGTGAAAAAATAACATTTCCCATAACGTCGGAGGGGCCGGGACTGGGAAATATCGTCTTTAAATAGAGATAGTCGTTAAGTAGAGCGTCGTTAAACAGAGAGTTAAACAAATATATATATATATATATATATATATATATATATATATATATATATATATATATATATATATATATATATATATATATATCTTATTAATAAAAGCGAATGTTTGCGTGCTAACACCCCATCTGAATGCCCATTTAAATGACTCAAACATCCGTCACTTCATGGATTTTACTTCAGTGTAAAATCCATGAAGTTGAAATTATGGCAAGCCAAATTAAATGTTAAAATTTTTTTGCATTTCGAGACGCTGACCAAGCACAATTCTAAAAATGTTATAAAATACGCAGCCTTACTTTCCGATTTAGTACAAGAATTGAAAATTGATTTCAGGACTTTTGGGAAAATAAACAATTGTTTTTTTTTGCATGTTTTCTACTCTATTTACAGTCAGTATAGATATAATGCTAGCAAATTGTCAAATGGATTGCATAGAGTTGCAATCTGACATCTAATAACTTAAAGAAAAATTCAATCGAGTCTGTTTGTTGTACTCATAAATCATACCTACCCAGATATAAATATCCTTCACTGCATAGTCAAGCGTTATTCTGGTCATTAACGTTTGGAAGCACGTACATCTGTGAACAACTATTTTCAAGAGTGAAGCACACTAAGAGTCAAATTAGAACCAAAATATCGGATGAACAACTTAACAACACCATGAGAATTGCAACCACTTCAATCGACCCAGATACTGAAGTTTTAGTTTTCAAATTCAATGCCAAATATCACATTAATTTTATGACTCCTATAGTAATCTTTTAATTATAAATAAAATTTATAATGAAATAAATACATATGTTAACTATACATTATACTTTTTTTACTCATCAACAATTTTTAATGTTAGGTTTTTTTGTGTGGCCCAAGACAATTCGTATTCTTTCAATGTTTCCCAAGGAAGCTAAAAGTTTGGACACCCCTGCTTTAATACTTTATTTTTTTGTTGCTGAATTATTTACATTTTACTGAAATTCAATTCAAGCAATACTTTATTTATACTGTGTTTAATTTTTCATGTAGAGTTCACAAGGCAAAAGACAATTTGACATTTTTACTTTTCAGCTTTTAGTGGTACAATGATGAAAGGCTAAATCTATCTAAATTCTGAGATGTGTATAACATTTCACATGATTTTTTAAATGTTATTTATTCTGTGTTTACTTTATTAGATATTTTTGAAGGGCAGTGAATTTTGCAGTTATTTGGTGTTATTCAAAGTTAATTTTCTAATATTACTCCTTTTCTTTTCTTTTTTTAATTAATCCTCATTTACTGGGTTAATTCCCAGTATACGGATTACCATTGAACCTCTTTGGAATATTTCTGTGATGGTCATGGATTATCGTTATTTTGTAGTTATTTGGTGTTATTTAAATTTAATTTTCTAATATTACTCCTTTGTTTTCTTTTTTTCATTAATCCTTTTTTACTGGGTTAATTCCCAGTATACGGATTACCGTGGCTCTCTCCTTGGAATATTTCTGTGATATAATTGCGTTAAGCTTTGATTTTAGCTTTGATTACTGGTATTCCATGATTGCTTGAAGAGAGCGGGTCCCTAAACCGACCGGCTAGACGGGCGAAGCACGGCTAAGTAAATTTGACATTTTTACTTTTCAGATTTTAGTACTACAATGATGAAAGGCTGAAATTCTGAGATGTGTATAACATTTCACATATATTTTTTCTATGTTATTTATACTGTGTTAATTTTTAAATTGATTTTGGTTAACAAATATTCTTAAAATCCCGGGCATCGCAGGGTACTTCAGCTAGTATAATATACATACAGAACTGTATGTATATATATACTAGCTGATCTATATATATATATATATATATATATATATATATATATATATATATATATATATATATACATATATATATATATGTGTGTGTGTGTGTGTGAGAGAGAGAGGGAGAGACAGAGAGTGAGAGTAATATATTTTAAAATTATATTTATATCTATTTTCTAAAAAAATATTGCTGTATCTACATATATATGTGAATATCTGTAGCTTGGACAAGAAGTCAGTGTTCTCCAAGAAGACTTTGTTTTCTTACGTCTCTTTAAAAAAAATATTAATTTCAATGTAAGAATACCCAAGTCTGTCGGATGCTTTAAAAGTGTTTTCTAACCATTGTACAGACTAGGGTACTTCTTACATTGAAAATAATATTTTTTTAAAGAGACATAAGCAAGCAAATCATCTTGGAGAAAAACTCACTGAGGCACTTCTTGTACCAAGCCTCAGATATATATATAAAGAATTTATTATTATACTTTGTATCGTTATAACGAAACTTTAGTGTAATCTTATTCTTTCATAAGCCATTTCTTTTGCTCTTAAGTTTTCTCTCATTCGCTCTCAGATTCTTCAAATATATTTCATTGAAAATCTTTAAAAGTTTCCTCTAAGAAGAAAATTCCTTCCAACAAGATATTTCTTATTTTTTTGTTGCTTAGGCGAATAAGATAACAACAAGCGTTGTAATTTCAATTACAGTTGTAATTTTGTCGCAAGCCAATACGATTAACAGCGTTCTGTTAATTGCTGTGCCTTGAATCTCCCTTACTCATCATATGGAACAAATCCTTTCCATTTAGCTGTTTTCTAAGTATTCTTAATGCGTCTTGAATTTCAACCCTCTAAGGATTTAGCTTTTTAATTAAACTTGTTTTTCATGCAAATAGAAAAATTAATGCAGTAAATTAAGTTTTCGTATACCTCACATTTTATCCTTCAGGAAGATATGAAAGAAAAAGGCAACCTTCCCGTAAATGAGAACATAAATATTTTTGTTTTAAATATCTTAATCTAGGTAGCCAGTGAATTTAATCTACCGCTGTATCTCGAGAGAAGTTGTTTTTATTTCAGGCCTTATTTTCATATAAATTAGAACTACTAAGTCCAATTACATATTCTTACCGGGTGAGATGATATCAGTTTTCTGGAATATCAAAGCGTGAGAGTTGCTGATTTTATTTAATTAGCATAGTAGAGTGTATCTATAAAAGATTTATAATTTATGTTTTTAAAAGAGAATGTTTTTTTTTGAAAGAAAAATTAATTAAATCCATTCTGTGATTCAACACATTACAGATATCCGCAGAAGCTTATGTTTCACACTTGTGTTGCAAAGAACGCCTGAATTCGAAAAGAATACACCTGGGTGTCCTAAACCCGAATTCAAAAATCAGTAATCTAAACTGTACCAGAAATGTGAGAAAATCTTTCTTACATTCGGATACACGGAATCTATCCAGAGAGGCCGATTTTAATGTTCATGTCAGTATCGTAGCCAATTTTGTTTTTCAAACGGATTTTTTTTTTTTTTCAAAAGACTAAGATAATTTTTGGGAAGGGAGGGGACTACACTTGAGTACTCCCGACTCGCCTTATGTGCTCGTTACAAAAATTTATTACTTTTTATTTCATCCGTACTTTGTAGACCAGTTGTTCCCAAACTGTGGTCCGCGAGAGGCTCTGGAGTGGTCTGGCACCACATATGAAAAATTGCCAAACAAATTGTTATTTTGGAAGCCATGTCTCTTGAATAGACGGGCGGAATATATCGATGACTATCAGGTGTAGAATTAAAATTTCTAAAGTTTAACATAATTATTTTATTACTAGAAAGTAACCCGTCATTTGACCTCATAATCCTAAAATAATGACGTCATAATGGAACAAGTATATGAAAGTTACAAATTGTCCCGAATTATCTAACCATATTGCATTTAATCCACACCTTGTAAAGCAAACCCTTTCATTATTTTTTATTTGTTTAGTTTTTTCATGCGATTGAGTAGTAGACTGCCCATCAGTTTTTTACAGCTCACTACGCGATATGAATACTTGAGCTACTCGATTATTCACATTCACGTTTGTTTACTTTCAGAATTCATCGCAAAAGTAAACAGATTTTAAAACTGTTAAATATACAGCTAAAACATCCAATTTAGTTCTGAATGTTTTATGGAAAATAGGCTGGACAAACGTGATTTTGGATGAAGATATTAGTTTTTAGGTAAGAAAAAATTCTGATCCACATCTGAAATTGAAATTAAGCCTAACCGGCCGTTTGTTTACTGAGGGCTTCAATTGAAAGATGAGTACAGCCCGGAAGAGACAACGGCTATTATATATATAATTCGACTATACTTTAGAATGCGAGTAATTTAATCCTGTATCCCTTTTGGCTGAGAGATATTCTATACCCCATTACCCTCGGAAGGTCCCCCCCCCCTCAAGTTGATCTGGGGGGGTGAGGTGGAAGGGGTCTGCACATGGTTCAATTTCTGGCTTAGTGGTCCGCAGACCTCCACGAGTTTTGAACCACTGTTGTAGACGAAGTAAAGGTGATTAAGTAACATTAATTTTTTTTAAAGATTTTGTTTTACATCCCGTGTAAGTTCTTGAAAAATTTAGAAGAAAACTGTACTTATGAATTTCAATTACAATCATTTTATTCATTAAATAAACATCAAAATATGATTTAATGGCAAAATCTAAGCACAAGACCTCCTTCGTAAGTCAGTTGTTATTGTTGGGACTTATGCATCCGTGGCCGGAACAATGGCAACAGAAGCCTCGGATTCCAACTTTGGCCAGAGTCGGACTTTATCCAGGTCAATTTTGACCGAGCACCACCGAACGGGACAACATCTAGTGGGCCAGTACCTTCTCCCACCCGCTGACAACATAGAACGACTTTCCGGTCTGCGAACTTAATGGACCCATATCCTAGCCATTAAGGAACTTAATGTTGTTCACCAGAATTCGGACTGACTCCCCTCCCCAGGCCTAACGCGCTACCATTTGGCTACCTCCGGTCCTCGTATTTTCGTAAGCCTTGGAATTTAAAAAGTGTCCGTAATTCCGAAGGAGCGAATTTTTCTTGTAATATGATCTACCAAACCTCGTAACTATCTGCAAAGATATCCGTTACGTTCATCGGAAGGAGGTGAGGAAGCCTGATTCGGGATAAGTGAAATTAGGACAAGGCAGCAAAGGGACTTGAATTAATGGACAGTGGTTTTAATTGTATAACATATATGAGTATGTCTGTGTGCGCGTGATTCTCACTGGAAAGGTCTGTGTCGTGATTCTGAAAAAAAAAAGTTTTATCCATGGATTGAAGTTTGGTCACTGAAGACAGGCGGTGACAGTCATTTCCGTAAAAGCATTGCTGCAGCATGGCATTTCATACATTCGCGTAACGATTGAATTTATATCAGGCAAACACTTATCGTTTAAAAACATCTTATAATTATAGTTTGAAAACACACAATTATTTGCTTTTTCTAACATCACGAGACAGAAGAAGTGGAGCAAAGTATGCGGTTTATGTTTGGTCATGACAGAAAATTTCGAGTACTAGTGATACTCAAATCATTTGGTCGGACGATTCAAAGTACCCACTGGTTGGAACCGGTAGAAAGGGAAGAGAAATTTTTGGTCGGACGATTAAAAGTACCCACTGGTTGGAAGCGGTAGAAAGGGAAGAGAAATTTTTGGTCGGACGATTAAAAGTACCCACTGGTTGGAACCGATAGAAAGGAAGAGAAATTTTGGTGGACGATTAAAAGTACCACTGGTTGGAACCGGTTTAGAAGCGAAGAGAAATCTTTGGTCGGACGATTTAAAAGTACCACTGGTTGGAACCGTAGTCAGAATAGCGAAGAGAAATCTTTGGTCGGACGATTAAAAGTACCCACTGGTTGGAACCGGTAGAAAGGGAAGAGACATCTTTGGTCGGACGATTAAAAGTACCCAATGGTTGGAACTGATAGAAAGGGAAGAGAAATTTTTGGTCTTGCAGTGATGACCATATGCGTTCGTTGGCCATAAGGATTTGTAGACCGATAGAATGCGTCAACGAATGATTATTAAATAATTTTGCTAACACAGGGGAGGGCAATTGTTTTGGCTCGGGGGTCACTTTGTGTAAGCGGAAGTTAGCGGAGAAGAGAGCCACACCTTTAAAATTATTGCATTTAATAGTAACTTTGCATTTCAGAAAAGGTAAAAATTGCACCATAAAAATCAATAAATATAAATAAAATACAATATTGGCAGTTTTTCTGACTGTCCGGATTTTTTCTGGGTGTCTTGGCGGGCCGAAAAAAATGTGTAGTGGGCCGCTATTTGCCCACCCCTGTGCTAAAATAGAAAGGATTTTTTTTTTTGTTTCTAATAGCTGTTTTATGTCGATGTCTATATTCACAGAAAATACGAATTAAGAAAAGAGTAAGTTAGGGAAGAACTCGATTTAAAATAAATACACTATAATATATATTAAAACATATATTTTTTCGATTAGCTCTGGAGCCTTATTATGTGTATTAGAGAGAGAGAGAAGGTATGTGTGTGTGTGTGGGGGGGAGGAGAGATGGAGAGATAGAAGTGAGAAAAAGATAGTTCATGATAGACCCCAGAGATACTAATCAAGTAAGACTTTCCTAATCTCTCTTGTTGAAGCAGAAGTTCGTTAACTGCTTACGTCTAGAAGAGCATATTATATTGCTTAAAAATACGTGTACTGTGGAATCTTACGTGCTTTTCATAATGTTCTTCGAATGGCGTGGAAGATTTTAATAACACCTTAAGATGAGACGTTAAGAAAAACACTTGGTGATATCTCATTGATAATTCCGGTGCAGAATTTCAGTGATATATTATTTTGTCTTATATGCATCTTTTTTTTTAGTGGAAGAGATACGAAATTAGGTTTCACTTTCTTAAAGTTAATTATGAGCATTTACATAAGACATTTTCTCGCGAATGTTTTATGTTACGGTAATATAACGCGTGTTCATTTAGATTTTTGCACCCTTATTTATTCAGCTGCAAGTGGAAATAAATTATGAGCATAATTTATGAATGGTTTATTTCAGCAATTAAATGTTGTCTCCAGTGATTTAAAGGCATAAAACTGACATTTTACAATTCAGTCGTGCCGATTTTTCTTAACTCTAATTCCTACAGGTCGAGTAAACGTTTAAAACATTACTGGTGCAAGGGGAAAGGGTTCATACATGTATGGGAATAAATATGATTAAATACGATGAAAAATAAACTATCTATAACTACTCATTAAGTAAACAGTTAAAAATTTGAATACCACTATTATACATATTTTGGGAATGTGTCAAATCTATATTAAGAACATCCAGTTAATGCATTATTACATTTTATTCTGAAAGGTCTATTTGTTATGAAATTTCAATATTTATTCATTTTATATCACTAAAAGTACACGCGTAAATATTAATATTTTATTCTGTTTAAAAGCAATGAACTAATATTTTATGAAGTATGAGACATAACACTGATTTAGATTACTGTTCAATTATGACGCAAGCAGTTAAGAGTTTCATAATCAAACCTAAATTGCTTCCATTTTTTTCTCCTATTCGGTGTTTATATGGCATTTAATTAATTTAGACATTTGATAACATTTGTGTAGAAGTACATCAGTGTGTAATTACAGACCGAGGTTTTCTAGGATTTAAAATTATAAATTTCGTAATGCTGAGCATCAGTTTAAAGCTGTGTTATTACAAATTATTTCTGAACAGTTCCATAATTTGAGTTATGCATAGGTATCGAATTCCTTTTACAATGTAGTGATTTATGAAACTCTATTTGTAATGATTACGCAATGATAATCTCATTCAAATTTTAATCAGTTTCTGCGTATGTTTATCGAACAGTATGAGTGTCAAGATTTTATTGAGAATACTTCGTATATTTATAAAATATAAGTAATATCTTGTTTTGAAAACAAAAGATAAAACCTTTGAGCTCGAGGAATAAACAGGAAATTCAACGTAAATAAAGCACAAATAGCAGTAAGATGCAATTTTGCATACGGCCGTTTCGAAGCTACAAAGGAGCTTCATCATCAGTGCAAAGAACTTAGTGGCAGCTCAAAAAAGCCGAAACTAAGCGCTTAATTTTCGGCTTTTTTGAGCTCCCACTAAGTTCTTTGCACTGATGAAGAAGCTCCTTTGTAGCTTCGAAACGGCCGTATGCAAAATTGCATCTTACTGCTATTTGTGCTTAATTACGTTGGATTTTCTGTTTAATACCTTGAAACAAAAATGTCGTTTTCCCCTTTTCTTACCTAACATTCAAATTGACTTATTTCAAAACACGCAATGCAGTTTTTCTAGCAGTATAAGAGGATTACAAAATTTTATTGAATCCTATAGTTTTAAAATAAAATTGGAAGAACAAATCTAATCACCAATGTAAGCAAAACTTTCTTCTTCGTTTTTTACCTTTACGTTATATTTAAACTTGGTAGATAAAGAGTGACAATAAATATTTATAATATAATGCCTTATTTTAACACTCTTTATATATATATATATATATATATATAATATATACTATATATATATATATATATATATTATATCTATATATATATAATTTTTATTTATTTATTTATTTAGTTATTTATTATGTGTGCGCATGTGTTTGATTGAGGAGTGTATGCATGTATATATTTTAGAGTAATCAATTGAAAGTGAAGTATAGTCGAAGGAAATATGAACTGTTATTAGAAGGTGGTGTTAATGAGACGTATTTATTTTCTTCTGTGAAAGATGTTTAAATTTCATGTCACTATTTTATACGATAAATGCACTGAGTCGCACTTACTATAATTCTGAATTGTATATATTACTATGGGGACAGTTTATATTATATGTAAATTTACATATTTATGCAGAAACAAATTACTTTAGAAAATGTATCCTATCTCTTATCCTAATAAAAAATTATATTGGACGTCATATACAAGCTTAAGAAAAACTCAATGTGGAAAAAAATGACATAATAAGTGTATATAAAGACAACTTTTCTTGATATACTATTTCCAATTTAATCAATCTAAAGAAGAAAAGGCCAAGACAATTTTAAAATGCTGTCATAAATAAGGAGCAGGAAAAAATCTATGTTTGTATATATATATATATATAATAGCAGAAATATATTTGTCTGTAAGCTATTTGGTGTTATTGTGCTCGATACGCTTTAGAGGCTGGAAAGACTCTATTCCAAAGAAATGATTGTGTGACTACAGTGCTCAGATATAAAATGAAATAGAAAAAAAGAAGATTGATGATTACATTTTATAAATAAATAATTTTTTTCTGAAACGGATTTTCTATTTTATGAAAGGAAATGTAAGAAGATAAGTCTTTTTATACAAAAAAATATGGTATTGAATGTTCGAATTGAGATATTTTTTATCAAAATATTCTTGGCTATAAACGAAAATTAATATTACGATATTTTATGCTGTAAAACTATTGTGGGGAAAATTATAATATCCATTCAAAATTTCTTTTCTATGGTCTGTAATAGTAAAGAAAACGCTGGTATAAATTTCATTTTCTTGAATTTTTTATTGCATTTTCCAGAGAATAATGTATTACTACCTGAATACCTGTGCTTCGTACGGAGTACACTTCAAATTAAATACAATGGTCAATGTATGCAATTAATAATTTGCATGATTAATATCCACCAACCATACTCATTTGACATTCTTCAATTCTTAAAAAACTTCCATTTAATGAGTCAGTGGTTAAATTGTAATCTTTCACCGTATTTTTTAATATTTCTTTTGTCAAATTTATTTTGTGCTATGCACGTGACGCATAATTAATTTGAAGTATCATAAAAGAAAATAAACCACCTGATCAGCATTTAATAATTAAATTCTAAAAATGAATCTTTAAAAATTCACCAAAAAATCAGAGAAATGGAGGTAAAGTTTCAACAAGATTTTCATTTTTATAGGAATTTTTTAGAAATCTTTCTCGTGATATAAATTGTATAGCCTTCAGATTATTATTTTTAAATGCAACTTTAAAGAATGTTACAAAAACAGCTTAAGAAATTTAATTTTAGAAAATCTAAAAAGAATTTTCAAAATCTTTCATAGTGCACCCCCTACACTCTAAGAAGAATCGGCCATGCAAAATTTCAGCCCTTTAGGTCCGCGGTTTGGTCTTTGCGTTATCTGTCAGTCAGTCAGTTACGGAATGTTTTAAACTATAGATATTATGCTATAATTGCGGAACATAAGCTGAGTAGAATATTTTAACGATAGAGTCTTTGACTGAGAGTCTATGAGGTAATATGCCTAGAGCACAGGATTCTCAAACTGTAGCCCTCTCCAAGCTTTTTATATGCGGCCCAAGACACTCATGACAATTATCAGGCAGGCAAGTGCTTTTGTAAACATTAATTTTGGAAATGAGTGCCCCAAAATTTACACACCGATCAACAATGTACCACCTACTGATCCCGTTGTTTGCTAACTCAAAGACCTTTACTAATAATACACACCCACATACACTTAAGGAGGGTCTTGCAAATTTCCTTTAACTATATTTATTTATACATATTCCATTACAACGGACCCGCGGAAAACCACACTCCGCTTCCGTAGGGCTACATGAGGCAATTAATGCAGCGCCCTCTTGTGACTGAATATATGTTACATTTGTTCCAACGTACCTTTGTGAATCATCTATCCTAAAAAAAAGTAACTGCCGCCGCCGCTGTCAAAAGCTTGTCACGCTATCTCCTCCGAAACCGCTGGGGGTATGGGGTCGAGACCGATACCAATAGATGCAGAAAATGTGGGGAACAAAGTAACACATGTCTCATCTTCGTCGGACTTTAAGTTTTTTTAAAATTTTATGTTTTGTGGGAAAATATTGACTTTTTCATCTTCAGATTACGATAAATCGCCAAAAATTGACTGTAGAATTTTGATCTTTTTTACAATCTAAGACTTCAGACATTTCTCTTTCAAACTAGACCTCATTTGATTAAAAATATTTTAAAACAGACTAATATTTTCATCAAAAAATGAAACACACTTTTTCAAGATATATTGACTTTTTCATCTTCAGATTACGGTAACTCGCCAAAAAATGATCGTAGAATTTTTATCTTTTTACAATCTAAGACTACAGACATTTCTCATTCAAACAAGACCTCTGTTTAAAAATATTTTAAAACAGACTAATATTTTCATCAAAAAATGAAACTCAGTTTTTTAAGAAATATCGTCCCCAAAGTGGATATAATATCTATGGTTCTCGAGTTTTTATCTTACAAAGAAAATATTTACATCATCTGGAAGCTGAAAGCTTTCTTATTCATATAAACCTCATTTCAAGTCTATATCTTAAATTTTCGATTTTTAATTGAATTTTAAATCTGAAACAGTGATGATTCAACAGTGATTCCCCTTCGCATAAGGGTGACAACAGTAAATGGATGGAAGCTGTTGCATTGCCCGAGAATCACCCCATATGTATCTCTCTATTAGCAACTTATTCCTTCAACTTGGTGTGCCATGATTGGCACTGTGCTAGAGCGCGCTCCTCGTATGCGATAATCACCGGTTCAATCCCGGTGTGCGCTCATTTTTACTAATTATTCTAAATATTTGAATTTTATTCTTTTAATTCTTATCATATTTTTTATTTTACTTATCTGAAGAGGGCTTAATTTTTATATTTTTATTTTACTGCTGAACACATATTTTCTGATGTAGATATATTGCTACTGGAGGTACAGTCGTAAGACCATGGCACTCTCACAAACTCAATATACCTTGACCTTGACCCTAACAGAGGAGCGAACCTAGGGGCGAAGCCCCTAGTCCTATTCAAAAATGAAAAGTGCGAGGAACGTAATATAAAAATCGGCTTACTGATTCTCATTTTGATGACGTATTGAGAGTAGCATGTAGCAAGTATGAACCTGATTTGTCTAAAATATTCAAAAGTTTGTCCCAACATAAAAAAAAATATCACACTCATTATTAAGTTAACGGTTGAATACATTTAGGCTTTGAGTTTTATTTTAGTACATTATTATTTTACCACATTCAACATTCTCATCGAAGGACCCGTAGCCGAGAGGTAGCACCTTGCATTACTAATCGAAAGTTCCTAAGTTCTAATTCCGTCCTTGACAAACACCCTTAAGGTATTTTCCCTTGTTTTACACTTCTGTAACCTTTGATTTAGGTTCGAGAAGTTTCTGGAACCGCCTTGACTTCTCTAGGCAAGCGTTCCTAGAATTTGCATAATCTTTCCATCCTGTTTAACCATTTTCTAGGACCTTCTGTGGAGGGTATACAAGTCTGTATTCCGCCATTTGGAAGCAGTCTGTACTGAGAGTTGCTTGCTAATAAAACTCCTGTACCCATTATCTACGAGTCATTTTTTCCAATCGCTTAACATCTACGTGACAATATTATCGAGTATAGTGTTGCTGGAGACAAAGAAAAATTGCAAACGTATACATGTGGTCAGAGAGAAAAAAAGATTAAATGTGACGGGTCGAGAGGGTAAATTGTATAAACATTAAATGTTCCCAAATTTAATATTAATGTGCTGTATTAAAGACTACAGAAAATATTTTACTCTTTATTTTTATAATTTCAAAGGAGATAGGTCATATTTGTATATAATTACAAAGTATTTGCGGTAGACTTTTGCGTTTAAATGCTGAGAAATCGCATAAATAAATGGGAAAATATAATATGCGTCTAAGAAAACTGGACAAATATTTACCGTCCACAAATTTCTTATCTTTGAATTCCTGTAAAAAATGTGGTTCATATTTACATAATAAATATGGGATTATGAAGTTACTTTCATAACACAGTCTTTGAGTACGTTATGCGCAGAGGATAAATTGTATGAGTAGTTACCATGCACAAATGACAATTACAATCTTCAGTTTATGGTACTAAGTTCATAGAGGATACTAATTTGGGTACCTTTAGGCTTTTTTTAACGTAGGATTACGTTCCTTCATAACGGTCCTCCGGAAAGTAAAATTTCAGACGCTAAAACAGTCCGTCGTCGCGAGTTATAAATTTGGCAGCGCGCCAAACCGATTCTGTATCACCTTGGAAAGCAGTAAGCAGTTAAATTGAAAAATACCAAAATTACGTCAAAATTTTGACATATATATATATATATATATATATATTATATATATATATATATATATATATATATATATATATATATACAAAAGAGGTAAGAAAGATAAGTAAACCTACGTTAATTACCTGCGGTAGTTTCGTTAGAAGAGACTACTTAAAATTGTTTTGTATTTAAAAAGAAATATAAAATGTATTAGATTATATTTATATGAATATATCCCGAGGAAGTTTTTAACAGACTTTGATGCTGACAGATCTCGTACACTGACCTCCGAAATTATCATACACAGGGGATAAACTGTACAAAGAATTATGGAGCCCATATAAATCAAAAATGCTATCCTTTCGTTAATAAAAAAGACAGTAACTTTGATGCTTACAGAACAGAATACTGATTTTGATATCGACACTTATGAACTTAACATTATAATAAATCGACATGGTTTGTTGGAAATAACCGTTGAAGAGCAAAAGAGATTTGAATGTTATAGAAACGAAAAGGGGAAAAATTTCGACCACTCTATCAACCCACATAATGAAAGCTTTAAGCCAGAGGCAAAGTTTTAGTCATAAACAAAATGCAAAGTTTTTCAGTAAACATCCAAACACAGCTTCGCTATGTAATCGTAAACGAGATTGTCTAAAGAACATGACGTTTGTGTTTAAAGACTGAAGTCCAATAGTTCTTGTTTGTGGGCGAAAGAGTAGGTGATGTAATAGCTTGTTTGCGAAACAAAATGCTATACGAAGCACACTTATTCAGGAAAGCAGTAATATTTTTTTAAATTGGTTTGTAACATAGGAAGATTTCAAGTCTGTAAAAAAATGAAAGATGAGATATGGCCTTATACATATAATTTCATAGTAATTAGGGTTTGTTACTCGTAATATTTATTTTAGTCTTCTTGCAGTTAGCAACCATATATTTTGAGTTAAATCCAGTATATTACATTACTGAGTGGTTATTATCCTGTGACAGTTAAAACTCCAGTTTATTATAACTTATTTTCCTGGCATTATGTTGCCATTGTTCGGAAGAAACCTTTTATGCTGAAGAAATATCTCTGTGATCCTTAGAACATAGCGAACGTCACTTCATTGTCAAGAGAAAAATTCCATCCTCTTTAAAATTCAATGAAACTTAATGAAATGTAACCAACATTTAATTAATTTTTGATTACATTTCATTTACGTTACAAGGAAGTTTCATAACGCATTATTATATCGTAAAGTAATTATCATTTATGTCTGTTTAACGTGACGGCATAGCATGCCACAGAAATAGGACAAAACGTCATGTGACCCCACTGCAAATGCTACGGTTGCATTGCAACTTCATAAAAAGGTAAGATTAAGACTTTGACTTAATTTTATGTTTTTATTAAGCGACATTGCTGAACTGGAGATTTCAGACTTTGTCAGTTTCCTTTGCCCTTGATATTACGAGGAAAACTCTTAAAACTGTTTAATATTGGTTATTTATTAGCAAATTTATATTTAAATACACAGTGAAACAAAAACAATTTACGCACAAGGAGTCATCCAATTGTTATGAAATTTCGTATGCAAAGATATTTCGACCGAACATGCAAATGATTAAAATTTGGTGTTGAACTAATGAATAGCGGGAGCTCCAGCGCAGCACAACTGCGCATTCATCAGGTGTATATAAGGAGCAATTCTCGGTCTGATGTTAAATATTTCAGTTGCATTTCGACTGCGAATATTTTACGTCCACCGTAACAATACCTCTGGATTAGACGATGCTGGCAAGAATGGGTCAACAACGGCAGATTTATGGGTCAGGGCGTCAGAGGTCGACCGAGGAGCATAACAGAGCGGGAAGACAGAACGATTGTCAGATCAGCTGTCACATCAACGGATTCGCCATTATCAACCATGTGTGACTCCCACACAAGTGTTCAACATGACCATTAACAGACGACTGAGACAGCGGATTCTACACTCCCGCCGACCCTCACGCTTGTACATTGTCCAAGTCCGATTACAGTGGTGCTTAACTCGATCAACTTGGAATTGCGTTGACAAGGGATGTATAGTGTTTAGTGGCGAGTCCTTTTTACCTGCCTTTACCATGTTTTTATAAACTCGCTTTCTTGTTTGTTTGTGTGTGTGTTTGTCCAGTACAAATCTTGCAATAGATTTTCAACTAACTTCCCGACTACATAGACATTTAAAACGTTTAGGAAAAGTTCAGAACAGGATGACAATGCATTATTTAAATTCTTTTTAGTCCTCTTTAAGCAGATTTGAATTCATTTTCAGTTAATTTAGCTTTGTAGCCTGGTGCAGCCATCTATTGGCCAGAACGGGAACGAAAAGTTAAATGCAAGGTAACTTCCAATTAACTTCATTTTCTTTCAGGTTGATAGGGTAATTTATCAAAAAAAAAATTTTTAAAGTATTTATCAATACATAGAATTGTCAAGTTTATGTGTTTCAACAGAAAATTTAAAAACATGGTATACAAACAGTTCTTTTTAGCTTGTAATTATTTCCTACTGTGTCCGGACGACCACCAAAGACGTGTCTGTAGACTTCCGGCCCAACCTGGGTATCCTGCCTTTAATGTAGTAATTATCAGTTCACAGAGAGTAGTTCGATTTTGCAATCAGAATTACTATGTTAAGAGTGTAAGAAACAGAAATATAGAGTAAGAGAACAGCAGTGTGTAGCAAAGAAGTTCTGGGATCATGCGCACTATTTAAATTTGATTTCCTGAGAGGAATCTAATAGGGGTCACTTACTCTGATTTCGAGGCATTTTCGAAAAATAATGTTAAAAAATTCAGGATAGATATCTATATAGTATATAAAACACTTCCGTAACTGACTCACTGATATACAACGCACAGACCAAACCGCTGGACCTAAAGGGCTGACATTTTGCATAGCGATTCTTCTTATGGTGTAGGGGTGCACTAAGAAGATTTTTGAAAAATTCTTTTAGATTTTTTAAAATTAAATTTTTTAAGCTGTTTTAGTAACTTTTTTTAAGTTGCATTTAAAATAATAATTTGAGGGTTATAAAATTTATCTCACGAGAAAGATCTAAAAATTCCTTTAAACGAACTCTTTTTCGAACCTTACTCGATTTTATGATTTTGGTGAATTTTTTTAAGATTCCTTTTTAGAATTTAATTTATTAAATGCCGATCAAGTGGTTTCTTTTTCTGGTAGTTTAAATAAATTTATCGTCACGTGCATAACAACTAAATAGACAAAAATATATTTTTTCTTTCTAATGCAGCAAGACGATTGGATATTATCCCAAAAATTAATATCCCTTACGATTTTTCTATAAATATATATATATATATATATATATATTTACAATCAATTGTATACATTGATCGACGCATTTATTATAAATATATATATTTATTTTTTTGGCATTAATTGCATACATTGAATGTTGTATTAATCTGAATGTACTCCGTAGCGAAGTGCGGGTTTTCAGCTAGTAACATAATAATTTTCTTAATAAAACATTTTCCAGTTTTCAGTCCATTTTATCTATAATATTAATTTTTGTTTGCACGCCACACATGCCTAGAACATGTCGTTAGGGTCTGGGGTGTCAGTTCCTTTAAGGGGACAAGGGTCCTTCAACCGCGTTTTTTTTTTTTCAATATTTTACTCTATATACAGAATGAAAATAATTAATATTGTTTCTTATTAAACTGAATTCACAAATAAGTATTCTGTGAAGAATAACAACTCTCTTTCAAAAAATTCTTCAAAATTGCTAGAAATTTTCAAATGCACCTTAATTTTCTTCTGGTTTCTTCCAAAATTTTCCCGATTGTTAATTAAAGTGTTCATCACAAAACTGTGTATCATTTTTTGAAACCGGAACTATATTTTTTTTAATTTATAGACCATGAAATAAAGTAGAAACATACTAAACATAAAAAGAATAATAAGCAGAATTAAAAAAAATTGCTTTTGACTATAAGTTTATCCAGAATAAAAATTCAACGCACAGTTACGTTTAAATATATATGGTAAACCATGTATTAAAAAATTGAAGGTTTTCAAATGATTTCAGATGTACATGGAACATTTTGAAAAATGCTAGCATTTTGAATTTTTTTTTTTTTGATAAAAGCTCATTATACTGCAAAAAATCCTTAATTTGAATTCTAGGGGTCTTCAATGTATTCAAAATGAATATTAATTATTCTCATTCTGTATATAGAGTTGAAAATTGAAAATTTAAAAAAATTCGATCGTCCCCTTAATAACTGGGCATCTTTGGTAGTCATTAGTGACACACATGCACAGAGTGACTTAGACGACATTCTGTGACCGGTGTTGTAGCCGTTCCTCTTGCGCCACCTGTAGTGTAATGTTTGAAACGGAGCGCTGGTTAAAGCGAAAATGTTGTGCCCCCACCCCTCTACCAATCAGAAGATTGGCCTGCGGGGCGTTGAACCCAAGAGGGATGCGGGGAGTCAGTAAGAAAGGAAGAGAAGGAGGTCATCTATGCTAGGAATCTGGCGAGATGTAAGCAAGGCTCGTCTCACTCTGGTTAGGTAATTATGTGTTAACTAGAATTGAGACAGAGAGAGAATCTCTTAGAGTAGTTTGAGGAGGCCTGGCAAGATTAAAGCAGGCTCGTCTCGCCTCCAGTTATTAATTGATCGGTAACTGAATTAGAGTGTAGGATCTGGTAAGGAATTGTAGGCTTTCCCACCTCGTGCTCAGTCTTCTGTAATTTTTATGTAGTGTGAAACTGGTTTAAATGTTAAATCTGTAAATAATTTATGTTCGTCTTGTTCAGTGACGACTCGTTATTCCACTACCTCGTTTGTCCCTATGCCATAGAAAATAACCTAAGTGAATCGGCGTAAAAAACAGTGTTCACCGACACCACCCAAGACCGGCTGTGATTTGTTATGGGATGGTTCCCACATTCTTCACTGTGGATCTTCCTTTGTTCCCTTCGATGATCTATTGGGAGGCAAGAGGCTGAAAAAGACACTTTACTTTGCCCTTTTTGTATGTTACTTGTCAAGTTTCTGACATTGGAAATCAATATATATATGAGGCGTTGAAGGCAAAGTGGTGTAAGTCACATTTTTCAACTTTTTTCATTTGAGGCAAACATGTAATCTCCATGTTCAATTTTATAGTGGAATTGTAAATAGTTATTATTTGTAATATTGCAATAACTGTTATGAACTTATAATTTGTTCAATTTATGGTGGATTTTTTTGTAGTTTTTGAAGTTAAACTCTTTGACTCACACCACTTGACTTACTGACTTGCAACACTTTGCCTTTCACCTCCTCATATGTCGGATGAGAAATCCACCAGAGTTGCAGTAGGCAACGCGAGATTTTACGTCTTCCACATTCGGCGAGTGGAAACTGACGTACGCAAACGCATCGGGCCGTGTACAAGAGTTAGGACTAAAAGATAGTGTCTACGTGTTTATATTCTGTATATTCTGCTATATTGTGTTGTGAAGACTTATCCAAATTTGAATAAATTCTAGTCGGTAATTGAACTTTTAGTTTCTGAAATACCCCTGGACGAAACATTAACTCTTTTATACTCTCGGATTCTACCTACACACACACACACACACACATATATATATATATATATATATACATATGTTTGCTCTATTAAACAATATTAAGTTGTCTGTGAGTTATATTATTATATTAAATGAGCCGTTTCAATTATTGCAAAAACTTTAATTGTGTATAGCAAAAAAAAAACCTAAACTAAACTCGTGGCGCAATAGTCCAAAGTGGACCAAGGCCGGCGGTGCTCATCTTGACCGTGGGCTTGGGGTACCATACAGCATATATCGGGGAGGTGCTCAACATGTCGTGGGACCCCCAGAGTTAGTTCCCAAGCATGCTAGGTCCTCATTTTATCGACCCACTCAAAGGATGAAAGGCTGAGTCAACCTTGCCCAGTCGCAAGATCGAACCATGGACCTGTGGTGTGGCAGCTTGATGCTTTCAAACACTACGCCACCGGGGGTATTTGTGTATGGAAAATAATGCTGTAAATTATCAAACATCTGAGTAAGAATTTGGCATTCAGTTCTCACAAACTTGTAAACAGCGCTAGATTGATTTGAGGGGCCAAGTTTGAGTTATTACAAATGCTTTCACTAAACAGGTGAAAATTTTACGACAAAAAATAAGATTTTCATTTTATTTGTTTTAATTTATAATACACAGAATATTTAATCGAAGAAAACTGAAGAAAATCAATGTTCTTGAACCGATACAATATGTAGTTTCGAACCATACGGTAGATATGCAGTTACGTAACGTTAGAGGAATATGTTAAAATCACAGATGAAAAAATAAGAAACATAGAAAGTGATAAAAGATTCAAATCTCGACCAAAGGAAGATAAGGATTTAGGAGGAAATTCTTAAACAGAAGACGCAGACCAGTGAAGGAATTCTTATATGAATAATCCTGCCAGTAGAGCAGAGATTACAGCCTTAAGCCTATATTTTAAAAATGAATTTCGGAAGGTTTTAATAGAATATTTATGAAACCATATACTATGGGAAATGTTTTCATTTATACAAAGACAGCTTAATATTATATTCGCCTATCTAGTTACAATATGCAAATGTAAAGTAATATAATAAAATTTAAGGGCATAAGAGACTGTTTTTAAACTTTCAATATTTATATATCATATGAGTATTACTAATATTCTTTTTTACTACATTGAAATCAGTTATAATTCCCAACCAAGTATTCTGTGGTAGAGTAAGACTTATTTTTCAGAAAATTCATCAAAATGCTCCATGCGCATTCATTTTCTTCTGATTTCTTCCAAATTTCTCAGGATTGTTAATGGAAATCTTGGTTGTTATAAAAACGGTGCTAAGTTCTTTCAAACCACACATATTTTTCAAATATAGATCAAAATAAAGGAAAAACATGCAAAAATAAGACTGAAGAAGAAAAATTAAATCTTTAGATTTATGCAAAAAATAAATGCGCAGTTATGTTATATATATATATTATATAATATATATATGTATGAAATAAATTTCAAACCTCTTCATTAACACGCCTTTTCCAAATTCTTTTATCTTAGCGCAACAGAACGCCGTCCCTTTTTTCTGGTTTGACCTAAATCCAACCAAGAAATCTAGTAGTTTTCCCCCTAACGCCACGTGCGGATAGCCTTATATAAGCGTTATATAACGGACATGTTCTAGAAGCCTGGCGAGATCATCATACGATATGACGTGCTAGAGTCAGGTGTCCTAAATTGACCAATTAAAGTTCAGCCCGCCTGAAAATCCGCGCTTTCCTCAATAATTCCGTAACTTTTGTTTGCCTGCTTTCAACCAGAAAGGATGTAAGATTTTCGAGCTGCCAAATTGCGGGCGGGGCTCCGTCCCCACTACGCGCGACGTGTCAGTCAACTGTGTAAACTTATGCCTAAGTGTGATGAGCTATGGAGCTACACTTTTCGAATCCCATGATATACGATTATAAGATCTATTGTCCGTTTTGTGATGTGTCCGCAGTATAGAAAATACATATAATTTAGTGTAGACTGTGCTGCCTCATTTACAACCCTGGATCGGACAGTAGAATTGCCACAATGTACGTACCTCATTTTGCTCTTTTTTCCTTTCACACATGAAATGCGCTCATAATCAACTTTGTACATTGTCCAGCGATGGTGTCAACTAATAAATCATCCTATATTGTGAGCAGATCGCCTCGACTGTTCTGGTGTTGGATTTCAGAGTTTTTCTCCTTCATCCCAGCCACTTCTATTGTCTGTTCCGGCACGACTACATCTATGAGTTTTCAGCTCACCTGCCTGTCACAGCTTTTCGCAGACTGCCCCGCGACAGCTTTTCATTTTAGATTAGATCTACCTGTCCTCCGACATCCCCTGATAACATCACGCACACACACACACACACACCACACACACACACACACACGTATATAATTATATATATATATATATATACACTCATGGACAAAAAAATTAGCGCACCAAGAAGGAGTCGTCAAAATGAAACGAAATTTACATACGTAATGACTACTTTGATATAAGTAAATGATAAGAAAATCAAAGAAAAACTATAATTTATTTCAGAGAAAAAGGCAAAAGAACGGAGGAGTTAATACTCCGTTGGACCCCCTCTAGCGCGAATGCACGATGCGATACGATCGGGCATTGAGTCATACAAGTTCTGTATGATGTCTTGAGACATTTCGTTCCATATTTGCTGTAACCTTGCCTCTAGTTAGTTCAAACTCGTGGGATGCCCAACTCGTCGTCCCAAATGATCCCAGATATGCTCGATTGGAGACAAATCTGGGGATCGGGCATGCCAAGGAAGGGTAGTAACAGTGCGGAGACAGTCTTGTGACACCCTTGCCGTATGAGGCCGAGCATTGTCTTGTTGAAAAATGGCTCCTGGAAGCCGTTGCATGAGTGTCAACACATTGGTTGCAGGATTTCATGAACATACCGCTGGGCTGTCATGGTGCCACGGAACATACTAGGGGTGACCGTGTATTGTAGGCAATGGCACCCCTACCATCACACCAGCTGTGCGAGCGATGTGTCGCTGTACAGCAAAGGCAGGATTGAAGCGTTCACCACGAGCTCTCCACACACGAACACGATTGTCATCAATGCCGAGATTGAATCTGGATTCGTCGCTAAAGACGACCTGGTTCCATTCCGCTGCAGTCCAGTTTCCTCGTGCTCGGCAAAACTCCAAACGGAGGCGTCGATGGGTGGTGTCAAGGGCTGCACACGTAATGGGCGCCGCGATACCAACTGTCCTTCAGCCAGGCCCTTCGTATGGTTCGAGAAGACACAGAGGCCCCTAGTGAAGGTGATACCTGTGCCTGGATGGCGGCCGATGAAGCAGTTGGCTGTACGCGTGCATTTCTTACGATGTGGCGGTCTTCTCGACGACTGGTCTGTCGAGGGCGTCTGAGCCTGGTCTTCGTGTACATGACATCTCTCGGGTCCACTGGTCCCAAACCTCCTCACAACACAATCAGAGCTGCCTAATTGACGAGCTACTCGCCTAGCTGACACCCAGCTTCCATCATCCCGATGAATCTCCCTCTCAAACTGCGACAACTGCTTATATTGTCTTCGAACACGGCGTAATGGCATGTCTATCTCAGCTCTCCTTTGTAAATGATTCAGCACACTCAAACAAGCTTTGGTTACCTGTTTTATACTCCACAGAGTACGATGTTCAACGCCCTCTACCGGCTATACGTAATGCGCAATCACGCTGCATTTCTAATCATTTGCATATCTCCCTGACATGTACCTTCATTGCAAGTTTCGTTTCGATCCCGCAATTATTTCTTGGTGCGCTAATTTTTTTGTCCACGAGTGTATATATATAGGGTGAGTTTGAACTGAGGAACCGCGCCTTCGTACACACAAGATTGTTTTATCACAACACGAAACACTTAGACGTATAAAAAATGAGGTTTCTTGACTCCTACACAGCAAAGCGATACGTCCAACTGTTGCTATTCGTCTTCAAACAGGAAGTACTGGGTGGGCCCTCTAGAAGCTGAAAATAACTCGCTCCCACATATATATGTATATGGTAAACTGGTATTAAAAAGTTTAAGGTTAATAAATGATATGGAATACGCATGGTCCATTTTGAAAAATGTTAAAATTTTTGTAAAAAAAAACTTGAAAACTTTTTGAATTTTTTTAAAATTCTTCTACCCCTATATATAGAGTTAAACATTTAAAATTAAAAATATCGAGGTCGAAGGTCCCTTGACCCTAAGAAACTATTTCATGCATCACTATAAAAAAACTTTATTTGAGAAAATAATTTGCTACTAAACAGTCGTCAAATAATGTATGTGTTCAATAACTTCACGGTTCACAGAAAGGACAATGTTCTTATAACTGAGATATTGTGAAGTCAAAAGACGTTAAACAACCAACCAGTGCCCGAAGAGTTATTCACATCAGATATACCACGTATTGAAAAGTCCATAAAATGTCTACACCACAATATGACAAGTATAGGTACG
>OU015497.1:6311276-6345628 GCA_907164885.2 Dolomedes plantarius | reverse complement strand
TTTGATGGAGAAGATATTAGTTTTTAGGTAAGAAAAAATTCTGATCCACATCTGAAATTGAAATTAAGCCTAACCAGATGTTTGTTTACTGAGGGCTTCAATTGAAAGATGAGTACAGCCCGGAAGTGTTATACAGAGACAACGGCTATTATATATATAATATTTGCCGTTTTTATGCAATTATTGTTCTTCTTCTAAGTTATTGTTTTTGTATTGTTCAGGTGTTCTATTTTTGTTTAAATGCTCCAATCTCATGCATCTTTGATGCATGGGAGCCAATGATGTACAATCAAGTACTTTTGCAATAAAAAATAATAATAGGTTATTTATAGTTAATAATATTACGTCGTATTTATTTAATTCGTTGGACCTATCGATGGAACCTATCACCACTTTTTATATGTTCGCTGTATCTTTTTTTTTTCTTCACGTTAGTTTGTGGAACGTGTCTCCCTTGCAAAAAGACAATCGGGTGTATACAGTCGAACCCCGTTATAGCGAACCCGGTATATAACGAACGAAAATTTTGGTGCCGCCGTTTACCTATTGTACGTAGTTTAATTAGTATTGTGTTAGTTTAATGTAATCGATTTTAGTCGATTTAATTCATTAATGATCATTTTTAATAGATTTTATCATTTTTGAACACACATCATTATTGAACACACATTTCAACTTAAGAGTTATACATTTTGTGAACTCTAGCATTTTTCTTAACGGTTCGGATAGAGCGAACCGCCGGATAAAGCGAACAAAATCTTTTTGTTCCTTGAAGTTCGTTATAACGGGGTTCGACTTCATATATTTAGTTTTTTTAAAAAATATAAGCATCTATCTCTCTATTATTAGAATGTGTATGTTGTTGTGTTAGTAAAAAGCGGTCGGTATGAGAGTTAAAAAAACAGTGAAATGAATGTATAATTGTAATTTAAATATGTGATAAATAATAGCTTTTAAGATAAGAAAAAAGATGTTCTAATGTGGTTTATTTCACATATTAATTTTGCTCTTATTAATTTGAGTATATACGAGAGATTAACCTTAAAGTAAGATCAACCTTAAAGATCAACCTTGTAGTAAAGTATATCTCCTAAGAGATATACTTTACTACATCTCTTTAAAGTAAAAATTCCCTAATTTAATAGAAATTTTAAATTTTTTTAGAAAAACATTCTGCTCATATTTAATATCCTCAAAGATTTTAATTTCACCATTTTTAAAATAAAATATTTATTTATTTATTTGCTTTACATGTTCTATTAATAATGTCATCAGAACAAAATACACTGAAACGTAAAATTTGTTTTATAAGAAAGATTAATTAAACCTCCCTGAATTATTATCAATGTCGACAGAAGTTAAAAAAATATTCCATCGTTTTAGGCCGTCTTAATGTATTATAAATTCAGCATCGAGGCGTTCCTCATTCTTCATTTAAATTAATTAAGCCTCCTCGTTATGTACTCTTTTAAAAACACATTGAAACCGCTAGTTTTAATCAAGAAAACTGTGTTTCACATGGTCATAATTGGGTATTTATCATGTGTTTTCGTAGAATGTGTAAGCATGTTTGATTAAGGATACATGCTACTTAGATTTAAATGCAAAATTACTTGGGAAAAAAAAATAAAAGCGCTTAGGCTCATAATCAATTAATAAGTATTAACTGGATTTTTGGAAGATTAATAACTACTTAAGTGTTTCATTTTTTTTTGTAATTCTTATTTCCTATCTTAATTAACTATATGTTTAAAAATCCAATTAACATTATGTGGGAAACAGTTTGTATTCAATATTTACATAAATTTCTTTCCTTTAATTATTCAGTATAATGAAGACTAATGCGTTTTAAATTATAATTATAATCTATAAACTTTCATTTACATATTAAATAAACAATATTTATTTGTCTTCGAAAGGTTGCATTTTACAATTTGGAGAAATTTTTACTTAATTAATCTTGAAAATTGTGTATACTGTTGTATAAATAAAATGACTTCTCTTAAAATAGACTTTGATGCCACTATCTGACGAGATCAGAAGTTTAACTGAAGTGACCAATATTAGAAGTTGGTATTAGGTAAAATGAACCTTGATTATTCCTTTTGTAATAAACTTTTTTTTTCAAATTAGAAATAATAATTCTGCGTTTTATGACGAGGTATAAAATGTCTATAATATTGAGATATATTTATAATTAAAGGCCGAAGAATACAGATACAATCCCTTTATTTCAAAACTGTCCGGTTTATTGGATCTAAAGGCAACTCGCGAATGGATCCCTATTAGGTATGTCTAAAAACCTAAAAAACAGTGAGATTGCGCATCTTCGTTATATGCGGTATACCGTGTAATAGCTGCACATTTGATCGAATACATCAACTCCTGCTTTTGCCGTATTTCAATCCAGTATAATCGTTGGTTTACCACGATTAAATCATGACTAACAATGAATGGAAAGGAATACAAGGTTCAGAAAATCAGACCTGCTTTAGAAAGGGTGTAGCTATAAATAGAAACTGCTTAGAATATTCAAACCTTACACGTAAAAACAAACCGTTCAAAACTACGAAAATGTTGCACTCTGTACACGGGCGCGCCCGCTGATGGGTTAAAGAGAGTCAATATTTCGTACTGGATCTCCAAAGCTAGAGGCTACTATTGTATCATGTGAGTCAATGTCTTCCTTCACCTAATGCATCCTACATCTTGTTCATAGACATAAAAATTGGATTGCAAATATTACCAATCATTTAAATCTTTCTAACATGTGGGAAGGTTAAGTTCCAGACTGCAAATATTCACAGGTTACACATTTGCCTGCATAAGTACACCCGAGTTGACCAGATCCGTCGCGCACAATTTGTATCCATTTACATCTGCAAGGCGGTTTAATTACCAGGCATATTTAATAATACAAACAAATATTAATACACTGCTAAACAATTATATCCTAGTATTTTTATAGCTGCTAAAAGCTAGACACTGACAACATAAGAATGTATTGCCTACCCAAGACAGTCGAAGGAAAAATACGTAAATGTCCTTTTTTGTAAATCCCAGGGGACTTAATCGATTGTGTCCATGACTTGCTGGACAGGTCGACTGTACTGGGCTTCTACAAACGACGCAGGCTGGTAACTGAGAAAGGTGCATTCACAACTATTAAATCTTAGGCGTTTTTATGCTGTTTTTTGACATGTCGAACTACACATGAATATTTTGTTTCTAGCTGGTTGAAAAGGCCAAAAAATGATAAATCAAACAGTTAAGTTCTTGAACAGTAGCAATCACTCATGCCAACCAAACCAACAGATCTGGAACCGACAGTTAGACCCTTGCCATATAGTCAAGTGGAAGATATGTTTAACTGACTACGCCATAGGAACTTAAACTTACTAGTATCCCTTGTTATATTCCGCTGATACGTGAATGTTATCCGTCTTTAAAACTATTAAGTTAACTTTGTCGTGACACTTTGTTCAATAAAACTCTAGTTAATAAAATAAAGCGATGGGAAAGAATTAATATTTGTATCATATATGTATGAGCATGGGAATATGCATGCCTATTGGTTTACACTTCTGGGTTTTGAAAGAAACTTATCGTTAATCTTCACACACGATTGCCTAAAATGGGGAAATAACAGTAGAATATGATAAATGTTCAAGGGGGGGGGGCATAGAGCTGAGCGAGTAAATAAAAATGCAGAATAAATCCATAAATGGACGTAAAAAAATCAACAAATATCTTATTAAATCTCTCTCTCTCTCTCTCTCTCTCTCTCTCTCTCTCTGTGTATATATATATATATATATATACCTACATGCTGAATGAAACTACACGCATACTTGCAATTTAGTTCTGACGTCCATTTTGCGTGAGAATTCGCAAATTTGTTATTCTTCCTAAATTTAGTAGTATGTATTTAATTCCCTGTCTTGTGCTGTTCATTGGGAAGAAAATGCAATTAACTGCTTATTTTTACCTCTCATTTTTTAATGAGAAAATTATCTTTTGAGACAAGTAAAGAATTCATGAACATATTCTTGGGTTCAAATATTAATCGTAGTGCCACATTTACCTCAATAACTAGAAAGGTCAAATAGAAGGCGTGAAACTAAAACCTTAAACCGTAGTTTAAAGCATTAAACCAATTGTGAAACATCAGAGGAAACAATATGTTGTCAAATCAGAATTAATAACGATTAAGTCTGTCAACTGAAGGATTTGTACTTATTCTAGAGAAGTATTTATTTTCCTGTGATATTTTAATAAACATCACGGATTTATGCAATAATATATGAGAGTTTTCTTTGTTTGGGTATGAAATTAATAATTAATTAATTCATTCTCAATTAATTCATTTCCGTCGATAATAGAGGACAATTTCTCGGGAAGTAGCCACCTTAAACGTTCGTCATAAGTGCTCGAGGTAGCCAAGTGGTAGGGAGTTCGGTTTGGGACTGCGAGTGGTCAGTTCGAAACCCGACGAAAGCCATTAAACACATTGGTGCCTAGGCCGTATAGGGGCACATTAAATCTGTAGCCCCGAAAGACCTTCTATGAGGTCAGAGGGAGTGAGAGAACGGGCGATCCAAGAGGTGTCATTCTTTGAGGTACTCAGTGAAAAGTGAGGTAGAACCAGGAGGTTGTGTTGGTACACCTATACTAGTGGTTCCCAATAAGTTTGAGGACCACTAAGCAAGAAATTGAACCATGTGCAGACACACACCCCGCCACCAACCCACCGACTTCAGGGGGACCTTCCGGGGGCTATGGGGGGTATAGAATATCCCCCAGGCAAAAAGGGATACAGGATTAACGTACTCACATTCTAACGTATCATATTCTAATAATAAAATAATTATGTTAAACATTTAAGAAATTTTAATTCAACACTTGATAGTCATCTGATATATTCCGTATAACCAAGTATAACAAATTACGACATATCGTAATATAATGTATGGGTGTTATCGTCTAATTTATCGCAATGTTATCGAAATTTGGTGTCAAAAAGTACGGCGTGTATAAATATAAAAATTCTTCATGTTTTTTTATGTTTTTCGTAATTAGCGAGTTTCGTGGTTTCAGTAGCAAATGCTTTGATTTAATCGGCTAGCCAGTTTTTCATTTTAATTATGTTGTGTTCTATGTCTGTAAAAGATGTAAAATTCCTGTGGCCCGGAATCTATCGCTGACTTTAGCTGGGAATCTATCGCTGACAAACAGTCCCAAAATTCAAACATTTAACATTTTATTAACGCAAGCTAATCCGGTAATGTAAGCTCTAAACTACTGAAGAATAAAGCAACTTTTCTACTATATCCTCAATAACCTAATGTGTATTAAAAAGCCCAACCACCTTCGATAACTTATAAGAATTCCAGAAAGGCTTTCAAAGTCTCACTCCAGGAGATGTTTCTCACGTAACGCAACGAAAACTTCAGACTTCGGCAAGCAACGAAAACTTCAGACAGAACAACGTTCTCTTTTTAACGCCATCTTGTAAACACTTCATTATATATGCATGCAGCTTAAGTTAACTAAACTCTTCTAAACGGAGACACACAATTTAAATACTATCGGACATCTACGAGCACTTATACCTTGGTGCATTACTGAGGAGTATACTGTCTATTACATCGTCACTCTTGAAATTACGTACACGGCAATATTTTGGAAAACGTTTCATGGTATTGTTTAGCGTTCGTACGCGTTCATTCATAGTAGATAACATTTGTAGTCAAGAAAAATTACTGATACTGTAATAATTAGCAAAAATTATATGGATAATAATTTGAATCTATTTCGAAATTTCATTTCATTTTAGGTTCAAAACATAAAATTGTCATTGAAAGTTTAATCGTAAAATTAAAAGCAAAAACCAAGAAAAATAAATTTATTAAATGTATTTTTATAATGTTCTTGGAATTTTTTTAAAAAACAGTAATATTTTTTTAACTTTGAAAATTTTTTCCATGCTGAGCCATTGATTGTAATACTTTGACTTGACCGCGCATAAAATAATAAATATTGTAAAGATAGGAGAAAAATAAATATTTTAAGGTTAAATCAAATTTAAGTATTTAGTTATGTTATAGGTTACGGATATATTCTTTTAATTCACAATAACTATTTTCGTAACACAGAAAGAACACATCACCAGTTAGGTTTATTCGTGAATTCTAGGAGTTCTAAAAACTAATTCAAATATAAAAGAAGTCAAAATTTTACTTTTAAAATAATTTGGTTTATATGGAAGAAAAATTTGGAATATTTCTTTAGTAAATATTCTTCAATGATTTTATTAATTTTAAATAAGCTTTTGACATATTTTTGTGCATAGTCCAAAATTTCTTTATATACTGGTACATCTAAGAAATCGTATGAGTTTTTATAAACTTTAATACATTTATAATTGCTTATATAAAATACTTCATTAAGAATTATTAACAATTCTGAAAAATTAAAATTATTTACAAACTATACTTCCAGTGATGTTATGAAAAATATATTAAAATTTTTAAGGCGACCATAATCGAATTTTCAAACTATGAATAAATTTTTTCTATATGTGTAATAAAAAATTTAGAATAATGACTTTTTAATTTTATATTGAACGTTCGATTCACAGACTAAGAAGTTTCTCCTGTGACTCACACAACATTATAGTTATACATAATATTATTACTCATACTGTCAAGAGCTTGAAAGTTATATTAAAATGTTTTAAACATTGTTAAAGATAAACTGAACGTGCAATTAAGCCATTAATATTTGCAATATTTGCTCAACTGTCTACGAGTTTGTTTCTCTCTATCAAAGATATTTCTATAAATTACTCCTTCATTACATTATTTATTTATTCTATTTTTTTATATTACATTTTTGTATTCAAAAAGACTTCATACCTTTTTTAGAAAATTTTAATTTTATATTTCAATGCATTGACCTACCCTTACATGCGCGCACAGACACACACACATAAATAAATAAATAAATAAATAAATAAATAAATAAATAAATATATATATATATATATATATATATATATATATATAATATATAATATATAATATATATATATATATATATAATATATATATATATATATATATATATATATATATATATATATATATATATATATATATATATATATATATATATATAAAATATATATATATATATATATAAGCTTTCATAAAACATATCAACCATGAACGATTCGAAGGTTATATAGAAAAAATTAAATTGAATGCAGTTTTTTTTTTTTGCCTGGCATATTTCTTAATGTGCTAAATGATCAGATTTTACTTCAAAAATTTCCCCTCAGGGCCATTTCCTTTTCAATGTTTTTTTTTCTCTTTCCCTTTCATTGAAATAAAACTCATATTTAAAAAAAACCTTTGTCATATTAGAAGACATGCGAAAATAACCTTTTAAAGAGATATAAATTTGGATTTTTCCTTTTTTTTTATTTGAAATATATTTCTCTTGAAAATCTGTTGATGTATGAAAACGGATAGAAAGTTTTAACGTAATTGAAATATTTACATAATTTTTTTTTCAATGAATAAACAATTTCCTTTTTTTATTGTTTCATTTTTAGGCCAAAAGTATAATTTTGCCGCCGGGAGTGAAAACACCTCCTGATCTCAATGAATTCAGAAAATTATTTCTGATTGGACTATTTTTCGTTTAAAATACGCCTCGGCGATATGTTTTAGAGGAAAAATAGTATAATTCTAAAAATATCACATGAATGATTGTAGATAACGAAACACGTTACAAAATTGGTTTTAGTTTTAAACATTTTGATTCCTAAGAAAATATTTCGTTGTCACTATAAAAAGTCAAAAAACGGCTGTTTAAGTATTACGTAAGCATTAAAGGGGAGGAGGGGGCATGCTTTGCATTTGTTTGCTGACAAGGGAAAAGGGGGGCATAAGAGTAATGTTTACTTAAGAACGAAAATATGCACGCAGGAGAGTGGGATGCGATGTGCTCCTGACTACACCAACTCCTTTTACCACCTGTTAAAAGGAGACTCACGACTCTTAAATCGAGGAAATAAGGTATATTTCCATACTTTTTGACTCTTTGTAACTATTTCAATTTTTCCAAATTTTATGTATATGATAAATTGATATAATTATTTTAATAAACAAATTTTCAACTCTCAAAATAATTTTAAATATTTTTTTAAATGCTTTAGATAACCTTGTTTTTAAGCATTTTTATTGTATACTGGCTAGCGCGCAGAACTATGAAATTAATTTTACACTTAAATGTATAATTCTTTTTTATATTTAAAATAAATAATTCAAAATACAATTGAACATAAAACATTCAACATTAAAATATTTTTTCATTTTTTTTAAACTGCTCAATACATACTCAAAATTTCCTTAAATTTGTGCATTCATTTACCCCTGAAAAAATAACAAAATGTGCAATGATTGCAATAATTCTAGTTGAGACGCAATAAAATAACATGATTATGCAGTGATAAAAATTTCATGGAATTATGTTTCATAGTTTTTGAGATATCAGTTGCGGAATGATGAGAAAATTACATTTTGAGAAAAATGAGTTTACAGGGAGAGAGTCCGACAAGCGTGTTCACCAACGAAAGTGAATCCCGAAGAAAGATATCCCAATAGATGCACATGAATATGCCAGCCAAAGTCCCCTTCTGCAGTCTGCAAAAATGGAGGTAACCTTTTATTAACTATTGCCAAACGTCGTTAAATACCCGAGTCTTATATTATAGGCGGAAGTTAAAGAATAATATAGATATTGCGTACTGAAATGAAATTAATTTAAATAAATGAAATAGTGCAGTCAAATAATACCTTGATATAATGAGTATTTCTTTAGGTTCATAATTAATAATAATATAATTGAATGTGTACTAATATTTGTATTGTGTTAATAAATTAATGCATTGTTTAGAATTCAGAGTAATGGTATCATTGCCTACCACTATACCCAATCACGACCCACCCAAAGAAATACTACCACACACTTTTTGCAATTCAGACAGATCAGTTACAGAAAACTTGTTTAACAGATGCTCCAAAAATGTCAATCATTTTAAACATTATTATAATTATAGCTTTAAGAAAAAGAGGTTTGGGACCTTTGCGAAACGGTTGTATTTTAAAGCACCCCCGAATAATAAATATTATTAACACATACCGAATTATAACTATTAGCTTGCACACCGAGTACACTTAATTTAAAATCTACATGAACATTCCTTAACTACCACTGAACCAATTCGATCCGCCTTTAACATAAGAAGACACCAAGCGTTACCTTTTCGCTTAAGAAAAATGTCAGACTGCCAACTACATCCGTAAAATTCTGAAACAATTAACGCTAATTTCTGTCGCCAACCACACCCGCCAATCGGAACTAAGAATTTAATCTATATATAAAAAGAGTTTCGTAACTGACTGACTGATTGACTGACTAACTGACTGACTGACATATAACGCACAGACCAAACTGCTGGACCTAAAGGGCTGAAATTTTGCATGGAGATTCTTCTTATAGTGCAGGGATGCACTAAGAGAGAACTTAAAAAAATTCTTCTTAGATTTTTTTAAATTAAATATTTAAGCTGTTTTTGTAACATTCTTTAAAGTTTATATTTAAAATACTAATCCGAGGTTTATAAAATTTATATCACGAGAAAGATCCTAAAAATTCCTTTCAAATGAAATCTTTTTCGAATCTTTACCTCCATTTTTCTGATTTTTCGTGAATTTTTAAAGACAGAATTTAATTTATTAAATGCCGATCACGTGGTTTCTTTTCTTTTTGTGATACTTTAAATTAATTTTGCGTCACGTTCATAGCAACAAAATAGACAAAAAAAAATTTTCTTGCTAATGCGGCAGACGATTGGACATTATCCAAAAGATTATTAAAATAAGGTAAAAGAAAGGTTCCTTTAACTGTACATGTATATTCTTTAGTATGTTCTATCAGATTTAATTTGAATATTTTCTTCTTCCTTATTTTGTCTATGAAAATATCACGTACGATTTTTTTATAAATATATTTTATCGTTTTTTTACATCAATTGTTTGCATTGATCGTTGTATTTATTATAAATGAATAAATATATATATATATATATATTTGGCATTAATTGCATACATTGACCGTTGTATTTGATTTGAATGTACTCCGTAGCGAAGTACGGGTTTTGATGTAGTTTATATATAACGCTTTAACAACAACAAAAAAAACAGGAAGAAAAGAAATGTCCAAAAATGTCTTTAATTCCAAACAAGAAGGCTTATTTAAGGACTTTTAAAATTTACTATTGTGCTTGACTCTGTTCCTTATCTTCAGTGAAGTTTATGCAGTTACCATAGTCTTACGTTATTTCCTCTACTTTCGGCTTACTTAATATGCTCCGTTTATCTGCTTGTGCCGCTGCCTTGTAACGTTTCATTTGTTAGCCACACCTACTCGGATTTTACTAACATTCACCACTGCCATATCCAGTGTAAAGAATTCGTCATAGCCTTAACTATGTAAAACTAGATGAAAATCCGCAATACGCTACGGAGTACATTCAAATTAAATACAACGGTCAATGTATGCAATTCATGCAAAAAAAATAAATATATACATGCATATATATATATATATATATATATAATAAATACAACGATCAATGTATGCAATTGATGTAAAAAAAAACGAAAAAATATATTTATGAAAATCGTAACAGATATTTTTATAGACAAATTAATGTAGACTAAAATATTCAAATTAAATCTAATAGGACATAGTAAAGAATATAGTACAGTTAATATAGTACAGTTTGAGGAACATCTTTAACTCTATTTTAATATTTTTTTGGACGTTCAATCGTCTGCCGCATTAGAAAGGAAAAAAAAATATTTTTTTGTCTATTTCGTTATCATGCACGTGACGATAAATTAATTTAAAGTACCAGAAAAAGAAATGACGTGATCAGCATTTAATAAATTAAATTCTAAAAATGAATCTTTAAAAATTCACCAAAAATCAGAAAATGGAGTAAAGACTCGAAAAAGATTTTATTCTAAAAAATTTTTTATGATCTTTCTCGTGATATAAATTTTATAACCCTCAAATTATTATTTTAAATGCAAACTTCAAAAAAATTTACTAAAACAGCTTAAACATATAATTTAAAAAATGTAAGAAGAATTTTTCAAAAATCTTTCTTAGTGCACCCGTACACTATAAGAAGAATCGAAAATTTCAGCCCTTTAGGTCCAGCGGTTTGGTCTGTGCGTTGTTTGTCAGTCAGTCACTCAGTCAGTTAGTCAGTCAGTCAGTCAGTTACGGAACTGTTTTATATACTATCTACGCAGTGTCTGCATGACGCGAGTTTACCATAAGATCGAAACAGATTCGTTTTTCTCAATTTGTTTACCGTACAAACATGATTATGCACGTAAAATATTTTTAAAACATTTAAATAAAGATTATTTTACATTTGGCTCATTTTGGGACATTTTGGGACATTTTTGAACCAACCGTTTTTTCTTACTTTCTCATTCCAGTCAATATAAATTACGAAGATCTAACTTTTCCAACATGATGGTTTGAAACGCCTTTGTCATACATACTAGTTTATCTCCTCAACTAACGGAGCATGACATATGAGCCATAAATTAAAAAGTCCTCCCCCTCAGCTGACAGATACGTTATGAGAGAGTTAGTGTCAGATCCATAATAAAGATGTATCTTCTGCATTAGACCGCCCGCCACCTGTTTGGTCTCACCGACTTTTTCATTGGTTATGAAAAATTCAAGTAAATTTCGATACTGCACCAAAATAAAGGATTAGTTTTAGAATGTTTAATACGGTCTTTCGATCTATCCATGTAACTGTCAGTTTCAGAATCGGAATTTATTTTTCACACTTCTTTAGTTTGAAATTTGCGTCTACGCTCAAAAAACAATATTTTTAGGCATATTTTGTTATTTCTGGATTTTTTAGTTATTTGGCACATTTTACCCCCAAATCCAATTTCCCCCCCTTTTTTCGGTTTACCTGAAAGCTACATTACTGCATCATGTTTCTGAAACTACACAACTAGCATCATGTTTCTGAAAAAAAGAGCAGATTTTATGTTCTGATCAGTTATGTTCTGACAGTGAAGTTCTACGTTTAACCCAAAACTATACTTCCAGCCGATAAGGACGACATGAATTAATCATCTGTCTACTTGAGTTAGTAGTAAATACAGTACGAAATACTATTTAAAATGAATATACCTTAGTTACACATCATACACATCATCACATCAATATCCGTGATCGGATATTGATGAGATGAGACATCTAGATTATTTTTTCTACTCATATGTTGGCGCTGCACCCCCTTAGTGATAAAAAATTTTATCTCTTCTAAGATTTCTCGCAAAATGTTGTCACTGTGGAACTCTATCTCTCTTATTTTTTTTTAAGGATCAACAAACCGATGACATCGTTTCATCCTTAAAAACATCTATATATTTAAGTTTCTAAGCCGACTTTTTGGGCGGTCCGTGAGAGAAAACTACTGCATCAATTTACTTCATTTTGTTGTTAAACGAAAGACTGTAATCTGTAGATTTGTCTAATTTGGTTTTTGTAACCGCAATTTCTATTAATTAGCGATAATTTACGATTAAAAAATTGATTTCTGCGCATGCTCAGTGGCATGTTTAAATCTGCCTTTAGAAACTCACCGTTTCTGCGCATTCTCAGTGACATGTTTTAATGATAAACACGTTATTCCGAGAAGTCTCTCTAGATCTCTCTCTGCTATTTTTATTTTTATGATAATTATGTTTGTGAAATATAAGATTAAACCTGAGGGAAATAGTTCATTTCGCGCTGTTTAATGAGCGATAATTTACAGTTAAAAAAAAAATTCTTTCTGCGCATGCTCAGTGATATTTTTAAATCTGGCTTTAGATACTAAGCACGATGCCGCTTAAACACATTAATTTTTTTCTGTGCATTATTATGATTTTCAACATTTGGGAATGATTTGTCGAGTATAATTTGTGTATTAGTACATTTATTTACTATCTAGCCGTCATGTTTTGGCGGGTACCAACTAGTATATTATTAAAACATAAACGTTCAGAAAAAAAATTTCAGGTAGTCTCTTCTAACGAAACTACCGCGGGTTATTAACGTAGGATTACTTATCATTGCTTACCTCTTATTTTTTTTTTGGGGGGGGGGGAGGTCGCATTTTGGTACTTTTCTGCTAAACTGTTTACAGTTTGCCCAAGCGATACAGACAGAGTTTGTAACACTGAGTTTGTAACTAAAACACAAAACATCGATGTTTTTATCAAAACATGGACATCGATGTCGCATCCCTAGATTCAAGTCGATTATAAGCAAGCTTTTTGTTCAGTTATTTTTTAGGCAAAGGAATGCTGAACTTTGAACGAATAAGCCAAAAAATCTTAAACCGAGAAATCGTTTGACAATATTAAAAATCGTAAACCTGAGACAAATTTATCTGCCGGCAATATTGCAGATGAAAGTGTAAAAAGATATGTCGAGTGTTAAGCGGTTCTTCAGTATATGTTTCTGAATTTCAATATCCTATAATACTCGTATTTTCAAATATTATTAAACTTCATTTTTCCAAAAACGTGAGATGATATTTCATATAAATAATTCAAACCCCCACATGTAAAACACGAGGCTTGGCTACGGAAGAAAAAAATGTATGTAAAAGTTGTGACTAAAAACATAAAATAATTACAAGATAAAAAGAACTTTTTATATACTATGTTTTTAAACTTTCTGTTGAATCATATAAACTTGACAATTCTATGTATTAATAAACACTTTTTAAATTTTTTTGGATGAATTATCCCATCCACTTGAAAGAAAATGAAGTTAATTGGAAGTTAACTCGCGTTTAACTTTTCGTTCCCGTCCCGGCCGATAGATGGCTGCACTAGTCTACAAAACAAAATTAACTGAAAATAACTGAAAATGAATTTAATTCTGCCTAAAGATTGATAAAAGTATAAAAATAATGCATTTTCATCGTGTCCTGAGCTATTCTAAAAGTTTCAAATGTCTAGCTAGTCGGGATGTTAGTTAAAAATCGATTGCAAGATTTGTACGAGACAAACATACAAACAAGAAAACGAGTCAATAAAAACATGTAAATAATTGTTACTGTGTTGCGACATCAATGTAAAGCTTAAATACCGTTTAATATTTGAAGAACACATTCATAAAACTTCAAAAAACCTTCTGTAAATTTCATTTCTAAACTCTCATAGCGAAAGATTTAAAATGCCGGTATAATTTTATTTAAAATAACCGGCATAAAAATTTTTACAATTGTCTTCCCTTTACCTGTTATCACATTGTCGCACGGAATGGATAAAATTCATTAGTCATGAAAATATCCCATTGCAAAAAAAAATATATAAATAAATGTTTGTATGATATTTCGAATTTCCGGAAGTCATGCGCTTACTTCTTCTATCTTAAAAAGAATCAACCCCCTCCGATTTATTTAAAATGGATGATAAAGTTCCGAGCAACAAAAACAATTCCGGGATAAAAATGGGAATTGGCCCTCGCACACATTGTCCAGATTAATTTATTCATTATCTCAAAAATCTGTATTCCGGAATTGAATAAAGTAGTCGAGGCCTCCGAAGTACTGCCGTGAAACGAGAAGAATAAAAATGCGAAACACTTTTCATTTTGTGGTCGATAAGCTATTTTTAACAGCAGCTCGAAATGAATCTGAATGATTAATGATCAGATAGCAGATCATTTCGTTCGGAATGCCTAATGAAGAAACGCGGCCCGCTATTGATATTTCCATTAATAACGGGGGAAAAGGCACTGTGTCTCAATTTTAAGCCCAAATGCAAAATGTTCTCAACGAAAATTTCGAATTGTTTTTAATCACAATATTTGTTTCGAGTCTGTGGCTACCGACCGCGGCGGGGTAAAAGGGAAATAAATTAAGCAGTGTCGTGAAATCTTTGACCTTAATAATATAAATAAGTGTTATTAAAAACATCATTATGCAAATTAATTTAACACCCTACAATTGAGGAATGTACAACTGGGAATAGAAAAATTACGACTGAAACTTATGAGAAGTTATTTAATAATTAACGGTTGAGGGATAGTAAAATATTGCTTCACTTTTTGAAGAGTAATCTATCTGTCTTTTTCACCCATTATTACTTAAATAATTCATGTCGTTTTGCGCTTAAGAAAAAAATGACTTTACGAGCTAACTCCTATAAAAAAGAAATAAAAATGTATTTAGATTACAGAATTTTTAACTGGAATCCTTCGCAACATTGTTTCTCTTTGGAGCATTAATTAAGAGTATATAAAGTAAGAACTGCTGTGATTCTGCTCAATGTATTTTAATATAATTAATCTATAATAAATTGCGGGTTATAAAATTTGCATCACAAGAACGATCATAAAAATTCCTTCAAAATGAGATCTTTTTCGAATCTTTAACTCCCTTTTCTGATTTTTGGTGAATTTTTAAAGATTAGTTATTATAATTTAATTTATTGAATGCCGATCACGTGATTTCTTTTTCTGGTACTTCAAATAAATTTATCGTCACGTCTATAACAATGAAATAGGCAACAAAAAAATTTTCTTGCTAATGCGGCTGGCGATTGGACATTATTTTGTCTACAAAATATCCCTTACGATTTTTTTATAAATATTTTTTTTACATCAATTGTATACAGTGATCGTCGCATTTATTATGAATATATATTTATTTTTTTGGCATTAATTGCATACATTGACCGTTGTATTTAATTTTAATGTATTCCGTAGTGAAGTGCGGGTTTTCAGCTCCTTCTAATAATAAAATTGTAACTTATTTAATATAATTAAATCAATATATTTGGATATAATTAATTCTTTATATTTATCACTCTTTAGTAGTTATTCGAGGCTTTTTGTGTGGCCCTCTCCCAACTGCTATGCCAGCTAGAGCGCTTCACAAGAGATGTTATCCTCTCGGATTGAAAGGCCG
The DNA here is from genome assembly GCA_907164885.2 of Dolomedes plantarius. NCBI lineage: Eukaryota > Metazoa > Arthropoda > Arachnida > Araneae > Dolomedidae > Dolomedes > Dolomedes plantarius. The sequence continues at coordinate 6,329,547 of OU015497.1, read as the reverse complement.
CCATTCAGGCAATTGCATCTGGTGGAGCTTCAAGTTCAAAGACAGTGGGAGAGTGCCGGTCTCTTCTACATAGACTGTCTGTCAGCAATGAAACGACTTGTCTGCAGTAGATACCAGGCCACTGCGGAATAGAGGCTAACGAGAAAGCCGAATTCTTGGCGAAGACATGGGACTGGGATTCTCCAAACATCAAATGCAGAGATCCCATACACCACAATTAAGTCGGTCATTAGCCACCTTGACACGTAGGTTCTTTCGCGAGTGCTTGGAGCTTACGGGATTGAGCGCACGCTCCAAGCACTCGCAAAAGAGCTTACGGGATTGCGCGCGGGAAAACAAGCAGCTTTCCCTTCCTCTCCGACACCTTAACACGTGCACTCAATAGCGCCCTTTACACGTACGTTCTTTCCCGCGTGAAACCACGATCCCACGCGATTGAGTGCACGGAGAGGTCGGAGTGTGTCGGAAAGTGTCCGAGAGGAAGGGAAAGGCTAAGAACATCTCCGGCCCCCCACTCCGTTAGGAGTATCAGCCAAGTTATTCTGAAGACCAGTTGATGCCACAGCGATCCCGCCGCACAACAGGACCCGCCGCTCAGGCATGTCCAAAAACCAACCATGTTCGTCTAGTTCAGCTCACTCTACCATTCGCTCTCGGCCACCACGAGCCAGAGCATCCACTGAGCCATTCCAATTTAGTCGTCTGAGTCCAATGTCGTTTAATTAATCTAATAACAAGTCTATTTCCCATTTCCGTACGCAGCCATCAGTTGCGGTCTACACTACTCATCGAACTTTATTAAAATAAATCAATCACAAAATCTGCAACCATGCAGAAATAAACATACCAAAAACAATGCAATTACATGCTAAACCAAGTAACGAACATATAATATATAAACATACAACTCGTATACAAAATTAAACTCTACTTGTCACCAACAACAAATTACAAAACTCATGCAATTAAGCAACGCAAGCAGAACAATAAGCGACGAAAACAAGCTGAAAGCAGCCTGCAGACAACAAGCAAAGCAATGCAAAAGCAGGCAGACAGCAACCCAAAAACACAATAAGGTCAACGCGCTACTTTGCGCGAGCCATAGTCCGTTCTCTCAATAGTTCTTTCTATATAGGCCTTCATTCTTGGACAATTCTTGTCGGTTGAGAGATGCTCAGGAATTTCTTCTTCTTTATCAATCCAGATCAAATAGTCAACACAATTAGCACACCTAAGTGGCCTCGTACATTCACCCTCGTGATCAAGCTTATTGCACTTTTTACATTTTTTATCATATTCACAGTTTTTCGCTACATGTCCAAAACTCCAACAGTTGTAACAAATCAGCGGTCTCAGGTATTCCCTAAATCCGCAAGTCTCCCAACCTATTTTAAACCTTTTTATTTTTTCCAGTCTTTTGAAGGCCGAGCCCTTCATGCTAACAATCCAGTTTTTACCGAGTTTTGCATGGTATCCTGTTATCACGTTTATCGTTTCTCCAGTGAACTCTTCATTTTGAGCCATTAATTTCGCCTTTACTTCGTCTTTTTCAATTTCTTCATCTACCCCAAATATGATGATATGGGGATCTCTCTTCTTGCCTTTTTTAATATCATATTTTTCTTTCAACTCATCTATTTTCTTGAACTCTTCTATTATTTTATCTATATCTTCTTCCTTCCTGGTCCCTATGATAAGACCATTCTTATCCATTTTACGACAAGAAGAAATACCCACTTTAATCTTGTCGGGCTTTATCAGTTCCTGTACCTCCACTTTCGTATTACATTCCATATACCTATCTTTTTTTGGTCTAATAGTCAGCACGTGAGTGCTCTGCCCCTTAGACTTAGGTTTAGCCGAGCTGGGTCTAGCCACAGCATCGGCGTAAGTCTTCCTTTCAGGTTTACGCTCCAGAACGCTAATCCGCCCCAACAGAAAAGCGATCAGCATTTGCTGATCTTTAGAGGCCTTCATGATAGCCGTAATATCATCAAATAAATTCTTAACTTCAGTGTTCCATCTAGCCACTGCTATAGTCTCATTTAAATGGTTATATCTTTCTGTAATGACATTTTCAAGTTCATTCCTACTTTTCAGTAGTTCCTCCATTTTCATTACCTTTTTAGTTGGTGACTGTTTCTCCCCCTCTCCCGCCATTGCTAGAATCCCCAGGGCCCACCACGCGGAGGTGTCGGTAGAGAATTTAGAATAATGCTATAAGGGTCACTAATAACGCTTTCATCACACAATAGACTCTAGGCCCTTGTTGTGGGTGTCAAACTATTTCCTAACTTTAGCATTCCCGAGAGGAAGGGAAAGCTGATTTGGAGCGTACTGCAAGTTTTCCCCGCGCGCAATCCCGTACGGTCTTTGTGAGTGCTTGGAGCGTGCGCGCAATCCCATACGCACCAAGCACTCGCGAAAGAACGTACGTGTAAAGGACGCTAATCGCGTGGGATCGTAGTTTCACGCGGGAAAGAACGTAAGTGTAAAGGGCGCTATTAAGAGAACGTTTCAAAACAGAAGCATCAGTGACAATCGTTATCGGTGAACTTTCGGCGATAAATTCCCAGAAAATCTTGTGGAATCAAATTCACGAACTTCCTGACCGGCCAAGGGAAAATATCTGTGGCTGAATTGCGGTTGGCTACAGGACACGACAGCCTAGCAAAACATCTCCACCGTTTTGACACTCTGGATAGTCCGTTCTGCATGATCTGCGATCTTTGGGAAGATATAGACCGGCTTCACCTTCTCTGCTGCCCAGCACTGTGTTCAGCCCGGTTGTGGGAACGATATTGGAAGACAAGAGACCGAATGCGCCAATAGACTTTTGCTACCTTCTTTTTGGACTTTTTCCATCTCTGTTCGGTATATTTAGGCTAGCTTGTCTGTGTAGCCCGCCATTGGAAATTTAAAAAAAAATCTCTCTTTAGTATATTTTTTTCATCTTTTATCTCCCGAAATGTAGATGATTCAGCGTATGAATTCAATGGAATTTCTAATGTATATGTTACTAGCTGAAAACCCGCGCTTCGCTATGGAGTACATTCAAATTAAATGCAACGGTCAATGTATGCAATTGATGTAAAAAAAAAAAAATATATATATTTATAAAAAAATCGAAAGGGACATTTTTATAGACAAAATAATGTAGAACAAAATATTTAAATTAAATCTAATAGAACATATTAAAGAATATAGTACAGTTAATATAGCACAGTTTCAGGAACATATCTTTTACTGCATTTTAATATTTTTTTTCAATAATGTCCAATCGTCTGCCGCATTAGCAAGAAAAAAACATATTTTTATGTCTATTACGTTGTTAAGCACGTGACGATAAATTAAATTAAAGTACCAGAAAATAAATCAGGTGATCAGCATTTAATAAATTTAATTCTAAAAATTAATCTTTAAAAACTCACCATAAATCAGAAAATGGAGGAAAAGATTCGAGAAAGATTTCATTTTACAGGAATTTTTAGGATCTTTCTCATGATATAAATTTTATAACCCTCAAATTATTATTTTAAATGCAAACTTAAAAAAAGTTATTCAACCAGCATAAAAATTTAATTTTCCAAAATATAAGAGGAATTTTTCAAAAATCTTTCTTAGTGCACCCCTACACTATAAGAAGAATCGCCATGCAAAATTTCATCCCTTTAGGTCCAGCGGTTTGGTCTGTGCTTTGCATATATGTCAGTCAGTCAGTCAATCAGTTACAGAACTGTTTTATATATATATAGATTCCAGAAATTTACTGCCATAATTATTTAAAGTTCATATAAAAAAAGTGAAAGTAGATTCGACATTGGAAAAAATTATACAAATAAAATAAACTATAGCTAACATTAGAAACAAGAAACAGCTAAAATATACTGGAATATAAATGTATTATAGTCAAGTTATGCTTTAGATTATAAATACTCTATAAAGAGATACTCTTAAAAGACTTTTATTTGTATATATATGCAAATGTGAGTGCGGCTATGTGTGTCTATATTTGTATTCTATATATTATTTCTAAAGAAGTGCAAACTTGAATTAAGGAAATCAAAAGAATTTTGACCATTTTTATTCATGTAAAAATGTTATTAAATACTTCATATCAAAAGAAAAAAATTTCGACCTACATTTTCAAATAAAAAAAAGAAAAGAAAAGAAACTCTAAAAATACATTGAACACGCGAATTCGAAATTAGTGATATTTTTCTACTGTTATTATTTGGTAAATATATAATACACAACATTCAGTATATTATACGGAACATTTAGTACAAGGTATCATTAAGTAAGAATGGTCATAGAGAACTTGTTTTAAAATAACAGTTTACAAGCCAGTTGAATGCGATCAGTTTAAAATTTTACTATTTTGAAAATAAAAACTGCCTATATGTAAAAGATAGTCAGGGTAAAAATCATAGTTCTAACTCTCAATACTTTTGAATTTCATAACATGGTTTATTTCTAAAAGGCATTATTATTATGAAGCTATCGATCCCGTTCTTTTCTTTTCCTTCTAGATAAAACAGCGAAAAATGATTAAAAATACTAAGCATGTTCTTGTAAAGCAATCACGTTCTTTACGAATATGTCACTTTCCCCCCCAAAAACATGTCCCAAAGGTTTCAGAGCATTGCAGTTGATGAGAATTTAAATGACTAATTCATCGTGCTCTTATAAAAAATGAACCACACAGTGGCAATGTTGAAAAATTAAGCCGGCTTTGAACACAAGCGCTGAAGTTAGAAATCTGGAATATGCGTTCTAATAAATCTTGAATATTGTACGTGAAAGGAAATATAAAGGAAGAGTTAATAAAAATTGCGTTTCGGTAATAAATTTATAATACCAGTGTTTGAAATAAAATGTCTGTTTGATTTAACATAATCTAAAGAACTTTTTTTTTTTAAATTTGCTAAAAATATGTTTCTTAATTAAATTTTTTCTATAAGTTAAGGAAATTTAAAGTGGACAAAAGAAATGTAAACAAATATTCCCCAAGTTTGATATATGTCATATCATCATCATAAAACTTCGCACGACAGCCAAGGGTGGCCTTGGGCCTTCTGTTGAAGATTTCTCCAGGACAGCCTATTTCTAGATCGGATATGCCAGTTCTTCACTCCAATCACTCTAAAATCTGATTCAACAGAGTCGAGCCATCTTAGTTTTGGCCTTCCTCTTTTCTGACTAGTAAAGAGCCTTGAAACAAAAATATTCTTTACTGGAACTTTTTCATTTCCCTTCTAGCAATGAGAGAGGCCCAGTTCATTCTTTTAATTTTAAAACTTTTGATAATATAGGGCTCTTTAAAAAAATCTATAGATTTCTGAATTAAAACGTCTCCGCCATAGGCCATTTACTTTGACACCACCAAGGATGTTTCTGAGAACCTTTCTCGAAAACTGCAATTCCGTATCTTCTATGTTTTGTTAAAGACCGATTTTCCGAACCATACATTACGACCGGCGTAGTAATAGTTTTATAGATAAGAAGCTTCGTTTTTGTGGAGAGAAAATGAGACTTCAGTATAGAGAGGAGTTAAAACAAGGTTCTGTTGGAAAGTGAGATACGGTTTTATAGATAAGAAGCTTTGTTTTTGTGGAGAGAAAATGAGACTTCAGTATAGAGCGGAGTTAAAAGAAGGTTCTGTCGGCCAGTGAGATACGGTTTTATAGATAAGAAGCTTTGTTTTTGTGGAGAGAAAATGAGACTTCAGTATAGAGCGGAGTTAAAACAAGGTTCTGTTGGCCAGTGAGATACGGTTTTATAGATAAGAAGCTTTGTTTTTGTGGAGAGAAAATGAGACTTCAGTATAGAGCGGAGTTAAAACAAGGTTCTGTTGGCCAGTGAGATACGGTTTTGTAGATAAGAAGCTTTGTTTTTGTGGAGAGTAAATGAGACTTCAGTATAGAGCGGAGTTAAAGAAGGTTCTGTTGGCCAGTGAGATACGGTTGTGGACTTCAGAAAGGATATAGTAATTTACATTAAGGAGGTCCAGGACACAAAATTGTTCGAATTTCCGAAAAAAAATTTATTGCATTAAATTTTTTTGTTCTTTTACGCTTAAAATGACGTTTAAATAATGTTTCTATCTTAATTAGAACAGAATAAATTATTATTATTTTTTTTTTTTTCAACGTTCTAACAGTAGCCAATCGTTGTTTAAACCTGTAAGTGCGCTTTTCGGCATGATGGGTTTTTTCCCCCATTTCTCGTCTTTAAATTGTTATAAGTCAAGAACCGTTAAATATAAATGGTTGAAACTTGGAACAAGTCTTTTTCAACTATTTTACTTTAATTGCGATTCAGTAAATTTGAAAAAAATATTTCATTTTGAAAATATGATTTTTTAAAATAAGTTACATGACTTCTCTCAAGGCCGATACGACCCTAGCAACTATACTATCAATATCATCAGCGTAAGCCAAGAGCTTAACTGATTTCTAAAGGATATTTCCACGAGTTTCAATATTTGAATCTTGAACAGTCTTTAAATGTCATATCAAACCGCAACATTTTGAACTGTATGGCTAATTGCGATTTAAAAATCATCATCCTATTTTATTATACGTGTAAGATATGTTTTGCAACCAGTAATCGTTTAGCTGCTTTCAATTTAAGTGACGAATGTTGATGCGTCTGTAATCTATATGTATAAAACAGTTTCGTAACTGACTGACTCACTGACTGACATACAAAGCACAGGCCAAACCGCTGGACCTAAAGAGCTGACATTTTGCATGGTGATTCTTCTCATAGTGTAGGGGTGCACTAAGAAAGATTTTTCAAAAATTCTTATTAGATTTTTTTAAATTAAATTTTTAAGCTCTTTTAGTAACTTTATTAAAGTTTGCATTTAAAATAATAATTTGAGGGTTATGAAATTTATATCACCAGAGAGATCATAAAAATGACTTTAACATGAAATCTTTTTCGAATCTTTACCTCCCTTCTCTGATTTTTGGTGAATTTTTAAAGATGAATTTTTAGAATTTAATTTATTCAATGCTGATCGGGTGATTTCTTTTTCTGGTACTTTAAATAAATTTATCGTCACGTCCATAACAATGAAATAAACAAAAAATATTTTTTCCCTTGCTAATGCGGCAGACGACTGGACATTATCCAAAAAAATATTAAAATACAGTAAAAGACATGTTCCTCAAACTGTACTATATTAACTGTACTATATTCTTTAGTATGCCCTATTAGATTTAATTTGAATATTTTCTTATAATGTGTATGTATACATATACACACACACACACACACATATATATATATATATATATATATATATATATATATATGTGTGTGTGTGTGTATATGTATATTATATATATATATATATATATATATATATATATGTGTGTGTGTATATGTATATTATATATATATATATATATATATATATATATATATATATATATATATATATATATATATATATATATAATAGTATTCTGAATCTGAGTAGCCAGTCTCATATTCACCTAGATATATGTTGTAATATAGATAATTTTTTTAGCTACGCTGGCTTCAGTAAAAGTCTAAGAATTTTATACGATATTTATGCAGCCTGATAACTAAAAAAGAAGAAGAATTAATTTATTTATGGTGTTACTGTAGTAAATTCCTGTAAGGAATAATGAGTTATCTAGGTGGAATTGATGATTTCATCCATTCTTAAGTTGTGCCGTGTTGTCCAATGGCAATTAAATTTTAGTTTGTTACATGGGATATAACTTTCTTATTAAGAAATAGTTATTTCATTTCGCATCATTTTACTTGTAAATGTTAGGTAAATATAAAAGTAAAAATGAATCCTAAAGATTTTAAGTTTTCGGCACCTAATATTATAAGAAAGTCTAAATATAATTGTTTTCGCAAAAGAGTATCATGTAGTCATGTAAAAGTAGCGTCAAAATACCTTAAGATGTTTGAAATTTCTTTTCTATCGATTTTCCTATCGATTTTTAATTTCTTTTTCAGTATTTAGAACTACATGTTTAAATTATGATAAATATTAGACTGACGGACCTCTCCCGTCAAAACTTAAGTTCGTTGAATTAAATGTTATTGTGTAACATGACACATCAAATACAGAGGCTGTTCGCACATTTTTTAGACAAATTTGGTAAGCGGTAATAAAAAATCCTTTGCTGCAAAAGAAATAATTGCAATTGTACAGTGTTTTTAAAAGTCAAAATTATCGTCTGCGGCTTATAAGTTTTGTTTCTATTCAAAATGGCGTTTTTAACAAAGCAGTGGTTCGAAGGCTACATTTATGCTCTTTCCGAAGAGAAATATGCATACTCCATTATCCAAAATCGATGTGAGAGTCATGGTTTTGTGATATCTAAAGCGTCGATAGGTAATATCGTCAACAAGAAAGGAAAAAAACGTCAAATTGGAGCCTCAAGTGGGGCAAAAATTCCAAACAAATATCCAAGGTAAAAACGGACATCTTAGACTATTTCAAAGGTACGTTGTTTAATGTTAAAAGAAAATCCCCCTAGTCAAAGGACAGTTGCAAAATCATTAAAATGCTCGGTGTCCACTGTAAACAAAATCATAAACGTTGATTTAAATCTTAAGAAAGCGAAAAAACGCAATGTGCAGCGTCTTCTTCCAAATCATATCGTTGAACGCAGGACACGCTGCAGAATTCTATATGAGAAACACTTATCCAAAGAAAAATGGAAAACAATTGTCACAATAGATGAATCATGGGTGTATTTAAATGATTGCAACAAAAAAAGAGCTATAATAAAAGGGGAGAAAAAAATTTAAGTACCTGGTTCAAAGAATCGAAAGAAAGTTTTTCTAAGGGATTCATGATTGTTGCTGGTTTTTCTTATAATGGCAAGTTAAAAATAAAGAGAGTGGAAAAAATGTCAAGATTAACTCCAGATACTATCAGGAACATATTTTATCGCCAATTTTTCTGAATGAAATACCATCGCTTTACCCACAGTGCCATCAATCTGTGAGACTCCATCAGGACAAAGCTAGCACTCACACATCAAAATCCACTGTAAATTTCCTAAAAGAAATGGAACAAAAAACTGGTATCAAGGCCATACCCTTCACTGATATCCCTACTAAATCTCCCGATGTATCACCTATGGATTTTTGTGCTTTCGGACTTTTAAAATCTGCATTATCCAAACATCGTCCCAAAACCCTTACGGGACTCTGGAAAGCTGTTCAGGAGGAATGGGATAGAATACCTCTTCTGACACTTCAAAAGACATTATTATCCTGGAAATTGCGGTGTCGAAAGATAGTTCAGAACAAGGGATGTCAAATAGAACATTTAAAACACAAGAATTTTATGTAATTTATTTTTGTAAATACAATATACGTCGTCTAAAAAATGGGGTGAACAGCCTCTGTACCACTTTACTTACTGATCGCCAATGAATTAAATCATTCATTGTCACAGAGAGAGAGGATTTGCATAATCTCCCATGGGAAATAAGTAGGTGTCAAAACTATTTATTTAAAAACTCTAGAAATAAAATATCCATTGAACATTTGGCGGAATTTGATAAGAAACGGCGATTTATAAATTTTATGAAACATAAGCATGTTATTTCTTAGTCTGCAAAATCACTAAATTATTTTATACGGAATGAAATGACAGTGGAAATTTCTGTTTTCTGGTGGGAAATATTGGATAGTGTAATAAAATAAAATGAGTGGTATATAAACTTTTTTAGCAAAAACAAATAAATAAAGGTATATCGAATGAGCAAAATACAGGGTGAACCAAAAGTCTTGCCCTGATTATAAAAATTCATTACAAAATAACCGTTTAATATAATAATGTAACTTTTGTATCGTTGGATAGGTCAGTTTTAGTAGTTTTTTTGTGCAATAAATGAAGCGAGTGCTCTTTCAGGAGGAACTCGGGGAAATATTTGAAAGGAGGACATCATTTTCGGCCGGAATGGCGTCGATTCAAGAGAAAGCCCAAAAAGCGTTACCCCTAACATTTACTTAGACTTATTGCAACTTTTTCAGAAAGATGTCGCACCCCCACACTGGGGATATTTAGTGCGTGATTTCCTAGACGAAACATGTACTGCGTGTACTGTAACAGAAGACATGTTAAATAACACTTGGCGGGAACTGGAATACCGCTTCGAAATTCTCCGAGCTTCCAAGGGGGCACACGGCTAAATTTACTGAGGTAAATGGTCTTATAAAAAAATTATAACAGTGCTTAGAATATATCCAAACAAACATAGGTATAATTATAATACACTGCTGGCCACCCAAATTGCAACACCAAGAAAGACAAGAGATATCACAACAAAATTTATTTTGTAGATAACATGTTGACCAAGTATCAAATGATTAAATTTATAGACTTCTGTGAAGTGTGGTTCCTGCCAAAATCAGTAGCCAGAGTAGCCGCCATTGTTGGAGATCACCGCTGCCACACGCCTCGGCATTGATTCAAAGAGACTTTGGATGAGTTCTTGGGGTACAGAAGACCAAGCAGCTTCCACACGTTGCCAAAGTTGATCTGCTGTGGCAGCTGGGGATGGAATCTGGGTCAATCGTAGAGCAACCATGGACCACATGTTTTCTGTTCGGCGAAAGATCCGGAGAGCGAGGCGGCCAGGGAAGCAATTCAATCTGGCGATTGATGAAGAACCGTTAGACAATGCGTGCCACGCGTGGTCGCGCATTATCCTGTTGAAATATGGCTGTGGGCAAACCCTGAAATTAAGGAAGGACAACTGGCTCCAACACCGCGGAGATGTAGCGCCGGCTGTTTAAAGTACCGGAAATGCGTACTAGAGGTGTGCGAGAGTGATATCCAATACCGCCCCATACCATAATACCCGATGCAGGACCAGTGTGGCGGTGCATAACGCAGCTGTTCAGCACCCTCTCTTCACGGCGTCTCCAGACTCGAATGCGACCATCGTGGTGTTGCAGACAGAAGCGTGACTCGTCAGTAAAGACAATTTCATTCCATTCTGCCGTCCACATCCTTCTGTCATCGCACCATTGGCGGCGGAGACGTCTGTGGTTCTGCGTCAAGGGTAGACAAAGCAATGGTACGCGCAGACACTGGATGATGCGTTACAGACTGCATGTGCTGTGCTATGGTTCGTGATGTGACTGAGCGATCCGTCACTGCCATGCGCACAATTTGCCTGTCATCACGTGAAGTGGTGCGCTGAGGTGGATGCGATCGAACACGCCGGTCCGTCGTACCCTCCTGCATCCAACGATCCCATATCCGCATTACAGTTGTTTGGTTTCGACCAACACGACTACCGATTTCCCTGAAAGATAATCCACAATCTCGGTAGGCCACTATCCTTCCTCTGTCGAACTCGGATACTTGCTCAAAACGTGATCGCTGTTTTCGACGAGGCATAATTGATCGTTTTTTTAAAAAAAACCACAAGAAAAACGCAATTGCCGAACTTGAAATCGTCGAAATCTCCAAGCCTTAAATAGCGCTTTGAAGTGGCGCGCGTGATGTGCGTCTGCTCTGAAATTCTAATCATTTGCATATCTCACCTCCGCTAATGCATGTTGTAAATTTCATGTTATTTGCATGTTTCCTTCAGGGTGTTGCATTTACAGTGGCCAGCAGTGTAGTTTGAGCACGATAAATATTTATAACCAGGGCAAGACTTTTGGTTCATCCTATACATTTAAAGTGGTCGAAAGAGCTGAACTTTGATGTTTTGGACACAAAAGGCGACGGATTGGGTATAATTAAAGTATATCTTACGTTTCGGAGCAAAATGTCGAGTAATATGCAAAAGAAGGATTTACTCAGCTCACAAAGCTTAAAGTGATTTGAAACGTTAATTCAAAATTATAGCTAGTCTTTATGATTCTACTCTTGAAAAACAACTTTCTCCTGCGCGCGGTGGCCCGGTTGGCAAGAGCAGCGGGCCTGATCTGAACGTGCCTAATTCGATGCTCGTCGCTGTAAATCCACCGCCGTGTTCACTAATGGTGGCTGAGGCACGTAAAATAGGCCGTGGCTGGAAAGTCCTCCAAATTCTCAAATTTACCTCTGGAGGTGCCGGGTCAAGTATTCTGATCCCGTCACTTGACTCGGTTCAAAATTACGGGCCCAGTCATTTAGCCAAGTCTGACTCCGACCCTTGTGGTGCTAATTCAAAACAGGAACCGCCCCTTTCAGTCCACTAGGACCTGGTGAATGGAACTCCCAATCAGGGGGCTTTAGCAACAACAACAACAACTTTCTTTGGTTTTGGTACCCTACTTCATTCGGAGTCGTTTTTGTTTTCACAAAATGTACTTGAGAACATTTCTGTCTTATTTTCCGTAGGAATATAGAACCAAAATTGGAAAATGAGGGGGGAAAATAGTACATAACTATGCAACTTTTTTACAAAATTAAGGATTTTTTTTGTTATCGAAATTGAACATATTTTTACATAAACGGCTCTAGCTTGTGTCGTTCTCCCACGAATAAAGCTGCTTCAAATAACACAGCAATATCTTTATTGAGTGCCACATACGCAGCGGCCATCTGGATACTTCCTGAAACATTCCATTTGCCTTTGAACTCCGGGTGTTTTATATCGCCACCGCAGCCGAGCGAAGGAGAGAAAATTTGACTGCCACGTACTGATTGGCTCTCAGAGGAGAGACTTGGCTCTGACGGCTGCGAAAGCTACGTCAGCTAAATTCACCTTGCTAGGCCGAGTGGCTGATAACGAGTGGTAGTATCCTACACCCCCCCCCCCCCGCAGGCACTGATTTTCCATTAGGCCCGGTCAGGGGCCCCAAAATTTTTATTTTAAAAGAAAAAAATTCCCAATTCCACTTTTTTTAAATTTTACCTTTTTTAATAGAAATTTTTTTATATATCCTTACAAATTTGATTAATTGGTTCATCATATGCATAGTTATATATATAGTTCATCATATGTATGTTATCGTGTATATAAGGGATTAATAAGTTTTTCTGGTTGCATTGTATTGGTGTTTTAATGAAGAGGTTAATATATTGTATTGCTTTTTGTTATTTGATAATGTTCTAGGCTTCTACGCTTCAAATAGCCAGTTCTTGGTAAAATGGTACTTTTGCAATGATTCATAATTTTTTGTGTGCGTCAATTTTGGAAATTTTACGCCCACATCAGTGTTAGGGGGCCCCCATCCCGAGTTGTGCCTATAGTCAAGAATTTTCTAAATCCCCCCCCCCCAGTGACTCTGTCACGAAACAAAAGGGGTTATAGTATATACACTGATAACATGCAAATAGCTATAATATGAAACAATACAAGATACAATATGATACAATACAGAATGTGATATATACTCGTTGAGATATATAAAACAGATGCACATTATGAAGTACGCGTATCTACAGAAAAGAAGTTATGCATATATCATTAAACTTTTTTTATCATACGTTTGTAAAATATGCATGCGTAATGACCTAAAACATTTGGATATCTAAAAAAATACATGCGATTATATGCAGATACATGCAAAGCTTCAATAATTTCTCGTGACACTTTTTATAAATGAGGCTACTAATCAACAAATGATATACTTACAGCCAAATCTGTACTTCATTACATACTTAGTATTATGAAAAGGCTATCAAAAAACTTTCATAGACATATCAAGGTTATATTTTCAGTTATCACAATAGTTGTCTACATTTTTGATGGAATAACAAGTTCTTCAAAAAACACAATTTAAGTTTGCAATTGTATTGAAATAGAGAGCCTTTTTTTTTAATCGCTCTCATTTCATTTCATTTCTAATGATCGCACAGAAGAAATAAAAGCAGATTTAGAGTCAGAAAATCTCCTTATTTAAGAAACAGAAACGAAATAAATTTCGGAATTTTCATCAAAATCAACGTTTTAAACGTAGTTCTATACCTTAAAATACATTATGAGTTTCTTTTCACGTATATCTATAGATGTTATTTTAAATGTACTCAGTAGACAGAACCGTTAATAGCCCAAAGATATGCAAAAAACATGCTGATAACGTATTTGAATTGCATTAGTTTCATTTTTAAAACGACAAAGCTTGTTTACCAATTTTTAAGTTCAATTACATCACGTGGCAGACACCCGCTTGTATGAAATTTGAAGCTTAAAGATGTATGAAGAAATTCCAAAGTTTCGCGACTTAAACTTCTCATAAGTGGGCAGAGAATCTCAAGATGAGAGGCAGAAAATTGGCTAATTAGTGACACACATTTTAAAAATCCCACTTACAGCTAAACATTATTTTTGAGACTGAATTTCCGTTCTGGGAATCCCCTCTTTTACATGTATATTTCCATACATGTTTTTATGGAATACATAAGCTAATGATGAGAGGGAATATTCGGAGTATATGTTCCTTAAATGATATGAATGTACACCAAAACCAACCCAAACTTTGCTTTTAGAGTTTAAATTATTGCATGATCAAGTTTCCTCTATTCTTGAAACTTGAAACTCGATTGGCTCCTATGGTGTTCGGAAGTATATTTAGAACGAATATCTGATATAAAAAGTCTATTCCAGTGAATATATGCACTGATATTTGAACAAATATACTCATATTCAGAAATAAAGGAACACGTTATATCTACATGCATACATAAATATACCGGATGTCCCAAAAGTGCCCGACGATTTGAAAAATAAATTAAAGAAAAACGGATGGTGATAGAAATGTACGGTTTGCTGCATTCTGCTTAGGTGACCAGGGAATTTATTCTCACCAATTTTCAAAATTTGTTACAAAGTTCCTCAACAGATGAAGCTGCTGACTGGGAAAAACTATAAAACAATGTCTTCAAAGCAAGAAGCATACGCAAAGTGGCAAGGATTGGCCTCCCTATTCGCCAGATTTGACGCCATGCGATTTTTTCTTTGGGTGTACTTGAAGGACCAGGTGTATCGTCACAATCCACAAACTGTAGATGAATTGGAACAATACATCTTGCTGCTTGTCAGAACATTCAAATTGAAATGTTTGCTCGAGCGTCTGCGAATTTTGACATCAGACTGCGCCACGTTGTGCTGCAAACGGTGGTTATTTTGAAAACATTGTTTTATAGTTTTCCCAGTCAGCAGCGCCATCTGTCGACGAGCTTTGCAACTAATTTTGAAAATCAATTAATGCCAAATATATATATATATATATATATATATATATATATATATATTTATAATAAATGCGACGATCAATGTATACAATTGATGTAAAAAAATATATATATATATATTTAGAAAAATATCGTTAGGGATATTTTTTTGAATAATATCCAATCGTCTGCTGCATTAGAAAGACAAAAAAATATTTTTTGTCTATTTAGTTGTTACGCACGTGACGATAAATTTATTTAAAGTACCAGAAAAAGAAATCACGTGATCAGCATTTAATAAATTAAATTCTGAAATTTAATCTTTAAAAATTCACCAAAAATCAAAAAATGGAGATAAAGGTTCGAAAAAGATTTCATTTTAAAGGAATTTTTATGATCTTTCTCGTGATATACATTTTATAACCCTCAAATTATTATTTTAAATGCAAACTTAAAAAAAGTTACAAAAACAGCTTAAATATTTAATTTAAAAAAATCTAAGAATTTTTCAAAAATCTCTCTTAGTGCACCCCTGCACCATAAGAAGAATCGCCATGCAACATTTCAGCCCTTTAGGTCCAGCGGATTGGTCTGTGTGTTGTATGTCAGTCAGTGAGTCAGTTACGAAACTGTTTTATATATATAGATAAAGGTGTACAGATATTAAATCATTAACAGTAAATACATTAAACAATAAATGAATAAAGAATAATATCAACGTTGCAAATGCTTTATTATTTTTTGTCTTGCGTAAGCATTGCTGTGATTTGCCTTTTCCCCTTGTGAGCGTAGTACTTGAACGGTCGCCTTGATGTTAAAAAGGATCTGTGCATACTTGAGTGAAATGGATAGCTGTAGATTACGATAGATTTTTTTAACGTAGGATTACGTTCCTCAATAACGGTTCACCGGAAAGCAAAATTTCAGCGTAGTCGCGAGTTATAATTTTGGCAGCGAGTCAAACCCAGTAGCAGTAAGCAGTTAAACAGAAAAGTACCAAAATGCGCAAAATAAAAAATAATGAGGTAAGCAACGATAAGTAATCCTACGTTAATAACCCGCGGTAGTTTCGTCAGAAGAGACTACCTGAAATTTGTATTTTTTTCTGATTTGGTATGCTTAAAGATTTGCTGCAAAGTTTACACGGGGTGGAAAAAAACACTATTTTTATCCTAGGTTTAAGGGGACAGTGGACCTTCAGAGCTAACTTTTTTTTTTTTGGATGGATTTGTTTGAAATTTGAATATGTGATTAGTACCATAGATATGTAAAAGTGGTTAAAATTTCATGGTGAAATATTAATAATTTATGAATTATGAATTATTAATTACATCAAAAATTGGCCTCATTAAAAATGTTCCATGCGCATTTCTTTTACATATAATATGGTAATTTTTATTTACAGGATACCTTATAGAACTAACAATGAAACTTATTGCTCATTTTAAGCATTCGTTAAAAATATAAAGAGAAAAAAATGACAATAGGGAAACACCCTTTTTATTACGCAAAATACCTAAAAAGCATCTTTTCAAAAACAAAATTTAGAAATTCTGAGCTACGACGCATAATTTTTTTCAATAAGATTTATTTGGTATACAGTTAAGTATATAAAACTTAAATTACAAAGCAATACGATCATTAGAAATGCGCCCGGAGCAGTTTGAATATTCGTATAACATGAACATTTTTATTTTGAGAAAAACGCATTTAAAGTTATTGCTATTAGTAACCACATAATACCTAAATTAAATACAAATGCCTATAACTAGGAAAGTAATCACAGAAATTAAAAATTCTTTTTGCAACACATTCCTACTCGTCCGTAGTTTCAAAATTCAATAAAATAAAAAATATCAAATTATTTGAACAAATTTCACAATTTTGAAAGTCCACTGTCCCCTTAAAATTTATAGAATATAAATTTTAGTCGCAATCCGGTGAAACGTACCTAGTTCCATTGCTTTTCGCGGGATAAATTAAATCCAATTATCAACTAGTCTGCCAGTTTTAGACCTCAAAGAGCAGAAATTACTCAAATTATTAAGCCAAAATTTGGTCCAAAGTAATAAACATGGATGTGAACTTCATCAGGGTTGATTTGCAATAAAAGGCTTCAAAAGCCGTAAAACCAAGCTAATTGAAACAGTATTGATAAGAAGGTCTTTTTTGAAAATATCATGACCATGAGGGCATTAACGGTTGTTGTCGATAATTGCAGAGATGTCCTTGGGTGTCATACAGAGATGGCCTCGGATATCTTAAAAGTACTAAGCTGACAAAAGGAAAGAGGGATCACATCAATGCTTCCGTAAGACAAAAAATAATAATAACACATTTCCAACTTTGATATTATTCCGTGTTCATTTATTGTTTAATGTATTATATATATAATAGACATTGTCTCTGTATAACACTTCCGGGCTGTACTCATCTTTCAATTGAAGCCCTCCGTAAACAAACGGCCGGTTAGGCTTAATTTCAATTTCAGATGTGGATCAGAATTTTTTCTTACCTAAAAACTAATATCTTCTCCATCAAATCACGTTTGTCCAGCCTATTTTTCTATAAAACATTCAGAACTAAAAAAAATTGGATGCTTTTAGCTGTATATTTAACAGTTTTTTAAAAATCTGTTTACTTTTGCGAAGAATTCTGAAAGTAAACAAACTTGAATGTGAATGAGTCAAGTAGCTCAAGTATTCATATCGCGTAGTGAGCTGTAAAAAACTGGAGGGGACTCTACTACTCCAATCACATGAAAAATTAAATAAATAAAAAAATAATGAAAGGGTTTGTTTTTACAAGGTGTGGATTAAATGCAATATTGTTAGATATATCGGGATATTTTTAACTTTCCTATACTTTTTCCATTATGACGTCATTATTAGTATTATGACGTCAAAATGACGGGTTGGATGGCAGTCTACTACTCCAATCGCCTGAAAAACTAAATAAATAAAAAATAATGAAACGGTTTGCTTTTACAAGGTGTGGATTAAATGCAATATTGTTAGATAATTCGGGATATATTTTAACTTTCATATACTTTTTCCATTATGACGTCATTATTAGTATTATGACGTCAAAATGACGGGTTACCTTCTAGTTTACTTATAATAATGTAATATCTATACACCT
>OU015497.1:6204869-6310776 GCA_907164885.2 Dolomedes plantarius | reverse complement strand
TTTTTTTTTTCCTATTTATTACAAATGCCCGGATGATTGTCTATGAAGCCATTTGTTCTCATTAAAGGGTGAGACTGCTGGCCATTCATTTAAGGGGGCACCGTATAGGTGACCAGCATTACCCCTACAAGGCGGTCCCGTAATTTATAACCGAGTCAAGTGACGAGACCGGAACACTTGACCCAGCACCTCCAGAGGTAAATTTGAGAACTTGGAGGACATTGCAGCCATGACAGATTTAATGTACACCGACAAGCATTAGTGAACATGGCGGTGGATTCGTCAGGGACCGGCATCGAATCAACACCCCTCAGATCACTGGTTCGACGCCTTTGTCAATCGGGCCACCGCGATACAAAATTTTTAATTTAAGTTTACCATAATTATATAAACATAACTATACATTGATTTTTTTCGGTTATGAATATTAAATCTTAAATAACTTTTTTTTATTGATTGTTATTTTTTATATATTTGATTTAATTCATGGTCTTTAAATTTGAAAAATATGTTTGTTTCAAAGAACTATACACAGTTTTATGATAAACACTTCTATTAACAATCTTGGGAAATTTCGAAGAAATCAGAAGAAAAAGAATGCACAGGGAGCATTTTGAAAAATTGTAGCATTTAAAAAAATTTGATAAGCGGGTACTATTTTTCCACAAAATACTTACTGAATTCTAAGTGACTTCATTGTAGTAAGAAAGACTACAAATTTCACTCATGTGGTATATAGAACAAAATATTGATTATATATATATACAGAACAGTTAACAGGGCACAATGTCAAACATGTTTTTGTCATCATCTATGATGGTTGTTATATGACTGCATTGAGTAAAACGCATTACTAGCCCATCGTCAATTGTATCGGAATATAATGTAATTTTAGATTTTTAAAAAGCTAACAGTGGCAAAATCTTATATGTAGTTAAATACGATTTAATATTAGGAATATGCAAATTTTAAAACAATCATAAAACTATGAAACTATATTATTTTCTTTTAACATTTTTTTTCTTTTCATCTATTTGGACTTACATTTTTATCTGCTATATTTTCCTCCAAATTCCTTTTTGTAAAGTATTAGAAAATTCTACCATTGAACATAAACTTTACAAATGATAAATTTTTAACAAAGGACATCACTGATAAGAGAATTATAAAATTGTGTTCTAAATGTATATTCTTTTTGAATCTTTCGTCCACCAAAAGAAAACGTTGAGAAAAATTTCCCTAATCTTCAGAGACTGTTTGCTCCTGAATCTCATATTTTGGTCCATACTTTCAGATCAATCACAAGTAAATATTAAATTCCTATATCGACTTATTTTAAAGTCCCCACTATGACATTTCCTACAAATGAAAATACAACCTATATATTGATTACAACTATTGTCCTCTACAAGTGGATAATATAAATTACGTAAATTCTACTCCTGTATTTTTATAGAAAATTTGTAATTCATTATAAAAAACGGTAGTATATGTTATTCTATTCACTTTTTAATCTGCAATTATTTTCTATGTAATTTTTAATCTGCAAAATTTCTAAAATCTGTAAAGAGATTTTATCGAACATCGAACGAAATTAAAGAGTTGTGGGACTTAAGGCAATGGTAGACATTACAAAACGATTTTTGAAATTTTTACCTCAGATATATGAAATTTTGCTTATGTATTCATTAAAGTATAACTATTTTAAACACCGTATAAAGTTTATTAAATATTTTTTAAAAAATTTATATTTTAAAAATTGAAACTATTTTTTAAAGCTCCTTGCGATCCAAATTTTAATTTCCTTTAATTTTGCATTTATATTGCTTATAAATACATTTTGAACAGAGTTATGTATTACTTTGGACTTTTTCGATTAGTGAATTTTTAGGAAATACTTTTATGCTTGTGCTCTGGATTTTCATGAAATTTTTGTACTTTTCTACACTTAAGTTAAACTTTGATAATCTGATTGATGTCGAAACCTGAATTGGATATATAACTTTATTTTTATGTATTACAGGAGTCTTCATTATAAATTTTATAAAATTTCGTCAAAAATTAGGACGTAAGGAGCATTTTATAGACTTGCAAGTTTGGAAATTACTCCTTTTGAGAAAAAGCCATTTCAATAGATCTTTTTTAACCTAACTTTAATACTAACTTTTCTAAAGCCACTAAGTTTTCGCTATACTTTTTACTACATATTTTAAATGCATTTCATTCCAATATTTATATATTTTAAAAATATTAATACACCAAAAAAATTCCAATTTTTGTTCGATTTTTGGTAATTTGAAAGACCACCATACCCTTAAAAACTAAGTTATAATTTAAGACATGTCTGGTAAGACTAAGAAAATTTAAGGGTCATTTAACTGATATCCAATTTTAATGAGCTTTTAAACCCTGTGCGAACCTTGCAAAAATCCAAAGAAACAGTTTATGTAACTTTCAAAATGTTATGCGATTTCTAAATACAGCAAAAATATCATCGTTTTAGGTTCTAACGGTATATCTTAAATATTTATAAATGTCAAATCTCCTTAAAATACCTCGTTTTAGTTAGTTTTGAGTGAGTAAATAAAGCAGAGCTGAAATGTTCTGTTATAGTTAACCATTATTATGATAGTTAAATAAATGCGATAGCAGCTTTCTTTCATTAAAGGGATTAACGTGGTCACGCAGTCAGACAATTTCTAGAGGTTTCAAAATAAATTGGAGATATTTCATTGACTAACTGCGATTTTATTGAGTCTTTAAAATTCACGACTTTATTCGTTTAGAATTAGCTTCTTCGGAGTTATATACAAAATATGAAGTAACTTTCGTCTTCTGAAGTATCCATTCTATAGAATTGAGACACCCCATAAGTCCATAATTACAAAACAAGGAGAAAAGTATAGGATGCATAAGCAAATTCGGCATGCATAAAATATAAGCTGTCCCTTAAAATGTTGTTTGCGTGGTAAAATGAAATAATTGTTTTCAAATTTGAATTAATTTTATTTCATTTTATCACTCAAACAACATTTTCAGGAACAGATTATATTTTATTCCGAATTTGCTTATGCATCCTATACTTTTATAAATAAAATAAACTTTTTATGAATTTACCTATATAAAATCAATTCAAAGTTTGAAAACAAAGGGCGCAGTGGCCTGGTTGGCAAAGGCGTCGAGCCAGTGATCTGAGGGTTGCAGGGTTCGACGCCGATCGCTGACAAAATCCACCCCCGTGTTAACTAATGGTGGCCGGTGCACGTAAAATCTGTCGTGGCTGCAATATCCTCCAAGTTATCAAATTTACCTCTGGAGGTGCGGGGTCAAGTGTTCCGGTCTCGTCACGTGACTCGGTTCTAAATTACTTGACCGGCTTGTAGAAGGTAATGCTGGCCACCTATACAGTGACCCCTTAAAATGAATGGCCAGCAGTCTCGCCCTTTACTGTAAAAAATGGCGTCATAGCCAATCTTCCAGGCATTTGTAATAAATAAATAAATAATTTTGAAAACAATAGTAAATTTTGAGCATTTCTTAGATGCACTTGTTAAATATTGACAAAAGTTTTAATATTCCTAAAAAATTGAGAATTTTTCCTATATAATTGTAAAATGCATGGATACATAGATTATGCCCTACTGTTACTCTATGCTCTGCATACTGTTATATGCATATTTTATAGCATTAAATGCGAATTGAAATTCATTTTTCAATCTTTTCTAGTTGAAATGAAACTGATTATACAGAAAGCTTTGATCTTTAAAAAAATATATTTTTGGTAGTCTCTTCTAACGAAACTACTGGGAGTTATTAACGCAGGATTGCTTATCGTTGCTTACCTCTTTCTTTTTAACGCATTTTGGTACTTTTCTGTTTAACTATTTACTGCTACTGTGTTTGGCGCGCTGCCTAAATTATAACTCGCGACGCCAGACAATTTTTTTTCTCTCCGAAGGACCGTTATTGAGGAACTTAATCCTACATTAAAATATCCTAAAAATTAGAATCTTCAGCATTTCTTATTTATTCTCATGTTACTTAATTTTAATTTTTTTTTTATTTAACATTGACAGATAACCAATTTTAGCTACCGGGTAATAGTCTTCTTCTCTTCTGAATAACTCCAGAATTCATGAAACAAACAATAATTTTATCAAACAATAATTTTTATTAAATCAAACAGTAAATTACTTTGCAAATAATTGAGAGCACAACACAGTCTTATGGTGTGTTACTCTCATTCAGCCATACTAAACTCTTAAATGTCTTATTGGAAAACGCAAAATTTATTATTCTAAAGTAATACGATATTTTTTATACTGAATAATTTTTATTTTATCTCCAAGAAATGCGTTGTCTTACTCAGTTTTGAGTGTAGAACAAATTTTGTCTTTAGACACCAAGCCCTCTGGTGTCTTAAGACAGAAAGTCATACCTATAAAGCAACGTAGGAAACAATTTGACGACGATTTAATATTACCAACACAAAATGTCTAGGGGAATGACTTACTCCGTCTCTTGAAATTCTAATTGTTGTTAAAAGCACTTTTGTTTTCTGTTCAAAAACGCAAGTCTAACACAGTGGAATTTATAGTGAGAAAGAGAGAGAGAGACAGATGATAAAGTAATGAAGGAATGAATGTGTGTAGCTGACTGACTGTTTCCAAATCACAATAGTTTTTAAAAATCCAATTACTTACTGTTTTAACATATAGGTCTAAAATAAAGGAAATTCATAACTTGAATAAAAAAATTTAAACAATAACTTTATTTAAATTACTATAGTAAATTTAAAAATAATATAAACAAGTATAAACCCATCTTTATAAGATGATCATAGTATTATATTAATACACTTCAGACTTCAATTTCAGACATTTTATTAATTTTTCATTTTATTTTGAAAACTTTCTGCGAAAATTTATTTTCTTAACTGGTTCAGTGAGATAAAAAAGGGAAAAAAATAAATGAATTATTATTTGTTTTAAAATTTTTCATTTGAGAGCTCAAAGAATTACGTTAGAAAAATAATTTGTATTTGTTTTGGAGCCACTACCCTTCTCTCTTAAAGTTTTGCTGGGAAATTTTATTTACTGCATCACTTTAAGATAAGTCAAGTCTTTGGAGACCTAAGAGAAGATATTTTGAAGAAGTTTATAACCATACTTTCAGTAAATTTATGAACTAAATGAATTTTAAGAAAATCTCTCCTGAGGATATCAGATTCCAACTGCAGAATACGATTTATCAAAACTGGTTAAAGGCTTATATGTTGAAAATAGGATTATCAAAAGTGAAAATTCTTTTGTTTTAATGTGTTCATTAATTTCTGTCTTATCAGTTTCTTCGTATTCGTTTATTATTCGTTATGTAGTTAACCGGTAATTAAGAGTCTATTTGTTTTATCATGGATATAAAAGATAAGAAATAAATTATCTAGAATTTTATAGAACAATATACACTGAAGTGCCACTGAATTAGGGATACCTACCTAGTAACTAGTTGGGCCTCCTCTGGCCTTGATAATGGCTGCCACACGACGAGGCATAGATTCAACAAGTTTCTGGACACGTTCCACGGGAATGGCTTGCCAAATATTGGCTAAAGCTGTCCATAATTCAGTAAGGTTATTTGGTGCTGTGTGATGGCCTTTCACGCCTTGTTCCGAAACATCCCAAAGATGCTCAATAGGATTTAAGTCTGGGCTTCTAGGTGGCCAATTCATGACAGAGAAGTCAGAGGAATGCTCATCCAACCAGCCAGTAGCCAACCGGGACTTGTGAGAGGTATACTCTTGACACTGTCGACCTTGAAAATTCTAGCTGTCTGACGATTTCGGAAATTGAATGGCCCCTGCGTCGCGCACCTACGATTTGTCCGCGATCGAAGGCGTCTAAATCAGGCAGTTTACCCATACTGGCAATTCCAACAACTAATTCAGAACAACCACAGTACGCGCTATATATTCAGTTACCACAGCGCCCTCACTTGCGCATGCATGATGCGCAGCGCTACACAATTTGCATTGGCTTTGCTATCCCTAATTCAGTGGCACTTCAGTGTATTATGCTTTTTAAACTATCTAATAAAGATGTTTCAAATATGCTAACAGAACCCGTAGGATTGTAATGGAAACAATTAAAGCCTTCCTGTTTAACAGAATGTATTATAGCATTTTGTACAAACAGCAAAACCTAATATATATTTTTCAAAAGTGTAATTTTCACACCATATCGTGAAATATGCGAATTGATAACAAAATTAATAACCCTCTTAGTGTCTCGGATGTATAACCTTTACCAACTTCCAAAAATTTTAAAAATAATTCTCAAAGATCAAATTTGAACACGTCTTTTTCAGATGATAAAATTTTATCAGTTAAAAAATGTTTAATTAAATATCCGATTTTAATGTAATAGGCATGTGAATAAAAAATATATAACGAAGATTATGAGATAAATTTTAACAATACCAACTTTCAGATATTTTTGACATTTTTACAGACAGTTTCTATAAAACTGAAAAATTTAATCAATTTTACCTAAAAATATTTTGATTTTTACCCTGTTGTGACATAGGATGAATAGACAAGTGTAATAAAAATGTTCTAAGAGTTTGGGATATATTTTCCTGTTGCCACTTCTCGCAAAGAACTATTTCATCGTCTAGTTTGGTGTCCAAGAATGTTTAGAACAGAAAACTGCATATGGGAGGATTCTTATATGGGTTCAAGGTATTTTTTATAAACAATTAAATTTATTAAACTATTAAAAGCAAGTTTCAATAAACTTCCATCATAAAATCATCCATTAATAAATAAAAATATTAAAAATCATCTAAGCGGCTTTTACAAACGATTTCAATGAATAATTTAATTCTCTAATTCGGTGTCCAAAAATGTTTAGAAACAAAATTCCGTATTGCTTTTACTACTTAAAGAGGGTCGTTTGCTTAAAATTATTCCTCTTTTTCCAACTGTCATAACTACCCGACCGACATATTGATAACTAAATTGCAAGATAAAAAGAACTTTTTATATACCATGTTTGTAAATTTTCTGTTGAATCATATAAACTAACTGCACAAAACATCACTTACTTATTCTTTTTCACTTTCTTTTATTTAATTTTAATCACTTTTTAGTCACTATCCATTAGTCATTAGTCATCCTTTTTAGTCATTATCCATTAGTCATCTTTTTAGTCATTTTGCCACTATCCACAGACTTTATAAACTGCTAAATTTTATAATTTTTTTTTAAATTTTTGGCACAATATTTTTGGAAACAAACTAAATTCACGTGTATTCTGTCAAAAATCGCCAAACGCCGTTACGCAAAAGTGCAAGCATTGAATTCGATGAAAGCGCCACCTTGCGGATTTTTTTCCGAACTAACTTTCCATACAAAACCAAAATTAACTGAAAATGAATTCAATGCTGCTTAAAGATAGCTAAAAGTATCAAAAGAATGCATTGTCATCTTGTTCTGAGCTATTCTAAAAGTTTCAAATGTCTAGCTAGTCGGGAAGTTAGTTAAAAATCGATTGCAAGATTTTTACTGGACAAACACACAAACAAAAAAGAAAGCGAGTTAATAAAAACTTGATAAATATAGGAAAGTGTCCCCGATTGAGGAATTTCTTTTTCAATGGTTCAATAAAGTTCAACAAAGTTCGTATAACAAGCATTCCTATAAATGGCCCCGTTTTGAAATAGAAATTGCTTCCAAACTGGGAATTGAAGGATTCACGTCTTCAAATGGTTGGATAGACCGTTTTAAAAAAAAAAGGCAAAATTTATCATACAAGTCTATTTGTGACGAGTCTGCTGGAGTGGGTTCTTCGCAAATTGGACAGACAAATGCGCCTGCAGAAACGTAAGATAATTTTGTTTGTTGATCAATGTACAACCCACGTTGTACATTTAGAAGTGCAAAATGTGCGAATAGAATTTTTCCCTGCCAATTGTACAAGCAAATACAACAAACAACCTTGGGATTTGGGGATCATACGACCGTTCAATGTAAAGTATAGAAACCGAGATTTCAAAAATTCCCTTCTTAGTATAGAATTTGGAGGCAGGGAAAAAAAAATCGAGAAACGTTCATGTAAAACGTTTATGTAATGTTTTTAACATGGTAAAAAATTATGTCGTGTGATTCATTGTAAACAATTCTAACTTCTTCCTGCTTTTTTGGCTGAGATCGCACTACCCCTTAACAACGTATATTTATGATGACAGGTAATAGTAAAATACGTTTCTTTCAGTTGAGTTGTTTTGCAAAAGAAAATATAAAACTAAAAGCGACCATGCTGGTCGCGGAGTGGCTAGTTGATAAAAAATTATGTCGTGCGAATCATTGTAAACAACCCTCGAATATACGAGGTGCCTCCATGAAGAAAGACCCGATTGGGTGTAAAGTTTTTAAAAGACTAGGGGCTTCGCCCCTAGGCTCGCTACGCTCGCTCCTCTGGTGAATCAAGTGAATGAATGACTCAATAGTTGTTTACAGCGAGTAAGTCATTCATTTGTTTACAGTTGAAGCTTCCCCTCCCCTCCCGGCGAAATGGATGAAGCCCGCCTATGGGTGAAAAATTGGATCTTCTTTCAGGAAGCGAATGAGAAGATTTTTTGAAGTATTTCTTTAAAATTCAATTAAAAATCGAAATTTTAAGATATAGACTTGAAATGAAGTTTATATGAATGAGAAAGCTTTCATCTTCCAGTTGATATAAATATTTTCTTTGTAACATAATAAGTCTGAGAGCATCGAATTTATATATCTCGAAACGCATAAATTTTTCCAAAAAGTGGGTTTTCAATTTTATTAAAAATATCAGTCTGTTTTAAATTATTTTTAAACAAATGAGGTCTTGTTTGAAGGAGAAATGTCTGTAGTCTTAGATTGTAAAAAAAAATCTACGATCCTTTTTTGGCGAGTTATCGTAATCTGAACATGAAAAAGTCAATATTTTCCCACAAAACATAAAATAAAAAAAAACTTAGAGTCCGACGAATATGAGACATGTCTTACTTTCTTCCCCACATTGTTCTGCATCGATTCGTATCGGTCTCGACCCCATATCCCCAGCGGTTTCGGAGGAGATAGCGTGACAAGCTTTTGACAGCGGCGGCGGCTGCAGCGCCAGTTACTTTTTTTTAGAATAGAGAGATTTTTATTGCAAAATTTTAAAACTTATATTACACTACTTTTCTACGTAGTCTCCATATTTATTGAGGCATTTTCTGTATCGCGAGACTAGCTATTGTATTCCTTCGTCGATGAAACTCTCTGCCAATCTATTCATCCACTTCTTCCCAACGTCTAGTGTTTCTTGATCGCTTTGCAGACTTTGAATGGCCGAAAGTCCCTTCAGGTGGAGAAACAAATGGCAATCGGTAGGAGATAGGTAGGGACTATATGGTGGTTGTTCAAAAATTCTTTAACAAACTATTCAAGCAATGCACGTATTAAAGCAATGTACGGACATCAGTGTGCGGCCGCGCGTTGTCTTGCAAGAGACAAAATCCAACAGACAGTTATACACGCCATCGAATCTGAATTCCTCGGCAAAGCTTATGAGTTTCACAGTAGGATTCGGCATTTGTGGTCGTATCTTCCTGGTCGTACGTTAACATTTATGGTCGAACCGCACGAACATTTTTTTGGATAAAAAATTTTACCACCGACCGCACTTCACAGCTGGAGGAATTTTCGAATTTAATGTGCAGTTTAAATTAACATAGCAAAGCGAGACAACTTTATAGCACCAATATAATTTTTAAGAAATGAAGCACCAGATGTTCAGGTATTCAAATAACGGCGTCATCGTTACAGTGACGTGACCTGCGCATGATCCAATCTGTTCTTACTGGATGCGCCTCGTATTTTACTACCATCATATCAATGGTAACTTTTAAGGAATGTGTGTTAGAGTTTTGGTTGGTTTCTTTTAGAATAACGTGAAATGATACCATTACTCTGAATTATGAATAAAGCACTGATTTACTAACGCTAAACACACATATATACATGCACTAAATTTCATTATTGACAATTATAGCAATATTAAAACCATTCATCATCTCAGTTAATTACTCTCAGATTTCTTAACATTAATCATACCCATTGACCCATTCAATTATTAAACCTTTAACATGTTATTACTCGTTCATTAGTCATATTATTTAATTCGTTTAATTTGATATTAATCTAATCAGTACGCAATTTACTTTTAATCCCTAATTCTAGCTTTGGATTATGTTTAATTAGGGGATTTCTAGACTTCTGGCAGTTGGTAATGAAAGGTTGCAGACAGCACAGGAATCGGGAGCAGGCAGGTTATCTCGCATCGAATAGTGGGCCTCCGTTGTTCCACGGGATTCACTCCTCTCCGGTGAACTCTTTCGTCCAGTTTCAATGGATGGCTCGGGAAGACATCTGGCGATTATCGGGTTTCGACGGCGAGTGGGATCTTATCGGAAGGGGTCTTCAATTCAATCACTTTTCATCGTTGACTTGCAGGGGTCAGGCAACCTGTTTCGGCTTCGACATTCATCAAGTTCCTCCCTTCGCATTGACTGTTATACCATAACGGTATTCGAATAATCGACGATACGCGCGCTGATTCAGGGCACAATATTGCAGATACTGTCGGAAAAAAATGTCTCTCTCTTTTTCTTCTGATCTTCTTTTCTGTTATTATCTAATTTCGCCGTTCCTCCCACCTTAATTCCATTGGTTCACCATCTTACGTCATTTTCATTACACTTATTTTTATTCGTTTATTTTCACCCCTAAGTCTTCCTTACTGACCATTCCGAGTGAGGGGCGTTTCTCGTTAAATAATTTGACTTCCATGCTTCTTCTTAGAATTTCTTCTTCTTAGAAAATCTTGTATGTGTGGGGTCGTTTTATCTCCGTCAACAATCACCCTTTTTTCTTATTGTTCCTTTTTCGGTACCCTGGCTTTTAAATGCTCCCCTTTCAAGTTCTCTTCCTTCTTCCGGGCCATTTATAGCGCATGGCGCCACCTTATTTTTTCGTTTCTCATCCTGTTTGTTCGAGTTAATTGGTTCGTCTGATTCGCAAACTCCTTAGAATGTCACACCCCACGACAATGTGGACCTCAAAGAAGCTTATTATTCTGTTTGGGGAGCGAAACATCAAAAATATGGCTGTAAAGAGTATCACTGAACAAATAATGCGCTGGTTAGAGCATTGTTTTGGCAGAGATATACGAGCCGCTCACCTGCCAAATCGATTAAGTCCATAAAACAAAATGAAGAGAATGGAGATAAAATATTATCATCGGTTTTTAAACGATGATATTATTTTTTTATTTAAAATTCCTTTTAAAATATCAATTCAAATAAATATTGTATCATTGCAGATGTAGCTATTTATCTAATGACATATAAAATGTATAACATAGGATATATACTTAGAGTAATCGTTATTATTATTAAAACTTTTGCGTGACTAAGGGAGTAAATCGATTTGGCAGGTGAAAAAAAGTAATAACATCCAATTCAGTCGTTCAAATATTTTTTGTACCGAAAAAATGTGAAATAATTGTTTAAAAATTCACAAGTTTTTACTTCTACAGAAGTTAGACTGTAACTGAATCGTTTATTTTACTTTTTTGGGATAAAACAACACTAAGTGATTTACCGTTATCATCGAGAGTTTGCTTCTGCATTTCAATGTCATTATTGCAACAATTTACATTAGAGCATGGTCTTAACTTGATTGAGTCCTAAAAAAAGTGACTTATTATTCGATAGCCAACAAAATTTGTCATTGAGTGATGTTAATCCTTATTATTTGGGAAATTTATTATGAATGTAAAAAGTGTCAATCAAGTACTTTGACACTAAAATTTTAATAACAATTTATAAAAGCGGACTTAACCTATCTGGTTCATGAATCTATATATATAAAACTTCTCACTGACTGACTGATTGACTGACTGACATACATCTCACAGACCAAACCGCTAGACCTATAGAGCTGGAATTTTGCATGGCGATTCTTCTTATAGTGTAGGGGTGCACTAAGAAAGATTTTTGAAAAGTTCTTCTTAGATTTTTTTAAATTAAATTTTTAAGCTGTTTTAGTAACTTTTTTAAAGTTTGCATTTAAAATAATAATTTGAGGGTTATGAAAATTATATCACGAGAAAGATCCTAAAAATTCCTTTAAAATGAAATCCTTTTCGAATCTTTACCTTCATTTTCTAATTTTTGGTGAATATTTAAAGATTCAGTTTTAGAATTTAATTTATTAAATGCCGATTACGTGATTTCTTTTCCTGGTACTTTAAATAAATTTATCGTCACGTCGATAACAACGAAATAGACAAAAAAAAAAGAGTTTTACCCTTGCTAATGCGGCAGACGTTGGACATTATCCAAAAAAATATTAAAATACAGTAAAAGTTATGTTCCTCAAACTGTACTACTATATTAACTGTACTGTATTCTTTAGTATGTCCTATTAGATTTAATTTCAATATTTTCTTCTACATTATTTTGTCTATTAAAATACCTCTTACGATTTTTTTTTAAATATATATTTTTTTTGCATCAATTTTATACATTGATCGTGGTATTTATTATATATACAGATGTATAATAAATGTCTGTATATTGTAGCGTACTGAAATTCTGGGGTTATTTTTCCCAAGACCCCACAGAGTGCACGACACACAGCTGTGTGTTTATCGGGCGGTTTTTCTAACAAGTGGTGAGGGTAACTGTTTGGAAAATAGATCATTTCCCAGTAGTCAAAGGTTGTGAGCCCCCTTAAATGTTAAACTTTTTGGTGTTTGTAAATAAATTTCCTCGTTAAGTTTCTGTTTTAAAAATTGGCTTCGCATTTGATTTAGGACTCTGTCTTTCTTGGTTATGGATCCCATAGTAGTAATTTTTAGCAAGCCTCAGAGAAACGCCTTAACCATGTACCGTGACGCCACAATATATATATATATATATATATATATATATATATATATATATATATATATATATATATATATATATATTTATTTATTTTGGCGTTAATTGCATACATTGACCGTTGTATTTAATTTGAATGTACTCCGTAGCGCAGTGCGGGTTTTCAGCTAGTAGCTCATATACATGTAGGCTACGACGAAGTAGAATCTAGTAGGTGAGCAGCGATGAAGTTGTTAAAGCTTTGGGCAGCCACACTGGGGAGGCGGGTTGGAATTTCGCATAAAGCATGGATTCAAGATTGAAGGTCAGGGTTATTCTTCCGCCTGAAAAAAAGGATAACCGTCCCGGTAGAAGAGCTTGCAACTCTTCTTGTCGAGACGATGAGTTGAGAATGTAAGTAACTATACATTTTACAACTGCCCCAATATGCATTACTTGTAATTTTCTCTTTAGCATAACGTAAATAGTAAAATATGGTAAAAATAAAAGAAAACAAATTGAAGGACGAACCACTAAATATCTGAAACCACGCTGAAATGGCGAAGTTTTTTTTAGACTCAAAATTATCGAAATGTATCCATTCCTGTGTAATGTTTAAAACCTCGTGACCAAAAAAAAAATCTAATTTCAGTGGGGCTGAATGAAATCGCATATGAAAGATATTTTATATCAATGATTTAAGAAAAAGTTATTTCTATTCTTTTTAAAGTATTATAGAAATTAAGGGTTTTCTTGAAAAAGTTTTATTACTGGAAATTGTAAACCAGAGCCATTTTACCACAGACATTTCTTCTAATTATGAAAGGAAAATGCTTTTAAATAATTTATGGTAGCCTTTGTTATTATATGAAACTTTATCCTCATAGCAATTTTCCCTCATGAAATTTTCCGGCATTCTCTAAAAGAAAATGATGAAAGCAAATATTGTTTCCTATTTTGATCGCATGCATGGCTTCGAAATCACAGTTTTAATAGAATTCTCCATTTTTTTATAATTATATCGTTAGAATTATATGAAGGTTATAAAATTAAAGGTTATCTTGATATTTTTACTGTTCCCTGTTCCAATGCGGCGAAAATAATTTGGTATGCTTTGAAGGAAAATTATCTAAAACAATAGCTCTGTACAGAAAATAAAGAAATATGACCACTCTATGACCCAGCGATATTCGAAAATCCTCTTCTGATATTCTCTTAAGGAAAAAAACATACGTGGAGATTACCGTAATCGTTCCCTGTCGTCCGGATTATTTTAATGGTAAGATTTGGTACTGATATTTGTGTCATGTAATCCCCTATGATAGCATTAATAATAGATTTGTATATATATATATATATATATATATATTTTTTTTAAATCTTTCCTATATTCAGTGTTAATATAGACTCCATAAACAAAGACAAAATAAGCAAAACATTATTTTATGATTTTTACCATTTTTTTTTATTAATTCGCTTTCTTCTTTGTTTGTTTGTTTGTGTGTTTGTCCCGT
Source organism: Dolomedes plantarius (assembly GCA_907164885.2). NCBI lineage: Eukaryota > Metazoa > Arthropoda > Arachnida > Araneae > Dolomedidae > Dolomedes > Dolomedes plantarius. Next base: position 6,296,320 of record OU015497.1, on the reverse strand, counting down.
ACAAATCTTGCAATAAATTTTTAACTAATTTCCCGACTAGCTAGACATTTGAAACTTTTAGAATAGCTCGGAACACGATGACAATGCATTATTTTAATACTTTTAGCCATCTTTAATCAGAATTAAATTCATTTTCAGTGATTTTCAAATTATTTTGTTTGGTAGACTGGTGCAGCCATCTATCGGCCGGGACGGGAACGAAAAGCTAAACGCAAGTTAACTTCCAATTCGCTTCATTTTCTTTCAAGTTGATGGGATAATTCATCAAAAAAAATTTAAAAAAGTATTTATTAATACATAGAATTGTCAAGTTTATATGATTCAACAGAAAATTAAAAAACATGGTATATAAAAAGATTTTTTTTCTTGTAATTATTGTGTTGTGACTCATTTTACACTCGAAGTAAAACTTTTTATGATAATGCCCAATACGCAATATTTGTGAATTATAAACCGTATGATTCAGGTTTTTATAAGTTGTTTGATTGTTCAAATATAAGCTGACAATAGGAAACCTTTTTAGCACCTTTTATGAAGCTTAACAAGGCGGTGCATCAGGTGATATCGCAGAACTCTACTAATTATGTTAAGCAATGGGGTAATTTCTTTTCATCATTTTTTTCCCCACAGAGTTGCGCAAGTAAGTAATTCAGAATTTTGATTTTTGTGTAAGGGGAAATGCGTTTAAATAATCCCTGTAAGTTGTCAGAGTAATTATATATGGTCACTGTTAACTGGATCGCATTTTAACGCTCGCATTTTATCACATCAAGAGCTAACCTTTTCCTCACGGAGTAGGATAGCATGTATCCCAGGAATGAGAATATATATATATATATAAAACAGTTCCGTAACTGACTCATTCATTCATTCATTCACTGACTGACTGACATACAACGCACAGACCAAACCGCTGGACCTAAAGGGCTGAAATTTTGCATGGCGATTCTTCTAATAGTGTAGGGGTGCACTAAGAAAGATTTTTCAAAAATTCTTCTTAGATTTTTTTAAATTAAATTTTTAAGCTGTTTTTTAAACTTTTTTTACGTTTGCATTTAAAATAATACATTGAGGGTTATAAAATTTATGTCACGAGAAAGATCATAAAAATTCCTTCAAAATGAAATTTCTTTCGAATTTTTACCTCCAACTCCTGATTTTTGGTGAAATTTTTAAGATTCATTTTTAGAATTTAATTTATTAAATGCCGATCACGTGATTTCTTTTTCTGGTACTTTCAATAAATTTATCGTCACGTGCGTAACAACTAAATAGACAAAAAAAATATTTTTTTCTCTTTCTAATGCAGCAGACGATTGGATATTATCCAAAAAAAATGCATATCCCTTACGACTTTTTTATAAATATATATATATATATATATATATATATATATATATATATATATATATATTTTACATCAATTGTATACATTGATCGTCGGATTTATTATAAATATATATATTTATTTATTTTTTGGCATTAATTGCATACGTTGACCGTTGTATTTAATTTGAATGTACTCCGTAGCAAAGCGCGGGTTTTCAGCTAGTATATATATATATATATATATATATATATATATATATATATATATATCTGACAGGCAACGTGTTTTGCTCCTGTGTAAATTCGATTTGTTGCAGTCATCGTTCTTTTAAAATAATTGGGCGAGTGGTTCAATAAATCCAGCTTTATTGAACTTCATAAGCTGACCACTCTCCAGGTTCAATACCGCGCTTCGCCATTTTATCAATTCCCGAGCACCCCTGCCGCGAGCATCCGCTCTCAACGAGATTTTCCTCCAATCTGGCGCGAAAAGCCCAATTCCCCCCGAGCGCCTGCTGTACGCGCATGTGCAGACCTCAATCTTTTGGTCATCTGGACTTTGAATATTGCTGAACTTGTAATTTTGACTTCGCATCCAACCTTAACACTTCTAAAAATAAATCTTCTAGCCTTCAATTATTCGCTTTGCGCTCAAGTCGCCTCTAAAAGATGATTTTCCCCACAGCAAAATACGCTCGCTTTGTAAATGAAATATTAGATTCTTATTTTAAGCCCCCTTTCCCCGTACTTCTTAACTATATTTTGACAGTTCAGTTATATTTTGACATATATATATACAGTGATTTCCGCTTATAAGAATCACGTTTGTTATTACTGTTTTTGATTCTTATAAGCGGTTGATTCTTATAGCCGAAATTTAGGTTTTTGGACAGGAACACACACACACACACACATATTTATACATATATTAGATAATTTACCATAAAATACTCTTTAATTTACGTTAATTATCTTTTATTAAAATTATTTTTTATAATTTTAAAAATTCAACTTAATTTTTAGACATATAAGTAGATACACATGATTATAGTAAGAGAAGAAAAAATCCAATATTTGTTACAACATACCTGCTTAACAGTTTTAACATTTCAACTACAGGGAGGGAGCAAGAAAAAAGTTTTCTATGGTAGTTTAACGTAATGAAGTTTCCAGGAGGTATAAACAGTGTTTATACCTCTTTCAATACTAAGAGTCTCAGACGAAGATTCGCCATCCAGCTTACGTATCATGGTTTGATAACGTGCTGAATCTACTAATGTGACGTTTGCCTAAGTGACAGTGGACACTTCGCCGAAGATTTATGTGTTTCAGGGTCCAGGAAGCCGCAACCAGGATGTGGGAGGTGGGGAAAAAGAGTCCCTGTTTTTGTTTGTCAGTGGAGAAAAGTGAAATCGGACCCGGACGGGTAAAGATGCTCCTGGGTCAAGTTAATAGGACAGTGTTGTACTAAAGCTTTTAAGGAGAAACTAATATGTTATGTCTAACAAAGAAAGGGAAGAATTTTATGACTATATTCCATCCCATCTTATCAATCTTTCTTAAAAAAATAAAGAAAAATAAAGAACTTCGTGCCTTTTGAGAGTTTAAGTGGCTTTTTCGGAAAAAATGAATGGAAAGCGAAGACTGTAAACTGATTCTTAAAACCGGTGGATTGATTCTTTAAAGCGAAAATTTTAACATGGAAATAATACATTTGTTTTTGTTTTCGCGATATTGATTCTTATAAACGGTTGATTCTTATAACCACTGAACACTATAAGCGGTGGTTACTGTATATATATATATATATATATATATATATATAAAATGCTATATATTTTCCTACGCCATAAATTCTTTGTTATTTAATATCAAAATAATACCTGACTTTGCTTCATAAAAGAGTAAAAAATGAAATTATTTCTCTTTTAATAGAGGATAGAAATTGTAAAGGTAAGGCATCGAAGTTGCTGAGTCGAAGGAAATTAATGACAGCGAACCTTCTGCGTTTTAAAATAGAATAAATTGATAGAGGGATAATCGCATACAAATAATGTATGCCTATTATTTCGTATCTCCAGGGGCCTCATTAATCCCTACGGTGAATAACTTCTTTCGTTTTGCCAGGGTTTATTTTCCCTAAGAATATTTATATTTTGATGGCAATATCATTTAAAGCGAATTATTCGCTGTAAAATAATACGCCCATTTCTTTGCAGAATATTTTGCTCTTTTATTGTATTTAAGCTCGCAGTGAATGGATTACTGCTGAAAATTCGGGAAATGTCGCATATTAACGCAATTCATAGTTACTATTAAAATGTATAAAACAGTCCAAACGCGGTATCTGATCTATATGAATTTTTTACCCAAGGGTTCTTACGTCTAAGTAACGAAAGTTGCGTTTGAGTATGCAATGGAAATTTATCTTTTGTTCCGAGATTTCGAAAGCACGTTGAAGTCCTTTTTCTAACAAAGGGTTAACCCTGTAGATATTTTAATTTCAGCTTTTTAAATTAATGAATCATAAATTACAACATGTAGAATCGACATTTTCATATTTTATTCAATTTGAGAGAAATTTATTCCTCAGTTATTACTGGCTTTTCTAGGGTTTTCTTAAATCGAAAACATTGACATTTTTGGAGGTGAATTAAACAGACCATGACATTCTGAAAAAAATTAACAATTTAGTCTATATACGAGGGTTGGGGTATAAGTCATGGCAACTATTTTTTTTTTCTTGAAGATACCAGTCCGGTTGGAAAATGTGACATATACAGACGAAAGGACAAGGTCTTAACTACATGTGTGGACAATGAATAGCACTGAAATATCGTAACACACTAATTTATTACGGTAGTATACAGGTTCAATATGACCTTCACCGTGCAAAAGAATGATAACACAGTACACATAAAGTTGACATGACAAACCTGGGCCTAAAGACCCTCAATGTAGTGCTACTGTACGATATGGTAGGGCAATATTCCCAAGGGCTTCTACTAATTCACTGTGACATTCCATCGCAATTCCCCCTCGGAGAACGGCTATTTTGATGTAAGCGCGCTGCTCAACACGGGTTACTTCCATCTCGGACGACACTCACCAACTGACTGATTTCAGAGCCCTCGCTGCGCTACTACCAGCTATCACAGAGCCATCTGTTGTTATGCATACACACTATGCCTGCAGAACTTCCACACGACACATATACGTTTGTGATCCGTTCACATATCTACAAGAAAAAAAATAGTTGCCATGACTTATACCCCAACCCTCGTATATTAACTGAAAAGTATATTCACTATCATATATGGGCCGCTCTCTTGTGAAATCAGTTAAGCCCATGAAACAAAAATTTGAGAAATGTGATAAAATAAGATACAGGGTGTTGACGAATTTGACCGATAAATTCAGAGGGGAGATAGTAATCATCAAGACGAGCAATAGATGCAGAATTGCATCTTTGTTTATCCTCTAGCTGATCAGGTTAGCGTTTCCGGCCATACATTCCTACGTGATTCTGTTTTGTTGAGTTTTTGACCTCCTCCAGGAAAATGCGGTATTTCCGGCCATTCAATGGGTTTGGTAAGGACTATGGTCCGATTAAATAAACAGCGCCCTCCAGCGTCATGTTTGCGTTTCCGGTAATACATTCCTATGTGATTGTTGTTAGGCTTGATGCCTACTATCCCCCCCTCTGAATTTGTCGGTCGAATTCGGCAACACCCTGTACACTGTATTTGGAATTCCACTGAAAACATAAATTCAAATAAACATTGTAGGATAAATTATTACAGATGGAGCTTTTTATCTGACGACATAGAAAATCTGTAAGATGGAATATCCTTTGAGTCATTGTTATTATTATCACAATTCGTGCGGGGCTAAGGGACTTAACCGATTTGGTAAGTGAAAAAAAGCTATAACATCCAATGCAGTTTTCAAATTATTTTTTTTACTAGTGGAAAAAATATTGTTTAATAATTCTGGTGTACATCTGCAGCAGTTAGACTGTAACTGACTCATTTATTTTACTATTTTTTTGTGATAAAACAAGGCTAAGCGATTGATCATCAGGTACTTGCTTCTGCGCTTGAATTCATTATTTCAACGATTTACATTAGAGAAAGGACTTAATTTGATTGGTTTCCGATAAAAGTGACTTATTATTCGATGGCTAAAAAAATTTCCATTGACTAATGTTAGTCCTTATTATTTGGGAAATTTGTTATGAATGTAAACTTAGGAATACATGAAGTGCTTTGACACTAAAATTTCAAAAAATTCATAAAGTGAACTTAACCGATTTGGTTTGTATATATCTCATATACTAAATATTACAAATGATATTAATCTTCGGTTACAAATTGAAAATCAACGTGATAAAAACTTAATAGATGCATGGGGAATTTTTTAATGTTTGACGTTCCTTACCACTAAATGATCTCTGATTGGGAGAAATTTTTATCTTAACCGATCACGGTCTTCAAAACTTTTCCAGCACTAACTAAAAACAATGTGGCTCCTTTTACGGCCATGAGTTCTTTAGTTGAAAAACTAAACGGAAAACTTTGGACCTACTCATAAAACTTTGAACATACTGATATCATAATCAACTCTACCTAAAAATTTAAATTTAGCGCAGTTAAAGAAAGTAATTCATACTCAATATACGAAAGAAAATACACATTTATAAACATTAACATTAATTTGGGTTCTTGCGTTCATACATTTCAAAGTTAAAAAAACAAGCAATGTATTTCATATGTAGGAAATAATAGACGAATGATTAACACGATATTTAGACACTGCCTCCAATGGGTAATGATCCCACAGATGAAAGTTGAGCATGTCGCATATAGTAATTAATAACTAGATAAGATGAGTTATTCCCATTAAAATCTGAAAAATCCATTTTTTAAACTAGAACGAGCTTACAAGAGTTTCTTTTAAAATTAGAGCGCAGAAATGTGAATTAAATAATAATTTCTTTAGAGAATTATTTTAAGATTTCACTTCTTCATTAATTTTTTTTTCCCTCCGTGACAGTTAGAAATATAACTTTGGACCATTTGTGAAAGAGAAAAATATTTCATAAAGTATTCACGCAAAATATGAGATCTTTTAGAATGTTCAGAACAAAATGATTCGAGGACTCATAAATCATTCAGTTCGATTCCGCCGATTCGTTAAAAATAACACGTAAGTCTCAAAGGATTAAAGGGATATCCTTTTTAACTTTGTAGAGCGTAGCAGATCCCAAACACCGCATTGATATACAAAGATGTCGTCCATTAAATGTATTTTTAGTTTGTTTTAGTAAATATCGAAGGTCAGGAAGCTTGAACAGTGTCGCATAAAGGATTCCAATACAGAATAGAACTTGGTTTCGTCCTCTCTATATAACAAATACTTCTTATTTGCTTTTGATAAGAGTGAATATACCAATCTTATTTCGCAGCAATACTTTGTGTTGAGAAAATAATAAAAAAGAATTACATAAAAAACGAGTACTGATTACGCATGCACATGTGTATCTACAAAGTGCACCTCAAAATAGAATGACACCTACTATCTTAGGTGCCCAAACCTTAGTGAAAACTAAATTTAATCATTGTGGTAATTATTTGTAAATAGGTGTATAAAGAAAATTATGTTATATGATAATACTAATGTAATCTAATAATAACAAAGGTACTGCTTTTCATCCTGCAACCTTAGCACTGACATCAGCAATGCTTCTTCTCCCAATACTATTAATTTCTTTATCCTCAAGCATATCGTAACAGATCAGAATCGTAATACATCAGAATGTGATTTATATGGTACGGATATTTATTAGGATAAAATACGAATTTCATATCCATAGAAATGCTTAAAATTCTGAAGTGGTTCGTTAACGGCTGTCTGTATACAGAACGTCTCGGATATTGTAGCTATTTCGAATACATGATTTGTCCCTCGATATCGCTTTCATACATTGTACGCATTTCCAGTAGTAGGAAACAATGTATATCTAAGAATACCACTGCGTTTCGTTCGACTATATTTTGGGAATGACGCCTACAGAAAACAGCGACACCTGTTTGCTCTCTTTGAAGTCCTAAACAGATCACAAATCTTACAAACAGTTACCCCGGGCAATGGCGTAATTCCGCGAAAGACATCAGATTTGAAACAATACACTCAGGCACGACAACAGGCATACCATTCTCGCTGAACAGCCAACCTCCAACTGAGAAATGAATGATCAAATCTTCAGAACTCATGTTTATATAACCTCGGCGATACTCTCTATTGTTCTAGAAATGGAAATTTGCAGAATTGGACAACCATGCCATCAAGGGGAAATTTGATTGCTTTTAAGTGCCCCCCCCCCAAAAAAAAAAACAACCTTAATTTGTTTATTTTGATTTAAATACTGTGTTAATTTAAATAAGGAGAAAAAAGAATATATTTATAAATGCTTAGAAATATAGTCCTTCTTCGTGAGTATTTTTAAATGTATTTTGTTAATGGTCAGGCTAAACTCATTCTATGAGTAATTAGCAGTCTAGACATCATTTTCTCAAAAAGGTAAAAATCTTGGAACATTATTTAGAATAGTATTTATGTTTTTTTAGTATTTATGTTTAGAATAGTATTTATGTTTTCATTTGGTTAAGCAGTAATGGGGGGTAGCGCTATAGTAATGTTACAATGACGTAACTTTTAGGATAGAATTGGCTGTTGTTTCGCCATAACCGTCACTTACGGAATTGGGGTGTGTATGCATCTTTTACATTGCATTAGGGTTATTTGTGTGCTTGCATGTACGGTGAGTTGAGCCCATACTTGTAAGTTGTGTTTGTCTTTTCTTTTTCTTTTTGACTTATTGCTTCCTTGGGGGACTCGGGGCCTTGGGATGTCTTTTGGGCTTACCTGCATCCTATTCAGAAAGTTCCCCTTGAGGTAACTGATATGGTTAAGCTCCCTGATGACGAGACCTGTCGGTTACCTCTATGTTGTTTTATGGTTCAGTTCTGGCACTTATACAGAATGTTGCCGTTGGTGCGTGGATGCCCTGAGTGCTTGATTTCTGTTTGTTTTTTGTCTATATTCGTATTATTTTTATCTATATCTGTTGGATTATTTATTTGTAAAATTCAAGAATGGATACATGTTTACCTATTTTTTTTCATTTATGACCTTTATTTGATATCTTAGGTGCATTAAATATGGTTGTTTAAATATATTTATAATTTGACTACCATTGATACCAAAACTAGCAAAATCTCTTATATTTAAAGTCATGCAAAACTTTATGAAAATCTACTTGATCCACGAAATGAACCGGAAAATGCTGCGCAAATGTAATCTTCCCATCAATTAGAAATGAAGTGCGTTACAACTTCATTTCTTGGTTTTAGGAACACATTTAGGATTCCGCATGTACAGGTGGTCTAAATGAAAGACCAAATATTGTGTCCTTCTTTTTTTTGCCCTGGTTACCGGTACGAAATTTTCATCCGTCTTCATTCTAAAGATTATTACACACTGAATGTAAAACTTAAGCCAAAACATACCTTACAATATAGATTCTAACGCATGCAAAGTTGAATGACCTTATATCTCGATCTCTTTCCTTTTATGATCGCCGTTTTCATGAAAATTTTCACTTCCCTGGGAGAGAACAGTAAACATTTAATATTCCAGTCGTAGGAATTATCTGCATTAGAAGCAAAGCTTGAACGCAATAGAGTATTTTCAACTGCATTTGTTCAATTATGTATAGCGTTTACATTCATAGTTAGTATTGTCAACAAAATCTGAATATTTAAGAACTAGAAGGTAACCCGTCATTTTGACGTCATAATACTACTAATGACGTCATGGAAAAAGTATATGAAAGTTAAAAATATCCCGAATTATCTAACAATATTGCATTTAATCCACACCTTGTAAAAGCAAATCCTTTCATTATTTTTTATTTATTTAGTTTTTCGTGCGATTGGAGTAGTAGACTGCCATCCAGTTTTTTACAGCTCACTACGCGATATGAATATTTGGGCTACTTGATTCATTCACATTCAAGTTTGTTTACTTTCCGAATTCATCGCAAAAGTAAACAGATTTTTAAAAACTGTTAAATATACAGCTAAAAGCATCCAATTTTTTTATTTCTGAATGTTTTATAGAAAAATAGGCTGAACAAACGTGATTTGATGGAGAAAAGATTAGTTTTTAGGTAAGAAAAAATTCTGATCCACATCTGAAATTGAAATTAAGCCTAACCGGCCGTTTGTTTACTGAGGGATTCAATTGAAAGATGAGTACAGCCCGGAAGTGTTATACAGAGACAATGGCTATTATATATATAATAGTAAGCAGCTGCTGTAAAAATAAACTTTAGGTACAAATGTGAGTAAATCGATAAAGAGAACAAGTAATTGGAAAATTTCCCGAGGTTACTACATTTGTGAAAAGCAATAGATGTACGTTTAAAGATCAACTCAACTTGAAAACCTATAGACGGATCTTTACTTTTTATCATTGTTGAAGGATTCCAGTGGAATATGAAATTCATGACCGTGTAAACCGACTCCTACACAAATAATATGCTGGTTGGTGTACATAGTAGTATACAGGCTCCTACCTATATCCGTTAAACCCCCCTTAACGTCTAAACGGTGACAGCTTAGGCCATAAAGTTGGTGTCTAGGTATAGTAAAAAGGCTATGCGCTACTCGACGAGACAACTTACAACGCCATCTATCGGCAAATTTTGGAATGAGCGTTTTTATCTCAAAAACGGTACGAGATACGGGAAATATGTCAATTATAAAGTTGTTCAGCATCACCGATTTAGTAAGGAAAGACACCTTGCGCACATTAATACTTAAAACAAAATGTAGAAAATGAACATTTTTTTAGGGGTCACGATTTCGAAAATCGTCATGTCATTAAGAGTGGAAGAAAGAAACTGAGACACTTCGGATCACCCTATCTTCCGGATCATTTATTTATGTTGCTGGTATTTAGTCCATGATGTGATCTTTTCGAGCTTCGCTCGTGTTTCACGACCCCATACTGTTGAAAATCACGACCAAACAAATGTTCCCTTTTTACATTCTGTTTTGAGTATTAATGTGGGCAAGGTGTCTTTTCTTACTAAATAGATGATGCTGAATAACTTTGTAATTGACTTTTTTCCCGCAAGTCGTACCTTTTTTGAGATAAAAACGCTCATTCCAAAATTTGCCGATAGATGGCGTAGTAAGTTGTGTCATCGAGTAGCGCATAACCTCTTTACTATACCTAGACATCAATTTTATGGTCTAAGCTATCACCGTTTAGAAGTTAAGGGGGGTTGTAACAGATATATGTGGGAACCCTGTATATTTGTATACACTTTTAACTTACAGGAACCTTGTGGAAAACACATAACAGATGCATACAACTTCTTAAAATCCAGAATGAAAATAAAGGGGTGGCAAACAGTATTCGTGCTAGAGAGTAGTTTATCATTAGGTCAAAGAGCATTAGGTGCGATTGATATGACGTGAATTATAGAATATGTGAATTGACTATAGACAAATGTTGAGATCTGGAGAGTAATGTTCGATGTAAGATTAAAACTGTGGACTGTAAACAAAAAGCGAAATTTTATTCGAAAGTATAATGTCGAATCCCAACGATATGAGAACCGAGCTCGCAGACGTAACTGCTTACAACAAAATAGAAGGGTTACACTACGATCGCCTTGATTGGCGACTGCCAAGAGTTCAGATTAGGCCAATAATCTCTGACTGCGTAAACAAGATCGATAGAGTTCGATAACAGAATATGGTTTAGTCATCGTATCGTGTGTGGATGCACAATTAAAAATAAATAATGTAGGAATTATGCGGCATTTAGAAAGGATTGTTTAAAGATTTTTTTGTTGTTGTTCGCGAACAATATCACCTTTTAATTCTCCGAAACTTTTCAACGAAACGACGAAATTTACTGATGAGCAAATTTACTGTCCTTGAGCCCTGAACTTGGCATGTAGGTGGTGTGAACGGATCGATAGAATTGTACGGAAGATCGAGTAGCCCTCGTTATTCCCCCAACCGAACAGAAACAACGAGCAAAGACAGGGAACAAAGGGTACTATTAGAAAATGTTGTGGGAAGGATTTACAGCGTAAGCACGGTTGATTGTCTCGAGCCTGTAACATGGAACATTTTATAGACGTGACGCACTGAGTTTGGTATAGATGTGGAGAGCTTTGGTAAAACATTACATCTCATTCTACACCATAATCTATATATATAAAAGAGTTCCGTAACTGACTCACTCACTGACTGACTGACTAACATAGCACAGACCAAACCGCTGGACCTAAAGGGCTGAAATTTTGCATGGCGATTCTTCTTAGAGTGTAGGGGTGCACTAAGAGAGATTTTTGAAAGATTCTTCTTAGATTTTTTAAAATTAAATTTTTAAGCTGTTTTAGTAACTTTTTTAAAGTTTGCATTTAAAATAATAATTTGAGGGTTATAAAATTTATATCACGAGAAAGATCCTAAAAATTCCTTTAAAATGAAATATTTTTCTGTAATATCTTTACGTTAAATTTTTCTAATATCTTTACCTCTATTTTCTGATTTTTGGTGAATTTTTAAAGATTAATTTTTAGAATTTTTAATTTATTAAAAGTCGATCACGTGATTTTTTTTCTGGTACTTTAAATAAATTTATCGTCACGTGCATAACAACTAAATAGACAAAAAGATATTTTTTTCTTGCTAATGCGGCAGACGATTGGACATTATTTTGTCTATAAAAATATCCCTTACGATTTTTTTTATAAATATATATATTTCTTTTCTACATCAATTGTATATATTGATCGTTGTATTTATTATAAATATATATATATGGCATTAATTGCTTACACTGGCCGTTGTATTTAATTTGAATGTACTCCGTAGCGAAGTGCGGGTTTTCAGCTAGTATATACATAATTTAATACTACGACTACACCACAAGAAACAGAGATGTTGTATCTATAGAACTGTTGCTATGAAGATCGCTTTGCCCCAAGGAACTTAATAAGGACTCAACTTTGCTCCTTAAAGAATAAAGAAGTGCATGTAGAAACTTCATATCCTACTTTCGATCCAGGAAACAGAACGATTGACTATGTAGTTACTTTGCTCTGATTTTCGAATATTTCCCGACCCTCTAGCAACATGAGTTTAATATTTTTCTGTCGAAAAATTTCTGGTAAAAATTATAGCTTGTATACCTTTATCGCAAAGAGGCTTTTAATACAGTACAAAAAAATCTCAATAAAAAGAAAAAAAAGAAAATGTACGTTTAAATAGATCCAATACTCTTAAATTATATGGTTCTATTTCTTATTTACCCTGTGAATCCTCTAACGGTCCAGGCACACTATAAAGTAATAGGTATAAATAATTCTAACATAGACCGACTAACATAGACTAACATAGACCGACTTGGGGCTTCAAATAATAACACAACAGTACCGCAACTTGCGGTACTAAGAAACTGAACTTTAAAGTCGTAACGAACCCTTTCAGGCAGAATATACGTTCACTAGCAATACCCGTAACCATCGGGCTCTCAAATAACTATCGAAATCGTGCAGCCACCTAGGCTAAAAACTAATAAGTGCTCTATCAGTTAAATACCGCTATCACCTTCAATCTAACTTTTCTCGACTCTTTCGTATCTCTACTAATAGCGTACTGCATTGCGGTACAAATCTCCACTCCCTTCTTGGGCTTGCGAACTCAGCGTGTGTCACTTAAATAGCCCAGACACCTGCTCCGAACTCACTTCGACTGGCCTGCACTGCGCAGCTACCAGAAATTTGCATCTGAGCAACACGCGAACCCTACAAAATAATCAGATATATTTAAAATATAAAACGTTTCCTAGAAGAAAAATTTCATAGAATGAAGTGCAATTCTTAGAAGTAATATTTCCACAAAACATAGTGAGTGAAATTACGTTTTCCTTAAGGACCCGGGGTAGCCTAGTGGTTGCTCGTCGACTTTCGGTGTTGAGGGTACTCGGATTGAATATCCACCAGCGCCATTCGATGCCTCCACTTCCAGGCCGAATATGGGCGCGTTAAATCCGTAGACCGGAAAGTTCCTCTATGAGGCCAGAGAGGGTGGGAAAGGGTACGATTCCCCCTGATGTCGCTCCTGGGGGTGCTTAGCCAAACTGGAAGTGGAACTTGGCTAAACCGGATTCCGACCCTTATGGTGTCATTATAAACAGGAGCCAAACCTCCTAGCCGGACAAGCTGTATGGACCTGGTCCAGAATAGTTCCGGCCAGGCGGCATTAGAAACGACTATAACAACAACAACGTATCTCTAAACATTCCATATTCAAATACATCTTAAATTCATTGTACTTAAAAATAGCGTTTCCTACCGTTAAGATATTTTAAAAATTCAAGGCGTGGAGATGAGTGGGTGGCCATCCAAAGTTAAATGTATTCCTAGAGAGGTATCCCGGCGTCTCCCGCGGTTGGAGAATTGTTACAACCCTGCATGTCTCTGCTGTGGCTCTTGAACTCCTCTTTAAAAGAATTACTCTACAAGAGCCACTTGTCTCTGCAGTGGCTCTTGTAGAGTAATTCTGAGGAATTACTCTACAAGACTGATTAAAATTGAAATATATATATTTTTTAATATGATTAGTATTTTCCCATCTACGTTTATTTTATTATTAGCTGAAAACCCGCATTTCGCTTCGGACTACATTCAAATTAAATACAACGGTCAATGTATGCAATTAATGACAAAAAATAATAAATATGTATATTTATAATAATTACGACGATCAATGTATACAATTATTGTAAAAATATATACATATATATATATATATATATATATATATATATATTTATAAAAAAATCGTAAGGGATATTTATTTTTTTGGATAATATCCAATCGTCTGCTGCATTAGAGAGAGAAAACTTTTTTTTTGTCTATTTAGTCGTTATGCACGTGACGATAAATTTATTTAAAGTACCAGAAAAATAAATCACGTGATCAGCATTTAATAAATTAAATTCTAAACATTAATCTTTAAAAATTCACCAAAAATCAGAAAATCTAGGTAAATATTTGAAACCGATTTCATTTTAAAGGAATTTTTATTATCTTTCTCGGGATATAAACTTTATAACTCTCAAATTATTATTTTAAATGCAAACTTAAATAAAGTTACAAAAACAGCTTAAAAATTTAATTTTAAAAAATCTAAGAATAATTTTTCAAAAAGCTTTCTAAGTGCACCCCTACACCATAAGAAGAATCGCCATACAAAATTTCAGCCCTTTAGGTCCAGCGGTTTGGTCTGTGCGTTGTTTGTCAGTGAGTCAGTTACGGAACTGTTTTATATATATAGATAAGAATACACTCTGACCTGCGATATACCAACTGAAATAGATGTAGTTCAATGTGTCTGGAAACTGTTTAAGACAAACAAATAATTTCAACTGCTGGCAGCTGTGAATTTATATAACTGAATTAATCTGAAAAAAGAAGCTACATAAAATATTTCCTACGAAACACGCTTAGTATCCAAACCTGCATGATAAAAAAAAATAAATTAAAAAAATTGCTGCAGTATTTAACACATTTGAGAAAGAAGAAATCTGTATGCAATTTTCTTCTCTAGCAAACTTAAATTCGGAGGATTTACACCTCATTAAAAGATAAGGTGAACATAAAAGGAAAGTTGAATTACGAATATCTCTCTATTTAAATTCCCCTGATAAAATCTTTAACAAAGGGAAATGAGGTAAGAATATAGAGATTAATTCTTTAAATTCTTTAATTTATAATGTAATTTTTAGGTTTTATAGGGAAAAATATAAGCACGAAGGGGATTTTGTCCATTCAAACTTCTGTTGAGGAAATAATAAATAATGGAAGTTCCTAAGGAAGTTTCTAAGTCTAAAAGATAATGTAGTTTGTAGTGAGGAGTTCTTAATGTTCTATAAAATTCTTTGTTGGCAGAGCGCATCTGAAGTTCTTTAAGTTTTTGTTGTTTGTCACAAATTTTATAGTAATTTCTCAGAATGAAACTCTCGACGATAAATTAAATGATGTATTGAATCTCATCATTTCTCATCAATGTATTTAAAATGTTGGATAGCGTTTTATCTCTACAAGCTAGTAGGTTATTTAAAAATTATTTAAAAGGGATATTTAAAAGGGATATTTTAAAGGGTTATTTAAAAGGGATATTTTTATAGACAACATAAGCTGCGTTTACATGGACAACAATAATACCCGGGATTTACCCGCTAATAGGGAAAACCTTCGAAGTCCGTTTACATGGGACCACATTTTCACCCTTCTTACCGGAAGTAAAGGCCGTCACATGATTCGGCGGAAGTGATCCTCATACACCATCATTCCTTGTAAATCACGTTATGGGTTCGATCCCAGCCGGTGTCATACTTTTCCGAATTCACTGTATTGCTATTTTTAGCTTTCCATCTTCGAACTCCGCATTTATCTCGTTACGAAGTGTATGGTCCTGGGGAAGGCCTTTTTATTTCCAATTGCTGTTCTTTTGGCCTCGTATTCTTAAATTTTAAAAATAACAACAACAAAAAATCATAAAACTTTAAAAATCCAAAAAGATTGAAAAACTTACAAAAATATTTTTGTATTCTTATGATATCTGCTTTTCTGGGCCTCTTAATATTATTACTTTTTTGTTTTCCGTGGATCATTAGTCTTATCTAATTTTTCTTCTAAATTATCTTAACTTGTAACTCTATATTTTTTCTGTTAAAATTAACTTTTTTGTTTTAATTTAACTTTACTATTAATTTTTTTTCTTTTACCCGCGTTATTCTTACCTTAATATTTTAATTCATTACTTAAAATTTTAACTACTGAGCACTCCCACCTTGATTACATATATCTTGCTTACAGGAGATAAAGTCGACACGACCAATGCACTCCTCTTCTAAAACACAATTACGTCTGCGTCTATTTGTTATTTAAATGCAGCACATGTCAGTCGCTGTTGATAATTATAGAACGTTTACGATAGTTTTCTGTTGTTTTTAAAAATAAATTTAGAAAATACATAGGAAAAAAGGAATATAAGAACTAGAAGATTGATGCGGATATTAGATATAATCGTACGATCTATGGCTTCATCGCTAAATTTAGTTTTTCCACAACAAAGAATGCGGGAAAAATTACGAAGCTCTGTTTGGTGGGAAGAAATTGTTTTAAATTCCTGAAGTAATAAAGACTGGAAAGAAAATTTTCCAATCGATAGGTGCATTTTTTTAACCCATTTAAGACTGGCGTTGCGAAAACGCAACATTAATTTCTGTATTTTTTAAAGGCATGTTCAAAATTTTGTACGTCTGAAGTAACATTTTTATTTTATTCTCTATACTTCAATTGATCATAATAATTTTTTGTTGCCTCATTTCCCCGCTTTTAGCACTTGCAAAAAATTGTTTTTTTTCTGGTGTTTTGAAAGGGAAAGAAATGACTATTTTCAAATAATAACCTTAGATACCAGAACATGTTAAATTTCCGATTTGATGCTTGTTCCGAGTTTACTAGAGACTAAAGAACAAAATGGCTTCAACAGATAAATTATAATTTTTGTTTTTATGTTTCTAAATTCATATTTTTAAAAATGTTGCGAAAACGCAACATCAGTCCAAAGTGTATTATTTATTTCCAATGTGTTTTATTAGTGCTGCCTAGTTTTGCATGCAGTAAATTGGTATTGTTTGCATTTCGGATAAGTTTGTCTCTAGAAAAAAGCGATTTTTGACATTGGAAGAGACATTGGAGTATTTTCATGGGCTAGATGATGATATTTCAGAATCGTCAACAGAAGCTAATGAGGAACCATAATTCGTCATTATCCCTCCAGATCCGGATGATTTGACGGATGAAGAAGCTATGATGATGATATTTTATGTGAAAATGTCGAATCACCTAAAGACATTGCAGGTGAAATCGACATTTTTTTGGTAATGAATGTAAAAGTAAGCAATATAGTAAGAAAAAGGAGCATATTGTATGGGGAAAATGGAGACTCTACATGGATGTAATGAATTCTAAAATAAGTTTATTAGAGTTTAAGAAATCTATATCTTTGAGAGAGCCATATCTTTGATAAAAAGGCTTGAAGAAATGCAGATGAGTTCTGTTTTACCTAAAACTTGGAAGACCATCTTCAATTCAAAATCTAATTCTCAACAAAACTCGGAAAAACC
Source organism: Dolomedes plantarius (assembly GCA_907164885.2). Taxonomy (NCBI): domain Eukaryota; kingdom Metazoa; phylum Arthropoda; class Arachnida; order Araneae; family Dolomedidae; genus Dolomedes; species Dolomedes plantarius. Next base: position 6,278,701 of record OU015497.1, on the reverse strand, counting down.
GTATGGGCCATATTATTACTAAAAATAGTGAAAATAAATAAAAAAATGTAAACACTGCAAAAGTCAAACAATTTCTGTATGAAAGAAGTGTAATGTACCTATTCATGCTAAATGTTTCAAAGATATTAAAAATTTGTTTTAAAAATTTATAATTTTAAATTTTTATATTTTTAAAATTTTTATACCGCTTTGGACTGATGTTGCGAAAACGCAACATTTTGTAACTCTCGTAAAAATAAATTTAACTTTATGGAAACAACTTATTTGTGAAATTGAAGTGTTAAAAAACTGTTTGGTGCATTTCCAATAAAGGAAACATGGAGTGCTCCTAAATTGGTTAAATTATAAGATTAATTGTAAGATACTTATTGTTTTAATAAATCCTTTTATAAAATCAAAATGTAATTTTGATTTCAATTTTGTTTCAGTAATTTTTAGTCATGTATAAATAAAAAAATCATAAATAGATATAAATAAATTTTTATCTGTGAATTCTAAAATAATTAATTTATAAATAAATTTTAATGTTACGTTTAATTATTGATTATACTTATTAAATTTATTAATTTTACCATAACACTTTAAATGAAAATGTTATTGAAATTTTATTGAAATGAAGTTTTATTTCTTATTTTACATACCAGATGGCAGTACCATTCTATTTATAATGTAATTGGGGAGGGGTTTTTTTTTTAAAACTAGATGGGCAGATCAAGAAATAAATGAAATCCTCCGGAAAAAAATAGGCACTTTTCTACTGTTTTCTTGAAAATTATGCGATCGTTAAGGGGTTCCAGATCCTTCCATCGATCATTTAGCTGCATTTTCATGGATTCACACAAGTTCAAACCCGCCATGTTATTTACTCCCAGCTTCGAAATGCATCATGGGTAATTAGCGGGTTTTATCCTGGGTCGAAGCCGGGTCGAAAATCCACCCTGCATTTTTCCCTATCGTAGGGAAAAAGTAAGAAACGACCCTGCTTTTACCCGGGTTTTGGGCACATGTAAACGGCACTATAATGTATAAGAAAATATTCCAATTGAATGTAATAGGACATACTAAAGTATATAGTACAGTTAATATAGTACAGTTTGAGGAACATAATATCATCGTCTGACGCATTAGCAAGAAAAAAAATTGCCGATTTAGTTGTTATGCACGTGACGATAAATTTATTTAAAGCACCAGAAAAAGAAATCACGTGATCAGCATCTAATAAATTAAATTCTAAAAATGAATCTTTAAATTTCATCAAAAATCAGAAAATTGAGGTAAAGATTCGAAAAAGATCTCATTTTAAAGGAATGTGTATGATCTTAATCGTGATGTAAATATTATAACCCAAATTATTATTTTAAATGCAAACTTAAAAAAAGTTACTAAAACAGCTTAAAAATTTAATTAAAAAAATATAAGAAGAATTTTTCAGAAGTCTTTCTTAGTGCACCCCTACACTATAAGAAGAATCCCCATGCAAAATGTGAGCCCTTTAGGTCCAGCGGTTTGGTCTGTGCGTTGTATGTCAGTGAGTCAGTTACGGAACTGTTTTATATATATAGATAATCATTTTATACAGCACCATCTTTAACAGTCATCCGTAATAGGCAGTATTTTAGTATTTTCCAAAATAAGTAATAATCTACCTTAAAATTCAATTGAATCATATTAGCAAAGTTTAAAATGTATTTTTTTTATATTTATAGAAATTAACGTATTTAACAGCAATAACATATTGCGATATCGATTGGTTTCGAGGGCCGTAAACTCTAAGTGTGATATACGTTCAGAAAGGTTATGAAATTGCGTGACATTGTAATGGTCAATACACCTGCATAAAAAAATTGCGTCAGGTCTCACCACTTTGTTTCGAGATGAAAGAAAACAAGTCAATGATAGGCTATTCCACTTCAACCATCATTATATCTCGTAGCTATTACACGATTCGTGTCATCACACACACGAATGAATATATATATATATATATATATATATATATATATATATATATATATATATATATATATATATATATTTATATATATATATATTTATATATATATATATATTTATATATATATATTTATATATATATATTTATTTATATATTTATATATATATATATATATATATATATATATATATATATATATATATATATATATATATATATATATATATATATATATACTGGTACCCCGGTACTCGACGTTAATTGGTGAAATAATTCATTACTGAACCGAGAAATCTCCTATTTTACCAGGTAATTTATGGGGTTGTTTTTTGGTATAAAATCTAATAATTACAAGATAAAAAACTTTTTATATACCATGTTTTTAAGTTTTCTGTTGAATCATATAAACTTGACAATTCTGTGTATTAATAAAAACTTTTTAAAAAAATTTTAATGAATTATCCCTTCAACTTGAAAGAAAAGGAAGTTAATTGGATGTTAACTTGCGTTTAACTTTTCGTTCCCGTCCCGGTCGATAGATGGCTGCAACAGTGTACAAAACAAAATTAACTTATAAGTAATTCAATCCTGCATGAAGATGGCGAAAAGTATTAAAATAATGCATTGTCATCGTGTACTGAGCTTTTCCAAAAGTTTTAAATGTCTAGATAGTCGGGAAGTTAGTTGAAAATCGATTGCAAGATTTGTACCCGACAAACACACACACACACACACACACACACAAACAAACAAGAAAGCGAGTTAATAAAAACATGGTAAAAACTAGTGAGACGTAAATAAAAAAATTGGATAAAATAAAATAAAGTCGAACTTCACTCAACCTGTACTGCGAGATGACCGAATGGGATGGTAGCGATAGGTTTTTTTTTCTTGTAAGGAATGTTACCTTCCAGTAAAACAACAGACACTCAAACCGGAGTTCTTCGTCTTTTCTGTCTACCACTATACCCTTCTCTTCACTCAGATTTAGGGAGTTTCAAGAGAAACTTTGTTCTGCCTTCGTTTTAACATGTTTTTAAAGTCTACATTTCGGCTCTCTAGAGCTTTGCCAGAGGATATTTGTCAACAAAATTTTGTAGTTCAACCCATTTAGAACACATTTCTTGTAGCACTGTCGTAGGAAGGAAGGGTGGAAGCAACCCTTTCCCCTTCCTCAACTGAAGAAATTTCCCTAGCCACTATTTGTTGCTTCTCCCTTCGAAGTTCCCGTAGCACATCAGTGCTGAGCTTATGTTGAGCTCTGCACCGAGTCATGCCTCAGTGCTGAGCTCTGTGTTCTTTCACTAACTGTTCGACGTGTTCATCACTGACTTCCAGACCCACGGACTTTCCCACAGTCACTACGTCCTCCACTTTTGCCACAGCATCAAAGCCTTCAAAGCCCCCCAGAGTTACCTTCATTTCTCGAGATCAGAGACTTAGCTATCATTCTCATACTTAGCTACTGTCTCATCGTGGTTCTCACTAATTTCTGCAGACCGGTATCACTAACCGTCTTCCAAGTTGCGACTTATACGACCGAAAAAAAAACTCTAAAAGGAACATGGAAGAAAATACGTGGTCAAATGTGTGGTGTTCTACTATGAGCAGGAGTCCAACGCTTCGGTCTTTGCTTGGTCCAGCGACCAAACAAAGCTCTAACACTACGAGCAATAACACTACCTCTAATGCTGCGTTTGCATTCATGCTCTCTGCTCTGCTGTGCCTTGGGGAATCCAGTGATTGATGTTCACTCCGTACTCTGTATATGCGTGGATCGCCTCCTCTTTCGCTCCGGATGCAGAGCATCAAAGAACCCGGGGTCCGGGGGTCAAATGGTGACAATGGGGGCTGGGGACACTAGATCAAGAAACACGAGGGACCTTGGGGGCTTACCGTGACTAATGTGACTAATGTTACCGTGACTAATGTGATGACAGGAGTCGGGGGTCTGCATGCCGAGAACTCTGGACGAATGCATATGCACCATTACACTAATAGCACACATTCGCGAAACAGAGAACGAAGTGTAGGTGAAAGCAGTGATTTATTGGTCCCGTCGTCGCAGGTTTTATGGCGCCCTTCGTGCCTTTGAAGATTCGTACTAGACCGCTTCGGAGAGCGGCTTGGTCAAAGCGACGAAATACTTCCCCCACGCCGGGGGGTAGGGACTAATCGACATCAATATGTGTCAAGAAGCGACGGGGGGAGCTGATACTCTTTTGTGTAGATGCGCCTTTAAGAGGTTATATAGCAAGTTTGACATGTACTGAGCAAATGACGAGTTCCGAAACGTTTTTTTTTTTCGCGTCGAAAACCGTCGAATATCGACTTCGACAAGAATCGAAGCAGGCGAATACTGAGGTATATAATTATTGTCAGAAAAATTTTATTTTCAAAATTGGAATTCAACCTAAGGTTTCCAAGCAGCGTTTTACATTAATTGTTTGAATTTTTTTATTTTCTATTCACAAATAAATACTAATTAATTAGGGTTTTTATCGAGATAATTTTTGCGTTTATATATGCACCGAAGGTAGGGTATATGATACTGCATTTTCCCCTCAATACTTTTCAGTATTTATTTACTTTTAATTTAATATATTTTACTAACTAATTACTTAATACAAAGGGACAATAAAAATGCACAAAAGAAATCTTTTTATTTAACACATAACAACAGTAAAAAATGTGCGCATTATTGGTCCTATATATATATATATATATATATATATACAGTGGAATCTCGATCGATCGTTTTCGGATCCATCGTTTTTCCGTATGTGTCGTTCATTTTATCCAGTCCCAACGATCATATTGCTTTGTTATGTTTCCTCATCTATCGTTTTCCCGCGTTTATCGTTCATTTCAATCGGTCCCTTGAAATACGATAGATCGAGATTCCACTGTATATATATATATATATATATATATATATATATATATATATACAGTGGACGCTCGTTAATTCTAACTCGGTTAAATCGAACTCTCAACTAATCCAAAGGCCCCAAAAAACTTGTATTGGGATTAATGTTAAAAATATCTCATTAATTCTAACTAAATTTTTATCACTTCGGTTAATTCGAACTAAAATTTCGAGAAAAAAAATCTTTTTCCTCGTTTAATTGAGAAAATACACACTGAATTTATTATTTTGTGTGTCAAAATCATCTGTATTTCTTTTCTGTGTAAAGAGGCACATGCCTGCATTCCTAGACTATTGCATGTCCGCTAGATGTTTTTAGCTATTGTCCTTCTTATTAGTGCTAAACGGAGAAAAGCAATTTTCTTTTATTTGTATCAATTTTCTTAGAATTTCAGAAAAAACAGTCTTTACTACAGATTCTAGGGAGTTGCGTCAGTTATACCTACAGTGCAGACAAGTTAATGTCGTCTAGTTTTTCTTCCTCATTGTGTGGTGTGAACGTGGAAAATCTCAAGATGTCTACACTTAGAAAGTACAAAACCCTAACTTTGGAGACAAAGGTAGAAATTTTAAAGAAAGTAGAGAATGGCGAATGTAAAACAAAGTTAGCAGCTGACTATGGAATTTTAAAAAATGCCTTGTCAACTAATTTGAAAAACAAGGAGTCAATTTTAGATTCATGGGAAAAATCAAAATTTGCTAGAGGAAGGAAACGCATGAGAAATGCGTCCCAAGAAGATCCAGAAAAAACTCTACTGCTATGGTTCCAGGATGTTAGATCAGGATAAATGGACCCCTAGTGTTGACGAAGGCTGATGAATTTGCAAGTCGAATGGGTATTGAATATTTTAAATGGAGTGATGGATGGCTTTCTCGATTTAAGTCAAGGCACAATATTTCTTATCAAACTGTATGTGGCCAAAGCTCTGATGTAAACGAAGACGTATGCACTAATTTCGGTAGGAAACTGCCAGGGCTTTTCTCTACTTACCTGCCGAAAGATATTTTTAATGCGGCCATAATGGACAAAACCATAGTGGACTATTAAAACTCTGAAAGCATTTATTCAGATGGAACCTTCCTCTGAAAATGAATTAAAATGTTTACTTCAAATCGAGAAGTTGGCTGAACAATGTAGGCATCATAAACAAAAACAAACATCCACTTTACAGTTTTTCCCCAAAGTGCAATTCGTATTTTTAATTAAAGTTTACTTTCTACTGCATTCCTTCTGCTTCATTTTATGATTAAGGCAAGTCTGTATTGCTTTTTAATATGTTAATTTTAGATAACATAGTATAATATATTTTCTGGGGTTATACATACTAGGAGATTTTTCTTCTTCAGTGATACACTTTTATAGTTATATATTTTCTCTTAACATCGGATAATTCGAACTTCGGATAATTGGAACTTTTTTCCGAGAACCTTTGAGTTCGAATTAACGAGCGGCCACTGTATATATATATATATATATATATATATATATATATATATATATATGTGTGTGTGTGTGTGTGTGTGGTGAAATATTTTTTCCTTTTTATGCGATAATGCATGCATATTTGCTAAAATTATGATAGTCACTTCAATGTTAAAGTATTCGAATATTAAGTGCCTATGCATCTAAATGCAAGAGAAGGACATAATTTTTACTTTGTTAAAACTCAATAAAATAAATTATTTTTTACGCTATGAAATTTTTTCATTTAATGAAATGAAAATTATTTCATAGCTCTAGAGGATTTCTTGGCTATACCACGTACTTTTACTTCGTGAAGTAACATAAAAGTTTTAAAGCTAAACATATAATTTTACACTATTTAATATGATTTTTGCAAAGAAGTTAGATCAAAATTTTAATAGTTCTTCCCCAAGAGATACAAAAACCTTTTACAGTGTACTTGAAGCGTTTTGCCGTAAACATTTCTTCCGAGGAGACTGCAATGAAATATCTTGCTATAAAAATGCGCATTCCGATTTTACAACCTTATTTTAACGTTATGTTAAACACAAACACCCATAAAATTAAGATTCCTTTTTTGGACACTTACACCAATTGGATTTCTTTACACTTGGGGTTTTATTGTGCATTTTATTGTTCGCTTGAAGACTGTAAATAGTATCGGGATGATTTAATATTACATTTTAGGAGACATGTGTAAAAACCTTGGTTTCTTTATATATAGCAAGAAAATTAGCGTTAAAGAATTTAATGCGATTTTAGTTTTTTTACTCATTGTACTTTTCCTTATTTCTTAAGGAAGATAATGTAATTAATCCCCTTGCTAGGTGTAAAAAACCGTAATATTATTATTTACTTATATATATTTAGTTATATATTAACGAGCCAAGAACACTGCTACAGGCGTGGGTATGCAAATAACGGATACATGCAACCAATCAGCGAAAGGCGATGCGGTCAGTAGCACCTGTATGAAACAAAAGGGGTCTGGCGAAGCTGTTAGATCGGTTACTACTCCTACAATGGCAGGTTATCACGATTTATGTGACTTTCAACGTGGTGTTATAGTCAGTGCACAAGAGATGGGACATAGCATCTCCGAGGTAGCGATGCTATTTTGATATTCGACCACGACCATTTCACGAGTATACTGTGAATATCAGGTATCCGGTAAAACATCAAATCTCCGACAACGGTGCGGCCGGAAAAAGACCTTGAAAGAACTGGACCGTCGACGACAGACGAGAATCCGTAAACGAGATATACGCACAACACTTCCTGAAATTACTGCGAAATTCAGTGCTGGGGCATCAACAAGTGTCAGCGTTTGAACTGTTCAATGGACCGTTATTGATATGGGCTTTCGGAGACAAAGGTCCACTCGTGTCCCGTTGTTGACTGCACGGCACAAAGTTTAACGTCTCGCCTGGGCCCGCTAGCACCTCCATTGGATTGTGGATGACTGGAAATACGTTGCCTAGTCTGACGAGTCTCGTTTTCAATGGTATCGGACGGATGGACGTGTACGAGTATGAAGACAACCTCGTGAATCCATGGACCGTACTTGTTCACCTGGGACTGTTCAAGCTGGTGGAGCCTCTCTGATGGCATGGGGTGTGTGCAGTTGGCGTGATATGGGAACCTTGATACGTCTAGAGACGACTCTGTCAGGTGACGGGTACATGAGCATCCTGTCCGATCATCTACACCCACTCATGTCCATTGTGCATTCCGACGGACTTGGACAATTCCATCAGGACAATGCGATACCCCCAAGTAGAGAATTGTAACCGATTAGCTCCAGGATCACTATTGTGAATTTAGACATTTCCATTGTCGACCTAAATCGCTAGATAATAACATATTTGGGATGCCTTGTGTCGTGCTGTTCAGAAAAGATCTCCACTCCCTCACACTCCTATGGGTTTGTCGACTGCCTTGCAGGATTCATGGTGTGAAATGCCTAAGGATACCTTCAGACATTAGTTGAGTTCATGCCAAGTCTTGTTCCGGAACTTCTTCGTGCTCGTGGGGGACCTACACGATATTCAGCAGGTGTACCATTTTCTTTGGCTCTTCAGGGCCATTCCAGGAATCGGAAAATATGGACCAGAAAAGAGAATGGAAATTATTTATAAATATATATACAGCATGCAAAAATCGTCGCAATAAATCCGGATTGGATGCATGTTTATACAGATGGCTCTTGTATGGAAAAATTGTGTAAATGCGGGAACAGGCTTCTTCTGTAAGATGGATGAGGTTCACCTGCTTTTAAGTCCCGCTCATTGGAATATTTTACTTTCCGATCGTTATTGGGAGGCAAGGGACTTACTGTGTTCATAGACTATTAATGAACCGACTTTTGTTACTGTGTCATGTTTTTTTTTCTCTTTTTATTATTTCTGTTTCGGCTCAGTTGCCTTTTAACTTGCCATTGAAAATTTTAAAAATAACTTAACTCAAGGTAAATAATTTAACAAGGACAAATGACTGGAGAATTGATACCAGAGGACAGACACGAATGCCGTGGTTGTCATAGATCATTGTCCCGTTCCACAATTTTATATTAATTGCATGTCCTGATTTAACCAGCCCTACTATAACAAGTTATTACTGTACTAAAAAATCATATCAACCAATCTGATTAGAAGAAATCAGACTTTACAAGGAGCATATGGGATGTTGCATCAAAACTTTTTCTTGTTGTGACGGTTTTTCTTTGCTTTACATAGTTTTGTAAATCTCTTTGCAGTCCTTGTTCCAGCTCATACGGCAAGCTTCCGAATCCTATAACGTTTTGTTCAGGAGTCTTTGAAAGTGTGGTGACCGGGAGGCAATGACCTCCTGCACCAGGCGCCGTCTTGAACATCTGGCTGTCATTCATTTCTCTTGACGTACCCCACTTGTGGGTGGGTGGGGCTTTGGGGGACATTAGGTATACGGGGTTCTATTTCCAAAATTTACTGAGTGCCATAATTTGTTACAGTATTTTATGATTTTCAAAAGATTAACTTAAGTCTCTATAAGTATTTTGAATTCGCTTTTCTGCTAATGAATATGACATCCTATCATAAGCGATAATTAAATAATTTTTCTAGGGAAAAATTAAATAATTAGGGAAAAATTAAATAATTTTCATAGGAGTATTTGCAAACAGTTCTCACTTTTTAAAAGGTTTTTCACGTGTTTTCTAAATTTTAACCTCCATTGAAATATTAAACTGAAAAAGTTGCTCAATAAATTGCAGATATAATAAAAATTAGAGAGTAAGCTGTAGAGAAGTGATTCTCAACCTTTTTTTTTTGTCGCGGCACACTTTTAACGATTTCCAAATTTGGCGGCACACAAAGAAAAAGATAAGTTTAAAAGTTGTTTACTTAAAACGGATAAAAACAGTTAAAAATATGGCATTTAACTGTAAAACAACAGTTTTATTTTACAGTGTACTTTTATTTAATTTAAACACACTTTACTCGTAATAAAAAAAAGCATTAGAATTTTTACTATATGCATTTTTAAAATTTGGCGGCACACTTTAAAAATTTGGCGGCACAGTGGTTGAGAATCACTGCTGTAGAGGAAAGAGGAAATTTCTGTCAGCAAAAATCACATAGTTTGTAATTAAATAAAGAAAGTAAAAAATTTACATAAAACATTTCAAAGAAAAAGAAAAATTATTTAATTATCGCTAAAAATAGGATGTCATATTCACTAGTAGAAAAGCAAATTCAAAACCATCAGTGAAAGTATTAGTTAGTGATAAAAAAAAAAAAAAAAACTAGATATACTGATATTAATTATTGAGAACCGTTACGATAGCATTATTAAAATGAATATTTAAAAGTTTAACATAAAAACAAGAAACGATTGATATAAATATTTAAAAGGAAAGAAATTCTATTTTGCATGTTCTTTTAAACATTCAAGATACATTAATTAATTCCATAACAATTACATAATGAAAGTTGTCATTTTACTAATTATTTTTTACGGCTTGTTGGTTAGTATTCATATGCCACAATATATTTTTTTCCTATAAAAGAGATTCTATGATTACATCCTTAAATCATAATTAAACTTGTGGTCGCTTTTGATTCTATAATTACATCCTTAATAAGTAAACGTCAATTTAACAATATTAAAAAAATTCTATAACTTCCTATTCACTTTGAAGAAAATTTTGAAATCACCGTTAAATTTTTTGCTGTCTGGGGACAAAGAATTAATTTTGAGCCCTTGACATCTACATTTAAAATTTTTACCTTCCAATATATAGAAAAAACACGCAGAACATTAATTTGAGTTTGGGAAATTAAAATATCGTTCTAAATGTATAGGGTTAACCAAAATTCTTGCCCTGATTATAAATATTTATCGTGCTCAAACTATTATAATTAGACCTATGTTTGTTTGGATATATTGTAAGTACAGTTATAAATTTTTTCATAAGACCATTTACCTCAGTAAATTTTAACGTGTGCCCCCTTGGAAGCTCGCAGAATGTCGAGGCGGTATTCCAGTTCCCGCCAAGTGTTATTTAACACGTCTTCTGTTACAGTACACACAGTTCATGTTACGTCTAGGAAATCACGCACTGAAGATCCCCAGTGTGGGGGGTGCGACATCTTTCTGAAAAAGTTGCAATAAGTCTAAGTAAATGTTAGGGGTAACGCTTTTTGGGCTTTCTCTTGAATAGACGCCAATCCGGCCGAAAATGATGCCCTCCTTACAAATATTCCCCTGAGTCCCTCTTGAAGGAGACCTCGCGTCATTTATTGCACACAAAAACAAAAAAAAAACCTACTAACACTGACCTATCCACCGATACAAAAGTTACATTATTATATTAAACGGTTATTTTGTAATGAACTTTTATAATCAGGGCAAGACTTTGGTTCACCCTGTATATTGATTTCGATGGAAACAAATATTCAACTATATTCAAATGAATTGTGTAATGGCATAAAACACATTTATTACTTGCACTTTTTTTAAAAATTCTTGTTTAGAGGTAATCACAACTCTGTTTTCATTTTTAAATGTTTGCAGAGCTGGAGATGTATCGAATAAAAAATATGCACTCTCATGGACCTGATTTAAGTGTTTTGAAGAGTTTTAATACAGAAGCATTAAAAAAAGGGAAATTTGAAAAAAAAGATTGTGAAATGTTTTATTCATCCACCCACTTTATATTATAAATATTTGAACGTGTGAACTGTGACTATTTCTACACTGGGACGCAGTATAAATATTGCATGCGGCAAAAAGAGTAAACTTTATTCAAAAAAGTCTTAAGAAAGTTTAAATCCTCTACCATACATTGGCAAATGTTGTTTCGTTTTAATATCGTATATTCCATTTTATGAATTTTCTACACTGTACATATTAAATATAAAGTTTAAAAAAAATTGTTGAAATACTGTTTATCCTTTTGATATAAAATCTTTATATAAAACTTTTAAAAATAAATAAATCTTTCTTTAAATTCCTTTTTTCAAATTATGCCACACTGCTTTATAATATATTACATTTAACTTTCCGTGAGGTTATAATGTAGCCCACAATGACGTAGTGTTTGTAAATAAATTACATATCTGTACATGTACCCATGTGGCGAAGTAAATGACATGCGTTTTCCCACATTTTAACTAATATTTCGTACTAAAGTAGATATCAAGACTTGTAAAATTAAAACGTTTAAAACATAGTTTAAATCGCCCTCCTTACAGTAGGCCCATTTAATATACACTAATGGACAAAAAAATTAGCGCACCAAGAAATAATTGCGGGATCGTAACGAAACTTGCAATGAAGGTACATGTCGGGGAGATATGCAAATGATTAGAAATGCAGCGTGATTGCGCATTACGTATAGCCGGTAGAGGGCGTTGAACATCGTACTCTGTGGAGTATAAAACAGGTAACCAAAGCTTGTTTGAGTGTGCTGAATCATTTACAAAGGAAGAGCTGAGATAGACATGCCATTACGCCGTGTTCGAAGACAATATAAGCAGTTGTCGCAGTTTGAGAGGGGAGAATCGTCGGGATGATGGAAGCTGAGTGGTTAGCTAGGCGAGTAGCTCGTCAATTAGGCCGCTCTGATTGTGTTGTGAGGAGGTGTTGGGACCAGTGGACCCGAGAGATGTCATGTACACGAAGACCAGGCTCAGGACGCCCTCGACAGACCAGTCGTCGAGAAGACCGCCACATCGTAAGAAATGCACGCGTACAGCCAACTGCTTCATCGGCCGCCATCCAGGCACACGTAGCACCTTCACTAGGGGCCTCTGTGTCTTCTCGAACCATACGAAGGCGCCTGGCTGAAGGACAGTTGGTATCGCGGTGCCCATTACGTGTGCTGCCCTTGACTCCCACCCATCGACGCCTCCGTTTGGAGTTTTGCCGCGCACGAGGAAACTGGACTGCAGCGGAATGGAACCAGGTCGTCTTTAGCGACGAATCCAGATTCAATCTCGGCAGTGATGACAATCGTGTTCGTGTGTGGAGAGCCCGTGGTGAACGCTTCAATTCTGCCTTTTCTGTACAGCGACACATCGCTCCCACAGCTGGTGTGATGGTATGGGGTGCCATTGCCTACAATACACGGTCACCCCTAGTATTGTTCCGTGGCACCATGACAGCCCAGCGGTATGTTCATGAAATCCTGCAACCACATGTGTTGCCACTCATGCAACGGCTCCCAGGAGCCATTTTTCAACAAGACAATGCTCGGCCTCATACGGCAAGGGTGTCACAAGACTGTCTCCGCACTATTACTACCCTTCCTTGGCCTGCCCGATCCCCAGATTTGTCTCCAATCGAGCATATCTGGAATCATTTAGGACGACGAGTTGGGCATCCCACGAGTTTGAACGAACTAGAGGCAAGGTTACAGCAAATATGGAGCGAAATGTCTCAAGACATCATACAGAACTTGTATGACTCAATGCCCGATCGTATGGCATCGTGCATTCGCGCTAGAGGTGGTCCAACGGAGTATTAACTCCTCCGTTCTTTTGCCTTTTTCTCTGAAATAAATTATCCCTTTTCTTTGATTTTCTTATCATTTACTTATATCAAAGTAGTCATTACGTATGTAAAATTTCGTTTCATTTTGACGACTCCTTCTTGGTGCGCTAATTTTTTTGTCCATGAGTGTATTAATAATAATTTTGCTCAATATATATTACAAAAATGATATTAAATTGTATCATAATAAAGATGTAATGCATTAATTAAATAGAATGCAAATTTTCGCATATTTTTTCTAAAGAACATCGCTCTGCAATTTTATATGGTAACATGTTATAGTACTGATGTCTTTAAAGTGCTTGAACAATTGACACCTGACAATAAATCAAGGAGCAAGATGTTTCACCCTTTGCTGAGTCCATCAATGCATTATTTGTATCGAAAAAAACCTTAACAAATATGGAACGTATAAAAGATAAGTAAGGAAAATATATTTCAAGTGATATTAATATTGAAGTTGCATATTGAAATAGCACATGCAAACCTGTCACGAGAAGATAAGACGTTGATGCTCCAGAAAGACAAGAATTATTTAGGAGCTACTGGATTTATAATGAACATTAACCCATCAATCCCTGGGACAGAGGTAGCCCAGCGGCAGAGCGTCGGCATTCGATTCTGAGTTTTTGCTCCGATCGAATCCCGACAACTGCCATTAAATACCTTCATGTATAGGCCAAATATGGGCGTGTTAAATCCATAGACCCGAAAGTCTGTCTATGAGATCAGACAGGGTGGGTGAGGGTACGATCCCTCCAGATGTCGCTCCTGGGGATGTTCATCCAAAATGGAGGTGGCACGTGGCTAATTCGGACTGCGATCCTTGTGGTTGCATTATAAACTAGAGCAGCACCCTATATGCTAGCGGCCCAGTCCGCTAGCATATATCGATTTAGTCTGGAATACTTACGGCAAGTGGCATTAGAAACAACAACATCCATCTATCCCTAATCAATTAATTTCCTACGAATTACAATGCATAGCACAAACAATCAAAAATGAGAAAAAAAATTTTCAAGAGAAGCCAATGTAATGAATACAAACTAGTTCAACTGTAGTTGACAAGTTTCATTTGCACTGCTGGAGTTCACTGTAAAAACGAAATGCTAACTCAGATTTAAAAAGATTTATTCAGATTTATTTTTAATTTACCTGTTTCGGGGTGTGATGTTTTTGGGTAGTGCGTCTACCTCTTTCGCCTGTCACTGTCCGCATGTTTTATCTTAAATGGACCAAGTTACCCCTCTATTTATACTTCAATTTTGGTAATATACTCCAAACAGCATTTCGCTTTTTCAGTGTATTTGTACAACCTAAGTGGTCAATACTTCTCTTTAATTCTTCCACGAAAAACTGAAAGCATTTTTTTTAGGATTTTATTATTTTATAAAGAATAACTAGGGCCATTATTTTATTGCAAAAAATAACCCAAGTTTTCTGATTAAAAATAACATCTGAGAAATACAATTAAAAATCATTTTGACGGAGATTCTCTTTAATAGCATAAAGCTTAATTTCCTTGAGTACGACAAAAGTTCATACATTTCGTTTTAAAGTTATTATTGAATTCTCATTCCTAGATCTTTGAAAATCATTTCTTTGAAAATCCAATTCGAATGATAATTCTGTTTTTTTTTTCGGGAAAAATAATCCATTCGAAATGCTCTTCCTAATTTAACTTTCGATTTTAGATTTGTTCAAAATATTGTGAAAGATCTTTAATAGATAATTTGAGAAAATTATTTTAATGTATGAGACAAAAATTGTAGAATATACTACTGCTAGGATTCTTTTATTAAATGGAATATCTTTTGCAGTCTTTACACACGGATAGGATCTTGAAACAAAATGCATTCAAAAGTGTCTTTAAACATTAAAGTTTTTGATTATGAAGTTGACAAAGAGCGAATTCACGTGAAATTGTGTTATTCGGAATGAACTTGAGTCTGAAAAGAATTTTAATTCGATTGTTTTCAGGAATACAATGTCGTTTAAAGAGTTGTTCGGTGTCTTCTAATGCGATTGTTGAGTAATACAGAGTTTTGATGAAAGTCCTCGATTAGTTTTCGTATGTCGGGATTTGTATCATCGCTATTCTAAATCTCGCTTTTCTAAATAATAAAGAAACCCTTGTACCTAGGGCCATCGTGTACCTATGGCCACCATGCTTTATTTAAATAATTATTATTTTACAGCGTTTTTACTCATTGGAGTGAGTGACAACAATGTTTCAAATCATAACAGCCATTTTTAATGAAAGCAAGAAGAAGCTATATTTAAATAGAAAAGAAAGTCTTGATTGGATGATCAAAACTAAATTTTTTCACTTCAATTTGAAGTCTTATTTTGTGAAATTAAGTGCAAACTCGTGTTTTAATGTATAGCAGATAAGTTTTGTAATCATTATAGGAAAAAGTGATATAAAAAATGATATACGTTTGGTTTCTGTAGGTCTTTGGCTATGGAAGCCATTTTGCCAAAAACAACAACATCTTGTATCTAGGGCCATGGCCTCTGGTAGAAAAGAGGAGGACGAAAACTTGGCAGGTGTAGAATTCTCACTGATACCCCCGAGAAAAATGAAATTCAAGCACAAATATTGAAAAAAGTAATTGTTAAAAAAAAGGTTACGAAATCTGTGATTGAAACAGAAAATTTATATGAGATCATTAAGATAATAGAGAAAAACATACATTAGAAAGTGATGAAATAATAATAATTTCTTCCTTTAAGACATTGCCTACAATTAACATTTCTTCCTTTCGAAGATTTTAGAAGTTGTGCATGGAAGAAATCATGCATACAAATTGTTTTTTTTTAATGTAAACAACAATTTCAGTTTTTCGAAATAACTGGCCCTAGGTACAATAGTGTTATTGTACCTAGGGCCATTTGTAATTTTTTTTTAACTTTCAATATCATTTACAATTTTTTTCTACACTTGATGTGATTTTTATTTAAAGAGAATAAAGCACGTAATGTATACAAACTATTTTTATTATTGTAAGTTAGTTATAAGTAAAGATGCTGCCATTTGAAAATAGCCGCCCTAGATACAAGAGTTTCCCCTATATATATATATATATATATATATATATATATATATATATATATATATATATATATATATATATATATATATATACATATACATATACATATACATATATACATATACATATATATACATATATATACATATATATACATATATATATATATATACATATATATACATATATATATACATATACATATATATATACATATACATATATATATACATATACATATATATATACATATATATATACATATATATATATATATATATATATATATATATATATATATATAACCCCTTAATAGTCGTTCTTTCAAAGAGAGTATGAAATTTCCCGCTCTAAAGAGGGTATCTTGAAAAATGGGCCCCGTAAGCTAAAGGTTAAGTGGAAGTGCGAGATAATTTTCAGAGGAGGGTTTGTGAAAAACCTTGTACTTAAATTTAGCTTTGTATTTATACTTTATGTCTTTTTATACATAGATAGTTACGGATGGCCACGAAGCTTATTAATTGCTCCCTCGACAACGAGTCTGCCTTGAAAAGTGTCTGATGAATTATCATCTATATTCAAAGTTCAGAGATGTAATTCAAAAGTAAATTGGAAAAGCCTATCTTGTAAGGCAAAACTCATGAAGTTGTTAGCTGTGTATTGGATATATATATGAAGAACGGAATTTGTAACAGCCGACGTAATCCCCCCCCCCCCACCAAACCACGGAAGCTTGACAATCACTGCCTTACATGAATTACTACTTTCTTTGGGAAAAATCAGGCTAGGTCATTTGCACTGAGACATTTTTGGTTTATGCACATACTTCGACAACGTGCTACGAATAATAAGGCTAAATATTGCCTCTCACCTTTCAGATACAGCGAAACTTCTCTAGCCAACCACTGCTCTATTCAACCACCCCTCGAAATGGCCACCTTTTACCGGAACCCTTACTGGCAGCTACCTAGAGGTCCACCCCTGTTCGACTGTCAGCACACACAAAACGGCCACTTTTAATTCTGAACCATCACTGGACTTCATAGAGAAGTTTCAATGTCTATATTTTTCTACAACTGTGATTGTTTTGCATTAGATTTAATAGTTATAAAGAAATGTAGTATAAATGTGCGCCTTCTGAATAGAGCACATATAGCCATTCTAAAAAATCATTGTTTATAATATGCCACATATAATGCTCACATATTAACGAAATTTCAGCAAAAGGCCCCTTAATTAATACTGATGAATCACGCAAAACGTGTGCTAGTAATATTCTGAAGTAGACGCCACCAATCAGATGCGAAGCTTTAGGTAAGCTTCATCCCGGAAACACATATTATATGCTTCAGACAAAACGTCGCTTTTGCGCCATCTTCAGACAACGAGGGAACGCGTCGTTTAGGAGTTGCTTATACTCTAAAAAATTATGGATTTAGAAAAGTAAAAGGAAAAATACTTTTTGTTCTACTCTAAATACCTTCCTTTGTTATTTTTGAACAAGGAAAATTAGATGAAAGAAATTAAATTAACTAAAATTTGCACGTGGGACCTACCTGAATCGGATGCAGACTGAATGCCCTTCCTCAATGGAAACATCAACTTGAATAATTTCAAGATAAAAAGAACTTTTTATATACCATGTTTTTAAATTTTCTGTTGAATCCTATAAACTTGACAATTATATGTATTAATAAATACTTTTTAAAAATTTTTTTGATGAATTATCCCATCAACTTGAAAGAAAACGAAGTTAATTGGAAGTTAAATTGCTTTTAACTTTTCGTTCCCGTCCCGGCCGATAGATGGCTGCACCAGTCTACAAAACAAAATTAACTGAAAAAGATTTCAATTCTGCTTAAAGATGGCTAAAAGTATTAAAATAACGCATTGTCATCGTGTTCTGAGCTATTCTAAAAGATTCAAATGTCTAGCTAGTCGGGAAGTTAGTTAAAAATTGATTGCAAGATTTGTTGTACTGGACAAACACGCACACACACACACACAACCAAACAAACAAACAAACAAGAAAACGAGTTAATAAAAGCATGGTAAAAAATAAAGTTAAAACTTCCCCAAGATGGAAATTATATGAAAGGTCAATATGTCTTATTGCATAATGCTTCCCAACAAAGTTATAACAGATGGTCCTCTGGTTTCTCCCAGTCACCCCGTAAAAGGACAAAGCCACCCGTATGTTTGTAAAACTCGATCAAAATAAAGCTTACTGGATGGGCAGAAAACAGGGGGGCGTATTGGCATTTAGAAAAAATAATATTGTTAACAAAGAAAAATGGTCACAACAAATTCGTTGTTTGATATTGTGGCGTCACGGTGAATGGTTAAGGCAAGTCTCTGAGGCGTTGCTAAAAATTACTACTATGGGATCCATAACAAAGCAAAGACAGAGTCCTAAATAAAATGCGAAGCTAGTTTTTAAAACAAAAACTTAACGAGGAAATTTATTTACAAACAAAACAAATTTAAAATTTAAGGTTACAACATATTCAATTTAACTCTGTGCAGATCTACAATGCACGCTCCCAGACCCATACAGTCCCAACACAGGAGCTTAAAAAAAACACGTCCACCAAAGGCGGATTCGGTGCGGCGTCTCTCCCTCAGAAAGGGGGTCGGCAATAGTTGGTGACAGTTTCTTCGTAACGCCGAAACTTTATTACATTCCAGAACCGTTAGGACGACAGCTTTACTGGCTGCATCTGTGAGAAAACGTTTTTTAATCCCCCACGTGTTCAAAACCGGTGGCAACTGGCAAAACTGTCCCTGATAAACACGCAGCTGTGTTTCAAGCACTCTGTGGGGTCTTGGGAAAAAAATAAGACCATACTTCCAGTACGCTACAATATCCTGCCACTAACGGGAAAAAATAGTTTTAAATTATTTATAAATCTTGTAATATTTATGAGAATTAAATTACTATGTAAAGATGTTTATGCGGCATCTAGAAGATTGTGTTTGCCTTCAATTTTTTGAAAAGGAATTCAACGTTAATTACCACACTACAGTTTAAACAATTTTTAAACAACGCGTAGTCTTTGCGAAATTTACCTTAAACAGTATTTCATAATCTGATGATGGATTGAATAGTACACCTATTGATTCTCCTGCTTTATGTAGCTAATTGTGATTTAATTCTACCAAGCCTGTCATACATTAAAAGGTTAGGTCAATATAAATATGAAATGTAATAATAAACAAGTAATATATAAAAAGTCAATTCCTACTTAGGTCAGCAAAGAAAATTTTTATTTTAGTTACTTTTTGGCGGGGAATTGCACTGGTATTGGCTCGATTCTGTGAACACCATTACTGCCGAGAAATTTTTTTTTCTCCAATATAAAACTAAAATTAATTAATTAAATTCAATGAATGAATTAATATTTTAAAAAACTTTATTAACATCAAGTGTCATCCACTAAAAGTTAAAAAAAAATGTATTTGAACTTGAGTGGATGAATAAAAAGTATTTTATTAACGATTGAAAATTCGAACAAGATATATAAAGGGAGAGTGTGAGCTAATAGTAGGAATTGAAAAAAGAGCAAAAAAGAGAAAATAAAGTTTAATTTAAACTGCTTATTTTACAAAAATTTTGAATACAACTATACAAAATATTGTCCAGAGTCCAAGAATTCTGATTTCTAATCCAAAGTAATGACATCGCAGAATTGTTACAAACTCTATCTCTTCAACAATATACCAGCGCAAAACTTTCTAATTAATAAATATGGCAGTTACGAACGGCGTTAGAAGTGCAATTAATATTTTGCACCTTCCCTATCTAACGTCAAATGAACTGCGCATAAATCCACCCCAATTTATTTCAGAAAATATACTAAATTTATTTTAAGTCGGCTACTTACCTCGACCGAATTAATAGAGGTAATTTGAATCTACGAAATGTGACTTCACATTTTAAATTCAGAAACTATGTTACAGAGTTGCGTGATTGATGACGGTCAATTTACATGGAAAGAATCTCCCTTAAAGAGTTCTCTTTGATAAGATGAATGAAATTGTGCTGAATCACGTGAACTTGACTGTTCTTAAATTAGCCTGATAGCCTGGACAGATGTGCACACATGCTCGCTGAGGAAAGTTGTTTAAGCTTTAATTGGGAAGTTAGGCAGAAACTAGGAAAATCCTTAGATACTCCCCCGACTTCATTCTTAAGAAAATGAAAATCGAATAAATATAAGTCAATTTTCCTTAATAAATTTTGAATGACAAATCTCGATTCGACAACTTATTTCCGTCTTTTGATGGGTAAATTTTAATTACTTTTAAATGACGGTTACAGTGCCTATGTCAGTGAAAACTGATGTTTATTAATGTAAGACATGTAAGACTAGCCGTAGAGTAAATGGGAAAATAACATTTATCTCTTTTTCTCTTATATGTATGAAGAAAAATGAAAATATCGCACAATATTTCATAGGTGTTAAAGCATTTCTAAAAGCACTTACTTAATATTTCCGAGCTTTATCTTGTAACAAACACAATATAACAGAGTTTATTTCTTCAACAATTGCGATGTACTTTTATTATTACATGATAATAATTACTTTAATTCTTTAATAATTTATTAATTAATGGGTATAGCAATATTCATAAATACTCGATTATTACATGTATTAATACTTACATATTAGTTATCAAAGTAGTCTCTCTCTCTCTCTCTCTCTCTCTCTCTCTCTCTATATATATATATATATATATATATATATATATATATATATATATATTTATATATATATATATATATATATATATATATGTATATATATATATATATATATATATATATATATATATGTATATATATATATATATATATATATGTATATATATGTATATATATATATGTATATATATATATATATATATATATATATATATATATATGTATATATATATATATATATATATATATATATATGTATATATATATATATATATATGTATATATATATATATATATATATATATATATATATATATAT
Organism: Dolomedes plantarius; assembly: GCA_907164885.2. Classification (NCBI taxonomy): domain Eukaryota; kingdom Metazoa; phylum Arthropoda; class Arachnida; order Araneae; family Dolomedidae; genus Dolomedes; species Dolomedes plantarius. Next base: position 6,257,241 of record OU015497.1, on the reverse strand, counting down.
ATGTATATATATACATATATATATACATATATATATATATATATATATATATATATATATATATATATATATATATATGTATATATATATATATATATATATATATATATGTATATATATATGTATATATATATATATATATATATATATGTATATATATATATATATATATATATATATATATGTATATATATATATATATATATATATATATATATATGTAATATATATATGTATATATATATATATATATATATATATATATATATGTATATATATATATATATATATATATGTATATATATATATATATATATATATATATATTATATATATATATGTATATATATATATATATATATATATATATATATATATATATATATATATATATATATATATATATATATATATATATATATATATATATATATATATTATATATATATATATATATATATATATATATATATATAATCTTGAATATTATTTACGATGTTTACAATGATCATTACTTAAGGCTCGTGCTTATATACTGAGAGAAAAATATCGGGATATTTATAGTATATGATATTTCCCGGGATTCAGAATTTACCATTATAGTCATGACCTATTTAGGATGCTATCTCGACTGCGTGGTAGAACCAAATGCATTTAAGTGTGAAATATCACCACATTTAATTATTATAACCGAGACTAATTGCATTCCTGATTTATTCTTGCAAACATACTTACACGGATACTTATTACAATACATATGTATTTATTCATAAAATAATGTATGGCAAAAATTTATAATTCGAAGGATATTTATTTTATGATTTAAATACACTGCATTCTCAAAAAAAAAGGGTATTATAATCGCTCTTACTAATTTCTCGATTTAGCTTTTGCTTGCATGGCAGCGCAATTTGTCAAGGCGAGCTATCAATAAATCTCCTGTAAGACTTGAGAGCGGTGAGTTCACCTTCCTGTTGTGTACAGTTGATTTATGAGACAAGATAAAAGATTGACTCAGCGTTCGACTTCAGAATATGCCATTCCGGACAGGATCCATAAAATAGTGTTTAATCACAATTTATTCGACTTATCCACCTCATTTTCTTATAAAGGGCCAGAGTTAGCCTAGTGGTAGCGCATTGGGCTTGGGACTGGGTGTGGTCAACTAGAATACAGACCAAATTCATCATGTACATTCGTGTCTAGACCGAAGAGAGGCACGTTAAATGCGTAGACTGGTAAGTCCTTCCACGAAATCAGTGGGTGGGCGGGGATGGTAGGTGTCGCTTCTGGGGGTGCTCGGTCCAAATTGGGATGGCAGTGGCCCAGTTGGCAAGGACATCGGTCCAGTGATCTGAAATTCCCTGGTTCGATACCCGTCGCTGACAAATCCTCCTCCATGTACAGTAATGGCTGCCGGTGCACGAAAAATCTATCGTGGCTGCAGTGTTCTCCAAGTTCTCAAATTTAGTTCTGGAGGTGCGGGGTCAAGTGTACCTGTCTCGTCACTTGACTCGGTTCTAAATTGCGGGACCGGCTTGCAAGGGGTAGTGCTGGCCGCCTATAGGGTGCTCCCTTAAATGGAGAGTTAGTCGTCTCGCGGTGTGAGTTAGGGCGTCCGTTAGTAAAAGTTAGTAAAGTCCGTAAAAGTTAGTAAATTGAGCACTCTGATGGCAAATGATGTTTCTATAAAGTAATTAATCCAAAAGGGGCAGCAAATGATACAAAATGACTGGGTTGTACAGAATTGCAGTATTTTCATTGAATTGATATGCATTTAGATTGCAATGAAAAATAATAACATTTTACATGTTTATCATATAAGTATGAGCTATATGATAAAAGTCTTCTTCTCCAATGCGGCAGACGGTTACTTGGACATTATCCTTGCACATGATGGTTGTCATATGACACCACGGTCTTGCTGGCCACTTTTCTGAGAGCACCGCATAGGTGGACCAGCATTAACCCCCTATGGGTCGGAACCATAATTTTGAACCGAATCAAGTGACGAGACCGGAACACTTGACCCCGCACCTCCAGAGGTAAATTTGAGGACATTGCAGCCACGCCCTATTTTACGTGCCCCGGCCACCATTATAGAACATGGCTGTGGATTTTGTCAGCGACCGGCCTCGAACCCACATTCCTCAGATCACTGGCTCGACGCCTTTGACAACCGGGTCACCGCGCCCATATGATCAAAGTAAAGCTTTTGTTTTTGAAACAACAGGGCGTATCAAAAACGTTTTCATAATAAGCTGGATGCATGCGTATATTTTTCCATTTCTTTTTAATACAGTAAAAAAAAAATCTCATTTACTCATTCTTAAATTTCATATAGACAATTCTCGTGTTTGATTTAATATGTTCAAATAAATACCCTTTCATCTCCCACTTCAGTAAAAACCTTCTGAACAAAAACATAAAAATTAAACGATAATTTGCTTTTACTTCAAGATAAACGTCAAATAATTTCGGTTGTATTCTCAAAAAATATCTCTTCGGAAAGAATACTCAGTCTTATAGATCTTCAACACCATACTTAACATGTTTCAGTAAAAGTTTACTTTAAAAGTTCCTTTAAAATATTCATAATTGTGAGACCGAAAATAATATTTACATTTTATACTAAAATAACAGAATTATGTCTCGCGGTGTTCATAATAAGACGGGAGAACTCCTTGAAAAATTTCCCTCAACCTCTATTACGACAGTTAAAGTATAGAGAATTGCAGTATTGAATTGAAAATTTCAAGAGACACATGGGATAATTAATGCAGGCATGCGAGCTTTATCAAGGAAAACAGCGAGAGAGATCCTTGTTTGGAATTTACGTAAAATATGTGTTGCCACATGCGATTAAATTCAGAATATATAAATAGGGAATAACTTTACTCAAGAGTCTTGTTGACAGAGCCAAGAAAATTTATGCATCACTTAACCCTGCACATTCAGAGATTTATGATACTGGTTCGAGAAAAATTACGGTGAGGCTTGAAATGAACGAAAACTTAGCTTCGGTATTGGGATATGAACACTTCGCCAAATAAGTGGATTTATTTCCCTGGAAAATTAAAGAAACATAACCGAGTTTGCAAAACTCCATTTCCTAATTCCAAGTTGTACTTGCTAACTTATTGTTCGGTTTCGACATAAAAAATTAAACTCCATAAATAGTTTTTATTGCGCGTGTAAACAAATTAAGTCAAAGATAAGCGTAACGAAAATAGCACGAATTAGTTATATATTTATAAGCACATAAATACAAAGAATATGCATTTATGAGTAAACATCTTCCACTAAGCACTAATTGAATCCTACTTTTCTACAATATATTATTAATGATAATTTGCTTCCTTTCAGCGTTATAAATATTTATACAAAATACATATATAATATGACTTCTGCAGAACATTTTTTTCTTACATATACATGGTAAATGTGAGTTATACCTCCGTAAGAAAGGTATTTTTCATCTGCGATTTTATCGTACATCAATGAGCAGTGATAAAAAACAACACGGATTAGTAAAATATTTATATACAAATATTATGAATAATTTAGTATTGGTTTTTGCAGTGCTTTAATTAAGAAAGTCTTTAATTATATATAAACAATGATAATTAGCACTTCTTGCATGATAGCATATATGCGGGTTTACAGCATTAAATGTTTTTGATTGTTTTTAAAGAAAGACGCTTCCTAAAATGTACCAGGTAAATGAGAAGTTAGTAGAAAAACATATTTTACAGTCGCGTAAGTTTAAATAATTTAAATATGCTTGTAAGATTTGCTGAAATTTTTTTCTTGTAACGGAGAAAAGACATAGGATGACAACATGAATTAGAAAGATATAGTTTAAATAAAGAATTGAAAAATTTTCTTTTTCAAAAGTATTTTAATGCCAACACACTTTTCAGTGATATATTACCAATGATTATGAACGTCAAGAGAGCTGTTGTATAAAGCATTACTCCCGTAAAATCTTAGATTGTAATAATTTTTTTTCTCTAAACAATACTAGGTAATTGATCAGTCGAAAAAGCGTTGTTTATGATTGCTGCAACGGCTTGTATTTTCTAGCTCTATAGGCTAGAATTGTTGATTTTCCTTTATATAAGCGAGTAAAAGCATAGCAAAATAAAAAGAATTAGTAAAATTTTTATATATAAAGGAGAATCCAGATAACCAAGTCCTGGTTGCTAATGTGTTTAACTTCAGTCAGAGTTGCTAATAACATATTACTAGGGATACGTAAATTTCGCATAAAAAAATATCGAAATTTTGCAACAAAAAAATACAATATATCGCATTTATTCGCAAAAAAAATGTAAATTCAAAAATTTTGCATTTATTATAAAAAAAATTACAATTTTACTTACTTTGATAGGTAAGTTTCAAAATTCTTAGTTAAAAGGTAACATTATAGTATTTTGAAAAGAAAAGATAAAACCTTTGTGCTCGAGGAATAAACAGGAAATCCAACGTACATGAAGCACGAATAGCAGTAAGATGCAATCATTTTGCATGCGGCCGTTTCGAATCTACAAAGGAGCTTCTTCATCAGTGAAAAACAGCACTGATGCAAAATGATTGCATCTTACTGCTATTTGTGCTTCATGTACGTTGGATTTCCTGCTTATAACATTATAGTAGTCTCCCCATTATGTTCCTCAAGTCTTTGCCTTCTGCCATTAATTACAATGTTGTACATACTAAAATATCTCAGCATCTACTCTGTTAACGGTACTATAGAGGCTTTGTATAGCTTTGTATATCCTTTGCAATGTTAAGCGAACAAGGCACTTTAACCCCCTTTTTTAAAATTTTCTATATTTTACTCTACGTAACAAAATGAGAATAATTAATATTGTTTTTTTACTACATTGAATGCACTTAGAATTCGCAAATAAGTATTTTGGGGAAGAATAAGACCCGCTTATCAAAAAATTCTTCAAAATTGTTAGAATTTTTCAAAAAGCTTCATGCGCCTTATTTTTCTTCTTATTTCATCAGAATTGCTCACGATTGTTTATTACAGTGGTTGTTACAAAATTGTGCAGCATCCTTTGAAACAAATATTTTTTCAGAACAACAGACCATGAAATAAATTAGAAAAATGTGACAAACTTAAAAAATAACAGGCATATTTTAAAAAATATTTTTGACGTTCGATTTACACTCAAAAAAAAAATCAATGCAGAATTATGTTTATATACATATGGTAAACCTATATAAAAAATGAAGGTTTTTTAAATGATATAGGATGTGCATGGAGCATTTTTGAAAGGTTTTTTTTGAAAAACAGGCATTATTCTTCCAAAAATTCCTAATTTTGAATTCTAAGGTCTTAATTTTAGAAAAAAAGAATATTAATTATTCCCATTCTGTACACAGAGTTAAAAATTGAAAATTAAAAAATTCGAAGTTGAAGGTCCCTTATCCCCTTAAGGTAGCAACATTTCGTTGAAATTAAAATCTGTATAACATCTACAGGAATATCTTGGTCGACAACTGTAAATAGCTGAAATATCCTTGACTTTGGCACTCAAGAGACGTTCTTAAATCTACTAAATTTCTCCACTAAACTTGATGGTTGATTTTTAAAGTTGAATCTTTAGGTTCGACTCCGGTAAAGACAAACTGTCCGGGTGAAATTCGGAGCAAATCCGGAGCAAATCGGAGCAAATCGGGAGCAAATCGGAGTAAATCCGGAGCAAATCGGAGCAAATCCGGAACAAATCGGAGCAAATCCGGAGCAAATCGGGAGCAAATCGGAGCAAATCCGGAGCAAATCGGAGCAAATCCGGAACAAATCGGAGCAAATCGGGAGCAAATCGGAGCAAATCGGGAGCAAATCGGAGCAAATCCGGAGCAAATCGGAGCAAATCCGGAGGAGAGTGAGTTTTCTCATTTATTGCTTAAGTAAGACGGATGATCTTACTTAAACAATTAGTAGTAGTTGGTGCCGACAAAACATGATGGCTGGATAGTAAATAAATGCACTAATACACAAATTATTCTCAACACATCATTGCCAAGTGTTGAAAATCATAATAATGCGCAGAAACAAGTTGAAATGCTTAAGCGGCCTCGTGCTTAGTCAGCGTCTAAAGCCAGATTTAAAAATGTCACTCAGCATACGCAGAAAGCAATTTTTTTTAACTGTAAATTATCGCCGATGAAATAGCGCGTAATAAACAATTTCCATCAAGTTCAGTCTTATATTTCACAAACAATTATCATAAAATAAAAATGGCAGAGAGAGATCTAGAGATACTGCTCGGAATAAACGTATTTTGCATTAAAACATTTCACTGAGCATGCGCAGAAACAGTGAGTTTCTAAAGCCAGATTTAAACATGCCATTGAGCATGCCCAGAAATGAATTTTTAACTGCAAATTATCGCTAAATAATAGAAATTGCGGTTACACAAACCAAATTTGACAAATCTACAGATTGTAATCTTTCGTTTAAGACCAAAATGAAGTAAATGGATGCAGTAGTTTTCTTTCACGGACTGCCCAAAAAGTCGGCTTAGCAACTTAAATATGTAGATGTTAATAAATTATCACTATTATTACCTAATTTCGCTTAAAAAGCCGTTTATCACTGAGTTTTCGCCGAATAGCAGTAAAAGATTTATTGTTTCGCATTTCTTTGCTCATATCGGCATATTTCGAATTTATTCGTATCTATTTCGTAAATACGAAAATTACGTATCCTTACATATTACCAATATTTTTTCAAGATAAAGTATTACACGTTCAAAACACTGGTGTTTTAAAAAGTCAATTTTTCCTTTAAAATGTACTGAGTAGTAATAGAGTAGTAATTTATATTTAAAAAATCATCTATCAATAAGATTTTATCAAATAACTGATACATAAAGGAATATTAGCATAAAAACATCATAGAATTTTATAAAACGTCTAAATATAGAAAAATGTAACTTAGTCTTGATGATTTCAATTTTTTAACTGTTTTCATTCGAACGTGCATTTTAATCTATTTAAGTAAAACAGTTCCGTAACTGACTGACTGACTGACTGACATACAACGCACAGACCAAACCGTTGGACCTAAAGAGGTGAAATTTTGCATGGCGATTCTTCTTATAGTGTAGGGGTGCACGGAGAGAGATTTTTGAAAAATTCTTCTTAGATTTTTTAAAAATTAAATTTTTAAGCTGTTTTAGCAACTTTTTTAAGTTTGCATTTAAAATAATAACTTGAGGGTTATAAAATTTATATCACGAGAAAGATCATAAAAATTCCTTTAAAATGAGATCTTCGAATCTGTACCTCTATTTTCTGATATTTGGGGAATTTTTAAAGATTAATTTTTAGAATTTAATTTACTGAATGCCGATCACGTGATTTCTTTTTCTGGTACTTTAACTAAATTTATCGTCACGTGCATAACAACTAAATAGACAAAAAAAAATTTTTCTTGCTAATGCGGCAGACGATTGGACATTATTTTGTCTATAAAAAATCCTTTACGATTTTTTTATAAATATATATTTTTTTTCTACATCAATTGTATATATTGATCGTCGTATTTATTATAAATATATATATATATATATATATATATATATATATATTTATTTTTTGGCATTAATTGCATACATTGACCGTTGTTTTTACTTTGAATATGCTCCGTAGCGAAGTGCGGGTTTTCAGCTAGTTTATATATAAACCAATAAGTTTTCCTCGCGTATTTAGAATATAAATCTTTGAATGCGAAGAACATCGGTTTTGAAGTAGATCAATATCTATCCAAAATATTTTTGGCAAATGATTTCTACATCTACAGATAAAGTCATTTTATTAGTGTGGGAGGAGACTATAAAACTTGAAAATCTACATTTATTACTGTACTACTTGATACAGAATTAATGACACTGACTGACACATATTAGAATTTCAGGACGCTTTAAGTGCTTCAACTTAGAATATCATTTGTTAGAATATCATTGGAGTTATCGGTAATATTATATCTTATGTACCGCCAAATAAAAGCTACAAATGCAATAATAAATTGTACAATGTTTATTTGAGTTTATATTTTAAGAGGAGTTTTAAAAAGCAAGGTATATTATTTTACCACTTTTCCCCACTTTTTGTTTTTTGGTCTTAACCAAATAAGCATGTGTGTTTTGTATATGCTTAAGATACATGACTTATATTTGATAATTTAACATGGGTGATTTATATATTGTAGATATTTGATAATTTAACATTGGTTTTTGTGCAAGCTTTACTGCTTGTTTTAGTAAAGTTAAAACAATTTAAGAACGTTAAATATTTCTTTTAAAATATTAAATTGAAACATAATGATTTTTACAAATGATGGTGGTAAAAGTAATTTTTCTTACAGAAGTCCAAGCTTTTATCCATAAACATTTAAGAAATATTTAGGACAACTAATATCAGTTATGCTTAGGTGAAAATAACATATTTCTTCCTTTAACCACAGAGAAAAGAACCTCAAAATATGTATTGATTTCACACCTAAATTTTTAATACTTAAAAAATATCGGTTTAGCTTATTAACTCTAAAATGTTATATTTTATTTATTTTTACAATTATTGAATGTGAATCCAAAATTGTACAACTTAAACTTATTGGGACAATCTTACAGTTACAAATAAATAATTTATTATAAAAATTACATTTTAATAAGATTTGAAACTTTTATGAATCAGTTGGGACCTTCTTTTAGAACGATTATAGAAAATTACTCGGAAAAATTTGTTTTATTCTGCCCTAGTAATAATATGTTTCCTTTCCTTTAGTAATGAATGAACTTCAACACGTGCATAATTTGAACCGAATAGACAAATATAGTGCATGGATGAGACATAGGGAAAAAAATGGAAGAGATAGTTTCAAATTTTAGCAAAATTAACGCGCCGTAATAATTATGAATTTATGACTTAGAATCTCTTTCGAAATTGTTTTCGTAGGGATGTTCATTTACTTACTTAATATACGTTACTTTTGCTTTTTTAGGGAATAATGTCACCTTTAACTTGCCCAATAGTATAACATTTTTCTGCATATTACATAATTTCTTTCTGAAGAGCCAGAAAAACTGCTACAACTGCCTAATATCGTGTAGGGCCACCAGAAATACCGCAATATGACATGGCAGTGACTCCACTAACGTCTGAAGGTATCCTGGAGGCAATTCACACTATCAATCCTGCAGGGTAGTCCACAAATCCATAGAAGTGAGAGGGGGTGGAGATCTCCTCTGAACAGATTACTTTTTTTATTTTTACTCAAGGCGCAAAGGTCCGATGTGGACAGGGCCGCTGATACCCATCTCCGCTTTCTTGACCTTAGGGCTTGGGGTGCCATACAGCATATTTCTCAGTCAGGTGGTCAACCTGACGTGGGGCCCCCAGAGTTTAGTTCCCAAGCATGCTTGGTCCTCGTTTTATCGACCCACTCAAGGGATGAAAGGCTGAGTCGACCTTGCCCAGTCCCAGGGTCGAACCCTGGACCTGTGGGATGGCAGCTTGACGCTTTTAACCACTACGCCACCGGGTTTCACCTCTGAACAGATATGCTCAATAATTTCATGGTCTGGAGATTTATGTGAACAATGGAAGTGTCTAAATTCAGAATAGTGATTATGGAGCTAATCGGTTACAATTCTCTACATGGCTACATGGGGGTATCGCATTGTCCTTCTGGAATTGTCCAAATCCGTCGAAATGCACAATGGACATGAATCTGCGTAGATGATCGGACATGATGCTTATGAACCCGTCACCTATCGGAGTCGTCTCTAGAGGAATCAGGGGTTCCCTATCACGCAAATTGCACACGCCCCTTACCATCACAGGAGCTCCACCAGTTTTAACAGTCCCCGGTTGACATGTACGGTCCATGGATTCATTAGGTTATCTCCATACCCGTACACATCCATCCGCCCGATACAATTGGAAACGAGATTCGTCAAACTCCGCAATGTGTTTCCAGTCATTAACTGTGTTAGCGGGCCTAGGCGAGGCGTAAATCTTTGTGCCGTTTGAACGTTTTTTAAGCTAGGTGACAACCTACGGTTATAACATAGATTCGTCCAAACAGACACGGCTAGCGTCTATTCAATTTTTGACGGTAGAAGGTGAAGCCGACATTAATCGTCGTAAGAAGAATGAGTATGGGAATGAGGTCTGTTACTTTGTACAATATTCAGATGGTTTAGGGAATTCCGTAGAGGACCTGTGACTACGGGATATGCTGAGACCTACTCAATCATGGCTCGGCCATCACCATGGAATCGGTTGCTGCTTACACAAGATTTGATGCGGTGCTTCCGTTGGGATGTCCTCGACTATCCCCTATAGAACCGACATCTCGCCCTGTGACAACCACATCTTATGTCCACTGAGAAAGGCTGCCGGTTTGCTAATGATGCAGAGATCCGAATCAAGACTGGATCTGAAGACAACCGTGCACGTTCCTCACTCAGGGTATTCAAAATCTAGTGAAGCATTGGAGATTCTGCTTCAACCGGGGAGGCAATTGTTTGTAGAGCTCATGCATCACTATTATGCCCTCTATTTTCACGTATTCCAAACAATAAACTTTTAAGAAAACCCCAAAAAGTCTCACTTTCATTTTGGGCCACCCTTAGACAACTCTGCAGGATGTTTTTAACTTACTATTCGTCCCTGTACCGTTATATTCTGTGACCACTCTGTTTGGGGCCATGGAAAGATGTAATATAACCGTGTGTGTGTATGTATATATATATATATATACAGTCGAACCTCCATATATCGAACTTCCACATATCGAAATTTTCTATATATCGAACTCTTAGCAAATATCCATGTTCATTACATAGAAAAATTGTTTCTATATATCGAAAAAATCTCTATATATCGAAATTTTTTTCAAGACAAATTGGGAGATTTTATTCCACTTTAGAATAAAATCTCCCGATTTTTGGCATTTGAAACAATATATCGTGGACTTCAATTCACGGAAAATGTCCCTGATTAAGTATTTAGTGGACTGAATAAATACGAACATTTCTTTGAACTTTCCGCAAAACTGGCTGTTCAGCAAGATATTCGTAGTTTTTTTTTAAAGAATGTGAGTGTGATCATTGTAACCACTGACTGGATTATTGTTTTTTTAAAGGTATACAGTACTCAATAAATATTTCATATTAATTCATTTTTTAGTTATTAACTTTCATTTAATGGGATTCGCATATAAATTAGAAATGGAGTTTCGTATACGTCAATTCTATATATCGAATTTTTTTCCGGTAATTTGCTACTTCGATATATGGAGGTTCGACTGTATATATATATATTGAAGAAAATTCAAGTAATATTAATCCAAGAACTTAAGAAATATTAAATTACCAAGAATCCAAGCGTCAGGCTTTTATTCGTTCAAGAGTCCAACAACAATTACACACGCTTCACGCACATTACTTCAGAATAGCCAATGAAATGTGATATTTCATAAATTAATTTCCATGTTACGAAAGTCTAATTTTTGACCTTACGTTTTGTTTATTATTATGTGTGAAATTTCATTTTTATAAATCATTTATTATACATAGCATGTATAATGTATAAAATTTCATTCATTTTTAAAGAATATGAAAAAATTTTTTTGTTAAAACGCCGTGTTTTTATAAATCAATCTCCAACACTGTGTATATATATATATATATATATATATATATAGAAGACTAGCTGAAAACCCGCGCTTCGCTACGGAGTACATTCAAATTAAATACAACGGTCAACGTATGCAATTTATGCCAAAAAATAAATATATATATTTATAGTAAATGCGATGATCAATGTATACAATTGATGTAAAATATATATCTATCTATATATATATATTTATAAAAAAAATCGTAAAGGATATGCATTTTTTTTTGGATAATATCCAATCGTCTGCTGCATTAGAAAGAGAAAAAAATATTTTTTTTTGTCTATTTAGTTGTTACGCACGTGACGATAAATTTATTGAAAGTACCAGAAAATTGAAATCACGTGATCGGCATTTAATAAATTAAATTCTAAAAATTAATCTTTAAAAATTCACCAAAAATCAGGAAATGGATGTAAAAATTCGAAAAAAATTTCATTTTGAAGGAATTTTTAGGATCTTTCTCGTGATATAAATTTTATAACCCTCAATGTATTATTTTAAATACAAACGTAAAAATAGTTTAAAAAACAGCTTAAAAATTTAATTTAAAAAAATGTAAGAAGAATTTTTGAAAAATCTTTCTTAGTGCACCCCTACACTATTAGAAGAATCGCCATGCAAAATGTCAGCCCTTTAGGTCCAGCTGTTTGGTCTGTGCGTTGTATGTCAGTCAGTGAATGAATGAGTCAGTTACGGAACTATTATTTATATATAGATTTGGAACCAAAGTTTGATGCAGCTTCCCCGACTGTACATAAAGGTCATTCAAGAACGCTTGGCAACCGTTATATGTGTTCTTTGATAATGTAGAGGTGAATTATTTTTTAAGCATAAAAGTTTCCATTGCCTAATATATGAGGGCACAATGTACCCTCGTGGGAGCTCTTTGGGCTTGGGTTGCTGGGTTCGAAGGCCGACGAACGCAATGAGGTCAGTAGGAGAAGGTACAATCTCCTAGATGTCTCTCTTGGGCTCGCTCGGTCAAAATTCAGGTGGCACCTGGCTCAATCGGATTCCGACCTTTGTAGTGCCACTACACTGTAAACCGGAACCGCAAACCTAATGGATCTGGCAGGTATACTCCGGCCAGAGGTTATAAGTAGCAACAACAAGAACAACATAGAGAAATGAATGTTGCATGTAAAGTGTATTTCATTTAACAATCATAATGTGTCAACAGTTGATAGCGTCCCAGAATGATATGTATGTCCATAGAGCTATTTAAATAGGGCTATTATTCCCAGCTTTTATTTCAACAAATCGAAAATATTTTTAAGAGACGTAAGTTCTACCAGATACTTAACGAAGTGCGTGCATCTTTGAGTATAGCTCTCGGCGAATATCTTCTCGGGGGAAATTATTTGATGGTTTCAAAATATACAGAATGTCGTTTTGAGATTTTACTTGAATGCAATTTGCATTTTCAAGTCTGGATTCATTGTTTAATGTAAGTTGACATTTAAACTTGAATAGTAATATATTGCATATCATACTCAGCCTGTGAAATTAGTCGTGATATATTTATCATAAACTTGCATATAAAAGCATATTCTTGAATGTATTCGTGCAAAATATATTATTTTGAAGCTTTTGATATGTATAAATTCCATATTATAGTTTCTTAGATACCAATTACATTTTCTAAACGGCTGAATAGAAAAAGAAATAAGGGGACGACAAAATATCAGAGAAATATGAAACATGGAAGGAGAGAATATCTTGCATTTCGTTTCTGATATACCCAATGTCTGATTTCTGCATTTCTTTTTTGTCACATAAATATATCCGAGTGTGTAAGAGAGACTGGCAAATTTAGATTATGTTAAACACTTCATGTGATAAGATATAATCAACCTTGACTTATTATAAAACGTAGCAGGTATTTGTAATATTTTTCTTAACTTAAAAAGAAAATCATTTATTAAAAATTATCAACAAAATTAAATATATTTCAAACGCAAAGACTTGCCCTTTGCAAACGAATAGCGTTAATAAGAATATAATGAAATAACCTTTAAACGACGAGTATAATATTATAATAAAGATGAAGTCATATAATTATGGAATAATTGTTGTGTTTATACTGTTTTATTATTGTATTATTTATATTTCAAACGCAAAGACTTGCCCTTTGCAGACGAAACGCGTTAATAAGAATGTAATTAAATAACCTTTAAACGACGAGTAATATACTATAATAAAGATGAAGTCATCTAATTATGGAATAATTGTTGTGTTTATACCGTTTTATTATTTTTATATAGACCATAACTTTTTTACTTTATAAATAATTTTCTGTAAGACTTGTTGATATTTCTTATAAAATATCTATATATATTTTCGGGATAAAAAATACTATGTTATTACATTAACCGTGTTGTTATAATTTAATTATTAAAACTGTCGGCAGATAAATTTTGCTTCGTAGAAAGGCTGTCACAGTAAATGGGGTATAACTTGTTAATTTAGTTTTTTTAGAAGAAGAACATGCATAAAATGAAAAGCAACTAAGGAAACAATGGTGAAATGTAATGCACCATATTAAAACTTAATCAATAATTTAAGCATTTTTTTTACCCAATGGATGCCGATTTCATGAATTTATTTTAGCACTATCCAAAAAGTTCAGATTTTTCTCCAAGGGTATTGCGGTATTCAGTTTTTGGGTCCTTATAACAAGAGCTTTTTTTTCCCTTTCTAAATTTTCACTTGGAAAAAAAAATTCCCTAGGCGGTGTTTCAGACTTGAAGTTTATTTTTAAACTAACGAAACAATTTGCATGTTTCTAGGCACTTCTAAAAATTTTAAAAAGAATAATTCATGGAAAAGCTGACGGTAGAAAAATGATATTAGTAAAAATTGCATGCTGTGCTCTTCAACGACTGAAAGGTAACCATGTATGTTGGCATTAATTCCTTAGAGGGGGGGGAAGTGAAAAAAAAAGTTTGAAAAATTTTTCGCTTCAGTTATTATGATACTTTAATCTTTTCAGCACAAATTTTGAAAGTTTTTTTTTCTCCTTTTCTAGTGATAAAATGATTATCCAATGCAATCATTTTATATTTTATAATGCGTGCAATATGACTTTTTTAAAGGCAAAAGTTTTTTTTTTTTTTTTGCAATTTTGAAAAGAGTATCTGTTAAATTCTGTAGAAGATCGAGGTGATGAAAAAATAAAAATAAAAAGTGAAAATATTGGGGGAGCAATTATGTAAGATAAACATTCTTAAATTTATGCAATAAAATTATGTAATACACATTGCTGCCACCTTTATTTTGGGATAGTATTCACAAGCCCTTTTCATTACGGGTCAGGCCACTAGTTTTGAATGACAGGAGTCGTAAGTTCAAATCCTAATCCAAGCATAGGGTTATTTCAATTTTCCCTAAGTCTTTCTGTGTGTTTTAGACGTTTCCTAACACATCTTACATTTCAGAGGTTTCCTAAAACAATTCATCGAGGCATCGGTTTTGATTTGTTCTATTTCGAAATTGGCCCCCAAACCCCAAAAGTTTCGGATCGGAATTTTGGATAATAAAAAATGTAGAGATTTACGTTTCTATATTGACCGTGAGACCGCATGCGATTAAAATACGATAAATTTTACAGCGAAGTTGGTGGTTTGTAGTAGGATCAGAGAAGAAACGGTTCATTTGTAGCAATTGTTTATTTGTCAAATAACAATGGTGCGTAAGGATAATACACAACCAATTACAAAACGCCTTTGGCCACAATATTGGAGGTGAAGCATAAGACAAAACAGGGGAACATGAGATATGTGCACGTCAAAACACCTTTGTAGGCAATATGAAAAGTTAAATATGACAGAAACTAGTGGAAAATGTGATATTTACATTACAAAACCTCTTTGTGCACACTATCTGACCGTGCGTTTCGACGCATCCAGGGAAAAAAAACTTTAAGGCCAACAGTAAATTTTTCACTTCGATTTTCAAACAAACTATACAATGTGTCATTCTGAATTAACAATTCGTCAGAAGCGCGGAGAACTTAATCTTTAAAATAGTACCTCTTTTATCGATTTTCATTAACCGTCAAACAGGCCCATGAATTTGTTGCCACTATCAGGAATATCGGTCAAATTGACCTAAAAAGCTGTTATTTTTGCGTTATTACGATGAAACTTCATGTTGATATTGTGCACAGGGTTGTTTGATTTATATTAGTGATTTATAGCGAGGGAAAAAATCATCTACACTTATTTATTCAATTTAATTTAATTTATTTTGATCTGGTATCTACATCATCAAATCGTAGGGTTCTTAAAAGAATTGCGCAATGTTTATCAGACACAGTTGCTCGAAAAATTAGCCTGCCAGTGATTGAGGTAGAGAAGAGTGATGTCAAGGCTTCACAGGATACTTTAAAAATCGCACAGAACACTGAAATCCCTGTCAGGTCCGGTAGGCCTGTTATTGCTCAGTGGCAATAGCAGTCCTTAGGTCATTTTGACTGCCATACTTTTACAAAATTGCAACTTACTGGCAAATGGCGACCATTTGTGAAACCCTGATGTGCTCTCCCTGATGTCAGAGGAACTGACTGAGGATGTCAAAGCCAGCCAAGCGTTCACGTCTCTCCCCACTCATGCCCCACCCCTTAGTTCCACCGCTGCCGGTCATAATGACCGGTGGGCCGGTTTGAGGGTTAATTATGAAGGGAGAGAAAGGGGTCGTCACAAAAAATCACCAGCTAGAAATAATATATATGGTTTTTCCATGCAAAAAGAATAATGTACACCTACGCGGGTGTTGCCAGTGTAAAGAAACTCATTAATAAAATTACAGAATGATAAGAAAAGGAAACGATTTTTAAATATAAAAGTTCAGTGCGATTGATAATAGTAAAATAAAAAAAGCTAGCGTACTCCATCAAGAAAAACTTTTTATAGTGTTATACTTCGATTTTCAAACAAATAATAAGATGTGTAATTCTAAATTAACAATTCGCACGAAGAGGAGATGTTAATCTTTAAAATGGTATCTCATTTATCGATTTTGGTTAAATATGAAGGGAGAAAAAGGTATAAAACAAAATAAAAACACGTTTTAGAAATAATATATATAGATACTTACATACAGACGTTTTTTCTTCAATACCCTGTTCGACTTGGATAAAGGGTTTTTGGATTGGGACGTTTAAAATGAGCTATATGATTGAAAAAAATATTTGGTAAAATCTTTATCGATTGTGATAAGGTTCTGTCGTTTGTTTGGTTTGAGGGTCTGTAAGTCAAATCTTCAGTTGGAAAATATCGGACAGTAAAAATAATTCATTTTGCATGGAATAAAAGGAAATATTGATAAAAATATTGATTTATTTGAAATTTATAATTTTCCTGGCTTTACGAGTACTCGACCATTCAAATTCAGATATATATATATATATATATATCTGTGTGTGTGTGTGTGTGTCAAAACATAACTGAACTGTCAAAATATAGTTGAGAAGTACGGGGAAAGAGGGTTTAAAATAATAAGAATCTAACATTTCATTTACAAAGCGCGCGTATTTTTCAGTGGGGAATCATCCTTTAAAAGCGACTTTGAGCGGAAAGCGAAGAATTCTAGGCGATTTCTAGGCGAAGATTTATTTTTAGAAAGGTACAGGTCTTTGGGCGCGAAGTTAAATTGTACGATCAGCAATTCTAAGGGTCCAGATGACCAAGGTTGAGGTCTGCACATGCTCCGTGCAGCAGAAGCTCGGAGGAAATTAAGTTTTGGCAGTAGATTGCGTGCGATTTTCGTTGAGAGCGGAAGCTCGCGGCAGTGGTGCCTTGTAGGTCGACAAAATGGCTACGTGAAATAGATTACCCTGGAGCGTAGTTACTTCAAGAACGCAATAAATAAGGATTAAAAAGTAGTTGAATTTCTTGGAAACCATTCCCTTCCATTCGCCCAACTAATAAAAGGATATGACGACTGCAGGAATAATATTTAATCACGGGAGCAAAACATGCTCCGTGTCATATATATATATATATATATATATATATATATATATATATATATATATATATATATATATATATATATATATATATATATATATATTTAAATTTAAACAAGAATAAATTGCTCTTTTTCTCTTTCAGGGGAAAAAAGGATTGTATATGTTTATACAGTCTAACTCCGTTATAACGAACTTCAAGAGACCAAAGGTTTTGTTCGCTTTATCCGGGGGTTTGCTCCGAATCGTTAAGAAAAATGCTAGAGTTCACCAAATGTATAACTCATTATTTGCAAGTGTATTCAATAATGATGTATTAAAAAAATGGTAATATCAATTAAAAATGATAATTAATGAATGAAATCGACTAAAATCGATTACATTAAACTGCCACAATACTAATTAAATTACGTATAATAGGAAAATGACGGGACCAAAATTTTCGTTCGTTATATACCGGGTTCGCTATAATGGGGTTCGACTGTAATGTATTTATGAATTTTAGACTAAAAAAATAATAACAGAAGGCCTCGTGTAGTTACGATTAATGCCATTATTATGGCAGAAATATAACTCGCGCGAGTGGTATGTTTGACTAATTACTCTGTAAGGATGCTAACGTTGAAAGTCTATAGCCTTTACTAGTGGGAATTTAATTAGACTGTGTTTGGAATATATTTCCATTGTATCCAGTCAGCAATAGTTCCAGCAAATCTAAGGGATTATTCAAGTTTCCTTAACGCTGTAAATTATTCTGGGAACAGTACATAAAATTGTGACGATTTATTTATGTAAATTGTCTTATTTTACAACGTGTTCGCGAAATTTTTCTGTACAGTAATGCTAAATTTATGCATTTGCATTTTGAGAATCGTCAAGGACATTATATAAAACACATTTTAAATAAAAATGGGTATGAAATTTTAAGGTTATACCTAGGGAGAGGGTCAAAGTGCACCCGGACAAACATTAAATTTTTCATATATTATCCATGATTTAACCAATGCATGAATAAAAAATGACCTTTAGTTATGTCTTTTGGTTATTCGTTGGGGGTACCTCCTGGAATTTATTTATTTTCTTTTTACATTACTTCGTATATTTTTGTATAGAGAATTGTTTTAAGTCACTAAAACCAGTTTAGGGCATTTCAATTTTGATATGGGTGTTAGCTATTAATTTAACATATAATTATATACCGAACGGTTATATAGTTTCAGTTCTTCATTACAACATATTTTGTTTGAAGCTATCTTGACATAGTCATATTATACTCACAGAGAGTATAATATATACTTAATATATATATATATATATATATATATATATACATATATATATATATATACTCTCTGTGATATATACTTAACTATTTGAAGATACTTAACTATTTTGAAGAATAATTCCTTCCTTCATAAAATTGTAAAATTTTATCTAAATTATAGGTCAATCCTGAAAATCAATATCTGAAGTTACTGTCGTACGAAATGCTTTCATAATAGCAATTCAGTGGTTTATAAGGCTCCCCTTTCAGGAAATTTGAACCTTTAAATTTTGTTTAATTATGGATGCTTATATTGGTAAATGCACTGAATCGCTTTAATTAGTGATGTTAAAGAAGTCTGTTAACTGCAGTTATATTTCGCAAAAATGTTATAAATTTTCTTACTCGTGTTATTTTAAGCCCAAAGTTGGTCCGACTACTCTCGTGAATCTATATTAATAAAGAGTGGTGTTTGTCGATATCACGTGAGTGTAACGCAACCGGGCGGACCAATCCTCGAAAAAAATGGCCGACAAATATACAGGAATCGGTGTATTTTTTTCTCATGAAAGTATATAAATGTTACATATTTGGAAAGAGCTTCGAAAACTGATAATTGTTTCTGCCTACACTTATTCTGTTAATTCAATAGTTTTAGAGATATTTGGATTCTAATGAAGCGTCATCGCTCTTTGACGATGTAAACAAAAGGTGATTCGTTCACAGCGTGATTCTCACTAAAAAATGAATCATTCTAAATATATCCTGTAAAAGGTTAAAGTCTCGACACATTATTATGTAATTTGCAAATATTCAAAGTGTCACTGGGAAGACAGAAAGACTCAAAAGTGATATAATCCATACTAGTATCTAGAGTTACTAAACATACATGACTAACCATTTTATTGGCCACTGCTATGCAAATTCTTTCTTGACGATTAATAATCAGTTTTAAAAACAAGAATCTTGATTTCTTCCTTTTGTATCTATTGTGTTTTTAAAGATGATTTGTAACATAAGTAAGTACAAATACACAATTGAAAATTACAGTCGTTCAAGCGAAACTGATTTAAAAGTTTTAAATTTTTATAGGAATTACCCATAAAAGGTCGGCCCAAACGGAATTCTGACTTGTTCGAGCTGCAGTGGTTAAGGTATGTGCCTACCTTTTGGACCCTTTTTTTGAAAAATACGAAATTTTTATGAAATACAGGTTTTTTAGTTATAACAGGGAACAAAATTATGAATTAAAAAAAATTATAGAATTTTCATTAACTTTTTAAATTTAGGCAATTTTTAGTCAAATTTTAGTAAAAATTAGCGTTTACGCCAAATCTTCTAAAACAAAATCTAACCAATGTATTTCACTTTTTTTTCCAGCAATATATTAGTAAATCGCTTACCTGTTTTATGAAGTAAAATATTTGCAATACCTCTTAAACTTACTAACATATACCAAATTTTGTATACACAGCAAGATTTTTTTTAAAAATTTCATATATTTTTCAACAAAAATAGCTCTTAAATTAATAAATACATACTTACAAGTTATATTTTAGTTCATAACATGAACTAAATATAAAATAATATATATTCATATATTTTAGTTCATAACATTATTCCCTAGAGGAGCAAAACCTTGTGACAAAATTTTATTTCGATATCTTAGAAATCTTTTAAGAAATGAGATTTATGGTAAACGTAAAAAATGAAAAATGCAGTTTTCCAGAAAACGCAAATAAAGATTTTAATGTAGCACAAAAAATTATGTATAAACTGTACAACCTCAAAATTCACCATGTTTGTAAGTCAAGCCTTCCGTGGCTTCATTTTTAATTAATTTTTATTTTCTTTCAGATTTTAGAATTTTTCTGGATGTTTTTGTAGTTTGCAGAATTTGTCACCTCGATTTCTTTATTCGCTCAATGTCGATTTTCCATGTACTTTTTCAACATTTCTGGTTCAGTTTTTATATTTAAATAATTGAAAACAGGTACGAGACCCATAAAACTTGAATTAAACAGTAACACTGCAATAGTAGAAGCCCCTAATAACAATGTTTGCAGTTGAACAAAATTTTCTTTAGGCAAAATATTCCACAAAAAAATTGTTATATGATTCATTATTGTTTTGAGTCATGCCATGAACATTCATTTTTAGTACCTTCTGATCGTACAGTTCTAAGTAAGCTGGTTTTATAATTTTGATAATTGTATCTGGAAGTCCTGGAGATTTTTCCGAAAAACTGCTTTCCATGATGCAATGCTTGCTTGTATTTACACCAACTTTCGGGGCCCTCAGGGCACTGTCCATGCATCAACTTTTCATTGATTGAGCAACAATGAAAAAAGCAGCTAAAGTTGCTGATTACATATTTTGAAGATTTCCAACATTGCTACTTATTGCAATCCCATAATAGTTCTGTAGTTTGTCTATAAAGTTATCATTTATTTTACCCTTTCCACCAAGTCCTTTAATGGTCTTAAAACTATAAAAAGTAAATAGAGGAAACCTAATTCTACATTAGGAATGGAAAATGAGCATGGAAATTGTTTAAAAGTAAAGAAATAGCTGTAAAAATTTTTTTTTGTATTTCCGTAGCCCTTTAAAAGGTCACTTCCAGTTTCAGAAAGTTCATTTCCGGTTAATAATTTGGGCTAGAACTATGCTTCTAATTATCGCTGAACCAAAAGTAAAGCATTTTTGGAATCCTAAATGTTTGAACTTTAATTTAAAATAATAAAAAAAAAATTCGAAATTTTTCGAAAAAACACCGATTTGAGGGTAGGCACATACCTTAAATACCCAGCTATTTTCGTTTACGCCAGTAGAGGACGTTGTGTGTTACGAAACAAAGCTGTTATCGTCGGAAAGTTTCAGTGTCGTTTGAAAGAGTTTAAGCAAGGTGACTGCGCATGGTCGTGACATGGATTTGTCTAAACAGACCCTTGAGAGATTCTATTCAATTTTTAACGACACAAGGTGTTAGTGAAGCAGAAATTTATCTTCGTAAGAGGGTTGTGTATAAGCATTAGTGGCTCTCACAGTACACCGTATTCAGATGGCTTAGGAAATTTCGCGATGGACGTGCGAACACGGGACATGCCAAAACCTGCTCAAGCACACTTATTCCATCACCATGGAATCGACTGTCGTTGACAACATTTGCCGCGGTGCTCTCGCTGAGAGGTCCTCGACCCCTCCTCCCCTACAGCCCCGACCTATCACCCTGCAAATACTACATCTTCAGCCCACTTTAAGAGGCCTTCAAGGGACACTGGTTTGTTAACTGTGTAGAGGTCTGGATTATAGTTCAAGACTGTTTCCGCAGATAACCGCGGACGTACTTTCCTCGGGGTAGCCAAAATCTAGTAACAGCTTAAACCCTTGCTAGAACCGACAAGACGGCTATGTATAGTGAATCTGTATTGATAAAGCAAGGTTGGATTCTGTCTGTCGGTCACACCTCCGGGTGTCCATGTTATATGTGTGCTGCGTCGAAACGAATCTATAAAACTTACAACTATTAAATCTGGCACACGGGTAGTGAAGATTCTGAACACGTGCACCTCGAAGCCCGAATTTTTAAATTTTATTACCGTTAATTTTTAATTAATAAAAAACCAACAATTGTGAAGGGTGACAACAGTAAGCTGTTACATTTCCGAAAATCACCCCTCTTGATATGGCGCGATTTCGGCGGCCATTTTGGTCAAAAATCAGTGTATTTTTTTTCTCATGAAAGTACATAAATCTTACATATTTGTAAAGAGCTTTGAAAATGGATAGTTATTTCTGCTTACAGATATTATGTTACTTTAATAGTTTTACAGATATTTTAATTCTAAAAGCAGACTCCACCGCTATCCGATATATATCCGTAAATAAAGCGTGAATCACAGACATTTCGAAGAATTATCGTTGATTCTTCGAAGAATTAATCGCATTTGTTATTATTTCTTAAAATAAATTGTTGCATTTATTATGTTATCGTTCATTTGTATGAGCACCTCGAAGCCCGAACTTTAAATTTTATTCTAGAAAATTTTTATTCAATTTTTATGCAATATTTGGTTCTATTTGCGCCAAGATTCGCTAGATGGCGCCACGAGAGTGATACATTATGAGCTGTATCGAGTGTGACACATACATAGCGCCATTTATTGTTGTACCACAAAATTTAAATACCTTTATTCGTTGTTTTTTAGTGTTTCCATTCTCTGACAGTGATTGCTGAAGGGAGCGAGTTCCTAAACCGACCGGCTAGACGGGCGAAGCACGGCTAGTATGTAATATATGTATGAGTGTTACTTCCTGTATGTTCACACATTCCAAACAATAAACCATTACAAATGAAACCAAAAGTCTCACTCTCATTTGGGTCCCTTATATTATTTGAACCTATGACAGGTGGGAGGCATAATAGTGCTATAACTATTTACCTTTCCAAAATCTTCGGAAACTCTTTGAAATATTCGAAAATTTCTGTAAAACAGATATTTGAAAAAATATTTAAGGATGTCTTATAATCATTAGAATAAGACAGGTATCTCGCTCGCTGTCGTATGCCTCTGTTGTTGTTGTAGCTGATGCCCCTTGACCGACATGTAACATCAGGTCAAGTCCCGAAGGCTATGGGCGATGAAGGTGCGGCTCCGGTTTTTAATAGCACCGCAAGGGTCGGAGTCCGACTTGGCTAAATGACCGGTCCCGTA
Source organism: Dolomedes plantarius (assembly GCA_907164885.2). Lineage (NCBI taxonomy): Eukaryota > Metazoa > Arthropoda > Arachnida > Araneae > Dolomedidae > Dolomedes > Dolomedes plantarius. Next base: position 6,233,581 of record OU015497.1, on the reverse strand, counting down.
ATTTTGAACCGAGCCAAGTGACGAGACCGGAACACTTGACCCCGCACCTCCAGAGGTAAATTTGAGAACATGGAGAACATTGTAGCCACGCCCTATTTTACGTGCCCCAGCCACCATTAGTGAACACGGCGGTAGATTTGCGGCGACGAGCCTCGAACCAGGGACGTTCAGATCACTGGCCCGCTGCTCTTGCCAACCGGGCTACCGCGCCCCACTGTGCGGTGTGGCTCCGGTTTTACAAACTTCCATTGGCCACCACAAAGGTCGCAACCGATTTCTGTCCTGGTTCAGATACCACTATTTATATACCTCCAGGGTAGATATCTGAAGGGGCTCGTGCCCTTCTCCTAATCTCACTGAAGGAATTTTCGTCTTACAGATGAAACGTTCCCATACCCGGTATGGACACGAGAACATTCCGTGGCTCTTTACGGAATTCGAATTGAGCACCCTCTCTGCCGAATTAATAAGACCGGTAATGTAATATATTGGCATTACGAGTATCTTAATCATATCTCCTTTTTATGAAAATCTGCCAACCGCAGAATCGAGCTCCTACGTACAGGATACAACTATTCTAAAATATATTAATAAATATATTACGCATAAGTCACATTCAGTCGAATGTGTATCGAGACTGACAGCAGCCTTATTTCTTTTAACATGAAATATTCATTTTTTTAAACTTAAAACTCACGGTGCAACAGTCCGATGTGGACCAGGGCCGGCGGTACCCATCTCCGCTTTCGTAACCGTGGGCCTGGGGTGCCATACAGCATATGTCTCAGTCAGGTGGTCAACCTGACGTGGGAACCCTAGAGTTTAGTTCCCAAGCATGCTGGGTCCTCATTTTATCAACCCACTGAAGGGATGAAAAGCTGAGTCGACCTTGCCCAATCACAGGGTTGAACCCTGGACCCGTGGGATGGCAGCTTGACTCTTTTAACCACTACACCACCGGGCTTCATATTCAGTTTTTACCATTTAGTATTTTACCAACATCAGAAGGAAATGTAAGTGAAATTTTCCTTTTACCATACTAGCAATATGCGCGTGCAGCCAATATTAACACGCAAAACTTTAAGAAAAGGTAGTCATCAACAACTCCCTGGTCATCGATTTTTTAATATCAGTGGTTCATTTTTTTTTACAGTTTTGCATCGTAAACATTGTGCTTTTGCTTGATTTAATCAAAGAGTGACTATTCATGACAATGCGTGAGTAAATGAAATTTTTGTAAGGCTTTTTGAAATATCTGGAATCTAAATCGTAATGCAAACTATATTTATATGCATATAAAAGGCGTGTTAAAAAAAGACCGAAATTTTTAAATAGCTTACCAACTGGTGCAGAGAGCACGATGCGGCCACTGGGTACACCTAGTGGTAGGTTTTAACAACGAATTGCTATTTCCGCTTTACGGTATGATCATTAGTCGTCGAACTACATCAGCTGAACTGCATCGCGTTCACAAGCTGGTCGTCGGATTTGCAGCAAAATGAGAATGAAGGCTTGAAGAAATTGGTAGCAAAATTGGCTTGAATAATTCGGTGGAAGTTTTACAGAGACATTGCGATTGTTTAGACAAATGCAAAGAAAGGACTGTATCAGTCGAACACAGTGCTGTGATTGGCTTAAGCGGTTTAAAGAGGGCAGAACATCGATTGTTGAAGGTTGCAGGACTGGGTGGTCTTCCTCCTTAACAGACGACGACAATGACCAGGAATTTAGTGTTGAGCAAAAGTATTACTCAGAAATCTTGTTTCCCTGTAAAAGATATTAAAGGTAAGTTGCATTTGTATAAATCCTCTTACTATTGTAATATTCATTCGTTTCAATACTAGATATATAGGTCTACTTTCTTTCAATTAATTCATGATTTATCAGTTTTCATTTAATTTCAAGTAATCAAATTGCCTGTTACAATATGGCAACAGTACAAAATTGTGAACAACCTGTATGGAATCCCCCCCCCAAAAAAAATAAAAAAACTTCTGTTATCGATGCGATGTCAGCTATGCAGTGTTATGTGACATTTATCCGGTGACAAGTGCATTCGTCTCAGCACTGCTTGCACAAAGGTCACTTCGCTCAATCCAGCCATTAGTGGTCGCGTATATGGAGTTCATCGTAAACCATCGTCGAATCGTCAACGAATTTTCACCGTCAGTCCAACGGACATAATTTCTACCTGACCCAGTTGCTATCTGGCTAGACAGCAGTAAAATTTAAAAATTTGTTTGTAAAATCGTGTTGTACAGGGTTCTCAACTATATCCGTTACACTCCCCTTAACTTCTAAACGGTGAAAGATTAGGACATAAAGTTGGTGTCTAGGTATAGTAAAAAGTCTATGCGCTACTCGATGAAACGACTTACAACGCCATCTATCGTCAAATTTTGTAATGGGCGTTTTTATCTCAAAAACGGTACGAGATACGATAAAAATTTACGAAGTTGTCCAGCATCATCGATTTAGTTAGAAAAGGCACCTTGCGCACATTAATACTCAAAACAGAATGTAAAAAATGAACATTTGTTTGGTCGTGATTTTCAACACTATAGCGTCTTAAAACCAGCACACTATAGCGTCTTATAGTCCAGTCCAGAGTGCAAATGTGTATACAGTCGAACCCCGTTATAGCAAATCTGGTATATAATGAGTTCCCGGATATAACGAACAAAAGTTTTGGTCCCGCCGTTTTCCTATTGTATTTAATGCTAATTTATCCTTTTATAGCGAGCCTCCGAAATCTTAAGAATCGGCTATAACGAACATTTTTTTTTCAGTCGACAACTGATTTTTTTTAAATTTTTATACTTTGTAAGAATGTTCAATATACAACGAATGTTGAAGAAGCAAAGAATGTTGAAGAAGAAGATGAAGATTTACCTATCGTGATGTCGATGGAAAAGCACAAAATTTCATCATTCTCAGGTTGCGGCGTGCAATTGTTCGAAACATGTGATGATGAAGTCATAACATGCGAAAATCCGCCTGGTGAAGATATTGTGGAAGAAATTAAAATGAATCATTCTGAAATCGAATATTCTGCTTCTGATGTCGATGAAGAGGAGCACATAAATGGCGAAATCTCCACCATCTCAGATGCAACAGCAGCGATGAGTGAAATTAATAAGTTTTTGTCAACACAAACAGTGGAAAGAAGAGTGTTAGAGTCATTTGATGCACTGGACAAAGAAATTCATAAAATGTTTTTGAAACCGGTATCACGTCAGCAAAAGATTATCGATTATTTCTGTATCAAAATAGCGAGCAACTATTAGAGGTAAAATAAATTTATTTTCATTTGTCTTCTTTTTTAGTTAATTTAATTAGTATTGTGTCAGTTTAATGTAATCGATTTTAGTCAATTTAATTCATTAATGATCATTTTTAATAGATTTTATCATTCTTTCAATACATCATTATTGAATACACATAGCAACTAATGAGTTATACATTTTGTGAACTCTAACATATTTCTTAAAATGGTTCGGATACAGTGAACCACCGGATATAGCGAACAAAACCTTTGGTCCCTTGAAGGTCGTTATAATGGGGTTCGACTGTAGTGGCTAATGGAGAGCAATTTCATCAACATAAATAAATGATCCTGAAGATAAGAAAGTGTCTCAGTTTCTTTCTTCCACTCTTTATGAATGAGATTTTCGAAATCGTGACCAAACAAATGTTCATTTTCTACATTCCGTTTTAAGTATTAATGTGCGCAAGGTGTCTTTTCTTACTAAATCGATGATGCTGAACAACTTTGTAATTGACTTTTTTCTTGTATCTCGTACCATTTGTGAGATAAAAAAGCTCATTCCGAAATTTGCCGATAGATGGCGTTGTAAGCTGCCACCTCGAGTAGCTCATAGCCTTTTTACTATACCTAGACACCAACTTCATGGCCTAAACAGTCACCGCTTAGAAGTCAAGGGGGTGTAATGGATATAGGTGGGAACCCTGTATACTGTCTACAACAATTTTGTTAACTTTAAGGATTTCTTATAGCAATTGGCTGGGTAACTTATTTTTCCAATTCGGAACTTTATATAATCCTTTAAAATTTAATTCACGGGAATGTGATACTTTTATGCAGTAGCAAAACCTTTAATAAATATGAACAAATATTACAGCTGAAATATTTTATTCTCTTTCTTATCACCAAAACAGTTTGAAAAAAAATTTAAAAAACCTTATTTCTGATGCAATGCAGTGCTGCAAAGCTTTGTCTTTGTACCAAAACTTTACGCAAATAAATATAACAGGTCATGTAAACAGACCAAATGTCTTGTAATGCTTTTAGTTTAGAAATGTCTTTTCTCTAATAATTAGAGTTTCATTAAAGGGGAAACACCTTTCTGTCTTTTGTTTATCTGTGTGTGCTTTGAGATTGCTCGCTAAAAATAGTTTCCAACTTCAGTGTTTTTCATTATTGATAAATTAATTCGAGATCGCTGTGGAAAGTTTTAATGGAGTTGTTCTCGATTTCTTAGATTGTCGGATCTCCCAGTTTGCAAAGTAATTACTTAAGTCTCACATCTTAAAACTGAAATTACTTCATCTATTTAAAGTAGTGGAAATTTCCCTTTATAAGGAATAAAATCGTTTGCGCAAAGTGAACACTTTTAGGAAAATGTTAAGTGAAACATCGATACACTTAAAATTACAACTGCAACACTTTGATACGACGATATCCGTTAACTTAATTTAGAAATTAAAGTAGTTTTAGTGAATAATTCTAGAGATTGCTACGCGGTTTTACCTTTTTTTTAAAGAGTGTTAATGCTGCTCATCAAAACGTGAATTAAAATTATGCCCTGAGGATTATGGGGAGTCTGTTGCATTTGATGAGATTCGGGAAAAACTGATTTCAGAACCGTAAAGTGGAAAAGGGGAAGAATGTTTAAATCCCTCAGAATTCAAGCTGTTTTGTTTTCCTTTGATGTTAATACTGTAATAATAAATCGACATTTTTCGAAATTCTTTTTCAATTCCTACTATTAGTTCACACTCTCCCTATATATATCTTGTTCAAATTTTCAATCGTTAATAAAATACTTTTTATTCATCCACTCAAGTTCAAATACATTTTTTTTAACTTCTAGTGGATGACACTTGATGTTAATACAGTTTTTTTCAAATATTAATTCATTAATTAAATTTAATTAATCGATTTTAGTTTTAGACCTAGAGCGTCTCTTGCTCTTGAATATTAATTTCCCTCTTCTTACTCTGTAAACGGTAGCACTGGGGTAGCGCGGGCTCCTCCCGTCCTGTAGGTTGCGGGATCGAATCCCTAACCTGACCAACTTTTTCTCTCTCTTTCCCCCCCCCCCCCCTCCTAATCTCGCACAGTAGGCAAGGTTCTGGCAGGCAATCCTTTTTTTCAATTCCTACTATTAGCTCATACTCAAATTTTTCTTTGTTGATCTCAGTAGGAATTGACTTTGAAAATTTTTTTTTTTATATTACTTGTTGAAAAGAAAATTAAGAACACTTACTCGCAAGTAAACTTGAAATCTACGAATTCGTAGAATTAGAACGATAGCTAAAAATACATTTTAGTGGTTTTGTATCAAATATTTAGAGGATAATGAGAATTTTTCTGAAATTACAAGTCTAACTGAAAAACAGAAAAACAAATTTCAGGTAGTCTCTTCTAACTAAACTGCCGCGGGTTATTAACGTAGGATTACTTATCGTTGCTTACCTTTTTTTGACGCATTTTGGTATTTTTAAGTTTAACTGTTTACTGCTACTGGGTTTGGCGCTTTGCCGAAATTATAACTTTGAATTTTTCTTTCCGAAGGACCGTTATTGAGGAACATAATCCTACCTTAAAAAAAACTTATTAGAAGTGAATTATGGTTGTATAGATTCCCGATCTTACAATATTAAAACCAATATGAAAACTGGAAAGAACCCGAAAACCGGGAAGGTATGTACGTTCAAGGCAGTTAACATAGGTTAGCTAATTTGGCTCGCCAATAGATTTTTGGCGTTAATGGGCGAATGAGTACTTGCTGCACTAAAAAAATAGATAAAAAATTTATCATGAATTTTTAGAAAACGCAACAGAAAAATCGAGTTCATGATTATTACTATTTCTTTATTTACGCTAGTAATATTTGCTGTTTAAACCGAAGGCCATTCTTAAATATGTAATCCGAAAAAACACCGAGGAATACCTCCATCATTTTTATTCCACTTTCATACCGCTTATAGGATTAGAGAAAACATAAATTCATTGTTATTGTAAAGATGAGTAAAATCTATTAAGCAGATTGTTTTGCGACTTTCCTTTGCAAAATACTTCTCTTTAGGATGAATTCTCTTTTAAAACACCGAGGCAATCTTTTATTTTAGAGAGCGCAATAGATAATGAAGTTGCAATTGCACGACAGGAGATGTATTATTTCCTTTATCTATCATGTTCCTTATATTTACAACTAACAAATTAGTAGACATAAATTTTTAACATTTTATCAAGAGTATACGACTCAAGTTATTTTTAAGAAATTCAATATTGAAGAAAAGGAGTTTATGAGAGAACACTATACTAAATAATATTCTTTCCTTTATCTATCATTTTACTTATATTTACTACTAATTAATTAGCAGAGAGTAAATTTTAACATTTTATCAAGAGTATATGGCTCAAATTATTTTCGAAATTTCAATATTGAAGGAAACAATTTTCATAAAAAAAACATTATAATAGATAGTATTATCCCCCTTTTCTATCATGTTTCTTATATTTACAACTAACAAATTAGTAGACATAAATTTCCAATATTTTATCAAGAGTGTATGGCTTAAATTGTTTTTGAGATTTCAATATTGAAGAAAAAATGTTCATAAGAGAAAAACTATAATAAATAGTATATTTTCCTTTATACATCATGTTTCTTATATTTACAACTAACAAATTAGTAGACATAAATTTCCAATATTTTATCAAGAGTGTATGGCTTAAATTGTTTTTGAGATTTCAATATTGAAGAAAAAATGTTCATAAGAGAAAAACTATAATAAATAGTATATTTTCCTTTATCCATCATGTTTCTTATATTTACAACTAACAAATTAGTAGACATAAATTTCCAATATTTTATCAAGAGTGTATGGCTCAAATTGTTTTTGAGATTTCAATATTGAAGAAAAAATGTTCATAAGAGAATAACTATAATAGATAGTATATTTTCCTTTCTGCATCATGTTTCTTATATTTACAACTAACAAATTAGTAGACATAAATTTTCAACATTTTATCAAGAGATCAAATTATTTTTGAGATTTCAATATTGAAGAAAAAATGTTCATAAGAGAAAAACTATAATAAATAGTATATTTTCCTTTATCCATCATGTTTCTTATATTTACAACTAACAAATTAGTAGACATAAATTTTCCATTTTGATAATTTCAGGGTGCTCCGTAACGTATAATTGACTTTTTACATTTACACTCTTCAGACAGACTTTGGGGATCCCTCGTGTAGGGTAAACCTCAAATCTCTCTCTCACAGAATGTTTTAATAAAGGTATTTTTTTAACGAAACTATGAATTATTATTCAGTTTTGATAACTCGTGCTGCCTACGACTACAGATTTAAGATACGTCTCCAGTTTTAATACTTTAATCATATCTTTATATATAAAACAGTTCCGCAACTGACTCACTGACATACAACGCACAGACGAAACCGCTGGACCTAAAGGGCTGAAATTTTGCATGGTGATTCTTCTTATGGTGTAGGGCTGCAATAAGAAAGATTTTTGAAAAATTATTCTTAGATTTTTTTAAATTAAATTTTTAAGCTGTTTTTTGTATCTTTTTTTAAACTTTGCATTTAAAATAATGCTTTGAGGCTTATAAAATTTATATCGCGAGAAAGATCCTAAAAATTCCTTTAAAATGAAATCTTTTTCGAATCTTTACCTCGATTTTCTGATTTTTGGAGAATTTTTAAAGATTAATTTTTAGAATTTAATTTATTAAATGCCGATCACGTGATTTCTTTTTCTGGTACTTTAGATAAATTTATCGTCACGTGCATAACAACTAAATAGACAAAAAAAAATTTTATTTCTAATGCAGCAGATGATTGGATATTATCCAAAAAAATAAATATCGCTTACGATTTTTTTATAAATATATATATATATATATATATATATATATATATATATATATATATATATATATATATTTACATCAATTGTATACATTGATCGTCGTATTTATTATAAATATATATATATTTTTTTTTGGCATAAATGGCATACATTGACCGTTGTATTTAATTTGAATGCACTCCGTAGCGAAGTGCGGGTTTTCAGCTAGTATTTCTATATACAGGCTCGAATGAGCAAATCCAGAGAGTGAAAGCCATGCTCATAGTTTTCTTCGGCGCCAAGTGGATGATAGTCCACTACGAATTTGTACCTAAGGGGCAGACTGTGAATGGGGCTTTTGACCTAGAAGTGCTAAGAAGACTGAAGTGAAGGGTCAACCGGGTGAGACCAGCCATCACCGGAAATTGGAAATTGCATCACGACAATGCACCCAGCCACACCTGCTCCAAGGTCACCGACTACCTGACGATAAACTGTGTCGCGACGATTCCCCCAACCCCCTTACAGTCCCGACTTGGCACCAGCAGACTTTTTCCTATTCCCAAATGTGAAATTCTCCCTCAAAGGACACCACCATGGGACCCTAAGTGCCGTCTAAGAAGCTTGCACACGTACCCTTAGGAACGTTCCAGAATCTGCCTTCGAATCGTGGAAAAGCCGCTGGAAAAAGTGTATCGACGCTCAAGGGATGTACTTTGAAGACTTTTGAGGTATTGTAGCAATATCTCAAATAAATCTAATTTTCGAAACTTTTCCCGATATTTTTCATACAAACCCTGTATATATATACCCTTTTTGTATTGATCGGCGTTCAGCAGTTTGTTCTAGCGATCTATCTGTGTTTCACTTTCTACAAGCCTGTTTCAAAGCATGTTCCATGAATTGTCATACCCAGGCGGAGTTAATTTCGCAGTACCTAAATATGGAAGATCCGCAAAGTGTTATTTTTCTGTAAGGAAAGTATGGCATAAACATTATAGATACAAGTAATGAACTTATTTTTATATTTTAGATAACAGATGAGCTGTTGTTAATGTTTTTGTTATTGTTTATTCTTTAATGTTATCTTCTGATACCTTTGTATTCAATGTACAAGAAAGAAGAAAGAACATCGACATCGTGAAATTTGCTTAAGTTAGAGGTATTTAATAGTTGATTTATTGTCGATACATCTGCACCTTTTACAATAAATTAATTGTGAAAACAACTGCACCTTTCCACTCATAAAAACTATTTATATAATCCATTAAAATTGTTTTAATATAAGTAATATATAAACTAAATATGCGCTCTATTAATATTCATCCTTTACTAAGACGCTATTTCTTTGAGAATTTGGTAAAATTCCTGTCAAATAAATTTGAATATTTTTCGAATAAATTTAAGTTATAAGCTTTTGCTTTAATACAGAAAGGTTACTAATATTCCAAAGAAATATATTTCCTTGCGAAAATTTTGAAAATAATGCCCGTCTGTGTATAATTATTGATTTTGCGGTACCCATTTATTTCAGTCCATAGTAAGTGCCAAAAGCAGATGCTGCATTTGGGGCACTTAAAGTATGAATAGTAAACTCTTTTCATATCTTAAAATCGATTGATAAACCCATCTCTCTTTTCAGCTACAAAAGGGAAAAATATATTTCAAAAGCATAAATATGTTTATTGCTAACACGCTATATACATATTTTAAAATTTTCAATGTGACTTCTCAAAGATTTCTTCCATTTCATTTAAAATAAAATGCCTTTAATTTACACTGCCCTTCATCACTGGAAATGACTTTATTGAATTTTTTAACGAAATGTTTAAATTAATTACACCAGGAAGATGTAAATTAAGTTCGTGCACTATTGATTCTTCTTTGATTCGAACAAGACAAGCGAATTTTTAGTCTTACAACAGTAGTTAAATATGGAGCATGTTTTTAAATTAACTCTATTTCAAAGAAAATAAAAATCAGAGCTAGCAAGCTAAAACGCTGCATCGAAATCTGTAAACTACCAGATATTCATTACTGACAAACTTTCACAACAATCTAAGTTGCCCATGTAAAAAACGCCTCTGCTGTATATAAGTAGCGCTTCAACATCACTTAAACAACTGTGGGAAGCAAAATATGTTTTAATGAAGAATAGTTATTTTTCGACGCAGTAGAAGACATAAAAACCGGAAAGACTCATCCAACAACAGTACTTATGTTTTAAGCGAGACTGTTATTTTTTTTACATGTTTTTATTAACTCGCTTTCTTATTTATTTGTGTGTTTGTGTGTTTGTCCAGTGCAAATCTTGCAATCGATTTTTAACTAACTTCGCGACTAGCTAGACATTTGAAACTTTTAGAATAGACCAGGACACGATGACAATGCATTATTTTGATACTTTTAGCCATCTTTAAGCAGAATTAAATTCATTTTCAGTTAATTCTGTTTCGTAGACTGGTGCAGCCATCTATCGGCCGGGACGGGAACGAAAAGTTAAACGCAAGTTAACTTTCAATTCACTTCATTTTCTTTCAAGTTGATGGAATAATTCATGAAAAAAATTTTAAAAAAGTATTTATTAACACATAGAATTGTCAAGTTTTTATGATTCAACAGAAAATTTAAAAACGTGGTGCATAAAAAGTCCTTTTTATCTCGTAATTATTCAGACTTCGACACGTCAGATGGAGCCCGACATAAAAACAAGGTGTTTCAGACGTAGGCCTTACTTGGCAATCCCCCCCACCCACTCTATCTCAAGTAAACACTCAGGCTCCCCCCCCCCCCCCCCAAGAGAACCTAATAAGGCGGTCACACACATCTGCCCTGCACAGTATTCAGGGAGAAAACGAGTGATTTATGGACATTGCTCTGCAGAGCCGCTCTCCAACGATCCTGCGCTCAGTCGGTTTTTGTACAGATCATCAAAGAGATTCGAGGGACCTTGGGGAGGAGGACCGTAACTAATCGACCACCAAATGTGTCAAAAAGTGTCGGGGGACTGCGTACTGTAGAATTGTCTAGATGTGTGTGACTGCAGCATTAGAGGGAGTGGGAACCGCCGAGGTCGGCGGATAGAGAACCGTGTAATAAGACTCTATACGGAAAGAATTACGGAAGAATTAGGACGGAATACAGAAAGAATTAGGACTATGAGGAATTTGAAATCTAAAGTCCCAAAAAGGAAAGCACCAAAAACAAACAATTAGCGAGGGTGGGGCGAAAACATTAAGATTCTTTCACAGACTGTCTTGCGAAATCTCGTTGAAGCGAATGTGACTTCATGGTGTTATCTGACACCGCGAATACACATTCGCGAAAGGGGAGTGAATTATAGGGGGGAAACAGTGATTTATGGGTCCCCTAGCCGTTAACCCGAGGATTCGCCTCGTCGCTCGGGTGCTACCTTCGGAGGGCGGTTTTCTGACGAATGATCAAAGGGACGAGGGACCTTACGGTGGGGTCGGGTCAAAGGGGGAGTCCCCGAATCGCGCTTTTCGGAAACGGATGACGGGGAGGGGGTCAAAGGTCAAAGGGGTAATAACGTCGGGAAGTTGCGAGCGGCGGGAAAGTGAGAAAGGTCGGTCGGGTCGATTAGTCACGCTCCTGGAGCGTGACTAATGTGTTGCGAGGGGGCGGGGGGAGAGCCGATTCGCTTGTGTGTACATGCGACTTGAAGTGGAGAGGGGGAAATACACACACAGTGGTATAGAGAATTTTGAAGGCCTGCGTAATAACCCGTTTGGTTGATCGCGCAAGTAATAGGAACAGCACAAATAGATCTCTGAGGTATCAAACAACAGATTCGTTTGAATTTGTGACATTTAAAGATAATTCAGATTTTGGTAGATAATCAGCAGAGACAGCACGCTTAATTAGTTTCAATAAAGAAGTCTACCGTCGGTCTCGACACCAGAAGCTCCGTCTTAAGAAATGCCTACCCGTAATTGCTGACAAATATCAAGCAAATAGCTGTTGCACGTTGTTTAAGGATAAATGATGATTCCTTTTTGGGGACGTTCAAAGCATTGTTAGAAGACGTCTGGTGGACAATGAAACTTAACTAACAATCTGCATCAAGCTGTGCCAAGGGGTTGATGCTTAAAAACGAAAATATAAATGTTCAGCGTACAAATATCTTTGGACTTAGGTTTTGTCCTTGCTATTGTCCTCTCAGAAAGGCATAACCGATGAGTAATCTGGAGAGGATGGAATTCGTGTAAATTTTTACTGCTGGCTGGTAATTTTTCAGGGTAAGTTTCTAAAGTGGGCTGGTTTACTGCACTCTGTCAGTCATCAGAAAAAATTCAGACTTTTCGCATTAATAATTCCTTTTCTTCTGGTATAGTTTAACCACTGATGCCAACGATTAAACACACTCGTACCAACATAACATATACCTGAAACAGAACTATACATATACAAATGACGATTATTAAAAGTTAAATTATATACAGTAAAACAGATGAAAATTATGGGGAGTTTTGTATAACGCAATACAGTTAAAAAGTTAAATTTCCTTTACAGGAAAAGGGATTGAAAATCATTTTCAGTTAATTTTACATGGCAATTTTAAAATAGGCGTCATTATTACACATATATATATTATAAATATTCAATTTTACGAAAATGTAAAGCATTTCATCAGGAATGTGTATGATTAGTATGTAAATTTGCGGCTGTGAAATACGCTAGTCTGCACTAGAGGCGGAACTCGATAGCTCCACACACACAACAACTAAGTCTGCAGAAACGAAATTTGAAATGATCCGCAGTGAGCAAGCACGTGGCGAGCACACGTGGAAATTTTGCGGGAGCATGCCCAGATGTCGGCCGCATTTGCCTAAACAATTAGATTAAGTAACTGAGGTTTAATGCTTTAATAATTGCTGCCTGGTCAAATCTTGAATGTTAGTATGCTAATCAAATACTTCATACGGAGCAATCAACCTAGAAATGGGTATTATATATATATATATATATATATATATATATATATATATATATATATATATATATATATATATATATATATATACAGTGATTTCCGCATATAAGAATCACGTTTGTTATTACTGTTTTTGATTCTTACAGCCGAAATTTAGGTTTTTGTACAGGCACACCGACAAACCTATATATACATATATGAGATAATTTACCATAAAATACTCTTTAATTTACGTTAATTATCTTTTATTAAAATTATTCTTTATAATTTTAAAAATACAACTTAATTTCTAGACCTATAAGTAGATACACATGATTATAATAAGAGAAGAAAAATATACAATATTTGTTACAAGTTACAACATACCTGGTTAACAGTTTTAACGTTTCAACTACAGGAAGGGAGCAAGAAAAAGTTTTCTACGGTAGTTTGACGTAATGAAGTTTTCAGAAGGCTGTTTATACCTCTCTCAATACTTATAGTCTCAGACGAAGATTTACTCGGACGGGTAAAGTTGCCTCCGGGTCAAGCTAATAGGACAGTGTTGTGGTAAAGCGTTTAAGGGGAAACTATTATGTTATGTCTAACAAAGAAAGGGATGAATTTTACGACTATATTTCATCCCATCTTGTCAATCTTTCTTTAAAATAAAAGAAAGAAAGAACTTCGTGCCTTTTGAGGGTTTAAGTGGCTTTTTTGGAAAAATGAAAGGAAAGCGAAGAGTGTAAGCTGATTCTTAAAACCGGTGGACTGATTCTTTAAAGCGAAAATTTTAACATGGAAATAATACATTTGTTTTTTTTCCGCGATATTGATTCTTATAAACGATTGATTCGTATAACCACTGATCACTATAAGCAGTGGTTTCTGTGTGTGTGTATATATATATATATATATATATATATATATATATCCCATTAATGACCAACATCGAATTCTCTAATTTTCTTTACCTTATTATGTTTGTACAGGTGCAAAATGAACGGAAAAAATAATAAAAAAAATTCCTGCATTAAAATTTTAATTTTTATGCAAAATAATGTTACCGTCCTATAAAAAGGCCGCTAGGTACGGGAGGGTACAGGTTTTACACAGACACTTCAGCCCTTAGATTTTCTAAAACTATTCCTTTTAATGTCGTTTTTAGATAAATAAATGCATGAAACAAATGAAACTCTGCGAAAAAATGCATAATAAAATAAACACAAGTAATTTAAATTGTATTTTAATCATTTAAAAGAAATAAAAACAATTTAAAAAGCCAAAAATGCAAAAAATAATAGCTTAAAAGGCACAAATTTAATAAATTATGTCTTATGATAAATTTTACACACTTTTATATTTAAATTTACATATAAAAGGGCTTATTAAAATACAAAATAATGAAAAAAGCTATTCGTAATTTTTTTTCCGCAATTTATATACAAGCTATTTTGTGTGAAAGATTTCAAAGCATTTACGATACAATCCAACTAAACATTTATTGCATTTTCTTGTGGATTTTTTGCCACAGTAAGCGCAACTTATCTGTTTGGGATTCGCAACGATTAAATGATCTTTTCCGCCATACCGGACTTTACCAGACACTCTTTTTGAAAGTTTTTTTGGTTTCCATGCAGCCAGACTGTTATTTGGTCTCTTACTGTACATAGAAAAATATGTCTGATAATTTTCCCTTCTAAATGGTTCGGTGGAATGACAATAGTGTCGTTACTTTGGCGTCTAACCATTATGGGTTACGGTTATATATACGGTTATATATACGGTTGTATATACGGTTGGTTAATCTCTAGAAACCTTTTATCAATATCCGACCAGCCTTTGGCCTGAGCTACAGGTTCAATACCATAATGGTTAGACGCTCAAAGTAACGACACTATTATCCTTCCACCGAACAATTTTCAAATATTTGCTGTTCTGAGAATCAAAACTTCCCCCTACTCTTCTTTTTAACAGATTTAACATCCCCAAGTGGACATTTTTCAGTTCTATTAACCCGTATAGTGCCAGTTGCTCCCATTCTTTTTTCTGTTAACTTATCGATTAAAGCAGGTGATGTAAAAAAGATTATCAAAAAGTAAGTCATATTGCTTATTTTCCGGTAGCTCGTAAATTAGATCCAGAACAACTGCAGCTCGCATACCAGTTCCTTATTCATTCGAAACAGTTCCCGCATCTCTATGCGGCTCGAATTGAATTAAATATCCAAGTTTAGTATGTAGGCACCAAACTTTGTACCCGAATCTGACAGGTCTTCCTTTTATAAACTGCTTACACCCGTGATGTCGAAAGTATGGGACCGTACTTTCATCAACAGATAACTGCTGCTCATTAGGCAAATACATTAAGAATCTTTCGTTTAAGTGATTAAAAAGTGGGCGCAGCTTAGCCATCTTGTCATTTTTATCTAAACTGCTGTTTGTCAGCAAAGTGCAGGTATTGCATTATCTTCTGAAACCGGCACAGTGGCATGGCTTACGAAATCGCATTATTTTTCACATTACTCGAATTTTAAAAAAAATTTCATTTTCACTTCTCAAATTTCATTTTTCAAAAAATTTTTATTCGTCTTCTTGGGAGAAGTCGAATTATTATTATTACCATGGAAATATGGGAAGACCAATACTTCAAAAAAAATTATCTAACTCTGCGAGAATCAAAATTAGGACTGTTTAATCCAGGTTTTTCACGGAAAAGTCAATAAATAAGAATTAAGTGTAAAAAATCTAGAAAAAAATTCTCCCTTTATTAATTTTATATATTTTGCGTATTGAAATAAGCAAGAAAGAATTTCTTGTGTTTTCATGAAATTTTATATATTTAAAAGTTATAATAATATGAATAAAATGTATATTATAATTATTTATAATATAATACATATTATAATATTATTATATTATATTATATTAATATGTTTATTATATTATATTAATATATGATATATTATTATATATTATTATTTATATATATACTGATATATTATGATATATTATTATTTATATATTATTTATTATATTATATTAATATGTTTATTTTTTTCGAATTATTATTATTACCTAGTCAGAAGGATAGAAAAAAATAATCTCAGTTCTTCATTAACAATAACAAAATCATGGTTTCCTTTTTGACCAGCATACAAAATCGATTGTTCTAAAATGTGTTCAATTATTTCATCATTTAGGAACAGCTCAAATAAAGACGCGAGTGACCAATGGATATTCAAAAAAAGTGGTTTTGCTCCATTCCATGCTATTTCAAAGGTATTATTTTTCGGCAATTCATTTCTAGACCAGTTCCGATTTTTTGGGGGAATCTTTGCTTTTTTTATTCTGTTTCTTTTATGAGGAAGAATGCCATGCACATAATAAAAAAAAAGAAAGAAAAAAATTTGTTCTTAAAAGACAAAATTAATTCTTAAAATTTATTAAATTATAGACATTTAAAATACACATATTTTAAAAAAATTCAGTCAATTACTTATGTACTTCGTAATTTTTCTTTATTTTTTAAAATCACTAAATACAGAAAAAATCCTTTGATTAAAATTTTTGTATTTAAGAGGCTAATTTGTTAATACGTTCATTACTTTATCAAGAGGCTAATATTTCTCTTAAATAAGAAATTTTTTTAATCATTCCTTAGTCAACAGAACATTTATTTTAAAATTATTTTCATAAATAAGGAATACTCAATAATCTTTATTTATAAAAATAATTAATAACATCATTTTTCTGAAAATAAATAGCATTTCCTTTTCTCTATGGTAATAAAACATCATAAATTGAGAAAAAAGACGCATTCGTATAGCGGAACAGGTCAGAAAAACATGTACCCATCCCTGTCTAGCGTCCTATATATAGAATGCTACGCAAAAGAAAATATAACAGTGTTAAAAAAATAATTTTAACAATTTTAAAAGATATGTATTTAAGAAAAGAGTATTGACTATGATAACAGCATAAAATATTTTCATAACATTGAAACACAATAAAATACACTTACTTTTTGCGTGATGCCATTTTGAAAGCTAAAAAACGTTCTTATTTCATTCTTTCTAACACCCTGCCACTATTTCAGTTTTTATAAACTGTTTTTTTAATGACTAAAAATATCCCATTTTATGTCTTAATTAAACTGCGTCTGTATACATTTTATTTATGAGCAAAAGTTTCTAATTAGCATATTAAATAGAGCCTATTTTAGGTGGCTTTAATGAAAAAGATTTCTTATAGTTTCTCTAAAAGAAAAATAGAATCACTACGTTTATATTATGGAACTCAATGTTGCATGAGACAGAGAAAAAATTTAACAATAATATTGTACTTGACAATTTTAAACAATTCAGATGTTGATAGAGATTAACTTATTATATCCTTTTAACTTCATAGTAATTATTATAATTATACATTTCAAATTATCATATTACTCTAAGTTTCTGCATTGAACTGTTCATAAAAATGTATGTGTTCATATACTATATATATAATTTTATACCGAAATTTTTTTGCAGGCATCTGTATACATACACACACACACAAATATATATATATATATATATATATATATATATATATATATATATATATATATATATATATATATATATATATATATATATATATATATATATATATATATATATATATATATATACAGAGGCAGTTCACACATTTTTTAGACGATGTATATTGTATTCACAAAACTAAATTACATAAAATTCTTGTGTTTTAAATGTTCTATTTGACATCCCTTATTCTGAACTATCTTTCGACACCGCAATTTCCAGGATAATAATGCCTTTTGAAGTGTCAGAAGAGGTATTCTATCCCATTCCTCCTGAACAGCTTTCCAGAGTCCTGTAAGGGTTTCGGGACGACGTTTGGATAATGCAAATTTTAAAAGTCAGAAAGCACAAAAATCCATAGGTGAGACATCGGGATATTTAGTAGGGATATCAGTGAAGGGTATGGCCTTGATACCAGTTTTTTGTTCCATATCTTTTAGGAAATTTACAGTGGATTTTGATGCGTGACTGCTAGCTTTGTCCTGACGGAGTCTCACAGATTGATGGCACTGTGGGTAAAGCGATGGTATTTCATTCAGAAAAATTGGCGATAAAATATGTTCCTAATAGTATTTGGAGTTAATCTTGACTTTTTTCCACTCTCTTTATTTTTAACTTGCCATTATAAGAAAAACCAGCAACAATCATGAATCCCTTAGAAAAACTTTCTTTCGATTCTTTGAACCATGTACTTAAATTTTTTTCTCCCCTTTTATGATAATAAATGGCTCTTTTTTTGTTGCAATCATTTAAATACACCCATGATTAATCTATTGTGACAATTGTTTTCCATTTTTCTTTGGATAAGTGTTTCTCATATAGAATTCTGCAGCGAGTCCTGCGTTCAGCGATATGATTTGGAAGAAGACGATGCACATTGCGTTTTTTTCGCTTTCTTAAGATTTAAATCAATGTTTATCATTTTGTTTACAGTGGACACCGAGCATTTTAATGATTTTTCAACTGTCCTTTGAATAGGGAGATTTTCTTTTAACATTAAACAACGTACCTTTGCAATAGTCGAAGATGTCCGATTTTTCCCTGGATACTTGTTTGGAATTTTTGTCCCACTTGAGGCTCCAATTTGACGTTTTTTTCCCTTTCTTGTTGACGATATTACCTATCGACGCTTTAGATATCACAAAACCATGACTCTCACATCGTTTTTGGATAACGGAGTATGCATATTTCTCTTCGGAAAGAGCATAAATGTAGCCTTCGAACCACTGCTTTGTTTAAAACGCCATTTTGAATAAAAACAAAACTTTCAAGCCGCAGACCATAATTTTGACTTTTAAAAACATAGTACAATTGCAATTATTTCTTTTGCAGCAAACGATTTTTTATTACCGCTTACCAAAATCGTCTAAAAAATGTGCGAACAGCCTCTGTATATATATATATACATATATATATATATATATATATATATATATATATATATATATATATATATATATATATATATATATATATTGATATAGTTATAGATATATGTAAAATTCAATAAGTATACTGAGGTATTTATTAACTAAAATAGTTTATGATTACTTCAAAAAACACAAGAAACACAAAAAAATTCAGCTCAGAACTGTGAAGAAAGAGCAATGCCCGCTAAATTCCTAGCGATCAATCATTTGATTATTAAATACACGAACAACTCTGGCTTCTCAGTTAATTTTGGGTAGGGATCGATATCGATTGATCTACAGAATGGATTAATAGCTCTTCCATTACATTTTTCTTGTGTAATATGTGCTTTGAGTTTGTTGTATGAAACTTTCTCCACAGAAAGAGTTTTAAATAGCATTCTTTTTTTCTAATTAATCTGTATAGACCCATGAAGCAGATTTTGAGTGTTTAACATTTATAAAAGAATGTTTGCAATCATTCTCCAGTAAAAATGATTTAAATATTTTATATTGGCCAAATTAGAATTAATTATGTTGCATTTACAATCCGCAAATTATACGTCAGATTGTTTACATGGAGTGACTTTTTTTTCCATTCACCTTTTTGGAGAGAGATCCAGAGTCACTTTAATTATAAACAGCATAAGTTATATTTTTGTCTTCTGTCATGACGAGGTTTTGTGTTTTGTAATTTTATTTTTAGAATGTTGATTTCAAATAGTGCTATATGCAAATAGTGAGATGTTATACTAAGGAAACTTAGTTTCATTAAAACTGAAAGATAGCGTTCTAGAAGAGTCATTTATCATCTGTTATCTCTAAATCAAAATGTAGTCTGTTGTTTTTCACTCATTGCACAATTATACATTAAAATGTCACATTTCACAGACTTTGCAAAGTATTATTTTTTGGTTTATACGGTGATTGATTATTGAAACAAAATATGTTAAAACAGAAAATAATTTTTAAATACATAAAATTTCATGAAAAGACAAGAAATTCTTTCTTGCTTATTTCAATACGCAAAATATATAAAATTAATAAAGGGAGAAATTTTTTTCTAGATTTTTAACACTTAATTCTTATTTATTGGCTTTTCCGTGCAAAACCTGGATTAAACAGTCCTAATTTTGATTCTCACAGAGTTAGATAATTTTTTTTGAAGTATTGGTCTTACCATATTTTTATGGTAAGTCATGATTTAGTTTTGGCGTGAATGTGCCATCAGAGAGCTTTATGCATTAAAACTTAAAAATCCTTTTGCATTTCACGTGTCACGTGTCTGTTTTATTTAGGTATTGCCATTCAGTTGCGGATTTTCCTATAGGCTAACTAGGCTTCAGCCTACGGCCTCAGGATCAAGAGGGGCCTACATTCAAATTATTAGCACAATCAAAATTACACTATTCTAAAAACAGTGAACACTAAAACACTGGACCGAAAATAAGGAGAAATTCTACGCATATGACCAATAAACAAACATAAAATTGGTTTAGTTTTAGACTTAAAATTCATAATAATTCATACTTTAAATGCGAATTATTATGAAATAAATTTATCTGAATTGAATTTGGTTTAATCTTCAATGTATTGAATATATATATAGGTTAGTACCAATAACAACATGTTTCATTTAATATATTGATATATATCACAGTAATGATGTATTTTATTATATCTCATGTAATTTACAAATTTAAAAATGAGAGGTGAAAGGGCTTCATAAGTGGAATAGCCTAGGGCCTCTTTTCATCTAAATCCGGCCCTGTTGCCATTTCATGTTTTTTTTACAAATATTTACACCCCCTTTTGTGCATCGCTTTTTATACCTTCATTTATCAAATTTTAAATTTAGAAATTTGATTAAGCCAAGTAGCTTAGTCGGTTAGAATTGATATTATAAAGAAACTCTTCGGCAGTAGTAGGATGATGGTACTGGACGGTGTGCTTCCAAAAGTGGAAAGTACTCATTTAAAAAAATAACACTGGTGTGGAAAATCAAAGACATGTGAAACTGTGAGAAATAAAGTTTTTACAAATCATATACAATCCATTAATAATCTCTTAATACAAGAGGTAAAATCTCAAATACAGATTATTAACATTCATTAATAATCTCTTAATACAAGAGATTATTAGCATTATTCTAATCTCTAACTATATTATCTTAGGTCTATAACCAATAGTCATTATAACTAATAATAACTATAGTCGGATTATTACTTATGTAAATATGCTTTTGTGTTCAGTAGTCTGAAATTTATAACACTTGATCGACTTTTTTTTTCCTGAATGAAGCGTAAATTCATGAACTTTTTTGCAGTGAAAATGTATTTGCGTCATGAGAGATTTATTATGGATCAATGTAACCACCTTAAAATAATAAATGCAACATCCAATATAAATGTTATTCTCTCAGATCTTCAAAGATATAGAATTTGTTCAAAAGTATATGTATATAGACTTATACTTTTGAGATATAAGTATATGTAAAATGAAATAAACCTCCGTTATATTTTACACTTTGCTATGGGGACATTCCTTCAGGAATATTCGTGTTTAATCTTATATTTTTTTAGCTTCTGTTTTATTATTATATTCATTGTTAGATTTATTGTTATATATTGATTGTTTGATTTTTAATAATTTTAAGCTATGTATATTTTTAATTGCGTTACGCCTAGAATATATAAGTGAGCTATTCACGGTTGTACCGAATTGGGAAAAATGAGTAGATAAGTATAATGCATTGTGTCCAACACCCTAATGAACCCAAAAGTATTTTCTTAAGATGATTTAATGTCATTTGATATAATTAATAATCAAATTGCATGGAGGTAATTTCTTTTACTATGAGTAATATTTTTAAAAATCTTTCTGTTTTAACTTTTGTGACTAATATTCATCTGTTACTGATAAGCATTGTTAAAGATAGATTATGACAAACAGACGTATTTGGAAAACATATTTCGGTTTAGAAATGTTCTGTCAAGTTTAAAAAGAGATAATTTGAACTAGTATATGAAAGTAGTTTCCTTGACAAGGAAAACTGTTCTAACATCAATAGTGGTAATATATGCATCCTCAAGCATTTTAAAATATGTTAAAATCTGAACAATGTTTGGGAAGATGTAAATCTAAATAATATATTGTCTTTATTTAAACACTTATAAAAGGCACGGGTTGTATGCTTTGCGTGTTATTTATCTTGTTCCAGTCTGATCGTCTCTGGACTTTTCCTTCTTCGTTTATATTAACTTTTTTTTTATTTTTAATCATAAACTACTCCCAATGTAATTCTACTGACAGCTGCTGTAGTGAATTGTAGCGCAATATTTCTAGATCACTTCCTGTGTAGCGCGCATGCGCATTGATTTTCACCACATCGGATTCCCGCCTTAAGTAAATTTTTGCCCCTTTGTAAAGGTGTTTCTTACTGTAAAGAGCTAAATTCTATATTCATTAAACGTCATTTTAATATTAATTCTGTTGACTTTCGTTTCTTCTGTCGTTTTGATTTAGAAACTTTTAGCCTGAACCACATGTTGACTACATCAAATACCCCTGGTGACTTCAAAATACTTCGGTAAAAATGTGCACAAAATCTTGTATTTCACACAAAAGGAGTACAGAAGGCAAACACGGAGTTACACACTTTACTATCTGAATTATATTTCTTATGTAAATAAGCTTTTGTGTTCAGTAGTTAATTTCTGGATAAAACTTTAACAATGTCGGTTTTCCAATATCCGTTCAAAGAATTATTAATCCTCTCCTATCATTGCAAATTTAATGCATAAACAAATATACACCTTCCGGAAAATTATCGCAGGTATATGACACCACCCTTGAAATGTCTGTCAAATCCTTTTGTCAAAAAAAATTGTTTTCTTTTCGAACATTTTTAAAAGAAAGTGTTCCCAAAATTTACTTTAATTTTTTTCTAAAATATATACTATCCTAACAAATGCAATTTTTTTCTAAGTGATAATAGCAAAAATAGTGGTAACTTCTTTTTGCGTATATAACAGTTTTAGGTATTTTTTTCAATTTTAATTTTTGGGACTTATTTTTATCATACAAATTTGCAAGTGTAAAACACTTGTTTCTTTTTGCTGTCAGTGAGAAATGTTCATAAAGATAATGGATGGTAAAAAGATACATAGTGGAAAAAATTCCAGGAACGTGAGCAGTGCTCCGATAGATATTTTTAGATGTCTTTTAGTAGTAACTTAATATAGAAATATTCGGTATCAAATTTACATCCTTAGAAGAAAAAAAAAATATTTATTACATTCCAGGAAATTGTGCTTCATTTCCTTTTCACATTGTAGTCCGACAGATATTTTTAGATGTCCTTTAGAAGTAATATTGGATAGACACATTCAGTATCAAATTTAACTCCTGGAAGAAAGGATATTAATTTTTTTACAGTTTGGAAAATAGCGATATCATAAAACTCTAACAGTACCTAAGTTCAAACACTAGGTACAGTAACCACCGCTTATAGTGATCAGTGGTTATAAGAATCAACCGTTTATAAGAATCAATATCGGAAAAACAAAAACAAATGTATTATTTCCATGTTAAAATTTTCGCTTTAAAGAATCAATCCATCGGTTTTAAGAATCAGCTTACACTCTTCGCTTTCCTTTCATTTTTCCAAAAAAGCCACTTAAACCCTCAAAACGTACGAAGTTCTTTCTTTATTCTTTTAAAAGAAAGAGTGATAAGATGGGATGGAATACAGTCATAAAATGCATCCCTTTCTTTGTTAGACATAACATAATAGTTTCCCTTTAATAAACGCTTTAGCTAAACACTGTCCTATTAGTTTGACCCAGGGGCATCCTAACCATGCGGATCCGATTTCACTTTTCTCCACTGACAAACAAAGACAGGGACTCTTTTTTTCCCACCTTCCACATCCTGGTTGCGGCTTCCTGGACCCTGAAACACATAAATCTTCGGGGAAGTGTCCACTATCACTTAGGCAAACGTGACATTAGTAGATTCAGCACGTTATCAAACCGTGAAACGTAAGCTAGAAGGTGAATCTTGGTCTGAGACTATTGGTATTGAAAGCGGTATAAACAGCCTCCTGAAAACTCCATTACGTCAAACTATCATAGAAAACTTTTCTTGCACCCTTCCTGTAGTTGAAATGTTAAGCTGTTAAGCTGGTATGTTGTAATAAATATTGGATTTTTTGCTTCTCTTACTATAATCATGTGTATCTACTTATAGGTCTAGAAATTAAGTTGTATTTTTAAATTTATAAAAAAATAATTTTACTAAAAGATAATTAACGTAAATTAAAGAGTATTTTATAGTAAATTATCTAATATATGTATATATAGGTGTGTGTGTTCCTGTCCAAAAACCTAAATTTCGGCTATAAGAATCAACCGCTTATAAGAATCAAAAACAGTAATAACAAACGTGATTCTTATAAGCGGAAATCACAGTATTTACTCAAAAAATGCGCATCTGATTTCCCATTTTGCATTGAAAAGAAATAGACTGATTCAAAAAGTAATTGAGATGGATTAATTAGTTTATAACATACATGAATTTTCAATTGTTATCTCTGAATCTAAATAAAAAAATGAAACGGAACATTTTGTCTTAAAAAGCTCTAAGTTTTTAAGTAACTTTTTTTTTCGCAATTTCATGGAAAGTGTGAAATGGTTTTTACTCTGATGATAAACGAGGAAAGAAAAAAAAATCGAATGTTTTCTATAAGAAATGTCTCGGCACATTTATCATATTTCCTGTCAAAAGAAGATTTCAGCCAAAATTAACCCTTTTTCCTTGAATGAACTTTCTTTTTATCGCTTCTTTCTCAATATTTTCGACTATCATTCTTTTTTGATGGAACTGCTTTTTTTTCTAAGCCCGCGATAATAACGATTAAATTAGACGAAGGTGAACACGGAAGATTTGCTTTACAACAAACTACACCCCAAAAATGAAGATAAATGTTTTTTGAGATGAAAC
Organism: Dolomedes plantarius; assembly: GCA_907164885.2. Lineage (NCBI taxonomy): Eukaryota > Metazoa > Arthropoda > Arachnida > Araneae > Dolomedidae > Dolomedes > Dolomedes plantarius. The sequence continues at coordinate 6,208,525 of OU015497.1, read as the reverse complement.
GTTTCTAACAATGTTGGACAAACAGTTTTTTTGGCAGTAATTCTAGAGTATGGAAACATATGTTTAAATATACTTAAGTGAGACAGTGAAAATGAAATAAATTTTAACATCTAATGTAACAGTTTATATTCCTAAAGGAACGTTGACGCTGTGGGGTACTGTATTAATTTTATTAGTTAAACAATGAGAGTACATAAGCACATTTAAGCAGTGGCGTAGCAAAGGGGGGGCAAGGGGGTCTATCATGCCCCGGGCGCCGCTCGCAGAGGGGCGCCAATGTAAGATCTATATATTTTATTACTATATGTTTTCGAGGTGGATGCCAATATAAGGTCTATATATTATATTACTATATGTTTTTCAGGGGAGGGCACCAATATAAGGTCTATATGTTTTTCTAGGAGGGCGCCAATATAAGGTCTATATATTATATTACTATATTTTTTGGGGGGGGGCACCAATATAAGGTCTATATATTATATAACTATATGTATTTCGGGGAGGGCACCAACATAAGGTCTATATATTATGTTACTATATGCTTTTCGGGGGGGGTGCCAATATAAGGTCTATATATTATGTTATTATAAGTTTATCGGGGGGTGCCAATATAAGGTCTATATATTATGTTATTATAAATTTATCGGGGGGCGCCAATATAGGGTCTATATATTATATTACTATATGTTTTCGAGGGAGATGCCAATATAAGGCCTATATATTATAGTACTATATGTGTTTCAGGAGAGGACAACAATATAAGGTCTATATATTATATTACTATATGTTTTTCGGGGAGGGCGCCAATATAAGGTCTATATATATTACTATATTTTTTGGGGGGGGCACCAATATAAGGTCTATATATTATATTACTATATGTTTTTCGGGGAGGACACTAACATAAGGTCTATATATTATGTTACTATATGCTTTTCTGGGGGGGGTGCCAATATAAGGTCTATATATTATACTAGCTGAAAACCCGCGCTTCGCTACGGAGTACATTCAAATTAAATACAACGGTCAATGTATGCATTTAATGCCAAAAAAATAAATATATATATTTAAAATAAATGCGACAATCAATATATACAATTGATGTAGAAAAAAATATATATATTTATAAAAAAATCGTAAGGGATATTTTTATAGACAAAATAATGTCCAATCGTCTGCCGCATTAGGAAGAAAAAAAATTTTTTTTTGTCTATTTAGTTGTTATGCACGTGACGATAAATTTATTTAAAGTACCAGAAAAGGAAATCACGTGATCAGCATTTAATAAATTAAATTCTAAAAATTAATCTTTAAAAATTCACCAAAAGTCAGAAAATCGAGGTAAAGATTCGAAAAAGATTTTATTTTAAAGGAATTTTTATGATCTTTCTCGTGATATAAATTTTATAACCCTCAAATTATTATTTTAAATGAAAACTTTAAAAAAGTTACTAAAACAGCTAACAAATTTAATTTAAAAAAATCTAAGAAGAATTTTTCAAAAATCTCTCTTAGTGCACCCCTACACTATAAGTAGAATCGCCATGCAACATTTCAGCCCTTTAGGTCCAGCGGTTTGGTCTGTGCGTTGTATGTCAGTCAGTGAGTCAGTTACGGAACTGTTTTATATATATAGATAAACTAGCTGAAAACCCGCGCTTCGCTACGGAGTACATTCAAATTAAATACAACGGTCAACGTATGCAATTTATGCCAAAAAATAAATATATTTATTTATAACAAATGCGATGATCAATGTATACAATTGATGTAAAATATATATCTATCTATATATATATATTTATAAAAAAATCGTAAGGGATATGCATTTTTTTGGATAATATCCAATCGTCTGCTGCATTAGAAAGAGAAAAAAATATTTTTTTTGTCTATTTAGTTGTTACGCACGTGACGATAAATTTATTGAAAATACCAGAAAAAGAAATCACGTGATCGGCATTCAATAAATTAAATTCTAAAAATTAATCTTTAAAAATTCACCAAAAATCAGGAAATGGAGGTAAAAATTCGAAAAAAATTTCATTTCGAAGGAATTTTTATGATCTTTCTCGTGATATAAATTTTATAACCCTCAATGTATTATTTTAAATGCAAACGTAAAAAAAGTTTAAAAAACAGCTTAAAAATTTAATTTAAAAAAATGTAAGAAGAATTTTTGAAAAATCTTTCTTAGTGCACCCCTACACTATTAGAAGAATCGCCATGCAAAATTTCAGCTCTTTAGGTCCAGCGGTTTGGTCTGTGCGTTGTATGTCAGTCAGTCAGTGAATGAATGAATGAATGAGTCAGTTACGGAACTGTTTTATATATATATAGATTACTATCTGTTTTTCGGGGAGGACACTAACATAAGGTCTATATATTATGTTACTATATGCTTTTCAGGGGAGGGCACCAATATAAGGTCTATATATTATATTACTATATTTTTTGGAGGGGCACCAATATAAGGTCTATATATTATATTACTATATGTTTTTCGGGGGGGCGCCAGTTATGCTCGCTACGTCACTGCATTTAAGGGAACAAGGGACCTTCAATCTCGAATTTTCCATTTTTCAATTTTTAACTCTATATACAGAATGAGAATAATTAATATTCTTTTTGACTAGTTTGGAGACCCTTAGAATTCAAAATAGGAATTTTTTGGCAGAATAAGGTCCGTTTCTCAAAAAAAAAAAATTAAAAAATGCTATCCTTTTACAAAATGCTCCATAGGCATTCCATGCCATTTAAAAACTTTAATTTTTTTTAATATAAGTTTACCATATATGTATAAAAATAATTGTGCATTGAGTTTTTATTTTGTATGAATCTAAAGCCATAAATATATATATTTTTAATCTGCCTGCTATTTTTTTATGATTTTGCGTGTTTTAATTTATTTCATGGTCTATAAATTTGGAAAAAATATTTGTGATTTCAAGGAAGAATGCTTAGTTTTGTGGCAAAGACTTCCATTAATGAACCTGAGAAATTTGGAAGAAATCGGAAGAAAATGAATTCGCTTGGAGCATTTTGAAAAATTCTAGAATTTTTGAAGAATTTTTCGAAAATCAGGCCTTCTTCTACCACAAAATACTTAATTGTGAGTTCTAAGTGTCTTCGATGTAGCAGAAAATAATAGTAATTTTTCACATTTTGTATATAAAGTAGTGAAAAATTTAAAAAAGAAAAAAAAAGTGATTGAAAGTCCTTTGACCCCTTAATAATAATAAATTTCAGTTATAATGATGTATATAGTTCTGTAATGTTTTCCTACTGGCAGTCGATAAAAATTTTAGCCGTTACCAAAAGTATTGCAAGCACATTATTAATTTAAAATTTAAAACGCAAGCATTTATACTGACAAGCAAAAAATATAACATATGAAATTGATAATTTGCCATGAATATGTTGAATGTCGTCAAGATGTTCCTTTGAAGTAAATTGCTACTTAACTCTCATATAAATGGGTATGTGCTTAGCAAACATTCCATTGCACATGCACACGGGTAACCTACAGAGGTACCTATTCGTGAGCCCAACACACTATACAGCTAGTGTGCCAGATGCGGCCCGCGAAACCTTTTGTGAGGACGCGTAATTTTGTAAATCTTAAAAAAATACGGAATGTTAGTTTTAGATTTATAATT
>OU015497.1:6187155-6204369 GCA_907164885.2 Dolomedes plantarius | reverse complement strand
TTAGCAAAATGTATTTATTAAAATTTGGAACGTGTTTATTCAGGAAAATACGTATAGTTCATTAAAATAAAGAGGGAAATACAATTTTACAAAAGTCAAAACGGAAAAATGATTTCATAAGCTTCATACGGAATTTGTGATGTGTCTATTATTTATTGAATTTATTACATTGATATTAATCTCGTGGGCCTAAAAATTTAGAGAGGAGTAAATTCCCGTAAACACGATATTATTGTATTTCCTTATATTCTTAAGCTTATTTCCATTTTGAGATTCTCAATGTGCAGCTGTGTACAATATATGGAATTTCCTTTCACCCCTGAGATTGACGACTTTGTCTTCGTCTATTACATCATTAAATATACTGCAACTCACCTTTCACGGTGAAAAAAAGATCGTTTATTAACAAAATATACACACGGGTATATGAACACTGGACTCTTCATGCCACAATGCGCAGATGATCTGTCGTAGGCCTTTAAACAACAGCAACAGTCTTATACCTTATATTTCAGTTATTATTGTTGGATTTGTTTCAACTAGCCAAGCTCTATTTCACGCTCTTCTCTCTCTTTCTCGTATATTTATTCCGGAACCATGCCATCGCAATCCCACGAATAAAAATGAGCGAATAACAACACGGAATAATGTATCAAATGACATTAAACAATAACCACCCCAAGGAGAAAGGGAAAAAAAACATGTGCCTTGGAGGATGTAATTTATGGGCTACATTATCTTATCATTGACTATTTTTCGAGAGAAGCTGTAGTAGGGAAGAAGTGTCTAGAAATGGCTAAAATTATTTGTCACTTGTTTAAGGGGACAGTGGACTTTCAAAATTGTGAAATTTGTCGAAAAATTCGATTTTCTTATTTTATTGAATTGTGAAACTACGGGCGAGTAGGAATCTGTTGCAAAAAGAATTTTTAATTTCTTTGATTACTTTCCTAGTTATAGGCATTTGTATTTAATTTAGATATTATGTGGTTACTAATAGCAATAAATTTAAATGTGTTTTTCTCAAAATAAAATTTTTTTCTCAAAATAAAAATCAAAATGTCATACGAATTTTCAAACTGCTCCGGGCGCATTTCTAATGATCGTATAGCTTTGAAATTTAAGTTTTATATACTAAACTGTATATCAAATAAATCTTATTGAAAATAATTATGGTTCGTAACTCAGAATTTCTAAATTTTGTACTTGAAAAGATGATTTATAGGTATTTTGCGTCATGAAAAGGGTGATTTCACTATTATTATTTTTATCTCTTTATATTTTTAATGAATGCTTAAAATAAGCAATAAGTTTCATTGTTACTTCTATAAGGTATCCTGTAAATAAAAATTACCATGTTATATGCAAAGGAAATGCGCATGGAACATTTTTAATGAGGTCAATTTTTGATATAATTAATAATTCATAATTCATAAATGATTAATATTTCATCATTAAATTTTAACCACTTGATATTTGAATATCTATGGTACTAATCACATATTCAAATATCAAGCAAATCCATTCAAAACAAAAAAAGTTAGGTTTGAAGGTCCACTGTCCCCTTAAGGGGGTCCAGGACACAAAATTCTTCACATTTTCGAAAATAAATTATTGCATTAAAATTCTTTCTGTTTTTTTTTCCGCTTAAAATGACGCGCTTAAAATGACGTTTAAATCATGTTTCTATCTTAATGAGAACAGTAGATATTAATTTTTTTTTTGCAACATTCTAATAGCAGCCAATCTTTGTTTAAATCTGTAAATGAGTTTTTCTTCATGATGGATTTTTTCACCTTTTCTCGTCTTTAAATTGTTATAAGTCAGGAACCGTTAAAGATAAATGGTTCAAACTTGGAACAAGTCTTTTACAATTATTTTACTTTAATTTTAATCCAGAAAATCTGAAAAAAAAATATTTACTTTTGAAAATATGATTTTTTTTAAAAAATACTCTAAATATTTTCAATTTTTTAAAAAATTAGTATTTTAAAAAACGCTGAATCAAAATTAAAACTTATATATTTCTGTTTAATTAAATGAAAAAACTTTGAAATTCGACAAATAATATTTTGAGTTATAATGATTTTAAATAACCCTACTTTTTAAAACATTTTTAATTTTAAAATTTTTTAGAACTTTATGAGAAGTTTTATAATGTGATTTTTTTACAAATTATATGGTTAACCATCACAAAAAATTCAAAATTTTAACTTAATAAATAAGGAAATATTTTACATGTGTTCCGGACCCCCTTAATGAAGAGGAAATTTTTTTTTACTAAGGTATATGACGATTCCTGACAGAATATAAAATTTTCATCACCTCCGTAGTACTAAAGCAAAAGAATACTCTGTATATTTTACTCCGTCACCATGTTACAGCTTTTTTGAGATTTACGTTATCATGTAATACGTAAGAGATTAGTTGCATCTGTCAAAAATTCTAAAATATGATAAAATAGGTTTCAAGTAATATTCATTAATAGATCAGGATAGTTCCAATATAATATTAAATGTCAGCTATCAATAAGAATTTAAATAGCTGATGTCAGCTGTCAAATAATAGTCAGATAGTTAATATCTGTCAAATAATCATAAAATATCCAATGATAGATGAACTGGAATTTGAGGAGTGGAAAAAAATCTCTCGTCTAAAAATAAATGGTGTTATTATGTAATTTAAAATCTATTAAACATCTCTGCAGGAAAATATTCAATATACGTTTATCTACTATAAATTTTCTACCAATATTTTTGTATTATTTAAAAATCTATTCCATAATTTCGAGCTCAGCTATCAAAAAGAGGATCAATTCTCAGGTGCTAGACAACTGAGAGAGAAAATTATGTGATAAAATCTTACCTTTTTCTGACATGAATATTCACCTGTTACATTCTCGATTACCATATAAAAGTTACCCTAGAAATACCTTGAAAGTTGAGAGATATATTTTGGAAATTATTATTGAATAAACATTGAGAGTATACTCGTAATTTAAATCAAGAGTTTTTAATATAAAAGATTTTTACTGACTAGCTTTTACTTCCTGTATCATAAATTGCGAAATAAAATCGATTTTAGGTCGTATACGATGAAGTTATAACCACTTCACAATAAGTGTGACTGTTATAGAAAGAGGTCTCTGTTTCTTCTGATATGGTCGTTATAAACAAAATAATACGTTGTTTGTTAGATTGTGGGAATAATTGTAGATAATAGAAGTATTTGAAATACTTAGATTTATCGTGGTATTACAAGTAATTCTGAAAAAATGGGACTATTATGAGTGTAATTTGTTTTTCTTCGTGCTATCCTTATCTAACATACAAAATATGAGTTTGCTGCAAAGTATCTTTTTTTCTAGAGAGTTATTATAAATCAATTATTATTATTAAGAAAATTTGATTTATTTTTCACATAACAGTTTGTGAGAAAATTGTTCAAATCAAAGACTTCGTAACACCTGAATGGCTTAAAGGTGAGCACACAAACATGATGGGAAGATTTGAGGTTCCAGTCTCGCCTCCAGCAGTTGTAATTAAAGAAATAATTACAACTGCTCTTTGGCTGCCTCACTACACCGAGAAAGCAGAATCATTGTCTAGAACAGAGCTCCGCAACCTTTTATCTTCCACGGCACAACAACGTTTTTTTTCGATAATTCCTCGGCACACCACAAGAAAAAGCTTACAAATACATAAACTACAATAAATACGTATATGTATTTATTAGATAAAAAACAACAAAATAGATCTATGTATCGAGATAATTATAATCATTTAAGTTTTATATAAATCCTTTTGAACTGTACACCAACACAAGAACAAAATTATAAAATTATAGTTTACAAGTAAAAAAATTTTCTCTTTAAATTTTTATATTAAAATTTGTTTTTTGGTCTTTACTTAAGCCTAATAAATCAAAGTTAATTTAAACATTACTAATTTATTAATGAGATATTTGAGATTGTTTTGATAAATGTTGGTTTCATACATGTTTTGGTAATTGTTTTGATATATTTGCACGTTTTATATTTGGCTCTATAATAGAAAGAGCTACAGTTCATAGTCAAGGCCCTTTAAATATGATCGTTTGTCATTTTCAATTAGAACCAGTGTCGAAAAACTTTGTTCACATAAGTATAATTGCAAAATTGCAATGGCCTTGTCAGAAATTTGTGGATATTCTTAACTGAAATCCAGAAATATGACGTTCGAGCATACATACAATGTATGGCTAACAACATGTTTTTGTTTTGTGTATAATATCGACCCAGAAAAATTACATATTAACAAAAAGCTAGAGGAATATTTTACATAGAAAAATTTCAATTTAATGCGGTGGTTAATTTTTTTATTATCATAATCGATAAAATCACCGCGGCACAGTCAAGATCACCTCGCGGCACACTAGTGTGCCACGGCACAGCGGTTGCGAAGCACTGGTCTAGAAGGTGAGGTGCAAATAAACAACTTATCTGCTCGAATTTTGCAAAGGAATGGAACATGATGCAGAGTTGGACAAAATGCAAGTTCACAGTTTCAAAACTATAATCGTAGAGAAATAATAAAAGGTTTTCGCAGCGATCCTTTGTCATTTACTTGTAGAAAAATCAGGATGTGAAATGCTGAAAATTATGAAAGTGAACATCCTCACACCACCATAGTAGCACTACTGATGGAGCGCTTGTCCCGACATGCTCGAATACTTCTCGCCTAGCAGAAAATCTGCATAAGCTAAATTTGTAAACAGTCACTTGAAATCATAAAATTTAAATGTTAAGTTAAAACATGAATTCCAGTTTCACCATATTTACTGGTTGTGTACTCTACTACATAATAGTTTTTTAATAATCTCAAAAGTAAATTTGTAAACAGTCACTTGTAATCAAAAAATTTAAATGTCAAGTCAAAACATGAATTCTAGTTTCACCATATTTACTGGATGTTTACTGTATACTACAAAATAGTTTTTTAATAATCTCAAAATTAAATTTGTCAACAGTCACTTGTAATCATAAAATTTAAATGTTAAGTCAAAACATGAATTCTAATTTCACCATATTTACTGGATGTGTACTCTACTACATAATAGTTTTTTAATAATCTCAAAATTAAATTTGTAAACAGTCACTTGTAATCATAAAATTCAAATGTTAAGTCAAAACATGAATTCTAATTTCACCATATTTACTGGATGTGTACTATACTACATAATAGTTTTTTAATAATCTCAAAATTAAATTTGTAAACAGTCACTTGTAATCATAAAATTCAAATGTTAAGTCAAACATGAATTCTAATTTCACCATATTTACTGGATGTGTACTCTACTACATAATAGTTTTTTAATAATCTCAAAAGTAAATTTGTAAACAGTCACTTGTAATCATAAAATTCAAATGTTAAGTCAAAACATGAATTCTAATTTCACCATATTTACTGGATGTGTACTCTACTACATAATAGTTTTTTAATAATCTCAAAAGTAAATTTGTAAACAGTCACTTGTAATCATAAAATTCAAATGTTAAGTCAAAACATGAATTCTAATTTCACCATATTTACTGGATGTGTACTATACTACATAATAGTTTTTTAATAATCTCAAAATTAAATTTGTAAACAGTCACTTGTAATCATAAAATTCAAATGTTAAGTCAAAACATGAATTCTAATTTCACCATATTTACTGGATGTGTACTATACTACATAATAGTTTTTTAATAATCTCAAAATTAAATTTGTAAACAGTCACTTGTAATCATAAAATTCAAATGTTAAGTCAAAACATGAATTCTAATTTCACCATATTTACTGGATGTGTACTCTACTACATAATAGTTTTTAATAATCTCAAAAGTAAATTTGTAAACAGTCACTTGTAATCATAAAATTCAAATGTTAAGTCAAAACATGAATTCTAATTTCACCATATTTACTGGATGTGTACTCTACTACATAATAGTTTTTTAATAATCTCAAAAGTAAATTTGTAAACAGTCACTTGTAATCATAAAATTCAAATGTTAAGTCAAAACATGAATTCTAATTTCACCATATTTACTGGATGTGTACTCTACTACATAATAGTTTTTTAATAATCTCAAAAGTAAATTTGTAAACAGTCACTTGTAATCATAAAATTCAAATGTTAAGTCAAAACATGAATTCTAATTTCACCATATTTACTGGATGTGTACTCTACTACATAATAGTTTTTTAATAATCTCAAAATTAAATTTGTAAACAGTCACTTGTAATCATAAAATTCAAATGTTAAGTCAAAACATGAATTCTAATTTCACCATATTTACTGGATGTGTACTCTACTACATAATAGTTTTTTAACAATCTCAAAATTAAATTTGTAAACAGTCACTTGTAATCATAAAATTCAAATGTTAAGTCAAAACATGAATTCTAATTTCACCATATTTACTGGATGTGTACTATACTACATAATAGTTTTTTAATAATCTCAAAATTAAATTTGTAAACAGTCACTTGTAATCATAAAATTCAAATGTTAAGTCAAAACATGAATTCTAATTTCACCATATTTACTGGATGTGTACTCTACTACATAATAGTTTTTTAATAATCTCAAAAGTAAATTTGTAAACAGTCACTTGTAATCATAAAATTCAAATGTTAAGTCAAAACATGAATTCTAATTTCACCATATTTACTGGATGTGTACTCTACTACATAATAGTTTTTTAATAATCTCAAATTAAATTTGTAAACAGTCACTTGTAATCATAAAATTCAAATGTTAAGTCAAAACATGAATTCTAATTTCACCATATTTACTGGATGTGTACTCTACTACATAATAGTTTTTTAACAATCTCAAAATTAAATTTGTAAACAGTCACTTGTAATCATAAAATTCAAATGTTAAGTCAAAACATGAATTCTAATTTCACCATATTTACTGGATGTGTACTATACTACATAATAGTTTTTTAATAATCTCAAAATTAAATTTGTAAACAGTCACTTGTAATCATAAAATTCAAATGTTAAGTCAAAACATGAATTCTAATTTCACCATATTTACTGGATGTGTACTCTACTACATAATAGTTTTTTAATAATCTCAAAATTAAATTTGTAAACAGTCACTTGTAATCATAAAATTCAAATGTTAAGTCAAAACATTAATTCTAATTTCATCATATTTACTGGATGTGTACTGTACTACATAATAGTTTTTTACTAATCTCAAAATTAAATTTGTAAACAGTCACTTGTAATCATAAAATTCAAATGTTAAGTCAAAACATGAATTCTAATTTCACCATATTTACTGGATGTGTACTCTACTACATAATAGTTTTTTAATAATCTCAAAATTAAATTTGTAAACAGTCACTTGTAATCATAAAATTCAAATGTTAAGTCAAAACATGAATTCTAATTTCACCATATTTACTGGATGTGTACTCTACTACATAATAGTTTTTTAATAATCTCAAAATTAAATGTGTAATTATAAAATTCAAATGTTAAGTCAAAACATGAATTCTAATTTCACCATATTTACTGGATGTGTACTATACTACATAATAGGTTTTTAATAATCTCAAAATTAAATTTGTAAACAGTCACTTGTAATCATAAAATTTAAATGTTAAGTCAAAACATAAATTCTAGTTTCACCATATTTACTGGATATGTACTCTACTACATAATAGTTTTATTATAATCTCAAAAGCAAGTTTAATTTCTAGCTAAAAATTCCCGTTTGTCTTCAGAAATCTGTGTTTAACATTCGCTATATAATTATTTTTATTATTTTTTAAAATTTCTTATTGACAAATATATTTATATATATATATATATATATTTTCAAATGCGGAGGCACTTGTCGCGAAGACATTCGCCTATAATTCACCGCAGTTTTGCTCGCCATTTTATTATGGGGGCTCCATATAGGCAGACCAGCATTGCCCCCTATGAAGGGACGACACAGACGGAGGCATTTTAGTGACGCTTCGCCAGGATTCGATCCAAGCACCCTCAGCACCGAAAACCAGCGCGCTGTACCACAAGGCCGCCACGGCCCGAAAACTCAAATTTTTTTTTTCCAATGCGGAGGCACTTGTTGTCAAACATTCTCCTATTCTACGCCGCAATTTTACTGCTCATTTTATTGTGGGTACACCATATAGGCGGACAGCATTACCCCCTATGAAGGGACGACACGAACGGGGGCATTTTTCGTGGCGCGACGCTAGGATTCGATCCGAGCACCCTCAGCACCGAAAACAAGCGCGCTGTACCACTGGGACGCCACATGCCCTTATTGACAAATATAGATGATTATATTTATATTTATGATATAATATTTATATATATATATTATATTATATGATATTTATATGATATGATATGATATATTTGATATGATATTTATATATATATTATATTTATATTTATTATATATATATATATTTGTGATTTTCACTTTCTTATACTATTTATCTCTTATCACCTCTGCAACTAATTTAATTGCCGTATACTTTCGATTTCCATTTGCGATCGTTACTGGGAAGCAAGGGACTTACTGAGTTCATAGACTATTAGTGTAGTCACTATTTTTTCCTGCGTTCTGTGTTTGTACTCTTTTCTCTATAAATTTTAGCTCAGTTATCTCTAAACTTGCTATTACAAATAAATAAATAAAAAGTTAATAAATAGAAAAACCGGTAGTTTTTAAATTAATATTTTATCTTATTTAAGGGAATAATTTATTTTAAGGTTTGCATCGTGAAGCAAACACTAATAAGACCAAAGCAGACGGCAAAAATTTAAGTTGACTACCAAAACATGAAACTTAGACTTTGCATTGAAAAAAGGAATAATACAATATTGCTGTATAACATGAAAATTAGAATAATATTTACGCCCCGTCTCCGACGCATCTGCATGCCCACCTAAAGGGAATTCTAAATTCTGTTTGCCTTGAAAGGAACGTCTTTTTTCTGTAGAAAATAATCATGAATTTGAATAGTGCATATTATATGTAATTTGAACTTGTTTTCCTATAGCCTCGAATATCTTTTTTGTTTTCGTATGTTTTGTGTTTGTTTTCAGAGTTTTCTCATAAATTATTCGGCATTAGAATGAAAATCCAATTAAGAGTTTGATTCATTCCGTTTGGCTTGGTTGATTTATTGTTCCATGCTTAGTTTTAACCTACAGTACTGTTTTGACTGAATCATGTGGCTATAGACATGTGATTTTTTTTATTATCTCATAAGGATGGAAATTCATGGATCATAAGTAAATAAAATTAGTAGATATTCTGAACTTAAGCATAAATCATGAAAAATAGTTTTAGGAGATATTTCATTTGCCTAATTGCTTTAAAAATGTACAACGTACAAAAATATGTTTTTGTTTACTTGTATTTTTGCAAGGAAATTTTTAATCAAATGTCTCTGCATATAAATATCAGATACTGCTAAAAATAACTTGAACAGTAGGAAATTTGTCCTTAAAAATATCCTGAAATTGAAAATTTCAGTATGGATAATTTATTGTTACATTTCCTTTAACCACGGCTCTTTTGTTCAAAGACTTCCGCTCTGGGTATAGGAAATTTTCATGAATGAACTATCTTCAGAATTTATGAATTTTTTCATAATATATTCAAACGCTTTGAAAGGTGAATAAAAGTCTTTGTTTAAGGGATTTATAATTAAGGGTACGCGTTTCCAGAATATTTAGTATTAATCGCAATTTCTGATCAGGAAAAGATACAGAGGAGTACTGTAGATAATAAAAGTATTTTATATATTTAATTTCACAGTAGTACAGTCGAACCCCGTTATAGAGAACCCGGTATATGACGAACTAACAGATATAACGAACGGAAATTTTGGTCCCGTCGTTTTCCTATTATACGTAATTTATTTAGTATTGTGTCTGTTTAATGTAATCGATTTAAGTCGATTTAATTCATTAATTATCTTTTTTAATAGATTTTATCATTTTTTAATATATCATTATTGAATACACATTGCAACTAATGAGTTATACATTTTGTGAACTCGAGCATTTTCCTTAACGTTTCGGATATAGCGAACAAAACCTTTGATCCCTTGAAGTTCTTTATTTCGGGATTCGACTGTATTACAACTGATTCTAAAAAAAACGTGACTATTATGAGTGTAATTTATGTCTCTGTGTATGTTATCATTATGTAATCTACAAAATTTAAGTTTGCCCCAAATTATCTTGTTTCTATAGCGTCATTAATAGTAAATTTTTATAATTATGAAAATTTTACTGCACATATATATATATATATATATATATATATATATATATATATACACTGCTGGCCATCCAAGATGCAACACCAAGAAAGACAAGAGATATCACAACAAAATTTATTTTGTAGATAACATGTTGACCAAGTATCAAATGGTCAAATTTATAGACTTCTGTGAAGTGTGGTTCCTGCCAAAATTAGTAGCCAGAGTAGCCGCCATTGCTGGAGATCACCGCTGCCACACGCCTCGGCATTGATTCAAAGAGACTTTGGATGAGTTCTTGGGGTACAGCAGACCAAGCAGCTTCCACACGTTGCCAAAGTTGACCTGCTGTGGCAGATGGGGATGGAATCTGGGTGAATCGTAGAGCAACCATGGACCACATGTTTTCTATCGGCGAAAGATCCGGAGAGCGAGGTGGCCAGGGAAGCAATTCAATCTGGCGATTGACGAAGAACCGTTGGACAATGCGTGCCACGTGTGGTCGCGCATTATCCTGTTGAAATACGGCTGTGGGCAAGCCCTGAAGGTAAGGAAGAACAACTGGCTCCAACACCTCGGAGATGTAGAGCTGGCTGTTTAAAGTACCGGCAATGCGTACTAGAGGTGTGCGAGAATAATATCCAATACCGCCCCATACCATAATACCCGGTGCAGGACCAGTGTGGCGGTGCATAACACAGCTGTTCAGCATCCTCTCTTCACGGTGTCTCCAGACTCGAATGCGACCATCGTGGTGTCGCAGACAGAAGCGTGACTCGTCAGTAAAGACAATTTCATTCCATTCTGCCGTCCACATCCTTCTGTCATCGCACCATTGGCGGCGGAGACGTCTGTGGTTCTGCGTCAAGGGTAGACAAAGCAATGGACGTCTTGCGGACAGACCACGCTGCTGTAAACGGCGTCGAATGGTACGCGCAGACACTGGATGATGCGTTACAGACTGCATGTGCTGTGCTATGGTTCGTGATGTGACTGAGCGATCCGTCACTGCCATGCACAATTTGCCTGTCATCACGTGAAGTGATGCGCTGAGGTGGATGCGATCGAACACGCCGGTCCGTCGTACTTTCCTGCATCCAACGATCACATATCCGCATTACAGTTGTTTTGTTTCGTCCAACACGACTACCGATTTCCCTGAAAGATAATCCACAATCTCGGTAGGCCACTATCCTTCCTCTGTCGAACTCGGATACTTGATCAAACGATGATCGCTGTTTTCGACGAGGCATAATTGATCGTTTTTTTGAAAAAACCACAAGAAAAACACAATTGCCGAACTTGAAATCGTCGAAATCTCCAAGCCGTAAATAGCGCTTTGAAGTGGCGCCACAGGCGCGCGTGATGTGCGTCTGCGCTGAAATTCTAATCATTTGCATATCTCACCTCCGCTAATGCATGTTGTAAATTTCATGTTATTTGCATGTTTCCTTCAGGGTGTTGCATTTACAGTGGCCAGCAGTGTATATATATATATATATATATATATATATATATATATATATATATATATATATATATTGCAATGTGTATTAAAACCTCTCATCTTGTAGATTACAAATTTTTAAAAGTTTCATTCCGAGTTTAAATAGATTTTAAATAGATAGTTTAAATAGATATGTGCTTAAAAATAGATATGTGTACAAATCCACATAAAGATTACAAATTGAAATGCCGCAATTGAGGACGTAATACTCGTTACAAAAGTTTTCTTCGAGATAGATTTCATAAAATTTCAATATCATGTTTAACCCTTCAGCGGTCGCGCCAATTTTTGGAACACCAGCAGGCGCGCGTGGCTCAAAGTGCAATGTCTCTTTCAACCTTGATTATTCCTTTTTTAATAAACCTCTTTTTTTCAAATTGAAAATAATAATTCTACGTTTTATCACAAGATATAAAATGTTTATAATATTGAGATATATTTATAAATAAAAGCCAAAGAGGTCAGATACAATCGCCTTATTTCAAAACTGTCCGGTTTAATGAATCTAAGGACAACTTGCGAATGGATTCCTATTATGTCCAAAAATCTAAAAAACAATCAGATTGTCCATCTTCGTGATATGCGAGATACCGTGTAATAGCTGCACATTGGATCGAGTACATCAACTCCTGCTTTTGTCGTATTGTAATCCTGTATAATCGTTGGTTTACCACGGTTAAATCACGACTGCCAATGAATGGAAAGGAATTACAAGGGTCAGAAAATGAGACCTGCATTAGAAAAGATGTAGTTATAAAGAGAAATTGCTTAGAACATTCAAACCTTACATGTAAAAACAAACTATTCAAAATTACGAAAATGTTGCACTCTGTACACGGGCGCGCCCGCTGAAGGGTTAAAGACTGAAGTCATGCAGCCGACAAATACAAGATATCGTTTCAAGAGCAGAAGTTATTTACATCTAGCTCTAAACATGACAAAAACTTTGAAAACTGAATATTCTGAAAGAACTTTAAGAGGAGTCTAATGTGCCTCGTTAATATACACTCATGGACAAAAAAATTTGTCCATGATACTCCCGCAATTATTTCTTGCGTTTTATACTCCCGCAATTATTTTTTGCGCACCAAGAAATAATTGCGGGATCGTAACGAAACTTGCAATGAAGGTACATGTCGGGGAGATATGCAAATGATTAGAAATGCAGCGTGATTGCGCATTACGTATAGCCGGTAGAGGGCGTTGAACATCGTACTCTGGGGAGTATAAAACAGGTAACCAAAGCTTGTTTGAGTGTGCTGAATCATTTACAAAGGAAGAGCTGAGATAGACATGCCAATACGCCGTGTTCGAAGACAATATAAGCAGTTGTCGCAGTTTGAGAGGGGGAGAATCGTCGGGATGATGGAAGCTAGGTGGTCAGCTAGGCTAGTAGCTCGTCAATTAGGCCGCTCTGATTGTGTTGTGAGGAGGTGTTGGGACCAGTGGACCCGAGAGATGTCATGTACATGAAGACCAGGCTCAGGACGCCCTCGACAGACCAGTCGTCGAGAAGACCACCACATCGTAAGAAATGCACGCGTACAGCCAACTGCTTCATCGGCCGCCATCCAGGCACAGGTAGCACCTTCACTAGGGGCCTCTGTGTCTTCTCGAACCATACGAAGGCGCCTGGATGAAGGACAGTTGGTATCGCGGCGCCCATTACGTGTGCTGCCCTTGACGCCCACCCATCGACGCCTCCGTTTGGAGTTTTGCCGCCCACGAGGAAACTGGACTGCAGCGGAATGGAACCAGGTCGTCTTTAGCGACGAATCCAGATTCAATCTCGGCAGTGATGACAATCGTGTTCGTGTGTGGAGAGCCCGTGGTGAACGCTTCAATCCTGCCTTTGCTGTACAGCGACACATCGCTCCCAAAGCTGGTGTGATGGTATGTGGTGCCATTTCCTACAATACACGGTCACCCCTAGTATTGTTCCGTGGCACCATGAGAGCCCAGCGGTATGTTCCTGAAATCCTGCAACCACATGTGTTGCCACTCATGCAACGGCTCCCAGGAGCCATTTTTCAACAAGACAATGCTCGGCCTCATACGGCAAGGGTGTCACAAGACTGTCTCCGCACTGTTACTACCCTTCCTTGGCCTGCCCGATCCCCAGATTTGTCTCCAATCGAGCATATCTGGGATCATTTGGGACGACGAGTTGGGCATCCCACGAGTTTGAACGAACTAGAGGCAAGGTTACAGCAAATATGGAACGAAATGTCTCAAGACATCATACAGAACTTGTATGACTCAATGCCCGATCGTATCGCATCGTGCATTCGCGCAAGAGGGGGTCCAACGGAGTATTAACTCCTCCGTTCTTTTGCCTTTTTCTCTGAAATAAATTATCCTTTTTCTTTGATTTTGTTATCATTTACTTATATCAAAGTAGTCATTACGTATGTAAAATTTCTTTTCATTTTGACGACTCCTTCTTGGTGCGCTAATTTTTTTGTCCATGAGTGTATTTGCAGTTTTGCGTCTGCATGCACGACTTCTATTTCGTACTCATTTAATACAAAGCTAAAAAATCCATGTCTGCAATTTGAAATTATGGATAGTTGTTGTTTTTCCCAATGCAGGGTACTAGACAGGGTGCCCAGGAATTAGCTATATGGAAGACAAAAGGGCGTATGAGAATATAACCTTTAATATTCAAATTATTTTGTATTTCTGTTGTTTTGCAGATTTTAACTGTAGGTTTCTGTTTGAATAGAAAATATTAAAATCAAGACTGTATATATGTTTATTTAATGAATCTTTTCAAGGGAACAGAATAAATGAGTTCATAATTGTCCACGTTGTTACAACTTTTGCTTTTCTAACAGTTAAAAATGCATTCTCCAACTGGTTAATGAACATGTGTCCTCAATTAATTATCTGCTGCAGACGCACAATTCAAACTCAGTGGTTACGTATACATGTACATATTTTTTATGGAAATAAAACAAAGATATTCATTAAGGTTCGAATGGAAACTTTTAATTTATTTTAATAAATATACATGTGTTTTCCATCTAGTTAATTAAAATATACTATAGATTCATTACTACATAATATCGTTCATGTATGTGTGTAAACACTATGAGTGCTTATAAGTGTAAATATTCTTTCTAAATAATTTTTGAGTTTAGACAAAATTATAATTGAAACCTTTTTTTTACAAAATTAGTGTTAAATAATATTTTTAAGTAAACAAGTAGAGGTTTATTTTGTAGACTATGAACAGTAATAATTTATTATAGAAAATGTATTCCCTTTTTCCTCAGTTTATATATGAAATTGTACAATGACAATATTGATTCTAGATTAAATGTATGACAGAGAGTGGTATTTATTTCTAAATATAGCACTACATCTTTAATCCAGTCAATTAGAAATAAACTATATCCAAGCAAACATCTGTCTCCGTTAATAATATGCCTTAATTAAATCTTGTATGACAAGTTTTAAGAAAAAATTCTATTAATATAATATTTGAAAATTAGACACAGTATTTCAAATTATTTTGAGTTTGAAGACAGAAATTAATTACATTTGCTATTTCGTATGAATGGGAATGCTTTACAGAAATAAAACTGAATTCTTAATTCGTTTCTACACCACAATGTGGAGCATATAATTATGATATTATAAATATAACTAAAAATAAATAATCCAACAGAGATAGATAAATACAATAAGAATATAGACAAAAAACAAACAGAAATTAAGCACTCAGGGCATCCACGCACCAAAGGCAAGATTCTGTATATAAGTGCCGGAACTGAACCATAAAACAACATAGAGGTAACCGAAAGGTCTCTTCATCAGGGAGCCTAACCAAATCAGTTACCTCAAGGGGAACGTTTTGAATAGGATGCAAGTAAGACCAACAGACATCCCAAGGCCCCGAGTTCCCCATGGAAGCAATTAGTTGAAAGAAAATAAAAAGACAAGCACAACTTACAGTAAGGTCTCAACGCACCGTACATGCAAGCACACAAATAATCCTAATGCAAAGATGCATACACGCCCCAATTCCGTAAGTGACGGTTATGGCGATACAGCAGCCAATTCTATCCTAGCAGTTACGTCATTGAAACAATACTACAGCGCCACCCCCCATTACAGCTTAACCAAATGAAAACACAAACACTGTCCTAAATATCTTTAAAAATTCCTTGCTTTTTATTTTTTTTTTTTTTATTTGTTTATATTTTACATTATGATATTATAAAGTAGATATCGTATGAGATTGTGTATAACGTCAAAACGCATGCATGATGTGTTCATGTATGAGTTCATGAAGTTGCAAATGAAGGCAACAAATAAATGCATTGTATACCTGCAAATATTGGTTACATTTCCAATATTTTAGCACCTCGTGTTTTTTTTTTCCAAGATGATAACTAACATTGATATGACTCTGATATCTTATATAGATTTGAACATATATCCTCATCAGTGATGTTTATTTATGTTTTATGTTGGTTATATTATTGTTAAGGATATTTAAATTTCACTGAACTTTTAATCATTTTTGGTGTTATCTCTTCACATAAAATCAGCACATATTAGGGATGTTATGATTGATTGAGATATACTCTGGAGATTAGTCTCACTGTAGCAGGATGAATAAGCGAACTGTATAATATACTTATCAATGATTTAGTAACTTTTGATAGTATCAACATATTCATGTTCACAATATTTCTATTTCCAATTTTTAAAACGCAGTCTTCATTAAGTTTTCGTTTATCATAATATTAAGTTGTAATTTTATCCACTTTGTTGTAAAAATGTTTTTCTAAAATTTATAAAAGCTCCATTGGATAATCACATTCAGTAAATAATGAAAATGAACATATAACTTGTATACATATATATATATATATATATATATATATATATATATATATATATATATATATATATATATATATATATATATATATATATATATATATATATACAGTGATTTCCGCTTATAAGAATCACGTTTGTTATTACTGTTTTTGATTCTTATAAGCGGTTGATTCTTATAACCGAAACTTCCCTTTGGACAGACACACATACACAAATATATACTTGTACATATAATATATAAACACACAGGCACATATATACATAATTTAGCATTAAATACTCTTTAATTTACGTTATTTATCATTTATTAAAATTATTTTTTATAATTTTAAAAATACTCAATTTCTAAACAAATACTATAACTCAATTTCTAGACCTATAAGTAACAACACATGATTTTAAAATCAACAAGAGGCAGCTTCTCTTTGACTACACTTTGGAAGAGCATCATATCTAATTAGCAAGTTCTGTTTTTCAGAAAAACTAAGAGTTTTCCTTGTTTTTATCATATTTGAATTCGACTATCAAAAAGTTCTAACACTAACTGGCAATTTTGTTAGAAAACTAAAGTGAATAC
>OU015497.1:6077155-6184655 GCA_907164885.2 Dolomedes plantarius | reverse complement strand
ACCATATTATACGCAAAAGAAATGCGAATGGAACATTTTTGATTAGGCCAATTTTTGATGTAATTAATAATTCATAATTCATAAATTTTTAATATTTCTTCATTAAATTTTAACCACTTTTACATATTACATATATAAAAGTGGTCTATATTCATAAATTATTGAAATATAGACCATATGTAAAAGTATTCTATTACATATGGTATTCTAGCATATACATATGTATTTTAGCATTATTATAAGCATAAAGTATTCTAAAACATATGTAAAATTATTCTATATTCATAAATTATTAATATTTCATCATTAAATTTTAACCACTTTTACATATTATATATGGTACTAATCACATATTCAAATTTCAAGCAAATCCATTCAAAACAAAAAAAAAGTTATGTTTGAAGGTCCACTGTCCCCTTAACAGAATGACCTCTATAAAGTTGGAAATCACAGTCACAGCTACCTGTCCTCTTTGCAACTTAAACGATGACATGACTGGAGACCATCTCAGCGATTGCCGTACAACCTATTGCAGATTCCCTTTCCAAATTGTTGATACTGTTTTTAATACGTATTTTGACAGATCCAATTTGCATTAGGCTGCTCGTAGACGTACGCCAGACAGGCTGGAAACGGGCATGGGTAAGGGAAAAAAATTCTTTATAAAGGAAAAGGATGCCCGAACAGAAAGAATAAAATGTAGAAAATCTTGGTGATTCTTAATAACAAAACAATAAGTGTTCGTAAACCTTCTCGGAGGTAGCATATGTTATTGATTGTTTATTTTTCCATTGCGTAATCTTCATTTTCAAATATGAATAAAGCAAGAGGAGCCATCAGAACGCTGCTTGTTTGTGTCAGCAATACAGGATCGATCACTTGTTCAAGATGATCCTTCGTGGTGAATCACATATTGGGACCAGAAGTGTACTATGTATGAAGTGAGTTGTTGGAAAACATAAAACGAATTTTCGAAATGATTGATGACACATACTGGTCATCGGACATCGTAGCACTTAACACGAGATATTCTGTACATTACATATGAGATACCAGGTTACGATTATGTGTTTATAAAAAAATATGATGGATTACACTGTTGATCCTGTCTGAGGCAGTAGTAAATGTATACTAAACTAGCTGAATACCCGTGCTTTGCTACGGAGTACATTCAAATTTAATAGAACTGTCAATGTACGCAATTAATGCCAATATATATATATATACCAGGTGGCCATAATTAAACTGACAGTGCTCACAGTGTTCTGTAGCGCGATCTATTTGCGAGAATGACGCCACATTTTGTAGGAAGATTAAACAAGACAGGGGACTAAGGATTCCGCGAAAAAATAAATTAGTTCCAAAAGTCACCGCTAGGGGAATATTTGGCGCTGTGTAATAGAAAATAGAGTGTTAACAAATGCAAATCAATACGGAAATTACCTTTTATTTTGCATTCAAATGAGGTTCAATGTGGCTGCCGTTGTTGTGGACCACATATGGCATTCTGTGCACAGTATGCACAACAGCAGAAAGTAACATGTCTGCAGGAATCTCCCGTACAGTCCGTGATATGTTATCCTTCAACGTAGCCAGGTCCTGGACCACTCCTTGATAGACCTTGGACTTAAGGTAACCCCATAGCCAGAAGTCGCATGGGGTAAGATCAGGCGACCGAGGTGGCCATGCAGTTGGAAAGTAGCGGCTAATGACTCTTTCTGTTGTGAATTTCTGTCGTAGTAGCTGTTGCACCCGTACAGCAACGTGTGGAGGGGCTCCATCTTGCATGAAAATGATTTCCCCCAGGCATTGTCTTTACTGAAGTGCCGGAAGGACAAAGCTGTTCAACATGTGGCGATATTTCTCTCCGGTAACAGAACAGGTTTCCGGTCCTGTCGGGGTAATGTTCTCATAGAAGAATGGACCTACGATAAATTCCGCTGTGAACTCACACCAAACAATTACCTTTGGTGAATGTAAGGGAATTTCTGTGACTACATGTGGTGATTTGTCATCCCAAATTCGGCAGTTCTGGGTATTCACAGTTCCATGCAGGTAAAAGTGGGCCTCGTCTCCCCATAAGATTTTCCACGGCCAAGCATCATAAACCTCCATTCTGGCAAGAAAGGTGAGAGCAAAAGTCAATCGCTTATCATGGTCGGGGTACAGTAACTCCTGTACACGGCTGATCTTGTACGGATAGAAATTGATAATCTTTCGTAAGATTTTCCATACCGTACTGTAAGGCATATCCATATTCCGAGCTAATCCACGATCGCTAGAGGTGGCAGCAATATTGTCTGGTCCTCTGTCGACAATCGCCGTGGCAACTGCTTCGATTATATCCTGTGGTACAGGTTTTCATCCTCTGCCTGACTGAACCTTCAGAGAACCTGTTTTCTCAAACGTCGCAACCATTGCTTTTAGCCCATTAACTGACACAGGACCGTTACCTTTACGCATTTTTTGTGCGTTCTAAAAGCACGAAGAGCGGCTGACGCGTTGCGCTGGTTGAGGTCAAAGAATTTGACCAGTAACGCACGCTCGACTAAAGAAGGAGACATTGCACATAAACTTTCAATCCGATTGATTCGAAACGTAACACATTGCCTTTTAAAACCCAAGCAGCTGGCACTGTGGCAATGGATGTAACGTGAAATTTGAATAAAGAACTTCTTCTTCTGCTCAGCGTACGTGATATTGCAGATTACGAGACTTTATCGGTGTTTATGTAGATTTTACGCTTTTTTAAAAGTGTTGCCATATTGCACTTGAACTAAATAAGAAAATGTGTATAATAAAAGGTAATTTTATTCCGTATTAATTTGCATTTGTTAACACTCTATTTTCTATTACACAGCGCCAAATATTCCCCTAGCGGTGACTTTTGGAACTAATTTATTTTTTCGCGGAATCCTTCGTCCCCCGTCTTGTTTAATCTTCCTACAAAATGTGGCGTCATTCTCGCAAATAGATCGCGCTACAGAACACTGTGAGCACTGTCAGTTTAATTATGGCCACCCGGTATGTGTGTGTGTGTGTGTGTGTGTGTGTGTGTGATAATATTACTAACTACGTATAATCGCCCATTCTGTACTTCATCTCTGTCCTGGTAACCCGACCTTCTTGTATTGACGTAAACGCTTCGCCTTCCCACATATTAACTTCCTCCGCCAATTCTGGCAACCTCTCTGACCTAATTCTATTTTGGCGCTCTTTGCGGGAGACGCTGGCCTGGCTCGAAGCGAGTAATATGTGTTGCTTTACTGTTTAATAAATTAGTTTGTTCCTGAACCTTATTTTATTATTTTCCGGCCACAATGTAAGCTACCACTTCATGAGATGTCCATCCGGACATTTCATATATATATATAAATCGTAACGGATATTCTTATGGACAAAATAATGTAGAAGAAAATATTCAAATTAAATGCAACGTTCAATGTATGCTATTAATTTGTATGTTTAATATCCAAAGAACATACTAATTTGAATTAAATTCTTAAAAAACTTCCATCTCAATGAGTCTAGTGGTTAAATTTGATCTTTTACCGTATTTTAATATTTTATTGTCAATTTATTTCATTGTTATGCACGTGACGCAAAGTAAATTTAAAGTATCACGGAAAGAAAAGAAACCACGTCATCAATTACTTATATTCTAAAAATGAATTTTTAAAAATTCACCAAAAACCAGAAAAGGGACGTAAAAATTCGAAAAAGATTTCATTTTAAAGGAATTTTTATGGTCTCTCTTGTGATATAAATTTTATAATCCTCAGATAATTATTTTAAAGGCAAACTTTAAAGAATATTACAAAAACAAATTAAAAATTTAATTTAAAAAAAATCTACGAAGCATTTTTTAAAAATCTTTCTTAGTGTATCCCTACACTGTAAGAAAAATCGCCATGTAAAATTTGAGCGCATTAGGTCCAGTGGTTTGGTCTGTGCGTTATCTGTCATTCAGTCAGTCATTAAGTTACGGAACTGTTATATATATATACATAACAATTAAGAAGTAGGACAATGATTTTCATTTATTTGTTTCTTATTCCCCGCAAACTGCAAATTTGCTGCGATGCGACATGTATATCCGTTGTGTAAAATGATTGTATGTAGACATCTTTCTCTTAATAATATATAGTAAAACGCTTTCATGTCAGTAATTTTCTATGCCATTGAACATGTTCTGGGGAAAAGCGAAAAAAGTATTATCCCTAACAGATTACTTTTCGATGATTTTAAAAGAAAAAAGTGCAGTTTATTTCTTTAAATGATATTTTTTTGCTCTGGACGCATAAATTGGATATCATTAATCTCATTAATTATATCACTTAATTATATCTAACTAAATTTAGACTTTTCCAGATATAATACAAATATTTCACTTCTTTCCAAGAAGTCTTAAATTTAATTTGCGTGAGAAAATCAATTTCCTATTGTGATATTCATTCGTTCCAATTCAAGAAATTAAAAGTGCATTTTCTTCCAATTAAGAAATGATTAACTGCAATTTTTTAATGAATCATATTTAAGAAATATCAAATTAAGAGAATTACCAAAGAAAAATGACTTAAGCTATTGATATTAAAGATTGATGAAAAGAAATGTCTGCTTGAAAAATTCAAGGAATTAAATTGTTAGTTATAAAGGCTAAATAATTAAATTGGGAAAACTAGTAATATCCTTTCGGTAATTTAAAAGACATTAAAACTGTAATTACAAAATCAAATATAGTTAGAAAATTATAATTACAAAAATCGACAATTAAGTCCATGCTTATCATTAAGCTTTAAAACCAACGTCGGTCCGTTGCTAAATATATCTATTTGCATCTCATTCTTTGGAAGGTCGAAACTTCCTTTCTGACCGCGGGGTAGAACACAAAGTGTCGGCGGTTAGCCTCTGTTAACAAACGTCTAGTTTTCAACACCAGTCTAGAGAAGTTTGCTACAGAATAATCAGGGAAGTATAATGTTACACATTGTCATTATCCTCTGAATGTTTCTTGCTAATCAATATTATGTGACATTATTTATTAGTAATATATATATATATATATATATATATATATATATATATATATATATATATATATATATATATATATATATATATGTATGTATATATATATATATATATATATATATATATATATATATATGTATGTATATATATATATATATATATATATATATATATATATATATATATATATATATATATATATATATATGTATGTATATATATGTATATATATATATATATATATATATATATATATATATATATATATATATCTGTGTGTATATGTATATATGTATATATATATATATATATATATATATATATATATATATATATTTATATGTATATATGTATATATGTATATATATATATATATATATATATATATATATATATATATATTTATATGTATATATATATATATATATATATATATATATATATATATATATATATATATATATAACAGTTTCGTAACTGACTGACTGACTGACAGATAACGGACAGACCAAACCGCTGGACCTAAAGGGTTGAAATTTTGCATGATGATTCTTCTTATAGTGTAGGGGTGCACTAAGGAAGATTTTGTAAAAATTCGTCTTAGAATTTTAAAAATTATATTTTCAATCTGTTTTTGTAACATTCTTTAAAGTTTCATTTTAAAATAATAATCTGGGGATTATAAAATTTATATCACGAGAAAGATCATAAAAATTCCTTTAAAATGAAATCTTTTTCGAATCTTTAAATCCATTTTCTAATTTTTGAGGAATTTTCAAAAATAAATTTTTTAATTTAATTTATTAAATGCTGATCACGTGGTTTCTTTTCGTGATACTTCACACTAATTTGGCGTGACGTGCAAAACAATGAAATAAATTGACATTTTTTCTTTCTTTCTAATGCGGCAGACGATTGAACATTATCCAAAAAAGATTAAAATACAGTAAAAGAAATGTTCCTCAAACTGTACTACATTAACTGTACTATATTCTTTAGTATGCTCAATTATATTTAATTTCAATTTCAATATTTTCTTCTGCATTATAATGTCTATAAAAATATCCTATACGGTTTTTTATAAATATATATATTTCTTTTTTTCGCATTAATTGCATACATTGACCGTTGAATTTAATATGAATGTCCTCCCTAGCGAAACACGGGTATTCAGCCAGTATTTTAATAAAATATCTAGACAGTTACTAGGTAATCATATTCAGTAAATAATGAATACTATTACGACATACTATTTCTCATAATGTTTATTTCTTCGCAGCAGTTAAGGCTGCCTGCTTTAAACTGGAAGCAAGACATGGCTATTTACAGTATCACCTCTACAAACGCGTGTCTGCAGAGCACGTCAGCATTTGGACTAGAACCCAATGAACATTTTGTTTCCATGCTGTTGATAATATTTTTACAGATCTAGTTTGCACTGTGGTGCCCGACGAATTATGGACGATAGACTGGAGACAGGTATGGGTAAGAGAAAAAAAAATTCTCTATAAAAGAAAAGCATGCTCAACAAGTAATATATATAAAAAAATTTTTAAAGTCAATTCCTACTTAGGTCAACAAAGAAAAATTTGAGTGTGAACTAATAGTAGGAATTGAAAAAAAAAGGATTGCCTGCCAGAACCTTTCCTACTGTGCGAGATTAGGAGGGGGAGGGGGGAAGATTGAGAAAAAGTTTGTCAGGTTGGGGATTCGATCCCGCAACCTACGGGACGGGAGAAGCCCGCGATACCGCAGTGCTACCATTTACAGAGTAAGAAGAGGGAAATTACTATATAAGAGCAAGAGACGCTCTAGGTCTAAAACTAAAATTGATTAATTAAATTTAATTAATGAATTAATATTTGAAAAAACTGTATTAACATCAAGTGTCATCCACTACAAGTTTAAAAAAATGTATTTGAACTTGAGTGGATGAATAAAAAGTATTTTATTAACGATTGAAAATTTGAACAAGATATATATAGAGAGAGTGTGAACTAATAGTAGGAATTGAAAAATTGATTAATTAAATTTAATTAATGAATTAATATTTGAAAAAACTGTATTAACATCAAGTGTCATCCACTACAAGTTTAAAAAATGTATTTGAACTTGAGTGGATAAATAAAAAGTACTTTTATTAACGATTGAAAATTTGAACAAGATATATAAAGGGAGAGTGTAAACTAATAGTAGGAATTGAAAAAGAGAGAATAAAATGAAACTTTTGGTGGGATTCTGTTTGTTTTGCACATTCTTAGAAAATGCTGTGTTCCAGTCTGATCGTCTCCGGACTTTTCCTTCTTCGATTATATTAACCTTTTTTTATTATTTTTAATCATAAACTGTTCCCAATGTAATTCTACTGACAGCTGCTGTAGTGAATTGTAGCGCAAGATTTCTAGATGGTGACTCACCGAAAGCCCGAATTCCCGGGAGCTCTAATTCCGAATTAACCGGAATTCACCGAAAGTCCGAATTCCCGGGAGCCCTAATTCCGAATTAACCGGAATTCACCGAAAGCCCGAATTCCCGGGAGCCCTAATTCCGAATTAACCGGAATTCACCGAAAGCCCGAAATCCCGGGAGCCCTAATTCCGAATTAACCGGAATTCACCGAAAGCCCGAATTCCCGGGAGCCCTAATTCCGAATTAACCGGAATTCACCGAAACCCCGAATTCCAGGGAGCCCTAATTCCGAATTAACCGGAATTCACCGAAAGCCCGAATTCCCGGGAGCTCTAATTCCGAATTAACCGAAATTCCCCGAAACCCCGAATTCCCGGGAGCCCTAATTCCGAATTAACCGGAATTCACCGAAACCCCGAATTCCAGGGAGCCCTAATTCTGAATTAACCGGAATTCACCGAAACCCCGAATTCCCGGGAGCCCTAATTCCGAATTAACCGGAATTCACCGAAAGTCCGAATTCCCGGGAGCCCTAATTCCGAATTAACCGGAATTCACCGAAAGCCCGAATTCCCGGGAGCCCTAATTCCGAATTAACCGGAATTCACCGAAAGCCCGAAATCCCGGGAGCCCTAATTCCGAATTAACCGGAATTCACCGAAAGTCCGAATTCCCGGGAGCCCTAATTCCGAATTAACCGGAATTCACCGAAACCCCGAATTCCAGGGAGCCCTAATTCCGAATTAACCGGAATTCACCGAAAGCCCGAATTCCCGGGAGCTCTAATTCCGAATTAACCGAAATTCCCCGAAACCCCGAATTCCAGGGAGCCCTAATTCCGAATTAACCGGAATTCACCGAAACCCCGAATTCCAGGGAGCCCTAATTCTGAATTAACCGGAATTCACCGAAACCCCGAATTCCCGGGAGCCCTAATTCCGAATTAACCGGAATTCACCGAAACCCCGAATTCCGAATATTAAAAACACAAAACAAATATATTTCTGAATAAAGGGTAATACTAAAATTAAAGCATTTTGTATAATAAATGATAGAAAACAATACTATACAAAACAATAACCAACAGCAGATATAAATGCTTGCAGTGTTATTTCTTCGTTAATATAGATACTTGTGAGTAACGTCATTTTTTCATTACTTTTCAAATATTGTTTTTTCACTCTAGGAGATTTATTGCCTGCATCCAATAATGCCATTTGATTCTCAGAGTACTCATGTTGGGTTTTTACTTGATTTATGAATTCATAAATATTAACATGCTATTTTCCAACTGTAGGCTTAACTTTAAGGCATGATGCCCACCTTCAATACGATTCGTAGTGCGGGCACTGAAGTTACCATGCTGGTTCCATACTTATGGCGTAAAAGAGCCTGAAAATTAAAATATTTGTCATCATATTGTATGTAGGTACGTAAATAAATTATACAAATTTCGAATTACCCCAATTTATACTTATTATTATGTATATTTAGGGTGAACTTTACCAAATTATACTGGGACGCTAGAGATTTGATGAACTTTCTATGAACTTTTATCACCTTTTATCTGACTTTGTTCACTGTTGTGCTTTATGCGTCTGTTCAATGCTTAGTTCTTTGCTGTTTGTGTTGCCTGTAAATATGGATTAGTTTTCCAAATAAAGCCATTGGTTAAAAAAAATTATGTATATTTAGATTGATTTTTAAAATTTATAAAATTAAAATTTTAATTTGAAAATGCTTGAAACTCACCAATCAAGTAGTCCGTTTCGTTCCCCCATTCCACGCCCACCTGTCAACTGCAGCTGCAAATTCACGATTCGGGCTTCCGGTAGGTAACCTTCTAGATCACTTCCTGTGTAGCACGCATGCGCATTGATTTTCACCACATCGGATTCCCGCGTTAAGTAAATTTTTGTCACTTCCAAAAGGTGTTTCTTACTGTAAAGAGCTAAATTCTATATTCATTAAATGTCATTTTAATATTAATTCTATTGACTTTCGTTTCTTCTGTAGTTTTGATTAAGAAACTTCTAGCCTGTACCACATGTTGACTACTTCCCTACTGAACATTCTGAATGATCTGTAAGATACACCTTTCCAGGTACATTAAAAAAATCGATTTATTTTTAATACTATCACACTAAGACACTAAACTGAATCCAGCTGACGGTAATGCCTTTTTCTGTTAAGTTAATTTTCAAATCAGTCGTTCTTAATAGTTTTGTAATCAATGGATTACAAAACTCTATAACTAAGTTCATATTTTCACTCTAAGGTAAAATAATATTCCTTTTTTGTCAAATGTTAAGGATGTTGCAGCAAGTGAAGATACATTTTATGTCTAACCTCCTGAATATTTTCCTGTCAACGTTAAAGTTTCAAATGCATTAGCAACACAGTATTCTTGTTAGCAACTTTAATACTACACTTAAAAATATGTCCTTTTCTGCATTTGCAAATAACCACATTTCCCGAAATATACTCTTACTTTCATTCACTCAACTCCGTCCGAATGTGTGTATTTTATTTCTCATGCTCGAGTTGAGAGGTATTAAATGGCTACACGCTTGTCTAACCCACTCACGTAAAGAAGAAAATCCATCCTTATTACTCGGTTAGAGAGATCCTTCTACGATTATCAAAATTGGCTCTAGGGGATGAAGTAAAACGCTTAAAAAGTTTTTTAAAAGTCGTTCGAAAAAGTCTTTTGGTCCATGTATATGTTTGTAAAGGGGAAATGAATGATCCCATTAAATAAAAAGCACAAATATAGGGAAAAAAATGAAGAAGTAAAGTGTATAGCAAAAATTATATATTTTATGCCTTTCTTATAGGTTCGAAAACACTATGGGCTTATTACTCGGGGCGAGACTATATTTTCAGGAAAAACAATTGCAATATCTGAGACGTAATTTATAATACACATGTCGGTCGCTGTATTATTTTTATCTATCAATTCAGACATTGTCTGCCCGTTCTGTTTATTTAGACCAGCCGTACTGGACCTTTTTTTTTCTTCTCTCGTGCCGTATGCATATGTTTGCTACGCCACGCGGGCCGCAACATAGTACACTGAACCTCATAATATAATGATGTAATAAATAAAACTCAAAATCTAAATATATTCAAGCGTTTATTTAAAAATGAGCGTGGTTTTTTTTTTCTTACGTTGACACAAATTTTTTACTATTTTAGATCCATCAGGTTTATACTTGTTACATGCCACTCTTAATACGTCATCAAGATGTAAATCAGTAACGCGATATCGATATACGATCTCCGAATATTTCATTTTGGAATTAGAGGATTCACAAAGATACATTAGCGCCCTTTGCACGTGCGCTCTTTGCCGCGTGAAACCACAATCCCGCGCGATTGAGTGCAGGTGTCGGAGAGGAAGAGAAAGCTGCTTTGGAGCGCACTGCAAGTTTTCCTGCGAACAATGCCGTACGCTCCAAGCATTCGCGAAATACCGTACGTAGCGCCCTTTCCACGTCCGCCCTTTCCCGCGTGAAACCACGATCCCGCGCGATTGAGTGCACGTGTGAAGGTGTCGGAGAGGAAGGGAAAGCTGCTTTGGATCGTACTGCAAGTTTTCCAGCGAGCAATCCCGTACGCTCCAAGCATTCGTGTAAAAGCTTGGCCGCAGTTTCAGTACCCCTGATTTAGACCGTAAAGTGAGAAAATATGTTTAATAGAATACATGCATTCATCGAATAACGCCCACTCGACTTACAACTGAAATTTTTATTTTTTTAAAACTTATTTTTATTTTTTTTTCTCAAAAATATTATTCCTAGAAGGTACAGTACATACCCATGTGTACCTAATGTGTTTAATAACTATTAAAAATATATGATGGAATATTCTGCAGTACTGCAAAAATTTATGACGCAAAAATAAAAATGTATGATGCAACTACCCTCAAACTACCTTGGTTAACTTTGTTAAGAAAAACTTGCAACGTATCTTCTGTCGCTAATTCTGAACCAATGGATTGTACCAACATAATAAGTAGTGATGACATAGCAAATAATTCATGTCTTCTAAATAAAGTACAATGCTTTTTAAATTACGTATGTATGTATGAAAGTAAAAAATACATGTATGAACATGCAAAATATATTTATTTTATTTGAAACTCGACTTACGACCAAATCAACGTACGACCAATGTCTCTGTCTCTATCTCGGTCGTAAATCGAGAAATATCTGTGCATAAAAGTTTCATCAGATTCAAGATAAATATAAAATATCAAAGTTTTGAGCTTGAGTCTATGTCTTAAAAGAAGCAAATATAACTAAAATCAAATATTCCAACAGAGCTAGATAATTAGAGGAAGAATGTAGACCAAAAAATAAACAGAAATCAAGTACTCAGGGCTCTACGCACCTTAAGGAAAGATTCTGTAGTTCTAACGGTTTTAACCGCCTAGCGTGGGAGTTCTTTTATGCGACTAACAGAGGCGACACAAAAAAGACTTCCATACTTTTGTCCCAAGCTTTTATTACATAGAATTTAAGGGACACAGCACATGCAGCACATATAAAGTAATTAAAAAAGGATTGATTTGGCATACAGAGCCATATTTGTCAGCTAAACCCTGTTGGCCTATGTGTTCTCGACTTCAGTTTAACTGCGAACAACAAAGCGCTCCCCTCGGAAGTAGGGTTGCCACACGCCAACCTTGACACGAGTTACCAGACGTGGCGCTCCTTACAGTAGTAGTGACGGAACTAAACCAGAAATCGAGGTAACCGACTGGTCTCGTCATCGGGGAGCCTAACCAAATCAGTTACCTCAAGGGAACTTTCTGAAAAGGGTCTAACCAAAAAACATCCCAAGGCCCCGAGATCCGCATTAAAACTGATGGTCAAATCAATTGAAAGTACACGGACATCTTGCACTTAGGACTCAACGCACCAGAAATGCAAGTACACATACAATCCTAAAGAGCACAAATGAAAAGACAGAAATGCAAAAAGACTATCTGTTTCAATGGTAACTGATTTGGTTAGGCTCCCTGATGACGAGACCAATCGGTTACCTCGATTTCTGGTTTAGTTCCTTCACTACTACAGAATCATGCCTTATGGTGCGTGGGGCCCTAAGTGCTTGATTTCTGTTAAATTTTTTTCTACAGTTTTCCTATAATTATCTAGCTCTGTTGGAATATTTAATTTTAGTTATATTTGTCCGTTTTCAATATGAGGATTTGTTGCAACTTCGCAATATTTTATTGAAAAGTTAAAAGTTTTCAACGTTAGGGTAGGTTTTCAGTTAATTTGTTCGGCAGTCTATGCCAGCTTTATAAATTTTTAGTTTGTGTTGGATTGTTTACATTATTATACTTAAAAGAAGCAAGACACTTTTAATACGATAATTTTTGTGTCAATGTTCAAAAGGTATATTGCATTTGGGGAAAACTTTTGAGATCTGTTTGAATCGATGATGCTTACACATTTCTGCATTTTTTTCCTGGTGCTTTATCGGTTAATTCACTTTTTCTGACATTAAGAGAAAACTAAATACATTTATGAGACAAACACATTAATATTTAAATCATAAATGTTAAGTAAATTCAAAGTATTTCTATTAATCTGATTAGGGAACGCAAGAGAAAAAAACATGAAAAGGTCTAATTAGCTGTCTATAGATGTCAGTCAAACTTTAATAGAGAACATATTTTTAAATCATATTTCGAGATGACTTCTATGCTCTAAATCAAAGAACTAATAAACGCACATTGTATTACTTTTGATTGTTGTAAAACACATTTAACTAAAATAACGTAATTTTAAAAAGATTTTGAAAATTTTATATAGAGGGTTTTTTTTTGCAAATTATGTTTATTGAATAACATGATAGTCTAAAATTGATTTATACTTGATAAAATTGATAGGACGTAATTCTGAGTATTGAGAAAAAAAATTGTTGAACTTACTTGTTACTTTTATGAATGATAACATGTTTTAATTTCATTGTGTATGTTAACTTTTTAAGATACAAAAGAGTAAGAACTTTTTGTTTTCGTTCTGAAAAAAATTATTCATGTTTTGAAAAACAAACGAAAACCACGATTCATTTGTATGCATTCGCATACTTTTTAACAACTGTGGCATGAAAATAATTTTGGGAAAAAACTATATTTTGTTCACAATTTCAACTGCAACCAATAAAAGTATTCCTTCTTTAAACTTGCAAAAAGCGATTCTTGAGATAAAATTGCTCTTTTATTCACTACAATTCAACTAGAGAGCCTGCATTTTATTTCTTCTTCTCCAGTTAAAAGATATTAAATAACTACACACTTGTCTAAACCACTCACGTAAAGCAAAAAAATCTTTTCTTATTACTCGCTTGTAAAGATCGTTTTCCGATTATCAAAATTGGCTCCAGGGAATGAAGTGAAATTGTTCAAAATTTTTAAAAGTCCGTTGAGAAAATCTTTTTTTAGGTATGTACAGTCGTAAAAGGAAAATTAATGAACCCATTATTTGAAAAGATTAAGCTTTAAACAACTTCTCTTGTAAAATGTATGACGAAAATGAAACGTTTATTATGTTTCTTGGGAGCTTCAAAGCACCACAGGGTAACGATTTTTGTGGGATTCTATACATCGACAGTGCAATCAGACCTGTTCACAGAATTTCTTACGTAATGTTTCTTTATTTTAAGGAAGCTGTAAACTCGTTTTCAGAATTATTACTATGGTGATAATACCTTAATTTCTAGTAGGAAAGGGAATTTTATTGTAGGATATTAATTAAAGGGAATTTCTTTTGTAAATACACTATGTATTTTCTTATTAAAATCTGGAAAATCTGGATTAAAATGGTTTAATCTGGAAAACTTATGTTCCAAAATTAAAAGTATCACGATAAAATTTAGTTGTGTAGAATGGCGTGTCTCTCTGAAATTTAGCAAGTCCTTCCCTTTTCAGACCTGAAATTGAAATGTTTGTAAGTTAGAGGTTTAGTTATGGCCATTGTATAGAATCTAGGAAAATAATTTTTCTAACCTTAAGCAACTATGAGAGCGTATCTATTTTATTTCTGTTCTTCGGTATGGAGTTTAAAGCGAATTATAAAAAATTTTGACTAACGTGAGCATATCTATACATAGACGGTAAAACTATATATTTAAGTTGCTAAGCCGACTTTTTGGGCAGTCCGTGAGAGAAAACTACTGCATCGATTTCCTTCATTTTGGTCTTAAAAGAAAGATTGTAATCTGTAGATTTGTCAAATTTGGTTTTTGTAACCGCAATTTCTATTAATTAGCGATAATTTACAATTAAAAATTTATTTCTGCGCATGTTCAGTGGCACGTTTCAATCTGGCTTTAGAAACTCACTGTTTCTGCGCATGCTCAGTGATATGTTTTAATGATAAACACTTTTATTCCGAGAAGTCTCTCTAGATCTCTTTCTGCCATTTATATTTTTATGGTAATTATGTTTGTGAAATATAAGATTAAACCTGATGGAAATTGTTTATTTCGCGCTGTTTAATTAGCTATAATTTACAATTAAAAAAATTGCTTTCTGCGCATGCTCAGTGACATTTTTAAATCTGGCTTTAGGTACTCACTAAGCACGATGCCGCTTAAACACATTAATTTTTATCTGCGCATTATTTTGATTTTCAACATTTGGAAATGATTTGTTGAGTATAATTTGTGTATTAGCACATTTATTTACTATCTAGCCGTCATATTTTGACGGGTACCAACTAGTTTTTTTAAAAAATATTCATACAGGAATTTCTAAACATTTAGTTATTTTAGAATTAAATAAATACCTTTATTATCAATTAAACGACGGCATTCTGGTATAACACCATGTTATAATGCATTAATTTAGAAACATAAATAAGAAAAAACCTTTGGTGTAAATAAGAATAATGTCATTTTATGAATGTATTAATACATAACTTTTTTAAAAATGCTTGTATAATTTAACATTAATAAAATAAGCCATACTTAAAAAAGACTAGAAATAAATGTCACGCCACGCATTAAATATTTAAAAGCAAAAATTTATATCACTTCACGTATCAGTGTGCTAAGGCATAATATGTATTTCAAGGATTTTGAAACTGCTGAGCATATATACTGTCTGAAAAGCTTTCTTTTTCCTAGAATTTTTTTTGTAGTATCGTATACGGTCCTCAGTTTATCATTCTACTTACTAGCATGTTAGAGAATATAAAAATTATCTTCTTAAAAATAAAATTGTAGCGTTTCCTGATACGATCTTGTACAAGAAGTGGTAGACTATAATTACGAACCGTACTTTTAAAATTTGCGAAATGTTAAAAAGAAATTTTAAAAATAATAAAAAGAGGGTGAAAATTTTGGGGTGTCACTTTCACGAAAGAGATGATAATTCTATTGGGCAAAAATTAGATTTACTATAACCAAAAGGAAATTGTTTCATTTGTCCTGCAGAGAAAATAGCATTTACCATTATAATAAAGAATTCATTAGAATGCATTTAATTACGTTGATTGTGTTAATGAAATTTATCTTAAATTAAACTTAATTACAGATAGCATAACTTTTTATATCTTACATGGCTCCCATAATGCTTGAGTGCTTGGATTATAAATGTAAAGCGGCTTTGTATGCACATATATCTTAGAAAGACAATGTTGTTTCCATTCATCTGATTTCGTTTTTCAATCGTCCTCACTATAGCTGAATGCTAAAAGCTAGCCTCTTCATTTAATTTTCCTCCGCACAAAAAGTACTTACCGTTCTCGTTAGAAATGCTAGAGGATGTTCTTAATTACTGAGGTAATTTTATACAATACGCATATAAAATTAAACTTTATTAAATAAAAGATTGCTGAGTCTTTTGCTTAACAAGCTAATGAGAATTAATTGAATTATATGAATGAAAATTAGCTCTTGTATTCTATTTTAAGACATTTATTTATTTTAGGTTGTTAACAGCGGAATCAAATTTGTTCCTTCCTGATTTTCAAAGGTGCGTCAGTAAAAAGTGACAATGTGTGGGAGGAGTCAATAAATAAGCCGCAAATGGTCATTAAAAGTAATTACTTTGTTTATTATTTAAAGTTACTTTTACATATATTCCCTATATTTTAATTTAATATTAATCAGGGTTATATTTTGAGATTTTATTTTAGGTTGTTAACACCAGAATCAAATTTGTTCCTACCTTCTTGATTTTCAAATGCGCGTTCGTAAAAAGTGACAATGGGTTAGGAGGAGTCAATAAATAAGTCACAAATGGTCATTAAAAGTGACGTACTTGCTTGTGCATACTATTTCAAGTGACTTTTACACATATTCCCTATATTTCAATTTAATATTAATCAGGATTAAAATTTTCCATTCTAAAGAGAGAAATTTTGAAGGATTGGATGGCTAGCCCTCAACACTTCTGCTATTTCAGGTTTAAGGGCCCCGGATATCTTTTAAACTTAGATCTTTCAATAGGAAATATTTCAATATTATCCATATTAAGGACTGGCCACATTAGGAATATGATTTTTAGTCACAGTTAGGAAATCTTCGCACCATGCCTTAACTGCAATTCTGAGGCTACTTTTGGAATCAGCCATTCTCTCTCTCTGAGAAACCTTTGGAGGTGTTGAATCAGATTCATCTACGATATTACGTCTAAAGACATGGGATAAGAGTAAGAAAAAAGGATTCAAACAATTACCTCTGCGCCCAATTACAGTATCCAAATCCTCAGCTTCAGTGTTTGGTAATTTGGCTAGCGTATGATGACCTCTAAATGTTAATCTTCTCGATATCCATAAACACACATTTTTTTTAAAACTTGGCCGTTTCTTGACATATACATTAGAGGCAAGAACATACTTTTGAAATAGTTACTCCGTCTACAGATACACGGCAACTTTTGACAGAGCCTTATGAGTAACGCTTTTATCATCAGTAAGTTTGTTCATTTATCAAGTTGTATTCTGCTTTTTCCAACTATCATGTCTAACTGTAAACTAGAAACTTATGAATGCCCCAACAATTTCATTAAATTGGATTGTTCCTTGATTGTCCACAGTGTGAGGTTGGTTAGTTGGTTTGGGTTTATTGGTACAAGGTCCAGATATGGACAAGGAAAAGAAACAACCAAGAAGCAACCAAGAAAAACCAAGACCAACAAGACCATCCAAGACAAAAGACCAACCAACACCAACAAGACCAACCAACACCAACAAGATTGTTTCTTGTTGGTCCACAGTGTGGGAACCACATGCATTTTGAAACTGAGTCGGGAACGTGTTTTGTTTTTTTTTCGTCAATGATGATCGGGTCAATGTTTGATCGGGCCATCACATAGTGTCACTATTAGAAATTCCTTACAAACATTAACAACTATACTATGACTCTCTGCAACCGACTAAAACCTTTCTCTCGTATAAAGCATGGGTTAATCACGTCACAAAGTAGCAAAAATGCTGATTGTTGAATTTGCATTCTCGAACAATTTGCTTCCAATTCGAATACACAATACATAATGTCATTTATGAGGATTTTTGTATTTTCTTCCTTTTTGGGATAACGCGACAATTTTATACGGAAAAAGTATGGAATTCGTCATTAGAGATGCTGAATGGTTTAACAGATTATTTAGGGGCTTTAAACTGCCGTCTAACAAAAGAAAATAATCATTTTGGTTTTCTGCTGTGACGTCAGATATATAAGCCAATAATGACTCCATGTTTTGTGCGAAAAGCAAATTCTAACCACCTATCTCATTTGCCCCTTTTAAGTCTGAGCTGACAATCGTCACTGCTTATTTATATTTCTGCCCAAGCCTTAAAAATAAAGGTTTAGCTTCCCGTTTCACATCAATGTTTAATCTAAATTGTATCTAAATGAATGAATATATTTTGCTATATTTCGTTTGCTAGATACACTGATTTTGATGTTATATCCATCGGTATTATTTTGCGTCACAAATGGGAATTTATAACACATCATATAGTATAAAAGTTGCGTTTGAATGCGATATATTTTTAAACTATTTTTTTATAGTTAAGTTTTATGTAAGTAACGTGCCTCTTTCTTTTGAAAAAAGTGCTGGCCTCTATATAAGTGCTTTATTGTCATTTTTAGCTGACTCTTTGAATTACAATTTCCCTTTTATGGATCGTTCTTAAGATAAATATAACTGCTTGTTTTAGAAAGCGTGTATGAAA
The DNA here is from genome assembly GCA_907164885.2 of Dolomedes plantarius. Lineage (NCBI taxonomy): Eukaryota > Metazoa > Arthropoda > Arachnida > Araneae > Dolomedidae > Dolomedes > Dolomedes plantarius. The sequence goes on along the minus strand of OU015497.1, from coordinate 6,166,014 downwards.
CAGCAATATAAAAGTTTGAAGCAGGCAACCACCTGCAAAGATCACTTTGTTGAGAAAGTTGGGGGAATAGAAGTCGCATCTTCAACATGAAATGGCGCTATTAACTAGGTCATAAAAGCTATTCTTCGGTTGACTTAGGGGTAGTAAAGATATTTTTATGGTTAATTTTGGAGTTTTTATTGCTTAAATGAACTATGAGAGTCAAATTCGGGAGAAATAAGTATTAAAAGCATTGGTTTGGCCTATGTGAAGGAAATAATATTTTACGCTTACAAAACCGAAAGAGGAAATTTATTTATAATGTATTTTGGTAATGTTACATTTTTCGGGATAAAAGAATAAAAAAAAAACTTTTAAATTTATACCTCTTTGAAAATATGGCTTTAGCCTCATTTACTGAATTACTTGAAAGGTATCCATCCATTATTCAGACTCATAGTTGGTATTCATTTCTTGTAGCTTTAAAGGCACCGTGGGCCTTTATTTGAGCAAATATTTTTTATTGTAATATTGACTGTGTTATAGTAAAAAAAAATACATACTTCTGTAGGATAATAGTACCAAAATAGTTTTATTTTCCAGTAAAAATTCATTTATGAGGCTTCTTCAATGTAAATAATGGAGGCAACTGTAATAATAACCTTTAAATCTGTTATTCTCAAAACAGATTTTTCAGGGATTTTAGATATTTCAAATGCTCCATGCGACTGAATTTTTGACCAAAATTCATGCAATTAATAAGGAAGAATACTTATACTGTTTGCAAAGAAACTTCGTATGCATTTTACAATTCGACATCATTAAGGTAGTCGAATTTTATTTACAACTCAATAAACGGCAGAATTTTGATGAAAATCGGGTTGGAATTCAGAAAAAAAAGTCTCTAAAATATTAACTAATTCAGGGATTAAATAATTGATTCTCAGATTTGTATGTAGTACAGTTTTAAGTGATTAAAATGCAAAATCGAGGAAATATTTCAAAAATTAAGTCGCAAGGTGCATTTTAAAATTTTGTTTATAAATTTTAAATATTAAAAAAAAAATCTCAAAATTATAATAAGATTGGAAATTTCTTCTAAGGTATTCTGTACACTTATGGTGATATGTACATATGTACAACATTTCATATCTCTATGTTAAAAAGTAAAAAAAGATACAAAAATTTAACGTTCACCGTTCCCTTAACAGCGAAAGTTTAAGAAATATGTCGTGAATTTACATTCGTCAGTTACAAAAATAAAAAAATCACAGTTCATTAATATTCCTTTCTATTTGACGTATTGCCTTTTGTGTAAGGTGTTATAGCAGAAAAAGTAGTTAGTGCAATAATTCGAAGTTCTGTGGCGTGTGAAGAAATTTGAAAAACTAAGTCATCAGGAAACAGTAACTATGCTAATGAACAATGACCTACACATATATTTCACCTAAAACTCATGATTTTGCGAATACTTAAATATTTAATTTTTAATGAGCAATTGAATCTGTGTAGTAAACTTCCATTTAACGAAATCTTCAAATTGAAAAAAAATTGTGTTGAGTGGGGCCATTTGAAATTAAGTTAATATTAATGCCCACAGCGAAGATTTTTGCTATAAAAGAACTGCCTTTTCGAGAAACGGTTACAAATGCTGTCTTCTGAACTCGACAAAGGAATAAAACTTTTATATTCAAAAATGATTTTGAAAGAAATCTTTACAAAGCGAGATAAAGGAATTTTATAAATTTGAAAATTATAAGAATGTGGAGCATTTCTGGGACCGCATTTATTATTAAGTTTCTGCTTCCTTCAAGTACTGCAAATTATTTCCGTCTGTTTTGCTTTGTATACGCTTTTAAGAGAGGGAAAGTTTTTATTATATTAAGTTCTGAAACTAAAATTTTTCCTTTTCTAAATTTTTCTCTCGTAAGTTGTAATGTCGCCTTTACTTGTGAGATATAAATATGCTTGAACTTTAAATGTTTCATTATAATTTATATCTTAGTTCAGTTTAAGTTTTCGACTAGTTTCATTTTTATGCCTGGAAAGATTAAATTAATTTCAAAAGAATGTTTTTGTAGTATAGGTTTTATGCGTTAAGCAGGGGTTTCATCAAGTAGATAATGTTCGTTATAACAGAAACAGAGCATCTTAATATCCGGAATTTTTTCCCCATTTCTATTAGGAATATTAAATATCTGCATGTTCCCATTATGTGCTTCCTACAAGTTTCACGTTATAATGAAAGTTATGCTTCATTTTCAGTTATTTCGAATACAATAAGATATGCTAAAATATTTTGAACTGTATTAAAGTTAAAAGAAATTAAATCTATGCAAGAGAAAAAGTTTTGAGAGCAGAGCATGAAAATCAGTATATCATCAGCAATCAACACCACCAATGGATGTTCTGTGAGTAAAATTTGGACTTCTGGATTTCTGAGACGTTTACCGGTACGCGGTATTTGCTTTATTGTATCACTTAGTAAAGGATAATCAAAGAACCGTCTAATTTAAAACCTCTATCAAACAATTTGAAGTAAAAAACATGATTATAAACTCTTATGTAGTGTTAGGGAGCGTACTCGCATTTCGAATTTGGTGTTAACGGATTTGGCGCTGCGCGCTGTTTGGCGACGGGGGACCGCGCCAAAACCCGGTTTTCGAGCAGATCTTGACTCGCATGAAAGAACGAATGTCGCAGCAGCCGGAAGGCGGTCGAACCAACACCTCCTATAGAAGAATGCCTCCGCACTCGAATCGTGACGTCAGTAGGGTAGTCCCATCCTCGACTCCGTCTTAAGTGTCATGGTGCATATGCATTCATGCAGAGTTCTCTGCATGGGGACCCCCCGCCCACTCCTGTCATCACATTAGTCACGGTAACCCTACACGCCGTGTCCCCCGCCCCCATTGACACCATTTGACCCCGGGATCTTTGATGCTCTGTAGCAGGACCGAAAGAGGAGGCGATCCACGCATATACAGAGTACTCAGTGAACATAAATCACTGGCTTCCCCAAGACAGAGCAGAGCAGAGTACATGAATGCAAACGCAGCATTACGGGTTTAATCTTTTATGTCCTAGGAAGCTACATTAATAAGTGAATAGAAAGGCATTTGGAAAAACTAGTTGATATCTTTAATGACATTGAAAATGTTAAAGACCAGACCTATAATCTTTATGAATGAAATTTCATACATATATTTTTCTTGCATAGTGTTTTTTTTATGTTCCAACTATTGCTTTGATTTTCATTCCTAATAAAAGTATTCTAAATAAAAACAAATTTTGATTCATAGATAAAATAAATAAAAAAATTACAATTTATTGAATGGCATTAGTTTAAATATTATTGGCTGTTTTTCATTTCTGTAACTATTTTAATTTCTATTCTATAATAAAACAAAACATAAGTAAAACAAATTTATTTTATTAAAATTTATACAGATGCATAAAACAATGCATTTTAAGTCACTGTAATGTTTGCAGTTTCTTTTTTTTATTTTCAGCATTTTTTTGCTTTAATAATTGTTTATCTTTTAACAGATTCTCATTTTGTTTCCTACAATAACTGTTTAAAAAGGTGTTTGAAGCATGCTTTACAATTGTTTCTCCTATGTCGTTAATTTTATGTACTTTGAAATGGTTTGAAATGGTCTTCCATAGGAGGTGTTGGTCGAACGCGCATCAATGGACACAAAACATAAAGAACCATCTGTGAGTACGCTTATCCCTCAATAAACATCTCTCTTTCCATCTTTGTAAAACATTATGTCACATCGAAGTTATTTAATTGATATTTCTTCTGAACCATTGTAATTAAATAAAGTGCTGTCATTTATACGTATCGGATGCTTCGCCTGCCTTATTTAGCATGCGGCTTGAATCGAAATCTATTTTCAACTATATAAGATAAGATTGATAATTAAGATAATTTGATAATTATTTATAAGTTCAGGAGGCGTTGTATCAGTAGTCTATATATATAAAACAGTTCCGTAACTGACTCATTCATTCATTCACTGACTGACTGACATACAACGCACAGACCAAACCGCTGGACCTAAAGGGCTGAAATTTTGCATGGCGATTCTTCTTATAGTGTAGGGGTGCACTAAGAAAGATTTTTCAGAAATTCTTCTTAGATTTTTTAAAATTAAATTTTTTAAGCTGTTTTTTTTACTTTTTTTAAGTTTTCATTTAAAATAATAATTTGAGGGTTATAAAATTTATATCACGAGAAAGATCATAAAAATTCCTTTAAAATGAAATCTTTTTCGAATCTTTACCTCCATTTCCTGATTTTTGGTGAATTTTTAAAGATTAATTTTTTTAGAATTTAATTTATTAAATGCCGATCACGTGACTTCTTTTTCTGGTACTTTAAATAAATTTATCGTCACGTGCATAAAAACTAAAGAGACAAAAAATAATTTTTTTTTCTTGCTAATGCGGCAGACGATTGGACATTATCCAAAAAAATATTAAAATACAGTAAAAGAAATGTTCTAGAAACTGTACTATACTAACTGTACTATATTCTTTAGTATTCTTTATATTAGATTTAATTTGAATATCTTCTTCTACATTATTTTGTCTATAAAAATATCCCTTACGATTTTTTTTATAAATATATATATATATATATATATATATATATATATATATTTTACATCAATTATATACATTGATCGTCGTATTTATCTATATATATAAAACAGTTCCGTAACTGACTCATTCATTCATTCATTCATTCACTGACTGACTGACATACAACGCACAGACCAAACCGCTGGACCTAAAGGGCTGAAATTTTGCATGGCGATTCTTCTAATAGTGTAGGGGTGCACTAAGAAAGATTTTTCTAAAATTCTTCTTAGAATTTTTTAAATTAAATTTTTAAGCTGTTTTCTAAACTTTTATTACGTTTGCATTTAAAATAATACATTGCGGATTATAAAATTTATATCACGAGAAAGATCCTAAAATTTCCTTCAAAATGAAATCTTTTTCGAACCTTTAGCTTGAATTTCTGATTTTTGGTGAATTTTTAAAGATTAATTTCTAGAATTTTATTTATTAAATGTTGATCACGTGATTTCTTTTTCTGGTACTTTCAATAAATTTATCGTCACGTGCATAACAACTAAATAGACAAAAATGATATTCTTTTTCTTTCTAATGCAGCAGACGATTGGATATTATCCAAAAAAAATAAATATCCCTTACGATTTTTTTATAAATATATATATATAATATTAAAAACTAGTAATTTCTTAATTCAACAATCTTAACATTTAAAAACTATTAATTCCTCACTTTACTATTCCAAATTACAAACCCTTTTTTAATTCCTTGAAATAGGTAATTTCCCTTGGGCATTCGTGTTAAAATCCAAGAGATATTCTAAATTTTAGCATTGTCATCCCAGTAAAACTTATATAGAAATCCCATAGTAATAGCCTTTGTAACCCCAGGCAATATTATTAAAGATGGCTGACTTTTTACCGAAATTAAGCTCGACGCGGCGTGGCTACCGAATTAGATCAGATCAGAGCATCAACAAATAACTTTTATCCAATCAAAATGTAAGTCACACCTCTGTGTCACGTGATGGAATGACTTTATAAAACTATCTGGTGTCTAAAATTAGACACACTCTGTAAGAATCGGTCTGTCATATAATCCCGGGCGGACGACTTGGAAAACTTAATAAAATGCTTTAGATTCAATTACGTATCTGTGGTTCCTGTGTCCGTTGGGAGTCTTTGCGGGAAAATGCTCGGTTTGTCATCATGTGTATCGGCGACGTCATCCACTCTGGCCTGTTATTTGTTCCTCCACGTCGCCTATATTTCAGAAGTCGGCTGGATTACCTTCCCATCAGACACAGGCAGTAATTTTTTTTCCGATTCAACCCGAGCGCAAACAACAGAATCAGAGTGTCCCGGCCTCCGCCATGTCTTAACAACATTCGTCTACGCTGGATAATATCGGAGTTCCCGTCAGCCATGTGGTGTGGCGCGTTAGCTCCCAATGTCTTTCAAACGAAATAAGCGGGAGTACATCGTAAAATTTTGTGCGCCTTCGACGCTCCTATTTTTTTTCTCTCTTCTCTCGTCTTGCCGTGTGATGACCAGCAATTGCGGATTTAAATTCATCGTTCTTCTATCCGGATTTCAAAATGTGCTTTTTTTTTCTTGCCGTGTGACGACCAGTGACTGCGGATTTAAATTCTTCGCGAGTATCTTCAACAAGAGTGTGCGCGAAATCGAAAGTTAATTTCCAACCATGTTCTCCTTAGTGAAAAGCGTTCTATCGTGCGGTGTTTTGTCAAACAGCGTGATCATCTTTTCTTTTTTTTAAATAAAAATTTATTTTGTGTGTCCCACCAATGGTGCTTCAGAGAAGAGAAAATGTTCCTGCATCAGCAACTCATTCCAGCTTTTGGATTTGCAGAAAAATATGTAATAATCTGCGGTAAATCTTCACTAAAGTAAATTTATTTTGTTCCATATAATAAAATTCGGTCTTAAATCAACATAAAATTAAAGGTAAGACAGATTGTCAATGAAATTTTAAAAGTTCTTAGAATGTTAAATGAAAATTTGTGTGTAATGTTTAAATATTGGGATTTTAATGATATTGATACTCTGATACAATTAGAACAAATTTTAACGAAATTTAATAATGATTTTGCTTAATATAAATTTGATATAGTTAGTTATCTGGCTTCTGTAAACATGAATCGTATATATTTTTAAAATGTTTTCAGTTATTTTTAATCATGATGTACTTCTGTTTTCTCGTGCGTTATAAATTTGGTTTTGATTTTGGGGTTTGGTTTCAAGTGAAGGATTATAATTTAAGTTTTGTGTATTTAAATTTCATTGCTAGCCACATGAATATTTACTATATATAGAGATTATAAGATATTTGAATTTAAAGAAATTTTTGAGACTTATATGTGATAAATTTATTATAAGTGTGTGTTTTTAGTGTAATTTTATAATATTTCCATGTTCTTTTTCTGATAATGAATATTTTAGTGTTTTAAGATAATTAATGAACCTTGGTTACGTTAAACTGAAATATTAAATGAGTAAAGTAATGTTACAAGTATCTAATTTAGCACGCAGTTCTGAATCGTCGCGGAGAAAAAAAAAATAACGTAAATCATTTCCGTTTTCGAGCGCCGTTATATTACATTTCGAAGGTCGCCTCCGCAATAAATTTGAATGCTCAGCATTAGTTTTGTAAACACGATCACGAAAAGAGCCAAACTTGTTTTGATTCATTTGACCTAGAATTTTTGCGACTTTTTAAATTTAAACATATGATGCTTGTGGTTTTGATTTTGGAAAATATCTGCAGGGATAACATAGTAATTTTCAGACATCAAGAAAATTTTTTTTAATTGAGTACTTTGACATATTACATTTGATGTTGAGACCTCGTAAATTGTTCTACGAATTGAAGTAAAGGAGATTTCCGGTGGTTTGAGTCGACAGTCAAAAGTCGTTCTATGGATTTCATATAAACGGAACGTCTTTATAACATGACTTAGGGTGCCAAAAAACCACAATTGGAGAATTAAAAAACCATTGTATGTTATATTTGGTTCATCCGCCCCAGAAAATTCTCGAAATAGAAATAATGAAGAAAAATAAATAAATAGAAAAGAGAATATTATAATGAGAGATATTTTTGAGAGATTAAATACAAATGATGAATATTTGGGAACTTTACAGCGAGGATTCATACCAAAATGTGATATAAGAAAAGAAAAATTAATTTTGGTTTATCGATTTCATGATTAACTTAATAAAACTGAGATGGGTATTGGTAAAAGAATTTTGATTATTTGTGTCAATTAATAGAATAATAGTTTGAAATTTGAACATTAACATTAAATTATGGCAATTGATAGAGAATATTAAGGTATTGTTATTATTATTATTATTATTATTGGTATTAGAAATATTTTATTAGTGTGTGTTTAATACTTTCATATGTTGTGTATTTTGAATTCTATTGAATATAAAATTGATAGACCAAACTTTCACACTAAACGAGATTCTGAAATTGTCCATGCTTGCAGATTGAGATATTATAATGCACCAGAGAGCTTAAAACTACACCACGAATAATGACAAACATTAGATCCATTTTTCTTTCTTTTCTATGTGATGCTTAACATCATTATATATTTTTTAATTGATATAATTAATTATGTGTTGTCCTACTAAAGATATAAAAAAATAAAAAAAAAAAAAAAAAAAAAACTGTCCAACTTAAACTTTCTTCTTAAGAATACTATTATATGTGAATTTTTTTTTTGATCTCAATTTAAACACCGGCTATGACAACTCTACTTCTTTAACCTTTCAGTAAATTTCCTATTTCTTGAAAAACACTTTCCTATCACCCAATTCTACAAGCGCGTTGGATGTCGTCCCAACTGTTTAAGATCATATTAATTTTTTTTTACTATTTGTTTTTAATTCAACAACTCAGTCACTTAAAGTGCTGAAGATCATATGCTTGAGTAATGACTAAAACAGGGCTGGGATGGCCACTCCTTTTGTCCTCCCATTTCTATATATTATACTCCCACAGGTATGACAACTGCACCTTTTCCTTGTTCTCCATCTGTGTACTATGCAAGATGCTGTTTTCCAACGCAGTCATATTCTGTCGGAGATTTACGGTTAGTCCACTGTACGGCTAAAAGACTCTTCCTCCTTATTAGTCAGAGAACAATATGGAGAAAGAAAACCCACTTGTTACACAAACATAAACACAACCCTCACTGCTTAGAGGTAGAATTAAAAAATTTGAAACTAAGAGTTTGGGTAACACACATACAACAAGGTACCTTCAACACAAAAAATTGGATATCCACGTAGAATTAAAATAAGTGTACACAAATGAATAGTAAATAAATAATTTGAAAATAAAGTGAAAAGTATTGAGAATAAATAAAGTTATAAATAAATAAATAGAGTTAGAATAAATATGAATAAGTATAATTAAAGAATATTGAATAGAATTTTGGAATGAATAAATATTGTCGAAATAAAATGAATATAAGAAATGATGAAATGAGAATAATAAGAAATATAAAAGATATTAAAAAGAGATTTTTGTTGATAATAAGTAATATTGAAATAAAGGAGATAATGGATATTAAGAAAAAATAATGAGATAAATAAAGATACGAAAACTATATAATGAGTGATATGTTTTGTAATTTTTATATACAATTGATATATTTGAAGTGTAATTTTATTAAATCTTGTGATTTTTATTGAAAGTGTGATTTTTATTATAAACTGTGATTTTTATTATATAACTAAAGAACTAATTTTCTTTATATGTAAACAAGTCGAGATAATGTGATATTTATGCATTCTACGTTTGTGAAGCAAAAATAGGAAACAGCAACACAAAGACTGTGATTTTTTAATTGGTGTATTTTCCTCAACATACTAATGACTGTGAAAGGACTAAAAATGTTGCACAGATAAATCATTACAAGATAAGTTAATAAAATTTTTTTTTTGGACTCACTCCATAGTAGTGAACGTTGAGGAAGAAGTTTTGAATTTTTCATCCTGTTATCAAAGTCAACTTCATTTACTTAACTTTTGTTTGTTTTTGATATTTTTATTACTATGTTTTGTTATTTTGTATTATTCAAATCGAGATGATAGTAGATATTGTATTAAATGTATGTTTATAGTGAAAATTTTTGGTAGTTTACAAATTTTTGGTTATGTTAATTGATTTTTTTTTGAGATTTTGTTGTGTGGGGAGACGTCCCTATTCAACAGGTTTCAAATACATACTTATGTAGAATCTTCAATTTAATATTATGTGTCCTTCTTTTTAGTGATTTTATATATATTTTTCAGTAAATTTGATAATGTTGCTATGTCAGCTCATCACGTGATCTTTAAAAATGTTTTTCTTGCAATTTAACTTTAATTGAACTTGATACGTTAACTTATTCCAAATTTTTTAATGCCCATTCTTCTCACTCATCTGAGTGAGTCTGCCCTCCAATGCAGGCATTGTAGGTCAGCCTCTTCTCGGACGGGGGGGATATTCTATAATATTAAAAACTAGTAATTTCTTAATTCAACAATCTTAACATTTAAAAACTATTAATTCCTCACTTTACTATTCCAAATTACAAACCCTTTTTTAATTCCTTGAAATAGGTAATTTCCCTTGGGCATTCGTGTTAAAATCCAAGAGATATTCTAAATTTTAGCATTGTCATCCCAGTAAAACTTATATAGAAATCCCATAGTAATAGCCTTTGTAACCCCAGGCAATATTATTAAAGATGGCTGACTTTTTACCGAAATTAAGCTCGACGCGGCGTGGCTACCGAATTAGATCAGATCAGAGCATCAACAAATAACTTTTATCCAATCAAAATGTAAGTCACACCTCTGTGTCACGTGATGGAATGACTTTATAAAACTATCTGGTGTCTAAAATTAGACACACTCTGTAAGAATCGGTCTGTCATATAATCCCGGGCGGACGACTTGGAAAACTTAATAAAATGCTTTAGATTCAATTACGTATCTGTGGTTCCTGTGTCCGTTGGGAGTCTTTGCGGGAAAATGCTCGGTTTGTCATCATGTGTATCGGCGACGTCATCCACTCTGGCCTGTTATTTGTTCCTCCACGTCGCCTATATTTCTTGATGTCTGAAAATTACTATGTTATCAATGCAGATATTTTCCAAAACCAAAACCACAGGCATCATGTTTAAATGTAGAGTCGCAAAAATTCTAAGTTAAATGAATCAAAACAAGTTTGGCTACTTGTTTTGATTCATGGCTGGAATTTTTAAAGATTAATTTCTAGAATTTTATTTATTAAATGTTGATCACGTGATTTCTTTTTCTGGTACTTTCAATAAATTTATCGTCACGTGCATAACAACTAAATAGACAAAAATGATATTCTTTTTCTTTCTAATGCAGCAGACGATTGGATATTATCCAAAAAAAATAAATATCACTTACGATTTTTTTATAAATATATATATATATATATATATATATATATATATATATATATATATATATATATATATATATATATATTTTGGCATTAATTGCATACATTGACCGTTGTATTTAATTTGAATGTACTCAGTAGCGAAGCGCGGGTTTTCAGCTAGTTATATATATATTGGCATTAATTGCATACATTGACCGATGTTTTTACTTTGAAGCCGTAGCGAAGTGCGGGTTTTCAGCTAGTATGATCATAAGACGTTTGGTAGAAATAGTTTATTTAATAAACTTAAAACAAACAAATTGCCATCACCAAGTTTATTCACTCTCAGACTATCATTTTCCTGGGACACTAATCTTTTCGCCTTTTGAAGTCGAATCTCTACACGAAAAAGGTACTGCATAAAATTCTACAAAAGATCTGCATGCAAATCGCAGTGATCCTGTTATCGACGTAAAGAACCGTATAAAATTATATTCAATAGTTACTCAGAAATATCTTACAGGCCACCCACTTTCGCATAGCATAAATGAAGCAAGAATCATAGTGTACTTGAAAGAGAGTAAACAGAGTATGGCATAATGCAATAATTTTTTTTATTTTTAAACGTATGTTTTCGCTAAGTTATTGCACACTTTTTATTCTACGTCGAATGTTTATTCCAACATCACACGCTACTTTGAACGTGTTTAGAATCTAATTCGGGCCAAGCAGCGTGTACGAGTAGCATAAAATGGAAGAACGATAAACAATATTCAGATCCTTGGTGAGACATACTTTCCCCACCTCTGCTATTGTGGTATTAACCGAGATCAAGTTAACACTTTAGGCTGTGTTGAAATTCCTTTTTTCAGCACGAAAATTCGTTCCTTCAGAGTAAAATATTAAAAGATGCCCCCGGATAGAATATCTTGATTTTTTATTTTACACGCATTTCGTAATAGTTTTTCTCAAATGTATTGTTCAAAATTTGTTTTATACAAAGATCTTTATTGATTTTAGAAATTAGAATTATTTATTTTCTGAACTACAAAGGGAAAACAATGAATATATTTTTTTTCTTTTTATACATCGGTTGAACCAATAAGTGTATTTGCATACATTTTTTTTTTACTTATAGGATAGGTTTGAAAAATAGTTCGTCCAGAATTTATAAAAATTTTATCTGCTTTAAAGTACGAAAATAAACACCTCTGTTTCCAAGTAAATGTTTTGATCTGAGAAAGTATTTTTTGGATCTTCGCAGGCCAAAAGGACAGTTTAAGGAATTGAAACTAATGAATTTTAGACTTATACATTAAAGATGGCAAAATATAAATAGAAAAACCACACTCCGGCATAAATGATTATAAAATAGACATGTATAACATAAAAGGTAATAAAATAGACGCTTAAAGCAAAAGAAGTTGATAGTACAGAGTTCATATTAACAGTACTGAGTGAAAGAATTATATTTAACAATGTTATCATCGTAGAAATATGTGATGTGTGCTATTTAATTCAAAAATCCGTATACTTCAAGCAAAGTAAAAATTTGATAGATTACCCTTCGCAATTTTTTCGCCTGAAATATGTATCAATATATTTCCCCCTTCACTCTCAAAATTCAAATAAAAATTTGCCAAATTTTAATTACGGTGGCAAGAAAACGTATAAAATGCAAGCTATGAACCTGCACTGCAAATTCGATTTTCGAAAGAAAGTATATTAAGATTTTAGCATTGACCTCTACCGGTAAATTTGTTTGCTACTGTGAGGAAAGACATTCAAAAAGAGACTTCTTCGATATATAAGGGTAGCATAAGTGGATAATACATTAATATGTTGAAGAGAAAATTTGTTTTTCGTCACTCGGGCCTGCTAGTCGGTCTTTACAATAGTTGTGCTCAGCCGTTGCTCAGATGGACGCTCATGTACTGCTTGGCAGATACAGAGGCTGTTCGCACATTTTTTAGACGATTTTGGTAAGCGGTAATAAAAAATCGTTTGCTGCAAAAGAAATAATTGCAATTGTACTATGTTTTTAAAAGTCAAAATTATCATCTGCGGCTTGAAAGTTTTGTTTTTATTCAAAATGGCGTTTTTAACAAAGCAGTGGTTCGAAGGCTACATTTATGCTCTTTCCGAAGAGAAATATGCATACTCCGTTATCCAAAAACGATGTGAGAGTCATGGTTTTGTGATATCTAAAGCGTCGAAAGGTAATATCGTCAACAAGAAAGGAAAAAAAAAACGTCAAATTGGAGCCTCAAGTGGGACAAAAATTCCAAACAAGTATCCAAGGAAAAAACGGACATCTTCGACTATTGCAAAGGTACGTTGTTTAATGTTAAAAGAAAATCCCCCTCGTCAAAGGACAGTTGCAAAATCATTAAAATGCTCGGTGTCCACTGTAAACAAAATGATAAACGTTGATTTAAATCTTAAGAAAACGAAAACAACGTAATGTGCATCGTCTTCTTCCAAATCATATCGCTGAACGCAGGACACGCTGCAGAATTCTATGAGAAACACTTATCCAAAGAAAAATGGAAAATAATTGTCACAATAGATGAATCATGGGTGTATTTAAATGATTGCACCAAAAAAAGAGCTATAATAAGAGGGGAGAAAAAAATTTAAGTACATGGTTCAAAGAATCGAAAGAAAGTTTTTCTAAGGGATTCCTGATTGTTGCTGGTTTTTCTTATTATGACAAGTTAAAAATAAAGAGAGTGGAAAAAAAGGCAAGATTAACTCCAAATACTATCAGGAACATATTTTATCGCCAATTTTTCTGAATGAAATACCATCGCTTTACCCACAGTGCCATCAATCTGTGAGACTCCATAAGGACAAAGCTAGCAGTCACACATCAAAATCCACTAAAAATTTCCTAAAAGAAATGGAACAAAAACTGGAATCAAGGCCATACCCTTCACTGATATCCCTACTAAATCTCCCGATGTATCACCTATGGATTTTTGTGCTTTCGGACTTTTAAAATCTGCATTATCCAAACGTCGTCCCCAAACCCTTACAGGACTCTGGAAAGCTGTTCAGCAGGAATGGGATAGAATACCTCTTCTGACACTTCAAAAGGCATTATTATCCTGGAAATTGCGGTGTCGAAAGATAGTTCAGAATAAGGGATGTCAAATAGAACATTTAAAACATAAGAATTTTATGTAATTTAGTTTTGTGAATACAATATACATCGTCTAAAAAATGTGTGAACAGCCTCTGTATATGAGAAAAATTCCTAAAGAATAAAAATATATGGTCGAAATTGGACCTAAAATCCAACATCCTGCGTCTACTGAAGGGAAAATGAGAGGATGGATATATGTGGAAGAATCAAAGACATTTCCCAAGTGACACAAAACCGTTGGGAAATTGCCGGGTAACCGTATTTAGCATGGTTGGCGAAAAGTTGTATTTGACCGTTGGGGTTATGTTGAAACAACGGTTGGAATTTCAGCTCAGCCAACAGAGGGCTGTTAGTTCGTCCAACCGTTGGGAGAGCAGTGCAACTCTCATTTGTAGTTGGGACAACGACATTTTATAAATGTTGGCCCACCATAAACACTTTGCAGTTGGCCCATTTTTATTTCAGGAGGTTCGGCCAACGATAACACCATTCCTCAACGATGAACGAAAATTTGCTTTTGGTCCAACGACGTGTTTTACTTGGGTCTATAGGACACTTAGTCCCATTGCCAGGATAACATGTCAGTTTTTTTTTCGTATTTCTTACAATTTATTTTCACGGGGAAACATAATGGGGGAAATGCAACTTTCAAAACTTTTCTTACAGAAACATTCAAAAATAAACTTACAGGTTTTCCCTCAAGGATAGAATTTCTGTTTTAGTTTGAAAGCATAGCAATTGAATAGTGCATGAATCTGTAGATCGGACGATCCAAACTTCGAGACTAGACCCTACCTGATAGTAATTACTCGAAGAATATAGTATCCCATTGTTTTCGAGTCAGAAGAAAAATCTCTAATGTCTTTTATAATATCCTTCTATTGCTAAAGACATCACCTCATCTTTTGGACTAATAGAGGAATACAATCCAAAATATAAGTCTAGAATTTGTGAAATTCATCTTAAAATTAGAAAACAATATACAAATATCAAAACAAAAATAATTTCGTACTTATGATCTAATGAAACTCATTCACACATTTTAAAAAAATCTGCATCAGTTCAAATAGTTTTTAACGTCAATCATTTTCCACATCCTTCAGCCAAATAAATATGTTGTTCCCCAAAATAGACTTCCAATAAATCCTTAAAATCATCTATAAACACTGAAATATTAAACTTTTTTAATAAGAGTTTAATTAATTAATACCGCATTTTCCCCACAAAGTTTGAATTCATTTGAACGAAACCAGCGCATTTTGCAACATAATAATGAACCTCGAGTGCTTTTACTTCATTGAAATGCGAAAAGAATATTTTGGAGCATCGGCGTTGACTTTCTTTTGCAGCATTTCAATCACAAAAGGGATTAGGTAACTGAATAAGTTTGCAGATTCTACAAAATGAGAATATTTAATTACCAAACGGAGCGTAAACGTAGGAGCTTTAAAAGAAATTCAGAGATTCTTTAAATTGCTTTCCGTATTCAGAAATCTTGAATAATCTTCCCATCTGAATTTTATTGAAAACTCTCCAAATCTCTACCCCGCATCTCAACATTCAAGTTTTGTTTAAAAAATCATTATTGAGAACGAACAGGTCTTTAAATTCATTTATTCCTGTCTCATTAATTAATGTATTTCCTTTTTTTTGAGGAAACCTTGATGCTAAACCTGGATATAACGGATTTATATTTTGATGAAAAGAGATGATGACTTCGAAGTTTGATGCTTTGGAAACTTTGCCTGGTGAATTGTTCATTTATATATCTTCAGGTATAAAAATGGCGATTGAGAAACGCAGATCGATACTGGAACATGCATTAGGGATAATATTTATGCAGGCTGCATATGAGTGTTTTGATATTCAAATGTGTGTATATGTAGCTTTTTATCCGTATTTATGATAAAGACAGGCCAGCATTTATGTAAAAAATAAGGCCAAATGTAATACCACTTGCAAATGCAATAAAAAGTAAAAATTAAGAATCTAAAATAAGGGATTTTGTTAATATTAAGAAGCAAAATGATTGGATCGGCTTTATTATCAATCAATAAAATCGACGGATTTGAAATGTTTACACTTTAAAGAACAAAGTAACGTTGTGAGATATGAAAAATAGATTTTGATTAATATGAAATTTTACCATGAAAATAATAAATACCCTAGAGCAGTAATTTCCAACCGGTGTAGGGTTCTGCGAAATTTTTTGGGGATAAACAAAAAATTACTTTTAGGCCCTCTTAAAAAATATTAAGTCGATATCAAACATTTGTTCTCTAAGCACTAATTGCAAGTCGTACATTAATAAAACAATACTATTCTTAGTGATTTCCATTACATTCATGTAATATATTACTACACTGAATTCCATGGCTGTTTTTGAAACTGTATTAATATATTCTATTCTGGTGTTTATTATTTATATCTCTTAAGGGGGCGCTGGATCTTGAAGCTCGACGAAATCGCTATAAATATGGTCTAATTCTAACCACAAAACCTCAAATAATATTGGAAAAAGAAATTTTCTTTCTTTATACATATAAAGAACATATCTTTAAATATGTCATATATAAAAATGGAAATTATAAATCTATAAAGAATTTTCAAATTTGCAGTTAATTAAAGCAGGTGATTAAAAATCATAAAGTGCTTAAAATTGAGATCGATGCTTACAGAAAATAATTAACGGTCAGAATACACTTGTAATATATTTATCTGTAATGTAAAACCAAGTAAAATTTAATAAATATTATTGAAATTAAAAATTAAGCATAAAATTCGAAAACTTAAAAAATTGTCACAATTATTTGCATATCTTTCCCACATTAAAAAAGTATTCCCGTATTGCGCATTTTTCTGGTTTTAAAATGTAGAGTTCCATAAAATATACACATGAATGTAATTTCATCAGTTTCCTATTAATAGTTTAAATGTAATGCCGCACACAAACTCAAAATTAGCAGTTAATCATACAAAATTATAAACTGCTAATTTGAAAATTATTTATAGATTTATAATTTCCATATATGACATATTAAAAGATATGTACTTTATATGTATCAAAGAAAGAAAAAATTCCTTTTCTAATATTAATTGAGTTTTTGTGGTTAGAATTAGACCATATTTATAGTCATTTCGTCGAGCTTCAAGTTCCTGTGCCCCCTTGAAATAAATGAAATCAGCAATGGAGTAACTATTTCTTTGAACTTAAATCTGACATTCACTGATATAAATTCCGCTTTGCGTCGATACTTAAAAAATTGGAAAAAAAAACTAATATTCTAACAAGCGTGCCCCGAGTTTCTGGTCTGATTCCCAAGGTTGCCCCAAACGTAAAATGTTTGGGAATCCCTGGTCTAGAGTCTTTAAATCTACGCTGATATTTTACCATGTTTTTTTTAACTCGTTTTCTTGTTTGTTTGTGTGTTTGTCTAGTACAAATCTTGCAATCGATTTTTAACTAACTTCCCGACTAGCTAGACATTTGAAACTTTTAGAATAGCTCAGAACACGATGACAATGCATTCTTTTGATACTTTTAGCCATCTTTAAGCAGAATTAAATTAATTTCCAGTCAATTTTGTTTTGTAGACTGGTGCAGCCATCTATCGACCGGGATTATAAATTATTTATCTTTTTTGAAATATTATTACTTATGCATTAATGAAAAGAGGGTTAGTTATCCTTAAATTAATTTTAAGGCAATCTGAGTAAGGATGCAAAATGTCTGGAAGAATGAAAGTAGGTGAAAAATTAACCATATTTCATGTATCTATGAGTTGCCACCTTAAAATTTTATTTTGCATTAACCATTAGCTTACGGGGCCCATTTTTCTCATAACCTCTTTAGAACGGGAAAGATCGCCCATTAAGAGGGTTATATATATATATATATATATATATATATATATATATATATATATATATATATATATATATATATATACACATATATACATATAAATATATATGCGTAACAAGTCCGGGACATTGTTTAAAAGTCAATATCTCTCTCTACTAAACTATTACAACATTATATTATCATAAAACTACTTGTTAATAAAATATTCATAAGAAAAAATTGACAGCTTGAATATATAAATTATGTGATAAGAATTGATTGTTACAATAAAACTTTTACATCATATATACCCATTTCAAATTGTAAACAAGAGAATTCGTAAAAGATTACTTTCATTTCATAATAATGCGTAGGATGTAAATTTTTTTATAGTAAAAAGTTTTTCAAAGATAATTTGTTTACTCGCATGCATTTGGTTGTCAAATAAAACTTTACGTTTGACAGTAATGTATCTGTTTTGCAAAAATTTACATTCTTTGTATCAGATTCATTTGAGCTTTGCAACTTAAAAGCGAATTTTTTTTTTCAGCCATACAGCTGAATCGACGAACAAACTTTATGTGAGTTTACTTTTGGCCCGTTACATCCTCTTGCAATGTTTAATTTAACTACTCTATAAAATAATTTTAAATATCAAACAGCATTAGGAAAAATTACTTCGTCAGATTTTAAGTGTATGAAATGCCTTTAAAATTCTTAAATTTAAGTAAAGTTCTCACACACATTTTATTCACTTTGACTTATATATTGAATAATATATTGAAGTAAATGAGTTCTGAAAAAAAAAAAGGTTGTGAAAATTTACATGAAAGTGTAGGTTTTTATTTGATTAAACATATGTAATTTACATATTCCATTAAAATAATTCTCGGCCTGTGAGGAACAAATCCATCGATTAAGTTACTTTTAAAGCACTCAAATCCCAAATGAGGAATCCCGCGCGGTGTGCACGTTCTGGGGAATTTTAGTCGCCGCGGACTAGTTCCAATAAACTTTAAGTGTCACAATATTTATGGATTTCGTGGAATAATATCTTAAAAGCCCCTGAAGGCAGAATTGAAAGTAAATTGAAGGGGTTTTACTGCATTAAGGTGACTTCTGTCTGGGAAAGTAATTTGGGAAAAGGTTAAATTAAATAATGTTAATGCATGTGCAAGCAGTGTTAAAACGTACTTAATAAATGGGTTGCTAGCGCATTCGGTGTTTTTTTAAAGGGTTTTATACGCTTCATAAGGTGTTTAATAGGATCTTAAAATGTTTTAAAGCTTTTTTTTTGAAATTCTAATCAGTATTAATATATCTAGAAATCATAAATATTTTACATATATACGAGGGGTGATCAAAAGGTAAGGTTACAAAGCCTGCAGTGAAACGTGTACATTTTATTTCATAAAATCAATACAGCCAACTGATAGTACATGCATTAGGTTATTTTTCGACATATTCTCCATATCGGTTTAGGCACTTGTCGCATCGGGGTTGAGTTTCAGTATTCCCTCCTGGTAAAAATTCCTGCCCTTGCATGTTCAGCCACGTTGTGACGAAGTGTTTCACCTCCTCGTCTGAAGCGAATCGTCTGCCACCTAGGTCCTCCTTAAGGGGACTGGGGACCTTGAACATCGTTTTTTAAAAATTTTCAACATTTTATTCTATATACAAAATGAGAATAATTAACATTCTTTTTTTACTATATTAAAGATATTTAGAAATCAAAAATAAGTCTTTTGTGGAAGAATAGGACTGTTTTTCAAAAAATTCTTCAAAACTGCTAGAATTTTTCATAATGCTCCAGGCCCATTAATTTTCATCTGATTTTTGCAAAATTTCTCAGGTTTGTTAATTGCTATGTTTCTCGAAAAGCTGTGCATCATTATTTGAAATCACAGTTATCTTTCAAATTTATAGAACATGAAATGAAGTACAAACATGAAAAATATTAATAAAACAGGCAGATTAATAAAAATAAGGATTTATTTTCACATTAAAAAAAACTCATTGCACGATTATGTTTATATATATATGGTAAACATATATTAAATATATTAAGATTCTTAAATAATATGGAATGTGCATGGAGCATTTTGAAAAAATATTAGCATTTTTGAAAAAATTTTTGAAAAAACATGCATTATTCTTCTAAAAAATTATTTTGAATTGCAAGCGTTTTGCAGTGTAGTAAAGAAAGAATATCAATTATTCTCATTCTGTATGTAGAGTTGAAAATTTAAAATTTAAAATTTGAGGTTGAAGGTACTTTGTCTCCTTAAAGTGAGATAAGAGATGGAAGTCGCTTGGAGCGAGGTCCGGGCTGTAGGAAGGGTGGTCGATGATGTATCAGCGAAATTTCTTCGACAGCATGGTGGTCCTCTGGGCTGTATGAGGTCGGGCGTTGTCATGAAGGACGATGGAAGTCGTGAAGGAAGATGCTGCCGGTGAATTTCAACCTCGCTTACATGTTTCGCTCGCAGATATCGAATAATTGAGCGGATTTCTTCGCGAGACCAGTTTTCCAAACGAGTCGCCATTTCTGTTAACCTTCAACTAGCCCTGTAGGTCGCGGGTAGGTGAAACTCTCCACAGTTAGCGACCGCATGTGTCAGAATTACAGTACACAACTAATTTCTGTATAACAGACGAAACTCCAGGAATATTGACCTTGTAACCTTAGTTTTAGATAACCTCTCGTATATATATATATGTTATAAGCACACACACACACACACACATATATATGTATATATATATATATATATATATATATATATATATATATATATATATATATATATATATATATATATATATAAATACAGTTGGCTTTCTGTTTAACAGCTTTCAAGGGACCGTGAAATATCATCATTAAGTAGAGATCGCCCTTAAACAGAATTTGTGATAAAATAACATTTCCCATAATGTCGGAGGGGCCGGGACTGGGAAATATCGTCTTTAAATAGAGATCGTCGTTAAGTAGAGCGTCGTTAAACAGAGAGGCAACTGTATATATGTATATATATATATATATATATATATATATATATATATATATAAATACAGTTGGCTTTCTGTTTAACAGCTTTCAAGGGACCGTGAAATATCGTCCTTAAGTAGGGATCGCCCTTAAACAGAATTTGTGATAAAATAACATTTCCCATAATGTCGGAGGGGCCGGGACTGGGAAATATCGTCTTTAAATAGAGATCGTCGTGAAGTAGAGCGTCGTTAAACAGAGAGCCAACTGTATATATATATATATATATATATATATTGTAAGGACTTTGCCTAAAACTAAGACTGACAGCCTTTAATATTTACAAAATGCTTTATTTGCATCCCGATTAAATATAGGCTTTATACAATAATTACAAAAAAGAAAATAAGCACTATCTGAGGCTATTTCGCGGGGTTCAGGACATCATGAGGGGGTTACAGCAGGCTCTCCGTCTCTGGCACACGTCCGACGATGGAGGATGTTCACACCTGTAAAAAAAGGTCATCTGCCCCATTTACATCAAGGTGGCGAATATATATCCTCGCCCCTCTTTGGGTGGTTCCTTACAAGTTACCGCTTGCCGCTTTTCCTTCAAGCGTCTCACCAGCCGACACTAGCCTTTCATCTGGACTCCATTGTCAACTAGGGAATCGTTTCAAAAGAGGTTCCTTTCTTGAAGTGTATCGAAGAGTCACTACGACACGGCTTTGTGTAACTAAACGGAAGGTCACCTTTCGGCACTGATAAAACACCTTAGATGACAAAGACGGGTGTCCCTTGGAATTTACCCGTAGGGACCGTCAAGTCATTACAGTCTAAATTCCTCCCCTCCCCAGATGTTTTTCTGCAGAGAGTTTCACCTGCAAAAAAACAGAACAAAAACATGGTCCTTCTCAGGACAATTTCAATTATAAAACTTTTCCCGAAGGCAAATGCACACCCAATTGACATTACGAGTAGACCGTTAATTTTGATCAAACTCTGGCTTTACCTTCATGAAAGAAAAATTTTTAACTGTACTTCAAAGTATTATTTTTAAAAGCACAACAAAAGGAATTTATACCTAAAATTTACGCACTTTAAAATCTCTAATAAGAGAACATGCCGTAGCAAAGAAATTATAAAATTACACAATAATATAACACGTCCTGGCAAAATTTTAAATAAAACAGTATACTAATACATGTCAATCAAAAAAAATTAAATTCATAGAACACTAGTACATACACATGACACTACATAAAAAACATTATAACTAGTAAATCACTCAACTGGGATCCCATAATTTACCTTAATTGTGATCACATGACACAAATAAATTCTCAAATTGATATTAAACACAGTTACAATGAAACAACTTTACACAAATTAAATTAAACACAAATCCAAAATGGATACCTAAACTTCATACAGAACATATCATCACGGTTACTAATACACATGAAAATTTTAAATTTCTTACTTATCTTTTAATACATTTAACACTTATCGTCATAAAAACAATTTAATACTCGGCATTCCGTAGATTCTGGATCAGGGAACTTAATCCGTTCACGATTACCTGTGATCCAAACTTTTCCATTTAAGTGGACAGCCATCAGTGACCTAAATTTAAATATTCATTTTATCCTACTATAGGATTCACAATCGATTTAGAGTCTAATTTTTTTCAGTACTGACTGACATAAAATTATAACAAAATAGCTCATTGGCTCATTCCTTATCAAAAAAAAACTCACAAACTTCACATTCCTGTAATCACTTGGATGCTTTGACAACACTTACATTTATCTGTTGTCGTAACAACTCTTCAGACAAAACTTATCGATTTCACAATAAATCAATCAATTGCGGTATTCAAACACCGTACGGAGTGCATTTTGACTCCAATTACTACCTTCTTAGGTATACACAAAAACATACACATCTGCATTTAAAAGTTAGCCCATACCTTTCTGAGGCATTCTAC
This sequence comes from Dolomedes plantarius, assembly GCA_907164885.2. Classification (NCBI taxonomy): domain Eukaryota; kingdom Metazoa; phylum Arthropoda; class Arachnida; order Araneae; family Dolomedidae; genus Dolomedes; species Dolomedes plantarius. The sequence continues at coordinate 6,143,036 of OU015497.1, read as the reverse complement.
TGGCTTATGCAACAAACAAAACAGAACATAAAATGTTACAATTGAACATTAATTAAAACCTGTCTGAGGCATTCTAACACGGCATACAAAAAACCGTCATATGGCGTTTGCCACTACAAAACCGTTATATTATGATAACGTCAAAGGAATTTCACCTGAATTTTCCTTTAAAGCAAAACTCAACTTCTATGGTCGAGTCGCTCAAATTTACAAACAATTACATGTTACACTTCATAAAAAAAAACATTACTCAAACGAATACACATTAATTTCTGATCACATTTTTACACTGAAACTACAATTAATCAACATACTTATAATATACATTTTAAACTTTTACGACTAAACTTCGGCTTAGCCGGGTGTTCGGCGGGAATTAACAGTGTTAAGACGTTTCTTATTATTCTTAACATTAGGGCATTTCCCATTTTGACATTTGTCACAAGCCGACACGTAATCATTTATATCTAAGTGACAATATGGCCAGTAAAAATACTGAGTTAATGAGTCTTTCATCTTAGCAACGCCTAAATGAACATTAGTTTGTTCGTGGCAGAGTCTTTTTAATTTCTCTCGATACTTTCGAGGCACAATAAGCAGTTTTCTAGTGGTTCCATCGTTATTTTTTTTCTGGTAAAATAACATCTCGTTTACCACCACGTACTTATTTTCTTCGGGCGTCTTCTTTTTCGCCCTATCAAAAATTACTTTTAATTCTTCGTCCTCACTTTGTGCAACTCTAAATTCTTCGGGTGAAGTCTTTAATAAGTCGGGAGTAATTATTTGTTTCTCCTGGAGAGGCAAGTTAGTCGCGCTCTCTTCCGAAGTGATTTCTTCTACCGCTTCTGATCCGGGAATCACTTGCTCTATTCTCGTTTTTTCATCTCCCGTGTCTCGTCTTTTTCTATCAAATTTTAGTTTTTCGGCCCGAGTTTGCACAGTACTTTTCACCGGAACTTCAACATTCCTGTTGATCTTCTCAAGCAAGGCTGCCGTTTTATTTCCTAACAAATAGTGTTTCTGCTCGAATTCCGTATTGCTGACAGCTGCTCTAGTTCTGGTGTGGCCCCATTCACATTTTAAATCGACCTCTGCTATAGGTAAGCAAACGGATGAATCTAGCACAGGTGCACTGACATAAACGTGCTCTCCTGTGTACATATGGGGTTGTACCAAATTTTTAGAAATCAGATCAATGCTCGCTCTTGTGTCTCTCAGAATAGACGTAGATTTTCCATTAACGACTCCCTGACTGATATATGGAGTCATCACGCCACTCGAGTCTCCTCCACTAGTTTCTGTTGCCGCGATAATTTCCGTCTCTTTAAGTTTAGGGCACTGTGGTCGCAGATGGTCATAAGAACCACACTCGTAGCAACGGAGCTGTTTTCTTTTCTCAAAAATTCTTTCCTTGTTTTGTCCACTAGAAGCTTCTTTTTCCACATCTTTTTTTTCTTTCTTCTCTTCCTTAAATTTATGATTATTTTTAAATGGCTTATTAATTTTATCTGTGGACTTCTGATCCTTTGGGAATTCTCTTGTTCGGAAACTGTCTTGCAAGCTTTCATACTTATCTATTTTTTCCGCTAATTCTAAAGGAGTATTAATCTGCATCCACTGCTCCAAAAAATGCTCTTTTATATCGGCAGGTACCCGTCTCTTCATCTGTTCCGTTATGTGTAGGTCTCTCAGTTTCTTAAATGTAGTGATTTCTAAATCTGCTATCCATTCATCATAATAGCCACTAAGCTCATGGGCATAATTCCTCCATGACTTGTCTGCGAGTTTAGGATGGCGATAAAACAGTTGTTTTAATTTTTCTGTATTCATCCTAAATCTCTGGAGAATCATCTCTTTTACGTAGTCATAATCTTTTGCCTGTTCTGGCGATTCTCTGGCCATCATGTTGGAAATTTCTGGGGTTAGTACCCCTAACAAATATGGCACCCAATCTTGTTTAGGGACTCCCGCCATCTCTGCTCTTCTCTCAAAATTAATTAGATACAGGCCCATTTCGTCCCGTTTCTCATCAAATTTCTGCATGGTTTTAAGGAGCTGAATGTTCTGAGTTGCGTCTGCATCTCTGTCCCTCCCATTTCGGGCTCTATTGTCTCCATTAATTCCTAATTCCAGTCTCCTCATTTCGAGAGTAAGTTGGTCTTGACGAATTTTGTCTTCTCTTTCTCTCTCTCTCTCTTCACGTTCCTTTCTATCTTCAATAATACGCTCTAGTGCGAGTCTAGCGTCTTCTTCGACGTAATTTTCGTTTTCTGTAATGATCTTCTTAATTTCGAAAATCTTAAGCGTATCGTCAGCTAGTCCTCCTAACTCTTCTAAAAGTTCTAAAAGATCCCCTTTCTTACCCTTATTTAAAAAGGACATTTTTCTAAATTTAGGGTTTCTAATTTAGGGTAACCAATAAAATTTTTCCTCGGCAACTAGCTATACCTTCCGACGGTATGTGTCCTAACCGGAACTAACAAGTTCAAAACTGATCAATTTTATACCGAACTATAATTTTAGCCCTTATGAACACCAAACTAGCACCGCACAATATAAACATTCACAATTTACTCAATACCTATCAAATCAAAATACCGAACTCTTATACAGAATACACATAAACAGAATTCTCAAATTAATCACCACTCTATATAGATTTCCCACACAGTAATATACAAATACTAAATTATCACCGTTAATATCAAAGCATAAGAAACTTAAATATATCTGTTACTATTAAAAGAAAAAAATACTAAATAAACACTGTTATTATCAAAAGCGAAAAAAATTCACTTTCTTTAAAAATAGAGAAAAACATACAGTATTTGCAATTAACAAAACACAGAAATTGGCTAAACTTATTGCAATTCCTAACAAACAAAATATTGGTTCTTTACTTGAACACTAGCTGGTTACTCATTCATATACCATAAAAACACACAGAAATTGGTTTTACTTATCACAATTCCTCAAAACAATAGTTCCTACTTAGAACTTCAAATGGTTAACTCATACACCATTAAAACACAGAAATTGATTTAAATCATCCAAATTTCTAATATAAAATATCAGTTCTTAATACGAACTCTAAATGGCTATTTATACATATACCATCTAAAAAAAACACAGAAATTGATTTAATTCATCAAAATTTCTAAAATATCAGTTCTTAATGCGAACTCTAAATGGCTACTTATAAATATACCATTTAAAAAAAACAATAAAATAATTTTTACTTATTGCATTTATACAAAACCATTATTTAGTTTTTAAATCAAAGCCAGAATCTGATAAAAAGAATCGGCCTACCTGTAATCCTTTCGTTCATCACTGATATCCTATCGTCTTCTGACACCATTTAATAACAGTCTGTAAGGACTTTGCCTAAAACTAAGACTGACAGCCTTTAATATTTACAAAATGCTTTATTTGCATCCCGATTAAATATAGGCTTTATACAATAATTACAAAAAAGAAAATAAGCACTATCTGAGGCTATTTCGCGGGGTTCAGGACATCATGAGGGGGTTACAGCAGGCTCTCCGTCTCTGGCACACGTCCGACGATGGAGGATGTTCACACCTGTAAAAAAAGGTCATCTGCCCCATTTACATCAAGGTGGCGAATATATATCCTCGCCCCTCTTTGGGTGGTTCCTTACAAGTTACCGCTTGCCGCTTTTCCTTCAAGCGTCTCACCAGCCGACACTAGCCTTTCATCTGGACTCCATTGTCAACTAGGGAATCGTTTCAAAAGAGGTTCCTTTCTTGAAGTGTATCGAAGAGTCACTACGACACGGCTTTGTGTAACTAAACGGAAGGTCACCTTTCGGCACTGATAAAACACCTTAGATGACAAAGACGGGTGTCCCTTGGAATTTACCCGTAGGGACCGTCAAGTCATTACAATATATATATATATATATATATATATATATATATATATATATATTCTCTTTTGCGAATAGAAAAAGTTTCAAAATAATTTGTTCAATATAAGCAACGATATGGATATGCATTAATGTGGTGTAATTCTGAATTTTTTTCCTTTACAATGGTTAGAGAATTTGTAAAATATTATTTTCATTTCATAATAATTCGTAGGTAGTAAATTTTTCAGATAGTAAAAAAGTATTTCAAAGATAATTTGTTTTAAATTCCTGAGCATATCGTGTTAAAGAAATATATTGCATTGCAGATTAATTTCTGTTAATTTCAAATACACAAAGTTTATAGAATTTATGGAAAGAATATTGTATTAGCGAAATATCCTAATAGTGTAATATTAAAAGTAACTAGAAAAATATAACCAAACATGTTCAATAGTCTTCCATTTTAATCTAAAAGCATAATTCCAAGTAATTTATAGAAATTCATTTTGCTGCAGATTAAATTCGGTAAACTTTGTCCTCTCTACGTGTATGGGATTTTTAAAATTTCCGTCATTAGCAATAGTTAGTGAAATATTAATTGCAAATAGAATTTTTTTTAAATCTTTTCATATTTGAGTTATATTTATAGAATAAAATTATTCTGATAAATAAAAAAAAAGAAGAATGAAACTTTCTTTTAAATAAAAACTTTTATTGTAGCAATTTGGATTATTTTGAATATCTAAGTGCAAAATGAGTAAACATTTCATCAAAGTTTGATAAAATGTATATCTCAAAATATAACACCTTAACATTCGAAGAGATATTAAATACGTTTATTAAAAATTCGAATAAAGCGTCTAAAAATTACGCTCAACCAACGCCAAAATTCTGCATGGTTTAAATCCCGACAGTAATATATTTTAAATGTCGAAAAGTTCATGAAATTCGAACAATTTATATTTGAGTAATGATATTTCCTTTGATAGAGTTTCTCGCGTATCAAATAACGTTATTTATACTACAGGAATTGTAAATATATAAAATACTAGAGGTTACGATCACGCTGTTCAGAAAAAAATCTGAAGATTTAGACAGTAACAAAACATGATATGAACTTAAGGGGATGGTTGACTTTCAAATTACCAAAAATTGAACAAAAATTGACATTTTTTTTTTTTTTTTTTTTTTTTTGGGGGGGTATTAATATTTTAAAAACATGTAAATATTGGAATGAAATGCATTTAAAATATATAGTGAAAAGTAAAATGAAAACTTCGTGGCTTTAGGAAAGTATTATTGAAGGTAGGCTTTTTCTCAAAATGAGAAATTTCCAAATTTGCGAGTCTTCAAAATGCTCCTCGCATCATAATTTTTGACGAAATCTTATGAAATTTACAATAAAGACTCCTATAATACATAAACATAAAGTCATGTATCCATTTTAGGATTCGAGGTCATTCAGGTTATCAAAGTTTAACTTAAGTGTAGAAAAGTACAAAAATTTCACGAAAATTCAGAGTACAAGCATAAAAATATTTACAAAAAATTAACTATTCAAAGAAAATACAAAATAATACATAACTTTGTTCATAATGTATTTATAAGTGATATAAATATAAAATTAAGGCGGAAAGTTAAAAATTGAGTCGCAAAGAGCATTTTAAAAAAAGTAATTTAATTTCAATTTTTTAATAAAATTTTTTTAAAAATATATTTATAAAATTTTATTAGGGTTTTAATATCGTTATACTTTAATGAATATATATGCAAAATTTCATATCTCTGAGGTAAAAATTTCAAAAATCGCTTTGAAAGGTCCACCATCCCCTTAAGCAATACTTTTATAACAATAATGCAATCACTAAGCTACACTGTAAAAATGAAATGCTAAATCACACTATAAAACCTACCTGTTTCAGGGTGCGATAACTATATACGGCCAGGTATACGGCCTACCTGTTCTGGGCATCCCTCTTTTGTACCCAAAACATGTCGGAAATGACGACTTATTTTAGGTCTAGTGCTCTGCCTTAACCCTTTCAGGGGGAACATTCCCCCCCCCCGTTAGCACGGTACAGATTTTTTCCCGATTTATTATAACCTAAAGAATCTTGAATTTTTTTCCAATTAAAGGTTTCAAAATGTTTTTACTTCTTGAAACTGATAACAGATGGCAGTACTAACCATTTATCTGCTCATTTAACTGGAATACATGGAATGCAAGTGAAAAAAAAAATCTAGATTTAGGCGTTTGCACTGTGCGAACGGCGCCCCTCAAAGGGTTTTAAACGGGAAGGATGATCTACCCAAATGGCTGTGCGCTAGATCCAGATCAGGTGACAATTTTTGTTTTTTTGCTGTAATGGTTTGGTGGTTGACTGTAAAAAAAGAAATTCTGGTTCCTTACAAAAAAGCTAGGTTTCAGGGTGTAACGTTTCTGGGTAGCAGGTTTAATTGTTTTGCGTAATCCACTTTTGCATCGTTTAAACATAATTTTTTTACTCTTCCAATTATACCTCCATCTTTGTAAAAATGAAATAGTGCGTTGGGCATATAGCAAAGATGGAGGTATAATTAGAAGAGTGTGTGCAGCCGCTCACATAGTATGATAGTTAGTGTAGGGGGCTTTTGAAAAGTGGGCTTGGCTTCGAGTTTCGGCTAGGCATGGATGAACCTGGGCGGTTTCCCCGTACGGAACAATGCTGGTTTCCCTATATGGTGCTTCCGTAGTGAAGTATTTGAAAAAATTCATGGTTGGAATGGGGAAATGTCCTCAGGATCAATCTCTGCCGCTTTTGATAAAAGAAATGAACATCCAAATTGTTCCACACCAAAACTCATAATGAAGAGAAAGTGGCATAAAATACTTTTATACACGGAAAATGAGTAATTATCCAATTGACAGGTGGTATCGATGGAAATATGTTGGAAACCTAATTAATATTTTTTTTTCTAGGCATAACTTTGCAAGATTCCGTTTAGTTATTTTTAGAAGTCCCAAATAGAAGACAAATTAGAAGACAAATAATAATCAATCTATATATATATAAAACAGTTCCGTAACTGACTAACTGTCTGACTGACTGATTGACATACAACGCACAGACCAAACCGCTGGACCTAAAGGGCTGACATTTTGCATTCTTCTTATAGTGTAGGGATGCACTAAGAAATATGGAATAATGTACCTTTCAAACAGTGAAAGAACTTTTCAAATAGGTGACGTGGTTCTGGAGATTACCCTGCACTTACAAAATCGCTCTCTCTTTATATATAAGTATAGATGATCAGATATACATAATATATAGCCTATGTCCATCTGGAATAATGTACCTTTCAAACAGTGACAGAATTTTTCAAATAGGTGCCGTGGTTCTGGAGATTACCCTGCACTTACAAAATCGCTCTCTCTTTATATATAAGTATAGATGATCAGATATACATAATATATAGCCTATGTCCATCTGGAATAATGTACCTTTCAAACAGTGAAAGAATTTTTCAAATAGGTGCCGTGGTTCTGGAGATTACCCTGCACTTACAAAATCGCTCTCTCTTTATATATAAGTATAGATGATCAGATATACATAATATATAGCCTATGTCCATCTGGAATAATGTACCTTTCAAACAGTGAAAGAATTTTTCAAATAGGTGCCGTGGTTCTGGAGATTACCCTGCACTTACAAAATCGCTCTCTCTTTATATATAAGTATAGATGATCAGATATACATAATATATAGCCTATGTCCATCTGAAATAATGTACCTTTCAAACAGTGAAAGAATTTTTCAAATAGGTGCCGTGGTTCTGGAGATTACCCTGCACTTACAAAATCGCTCTCTCTTTATATATAAGTATAGATGATCAGATATACATAATATATAGCCTATGTCCATCTGGAATAATGTACCTTTCAAACAGTGAAAGAATTTTTCAAATAGGTGCCGTGGTTCTGGAGATTACCCTGCACTTACAAAATCGCTCTCTCTTTATATATAAGTATAGATGATCTGATATACATAATATATAGCCTATGTCCATCTGGAATAATGTACCTTTCAAACAGTGAAATAATTTTTCAAATAGGTGCCGTGGTTCTGGAGATTACCCTGCACTTACAAAATCGCTCTCTCTTTATATATAAGTATAGATGATCAGATATACATAATATATAGCCTATGTCCATCTGGAATAATGTACCTTTCAAACAGTGAAAGAATTTTTCAAATAGGTGCCGTGGTTCTGGAGATTACCCTGCACTTACAAAATCGCTCTCTCTTTATATATAAGTATAGATGATGAGATATACATAATATATAGCCTATGTCCATCTGGAATAATGTACCTTTCAAACAGTGAAAGAATTTTTCAAATAGGTGCCGTGGTTCTGGAGATTACCCTGCACTTACAAAATCGCTCTCTCTTTATATATAAGTATAGATGATCAGATATACATAATATATAGCCTATGTCCATCTGGAATAATGTACCTTTCAAACAGTGAAAGAATTTTTCAAATAGGTGCCGTGGTTCTGGAGATTACCCTCCACTTACAAAATCGCTCTCTCTTTATATATAAGTATAGATGATCTGATATACATAATATATAGCCTATGTCCATCTGGAATAATGTACCTTTCAAACAGTGAAAGAATTTTTCAAATAGGTGCCGTGGTTCTGGAGATTACCCTGCACTTACAAAATCGCTCTCTCTTTATATATAAGTATAGATGATCAGATATACATAATATATAGCCTATGTCCATCTGGAATAATGTACCTTTCAAACAGTGAAAGAATTTTTCAAATAGGTGCCGTGGTTCTGGAGATTACCCTGCACTTACAAAATCGCTCTCTCTTTATATATAAGTATAGATGATCAGATATACATAATATATAGCCTATGTCCATCTGGAATAATGTACCTTTCAAACAGTGAAAGAATTTTTCAAATAGGTGCCGTGGTTCTGGAGATTACCCTGCACTTACAAAATCGCTCTCTCTTTATATATAAGTATAGATGATCAGATATACATAATATATAGCCTATGTCCATCTGAAATAATGTACCTTTCAAACAGTGAAAGAATTTTTCAAATAGGTGCCGTGGTTCTGGAGATTACCCTGCACTTACAAAATCGCTCTCTCTTTATATATAAGTATAGATGATCAGATATACATAATATATAGCCTATGTCCATCTGGAATAATGTACCTTTCAAACAGTGAAAGAATTTTTCAAATAGGTGCCGTGGTTCTGGAGATTACCCTGCACTTACAAAATCGCTCTCTCTTTATATATAAGTATAGATGATCAGATATACATAATATATAGCCTATGTCCATCTGGAATAATGTACCTTTCAAACAGTGAAATAATTTTTCAAATAGGTGCCGTGGTTCTGGAGATTACCCTGCACTTACAAAATCGCTCTCTCTTTATATATAAGTATAGATGATCAGATATACATAATATATAGCCTATGTCCATCTGGAATAATGTACCTTTCAAACAGTGAAAGAATTTTTAAAATAGGTGACGTGGTTCTGGAGATTACCCTGCACTTACAAAATCGCTCTCTCTTTATATATAAGTATAGATGATCAGATATACATAATATATAGCCTATGTCCATCTGGAATAATGTACCTTTCAAACAGTGACAGAATTTTTCAAATAGGTGCCGTGGTTCTGGAGATTACCCTGCACTTACAAAATCGCTCTCTCTTTATATATAAGTATAGATGATCAGATATACATAATATATAGCCTATGTCCATCTGGAATAATGTACCTTTCAAACAGTGAAAGAATTTTTCAAATAGGTGCCGTGGTTCTGGAGATTACCCTGCACTTACAAAATCGCTCTCTCTTTATATATAAGTATAGATGATCAGATATACATAATATATAGCCTATGTCCATCTGGAATAATGTACCTTTCAAACAGTGAAAGAATTTTTCAAATAGGTGCCGTGGTTCTGGAGATTACCCTCCACGTACACCCCAAATTGCGAGAGAACTGGGTTATATTAAGTAAAACATGTTTCTACACTAAAATATGGCTAAATCCTACACAATAGTTCCAGTAGTCACTCTTGAGACCACACATGAGTCCCCGTGTACTGAATTAGAATGAATATTCTTTTACGAATTTTAGTAGTTCCTATTTAAGTATTTAATTGTTCGATTTTCTCACTGTGATACTAGACTACGTTCTTAGTAGTCTTAAATACTAGCCTTAACTAGTCTTAAATAAAAATAATTAAGCAATTTATGTTTTTTTAAATAAATCCAACGCAATCAAGCACAGATTAAGGTATTTACATTAAAATTACGCATTTTGAAAAATCTCACTTGAGATTAGGGGGGGGGGGAGATGGTCGAAAAATCGCCAACATCGCCTCACGTAATTAATGGACGCCCCCTAAGTTGTACTAAAGATTTATGGAAAATTCACTACATTTAAAAAATTATGAAATATATATTTACCAAAATTGTATTTGTTTTCATGATTTTATATCACATTTGAAGTAATCTATTTAATAAGTACCGTTTATTTTTGAAAAAAATAGTGCTCGAAATGTAGGGAGATACCCTAAGAAAATTTATAGTAAGTGGATCAATAAGAAAACCTACAATTTCTTTCTCATCACACATTTCATAACTTAAAAAAACTTACTTGCAACATTCGTGCTAACTATGGAAAAAAAAGGCTTAAGTTACACTCATTAAAAAGTAAAATAAAAGCAAAGTGTCATTTCTTCAATAACTACCATAAAACGTCATAATTAAAATGCAATTATTCATGCGAGATGTCTACAGAGCGTTGCCTTTTACCACATAATAATGCATAACAATACGAGAACAAATAGTTTTGTACAAATTTCATATATTGTAAGTCACAAACAAACACTTGGTTATTTAATAAACAGCTTTTACGAAAATTAATTATTGTCTGCGTATTTACCTAATGCAACTATATGACTGTTATTAACTATAGTTTAAATTTACTCTCTCTGTTTATATATCATCAGTCTGAAAACGAAAGTTGATATATCAGGTGAGGAATAAAATAATTAAACAACGCTCAGCAAACGCCAGGCGAGAGTAAATATTATTATTCCGAAATAAAAGTGTGTTGGACATAGAATTGAGATTAGAATTGAAGTGCACTTTACTTGGATAAATATTACGTCAGCCGTTTATTAGAGAGGCGTTTTGAAACCTATTTAGGCAGCAGGGTTAACTTTCATCAGCATAACTCATTATTGAATAGTTTTGTAAAGTGGTATTGCATTAAATTTATACGTAATATTTATCAAAGTGGTCAATTTCCGCTGTGAATGTCAGATGTGAATCATGGCTTATCTTGTGATATTCAGAATTTTTGGATATTATGTACGTTTTACCATCGTCAAAATTCTTTGTATTAAAAATTCATATAATAGTAAAAATGCAAATTAGGTTACATTAAGAAAAAAATGGTCTGTTTAAAAATGTGAAGTTATAAGATAACTTCATTTTAGATAAGAAATGAGCTGTTAATATCATTAAATCTCTATAAATTACCTCTTTTTTTTAAATTTACACACACTTAGAAATATTTTAAACGATACCTCTATTTTTAAATGTCAGCAGCTAAAAATTGGTTCTAACAAGGTTCATGTTGACTTAAAGATAAATCGTCTTTAACACAAGAAAGACGGTTACCATTATTTTGACGGTTTCGGACATACTATTGAGCGCTATGTCTGTATTTATGTACTCAGGCTTCTGAAATTTTATGACTTTTTTCTACGTTTACGCGAAATATGCACACACATTTACAAAATTATATTCGATAGTAAAGTGGACGAGAACATGTGTTGTATACCTACTTAGACCGAAAGCCGTCGATTTGACGACAGTATAGAAAACAGGCAGAAATCTTTAAAATAATACCGGAAAAATGTTAGTTATTTTTCGTCTCTTGCCGCTTTTGAAAATAACAGAAATATTGGCTCTTTGGAAATACAGGTGTTGGAAAATAAGGACTGCACAAACCATGCATAAATTTTTACGGATAAACCATACCAGGTTGTCAGCACGACATACATGCATAAAAATATATCTAAATATATGCTAGTTTATTATATACTAGCTGAAAACCAGCGCTTCGCTACGGAGTACATTCAAATTAAATACAACGGTCAATTTATGCAATTAATGCAAAAAAAATAAATATACATATTTATAATAAATGTGACGATCAATGTCTACAATTGATGTAAAAAAATATATATATATTTAGAAAAATCGCAAGGGATATTTTTTTGGATAATATCCAATCGTCTGCTGCATTAGAAAGAAAACATTTTTGTCTATTTAGTTGTTATGCACGTGGCGATAAATTTATTTAAAGTACCAGAAAAAGAAATCGCGTGATCAGCATTTAATAAATTAAATTCTAAAAATTAATATTTAAAAATTCACCAAAAATCGGAAAATCAAGGTAAAGGTTCGAAAAAGATATCATTTTAAAGCAATTTTATGATCTTTCTCGTGATATAAATTTTATAACCCTCCAATTATGATTTTAAATGCAAACTTAAAAAAGACTTAAAACAACTTAAAAATTTAATTTAAAAAAATCTAAGAAGAATTTTTCAAAAATCTTCCTTAGTGCACCCCTACACCATAAGAAGAATCGCCATGCAAAATTTCAGCCCATTAGGTCCAGCGGTTTGGTCTCTGCTTTGTATGTCAGTCAGTGAGTCAGTTACGGAACTGTTTTATATATATAGATTGGTACGAAATAGTTCAAAATTTAAAGTATTTCACCATTTAAAAAATCATTAAATATTTTAAATTCTTGATTTCGTTTTTAACCGTCAAAATGACGGCGTTCAGTCATTTTAGTAAGAAGAAAATTACCATCTTTCTAGTGTTAATGGGAAATCATTTATAGGGAGGGCAAGAAGTTTCTTCTGCATGTTGAAGAGATAGATGCGATTCACGGGGCAAATAACAAATGCATTTGTCACAAAAGTGTCTTTGAAATCCTCAATAATGTATAGGTGTGGCACGTAGTTTTGAGTCTACAAATGCAACTTCATGAGACGCAAACGATGAGTATGAGTGCCTTACAGGACAAAACACGCACACATACGTCATAAGTTTCTTAAGGGGATGGTGGACCTTTCAAAGAGATTTTTGAAATTTTTACCTCAGAGATATGAAATTTTGCATTTATATTCATTAAAGTATAACAATATTAAACCCCTTATAAAATTTTATAAATATATTTTTAAAAATTTTATAATAAAAAAATTGAAATTTGAGTCTACAAATGCAACATCATGAGACGCAAACGATGAGTATGAGTGCCTTACAGGACAAAACACGCACACATACGTGATAAGTTTCTTAAGGGGATGGTGGACCTTTCAAAGAGATTTTTGAAATTTTTACCTCAGAGATATGAAATTTTGCATTTATATTCATTAAAGTATAACAATATTAAACCCCTTATAAAACATTATAAATATATTTTTTAAAATTTTATAATTAAAAACTTGAAATTAAATTACCCTTTTTTAAAATGCCCCTTGCGACTCAATTTTTAACTCCCCCCCCCTTAATTTTGCATTTATATTGCTCATAAATACATTTTGAACAAAGTTATGTATTTTTTTTGTACTTTCGTTGAATAGTTAAATTTTCGGAAATATTTTTAGGCTTATATTCTGAATTTTCATGAAATTTTTGTACTTTTCTATACTTAAGTTAAACTTTGATAACTTGAATGATCTTGAATCCTAAAATGGATACATGACTTTATTTTCATGTATTACAGGGGTCTTTATTATAAATTTCATAAAATTTCGTCAAAAATTATGACGCGAGGAGCATTTTAAAGACTTGCTAATCTGGAAATTTTTCATTTTCAGAAAAAGCCATTTAAAAGATGATTTTTCAACTACCTTTAATACTTACTTTTCTAAAGCCATCAAGTTTTCATTTTACTTTTCACTACATATTTTAAATGCATTTCATTCCAATATTTACATGTTTTTAAAATATTAATACGCAGTTCCTTCAAAAAAAAATATTCCAATTTTTGCTCGATTTTTGGTAATTTGAAAGTCCACCATCCCCTTAAACCAAAACCTACTTATTCGGATGACTAGTAGTACCGTGTCAACATCTGCGGAGCTTGTTCAGGCTGAAGATTTCGGTGAAATTGTCTCATAGTACTAATCAAAAATGCAGGGATGACAAAATATTTTAAGATCCACAATCACTTTTATGGGTGACGTAGCTGCGGGTCAACAGTTGTTGATTATCGTACAGTGCAAGCAATCGATGGTATTTTGGTGACGTGTTGCTGGTACTATACGGCGTGGTGTCGAAATATCATGAACAACTGCCACTTTTAACATGCAAACTTAACATTTTTTTAACCCTTAAGCGGGCCCGTGTACAAAGTGCAACATTTTCGCAATTTTTATTGGTTTGTTTTTACATGTGAGGCTTGAATGTTCTAAGCAGTTTCTATTAATAGCTATACCCTTTCTAATGAAGGTCTGATTTTCTGACCTTGTATTCCTTTCCATTCATTGGTAGTCATGATTAAACCGTGGTAAACCAGCGATTATATTGGATTACAGTACGACAAAAGCTGTAGTTTATGTAGTCGATCCAATGTGCAGCTATTACTCTGTATCTCGCATATCACGAAGATGGACAATCTCATTGTTTTTTAGGTTTTTGGACACAATAGGAATCAATACGCAAGTTGTCCTTAGACCCAATAAACCGGGCAGTTTTGAAATAAGGCGATTGTATCTGCATTCTTTGGCCTTTAATTATAAATATATCCAAATATTATCAACATTTTATATATTGTCATAAAAAGCAGAATTATTATTTTCAATTTGAAAAATAAAAGTTTATTACAAAAGGAAATAATCAAGGTTGAAAGAGACGTTGCACTTTATGTCACGCCCGCACTCTAGCTGTCAACGCTCTTTGCGTTGACACTCTAGCTGTCAACGCAAAGCCGCTGTGAAAAACCCTGAATTCTGCGGTTTGACTTGGTTGTTTTATAGTAAAATGCTGACCTGCCCATCACATGCATGTGCAATTTTTCATTCTGCTAAACCGGAATTGAACAAATTGGTAAATCGGAATTAAACAACCGACAATCTCTAATCAGAAAGTATGACTCGTGGTAGATATTGCGGGAAACGCAAGATTTTTTTGACGTGGTACATCAATCATGCATTTCATATTTGAAACTTTTAAACATTATATACTCAAATTAAAATTAATTCATTACATTCCCCCTGTATGATACCAACATCCAGTCCACCAGCCTGGTGAATTTCAATCTGTATACCCAAAGAAGATTTATTATCTACCCTATTACGATTACCCTGTCTTTTTTATTCATATTGTTTTCGTCAAGGTTTCACATATACTGAGTCGGAGTATGTTATACAAAGGAAAAATTAAAAGAAATTACTACATCACGGATTACATAAATTATTAATTTTCCTTCCCTATGACAAAATAAATTCATTTGAGCGTGCTATGGATTATTTTGTTTTTGTAAAATGCTGGTCTCCTTGTTTACAACACTTAATTATTTTGAATAATTGCTTTTCTCTAAAATGTCCTTTTTAGCTGTATTTAACAAATCTATGGAACCAAATTTGTATGGCAGTCCATATAAACTAATAGAGTAATATTTTGCAAAACTATGCACCAAACTATACTCTCATTAATACCTGAACCATGTCACATAATGCTGTTACTGATTTATTACTATTATTATTTACCAAAACTTATGCATAAGTATGAAAGACTTTATAAACACTAGACTGGACATCATTTAATAATTTTGAAGAACTGCTTTTCTCTAAAATGTCGTTTTTAGCTGTACTTTATCAGAGATATGGTATGAAATTTTTTTGAACTCCATATAAACTAATAAAGGCTAATATTTTGCAAAACTATATGCCAGACTATACTCTTATTAATACCTCAACCACGTCACATAATGCTGTTACTGATTTATTACTGTTATTATTTACCAAAACTTATGCATAAGTATTAAAGACTTTATAAACACTACAGAAGAGTTTTAGCTTAAATGCTGATTGAATATATCAACATATTCCAGCATTTTCAGCATTTCGTAACTAGAAATATATTACATACGTCGTTGAACGTAATTTTAAATTCGAATTATTTCCAAATAAAGATTAATGGAAAAGGGAATGCTGGAGAATTAGTTTGCATTAGAATTTTTAGATAAATAAGTAAATTTTTGGACAATCATGCAGTAAGTTATATTAATAAATTTAGATAAATTTATTGTTCATGAGAGATGAGGGAAATTGCAAAATACTCCAGAAACAACACTTTAAAAGTCCTGCAATTCAAAGTCACCTGCAGATAGTTCCACACAATGTCGAAATCAAAGAGAAGTAAAATTATTTGAAGATTTTAGACCTTATTGTATCAAGAGTTAAATTAAAACTATGAGTAATAAATTTCAATATTTGTTGTTTTTTTAAACGTTCTAAAATCAGTTAGGATTTGAAAATAATATTTAATAAAATTATGACATTAAAAAAACTATAGGATTTCAAATGTTCCTGATCTCAATATTATTTCTTTAGATATTATTAGAACCTCGTAGAAAAGCAAAATTTTTCATTTTTTGTCAAACACTTTCCGACCATGAACCCATTATTGAATATGTCTATAGATATGCAGGGAATAGGAAATTTTATCACATGTGTTCCAATCCTTCAGCACTCTCCTGAGATTTCAAACAGCTTTTTTAACAAATCGGAACTCTAAAGTAACTGTTTTCTGTATAGTAAAAAATGCACTTCTTGTTTATTTAAGGGACCTTCAATATCCTTCTTCTTTAATTTTCAATATTTTACTCTAAATACATCGTGAGTATAGTTAGTATTATTTTCTACTACACTGAAGATACTTAGAATCTACAAATAAGTAATTTGTGGAGAAATAAGTCCAATTTATCAAAAAAATTCTTCAAAAATGCTAGAATTTTTCAAAAAGCTCTACGCGTATTCATTTCCTTCTGATATCTTCCAAATTTTTCAGAATTGTTAATTGAAGTGTTTGTCACAAAACTGTCCATAATGTTTTTGAAATCCTAAATATTTTTCAAATTTATAGACCATAAAATAAAGTAAAAGCATAAAAAAAAATATAAAAATAACAGGCAGAATAGAAAAAAATATTTAAGACTTTAGATTTATACAAAAAAATAAATAAATGCACATTTATATTTATTTACATATAATAAAAAATACGCATAATAAAAAATGTAAGGATTTTAATTAATATAGAATGCGCATAGGGCATTTTGAAAAACGTTAGCATTTTTGAAATTTTTTTGAAAAACAGCCATCATTCTGCCAAAAATTCCTTATTTTGAATTTTAAGGGTTTTCAATATAGTAAAAAAGATAATTTATTATTCTCATTTTGCATATCCAGTTAAAAATTGTGAATTGAAAAAATATGAATTTGAAGGTCCCTTGTTCCCTTAATTCCACAAAATTGTTCACATTTAATTCTGTCCCATGCTGCGAAATTGCTAAGCTATTGTGGCCAACCATTTTCAACAAAGGAAGCCATAAAAATCAAGAGATATTGCCCTCTCAACGACAATCAATGCTCCTACGGTAAAACAGTGCCAAAATCTCTACAAGAAAGCTTTCAAGCAATAGCTAGGCTATATTGGATTTTCTTATTCACCATATAATCATTATTATACGGTGATATATTTTACATCTGCAGAATAATGTAAATACAGTTGAATCCAGTTAATTGGACCAGTGTTCCCTAATCTTTTTATCGTCGCGGACCAGTCAAAGTTTGATAATCTTACCGCGGCCCATTGAGGGGGGGGGAGGGACGTTGATTGTTTATATTTTAGATTGTTTTGATTGACTAATGTTTATTTAATTGTACTTAAACATGCCTTCAAAATAAAATACAGTGTTACACCAAAAAAATTAATATAGAGTGATTTAACATTTTAACTCACTAGAACGCTAAATCAATAAGAACTCTGAGCTTGTGGCCCTAAGCTGGCGGCCCGGTACCATTTGAGCCACGGACCGGTACCGTTCCGCGGCCCGAGGGTTGGGGACCACTGAATTGGACCACCGGTTAATCGGACCGAATCCAAAAGAACCGAAACAAATCATGTTGCGTAAGCCTAATAGGGCATGTTCGTGTAATCGGACTAGCCAGTTATTAGTACCAAAATGATAGCGTCCCGATGTGGTCCCATTAACCGAAATTGACTGTATCCCTTAACCCGATGACACAGTGGATGCGCAAATCTTTTTTACGTATAAAAGTATTGTAGTTCTCGAAGTATAGATTTAGTATTGCTACGAGTTTGGGACCAACTTGGCGTGTTATCACCAGCATGCGATGTTTTGGAGTCCACGATAAATAAAACAGTGGTTTAGCACGTTCACGCGTCTACCATGGAGTAAGTAATAAATCCTGCTCTTGGGTCTATTGTTGGAAAAAGGTTTGGTTGACCGGTGTGGCAACACGGATTTTGTTTCCTAGGTGAATAAGAGTCTGGAATAAAAAGTCCAGTTCTAAAGTCGGCTTTGATGCGAACGGTTGACTGTTTTTAAACAGGTGATTCTCCTTGTGGAAAGTTTTAGTCTCGGCCGGTTTAAGACGAGGTCCTTAGAAGGGGGGAAATTTAAGGTCGTATGTGTCAGCGTGCACGTGAAACGAGCACGTTAACAAAAACCTAATAATTAAATTGCAGAGTAAAATCGCAGAAGAAACGTTGTTTGTTACAATAGGTATACGTTAAAACTATTGATGAAAGCATAGACGACAAGACTTTTTCAACAATAACAATTCAAATTTATTTGTTTAAAATATTAAAAGTTAGTTTAAAAATCTTCAACAATAAAATATCCATATCAATCAATAGCGTTCTCTAAATTCATTAAAAAAAACAAGTCTCATATATACAAACAACAGTGTCTATACACTGTGATGGAATTACCTCAAGTTAGGCATAGGCAAAGACTGTTAGCCCCTTATTCTATTTTCTTTACTGCGTCTTAAACTTAAACTATAAATCAACATTACCTTTCTTCAGATTGTCCTCAGCTTCATTATCTATCTATTCAACTATAGTCGAGAAAAGCTCCTCCTTCTCCTCTTTTTTTTTTACTGAATCGTATGTGAACCTTATATACGCCTCATCTAATGATATTCAACGATCCGGTTTGTTTAAAACGCACCAACTACTGGAAACTGAATAATAAATTATTTACGGTAGCTTCTTCACAGCTGTGGAAATTCGATTAAAGATTTGATCCGGTTATCAGGTTTTATGATCAAACCGGTCTAAAACAAATGACGCAATACCCGGAAAGGCAAGTACATGATTCGTTTCACAAGTAGTCTTTAGTGTAACTCGCTAACAAATGCCCCCCCACTTGTCTTTTCGACATAAACTAGTAATATGAGAATTCAAAACCATCACAGTTTACATTTCGATTTTTTTTTCTGTCAGAACTAGAATACATATAAAACAATTAATTCAAACCAACATTAGTCTTGTTAACAAAATGCGATAGCAACATATAACAACAATAATACAGTCTTAACTTAGGAATACACAGGTACAAAACAAATTGCTGAGAAGGTTCAAATCTGCAAGTTCTAAACAAAAGTTATTTCTGCTTCTGTACACTATTGTTGGCTGAAAACCAATATAACAACTAACAAACCACAATAAAGAGTTAAAACATACAATGACTAGGACATGACTACATTCAATCATATTCAAATATCAATACATATGTACGTGGGCGCCCACTCATACAAATTCATTCAAACACATAAAACAAATTGGTTTTTCCATTGAGAAGTTATCGTAAAATATTTAAATATCTAAAAACACAGAATACATCCCATAATATCGCACTGCATAAATATCAGAAAAACAACTCACATACAAACACTGAGCTTTAAACAAATTTTTCATTAGACAAACTTTCCTTGATTAGGTGGATGGAATAATTAACGTGGCAGTCCCCTCAACAAAACAGGGATTCACCAAAAATAAAAAAAACATACCCGCGACCCAAAGCCCTCCGGTGCCTCGACAAATTTACAAATACACCACCTGAACCACTCTGACAATTACATTTGCACCTAACCCGAGACGGTACGTTAGGCTGTTCGGATCCAGATGATATGCTGAAAAAATGTCACCTTAGACACCTTCAGACGTTTAGGTGGGGAAAAAAACATCCACCCCAAAACAAGTAAACAAAAACATTGCAAAAATTCACAATTTCAAACACTAAGTGCACACACCACTTCAAAATAAATTCGTGCAAAAATTCAAGAAAAGTTCATGCAAAAAATCTCATCACATAGGTGCCTCAGTTCGAATTTGGTCAGGGGTTTGGTAATGATTCAGAACGTATACGTTTCCCGGCGACAAGCCATAAACGACCATATACTCCAAGTAACCAGTCGCTGGCGTAATTCCTGTATACGCAGCCGAAGGCCCGCTTGTTCATGTTAATTTTCGGCCTTAGGAGTCGTGTCAAGGAGTATAATTAACTCCCGACTGTTGGCCCCACCGGCCCCTTCAGGGGTTTGGTAAAGGATCTTCTAGATTTTCTTTACTTTTTATATAATTTATGTCAAATATGTTCTGATAAACTAGGTCACGAATAAAAAATAATTTGACATCAATATGCTTACTTCTATGGTTCTCTACTGGGGATTTAACAAAATCTATACACGCTATGTTATCAACATATAGAATTGACCTAAGCTTTCCTCCAAGAACTAACTTTCTGGCATAACATTCTTCTAGAATTCTATCAAACCACATAAGTTCCTTTGTGGCCTCTGTCATAGCGTAGAATTCACTTTCCATAGTTGACAACGACACGCACTTCTCCTTGAAAGTCCTCCACATGACTGGAGCTTTTCCAAGAAACACTATCTGTCCCCCCCATAGAAGTCCTGTCATCCTTATTGGCTGCGAAATCTGCATCGGTGTAAACCGTTATACTAGGTTCATTGCACGCAAGTTTAAGTTTAAAATTGTGTGTGTGTATAACATAGCCCAAAAGTTTTATCAAACCACCCCAGTGAATTCTACCAGGATTACTTTGGTATTGGCTAAAAATGTTAACGGCATAACTTATGTCGGGCCTGGTTCTACTAGCGAGGAACGATAGACAGCCTAGTAAATTTCTATAGGGATATTGTTTCATTTCTTCTATTTCAACATCTGATTGTGCACACTGTTTCTTTGAGAATACTGTACCCTTGCTGATTGGAAGTGAGGAAACCGGTACAAAGAATTTTGTAAACCTTTTACGAATATCGTCAATATAAATTGACTGACTCAACAAAACTTCTCCCCCCTTTTCTTCAAACTCAACTCCCAACAGCTTTCTAGTTTTTCCCAAAATTTTTAAATCAAAATGTGTCTTCAACAATCCTATGGCTTTGTCTATTATCTCCTCGTCCTTACCGAACAAAACCATGTCATCAACATATAAAAGTAAAATCAACACACAATTAAAATCATATGCACAGTTACACCAATTTAGTTTGCTAAAACCTAGTTCTATCAATACTTTATGAATCTCGAAGAACCATTCTCTACCACTTTGATGCAATCCATAGAAAGCTTTATCCAATTTGCATACAAAATCTTCCTTACCTTCTACAACAAAACCGGGAGGCTGAGACATGTAAATATCATCTTTTAATGGTGCATACAGATAAGCTCCTTTGACATCACACTGTCTGTGGGTCCAACCCTGTAAAACTACTAAAAGTGAGAAGAAAAAACGAATTAGACTGAAATTAATGACTGGGCTAAAAGTCTCTTCGTAAGAAACTCCTTTAATTTGTTTAAAACCCTGTGCCACCAGTCTGGCCTTATACCTGGCCACCTCGCCCTTTTCGTCTCTTTTCAACGCAAAAACCCACCGGCATCCTATGATATCTATATCTGATGGTAACTCAACTAGGTGCCATACCTGTCTTTCTGTCATGACTTTCATCTCTTCTTCCATGGCCTCTACCCACTGTTTATGCTGTGGTGATTTCAATGCTTGCTTGTAAGTATTAGGCATCTGTATATCGTCTAGTCAGGAACTAGCATAACTTGTGGATGCGGTAGCTGGTTTATCTGATATTTTCCCTTTATATCCATTTTTATCTGAGGAATCGGAATGGATTCTTTCCAATCGACCAAATGGATTTCTTTTCCAATCGCTACTTCTAAGATCTTGGGCTGGCAAGGGACTCTTATCAATTTGGGTTTCTTCAGGACTATCTTTTTCCACCAAATCTTCGTCACTCTCACGGGGTAGATTCTGACCTAAATTGATAATAGAAACGTCTTCATCTCCCTCATGTTTGGAGTATGATTCGGTGTTAGGATTATCACTGGGACCCATCATTGCTCCACTGTCGCCTTCCATCCCTTGTGAATCCTCACAGAATCTGACATTTATGGTCTCCACCACATTATTGGTGTCTGGGAACCATATCCGATAACCCTTGGTGTTAAAGCCATATCCAATCATCACCCCTTTCTTCGCCTTGGCGTCTAACTTCGCTCTGTGTTGTCGTGGTACACCAACATACGCGATGGACCCAAACGGCTTCAAGTGGTTTACCGATGGCTTATACCCTCCAAAAAGCTCAAATGGTGTCTTACTTAGACCTTTATGTACAACCCTGTTCCAGACATAGGTGAAACTTAAAACTGCATCAGGCCAAAATTTTGTCTCTAACCCACTGTCTGCTAACAAGCACTTCGCCCCATTTGATACTGTCTGGTTGAACCTTTCTGCAGTACCGTTCTGCTCTGGTGTATATGTGTTTGTGAGTTCATGTTTTACCCCATGATCATTGCAAAATTGTGTAAAATTATTGTTTACAAACTCAGTCCCGTTATCGGTACGGATACTTTTTATTTTCCGCCCTAGGAACCTCTCTGCACGAGCGACATGATTTCTAAAAATCCGGAAAACCTCAGATTTTTCACACATAGGGTAAACAGAGCACTTACGTGAATGGTCGTCTATAATCGATAAAAAATATTTTTCACCGTTGCGACCAATAGTACTGCAAGGACCCCAAGTATCCATATAGATCAAATCATTGGGATATTTAGAGCGTCTAAAATTTACAGATTTAAAACTAACCCGTCTGAACTTGTTAAGTGTACAGGTTTCACAGTCAAAATTATGATCTTCAAATTTTTCCAACCCCTTTATGGCATGTTTCCTAATTGTATCCCGGACTACATATGGACTTATATGTGCTAACCTTCGATGTACCAGTTCATCGTCAACTTTCCTGGCCACACAAGCACTGCAATCCTCTCTTATTCTGGCAACTCGGGGATTTTTAGGACAAACCTGATATAAACCATTCTTTAATTTGGCAAAAAAAACAGTTTTATCATACCGGTTTTTAATTCTTACCATACCTTGACCACCTTCGAACCTGAGACCTTGTCTGTCTAAAACAGAACCTGAAATTAAATTCAACTTAAGATTAGGTGAATACATGACATTGTACAAATGGAATGTTCTGGAGCCAAACTGTAGCTGAATTGTCCCTCTACCTGTAATCGGGAATGTCACTCCTTCGATAGCTACGGATAATTTATCGTCCTTTATTTCCTCAAAATCCTGGAACCACTCCTTCACTTTACAAAAGTGATGACTAGCAGCAGTGTCGAAAGTCCATAAATTCGAAGATTCTTCAAAATTACTCACATAAGTTTGCACAAGATTAATCGAAGGAAATCTCACCTTCTTATTTGCTGAATTTGGTTTTGATTTATAACGCACAGGACTTATTCCACGTGCAGGGGAATGACTTCTAACTGCCGTACTCTTCCGATAAGGTGATGTATTTCTTGGTGGAACACGCTGTCTCTGTTGGTACTCGTTAACGGGATTTCCATTGAAACAATTTCTTTTAATATGTCCCACCTGATTACACCTAAAACATGTCATATTTTTCTTGCGTGTGACTGCAGAATAAGCTTTGACTTCTTGCATTTTGTTACGGTCTTGTTCTCGTACCGTCAGTCTATCTTCCTCAGCTACCAGTTCTACGAGTATGTCCTTAAATTTAAATTTTTCTTCTGGCCATCGTAATATGGATTGTGAAATGCTATCATAAGTTTCTGGTAAGTAGCGTAATAACTGGAAACTAACGTAAATTTCATTAATTGGTTGGTTTATACCTCGTAATTTTTCAACAATTCTCGTTAAACGTGCTGCAAACAGGCTAATTTTTTCATGTGGTTGAATTCTGCTAGAAAATAGTTCATTAATCAGTTGCATATGCCTCGACCTATTGTCGGGTTCAAAAAATAATTTTAATTTGAGCCATGGTTCTCGGGCATTCTCTATTCCCTCCACTATTTTCCGAAATTCAGGGGAAATATTTAAATAAATCAATGAAATTGCGGTTCCTGCACGGAGATTATAATCCCTAACGTCACGATATGTAACTTCAGGACCCGGATACTCTACCTGAGTAGTTACACTCTTTGTAGTATCGGTATCTTTACTCGCTGTGCTTTCAACTTCCGTTTTTTCATTCTTAGTTTTAAGTTTTGGTACTAGCTCTGTGCCTGCTACTATGCCCCAACATCCACGCTCCATAAGAATGTACCTCATATCTTCAGCCCAATTCCCGTAATTTGTTGCGTTCAGCTTCTCTATTTGGGTCTGCATTTTAATTGTATCCCCGAAATTCACACTTTTCAAAACTTCAAATTCTTTCAAAATACAAAATAAACTTCACTTGTCGTCTATGTTAATATGCATCAACATTAAACTTACTTCAATTCCATTCAACGCCCCCCCATCTTCAGGGCCACTGATATAGTATCAAAACGTAAAAACATATTATTTTCATGGGCGAAATATTGTAATAACATTGTTGCTAATAATCCTTTCAGTTGTTATGAGCGTATACCGTCAATAACATCTGGTCATTGCCTATTTAGCTTTTATGGTCATATACCTTCAGTAACATCTGGCCCATAACCTTTTTTATTGTCAGCGTGCACGTGAAACGAGCACGTCAACAAAAACCTAATAATTAAATTGCAGAGTAAAATCGCAGAAGAAACGTTGTTTGTTACAATAGGTATACGTTAAAACTATTGATGAAAGCATAGACGACAAGACTTTTTCAACAATAACAATTCAAATTTATTTGTTTAAAATATTAAAAGTTAGTTTAAAAATCTTCAACAATAAAATATCCATATCAATCAATAGCGTTCTCTAAATTCATTAAAAAAAACAAGTCTCATATATACAAACAACAGTGTCTATACACTGTGATGGAATTACCTCAAGTTAGGCATAGGCAAAGACTGTTAGCCCCTTATTCTATTTTCTTTACTGCGTCTTAAACTTAAACTATAAATCAACATTACCTTTCTTCAGATTGTCCTCAGCTTCATTATCTATCTATTCAACTATAGTCGAGAAAAGCTCCTCCTTCTCCTCTTTTTTTTTACTGAATCGTATGTGAACCTTATATACGCCTCATCTAATGATATTCAACGATCCGGTTTGTTTAAAACGCACCAACTACTGGAAACTGAATAATAAATTATTTACGGTAGCTTCTTCACAGCTGTGGAAATTCGATTAAAGATTTGATCCGGTTATCAGGTTTTATGATCAAACCGGTCTAAAACAAATGACGCAATACCCGGAAAGGCAAGTACATGATTCGTTTCACAAGTAGTCTTTAGTGTAACTCGCTAACAGTATGCTACATCTTAATAATTGTTATATTGTATTTAATTATTGTATCTAAATTCCTCCATGTTTAAGAAAAGTTCTTAGGTGTTGGAATTGATAGCTTCCAGCAAAGATTCAACGTTTTTAATATTGTCTACTCTTCTGCAAGTTTCGAGAAATTGTACTGAAGATTTAATGTTATATAAATTGCTTTTACTCGATTAGCGGTAACTGGCATATTTGTTTCTATGTTTGAAATTTATTATTTAGAATATCTTCCCGTCGCTGGGATTTGGTACAGTATTATTGATCAATATTTATCACTGTCCAAGTACATTAAAGTGCGTCATTTAGTTTCAGAAATCGAGCTTTTAAGGAATGCATTGGCTTTGTGGTAACGTGATGGCTGTCGGTACTTAGATTGCGAGGATCGAATCCTGGCGCTCGCAGTTAAATACCTCCGTGTCTATGCCGGTTATGGGCACTATAAAATCGTAGACCTGAAGGTCCTTCTTTGAAGGTCAAAAAGGGTGGGAGAGGGTACGATCCCCCCAGATGTCGCCTCTGGGTGTGCTCGGTCAAACATGGAGGTGGCAACTAGCTAAGACGGACTCCGACCCTTGTGGTGCTATAAAAAACCGGAGCCGCACACTTCATCCCAAAGGCTAGGCCTTAATATATATATATATATATATTGGTGGCTTTGTAGTGGCCCGCAGGCTTTCGGTGCTGAGGGTGCTCGGATCGAATCCAGACGTGCGCATTTAATACCTCCGTGTCGAGGCCGGATATGGGCACGCTAAATCCATAGACTGGAAAGTAACTCTATGATGTCAGAGAGAATGGGATAGGGTGCGAACCCCTAGAAGTCAACCCTGAGGGTGCTCGGTAAAAATTGAGGTGGCAACTAGCTAAGACGGACTCCGATCATTGCGGTGTTATTCAAAACCGCAGCAGCACACTTTAGCCCTAAGCCTATATGGACCTGGTCTGGAATTATGGACCTGAATCTATATGGACCTGGTATGGACCTGGTCTAGACCCCCTGGTCAGCCAGGGGGCATAAGAAACAACAACAACAAAAATATTGGACCCAGAAGAAAAGTAACAAGCAGGTAGCGATAAATCCCGAATCCCAATATATGGCCACCAATTCCATTTGAATTTTTGATTAGATTATCATTGCAGTATACGGACTGACTGGGAAAGTGTTTGTTTATAGTTTCATTGTCCAGGCCAATGCACACATTTGCGTATAATTTAATCCTTTAGTTTATACATTCTTCCGAGATCAGATTAGAAACCATTTGCGATTCAGCTACCAAATAACTTGTCTCCAATTAATTCTGTGTTTACTTTTCAAGAAAACGGGGGATATTTTTTGGAAGAAATAGAGCTTATTAATCAAAGAGTGTTATTACCACGTTTTTATTAACTTGCTTTCTTGTGTGTTTGTGTGTGTGTTTGTGTCTGTTTGTCTAGTACAAATCTTGCAATCGATTTTTAACTAACTTCCCGACTAGCTAGAGATTTCAAACTTTTAGAATAGCTCAGAACACGATAAAAATGCATTTTTTAATACTCCTAGCCATCTTTAAGCAGAATTAAATTAATTTTCAGTTATTTTTAGTTAATTTTGTTTTGTAGACTGTTGCAGCCATCTATTGACCGGAAAGGGAACTAAAAGTCAAATGCAAGTTAACTTCCAATTAACTTCATTTTCTTTCAAGTTGATGGGATAATTCATCAAAAAAAATTTTAAAAAGTATTTATGAATACATAGAATTGCCAAGTTTATATTTTTCAACAAATTTAAAAACATGGTATAGTGAAAAGTCTTTTTATCATGTAATTATAAAGTCATTCAATTACTAAGTGGAATATCATCAAAATTGTATATTGAGGGAATTTCAACGACTTAAATGCCTAATGTTTAATGAGAAATTAAATGAGCTAAGCTATTTAGATGTAAACCGTTTAATGCATGAAAACGATATTTTTACTCTTTATTCATAACATACAGGGCTACTAATACTTCCACTTAGTACCTGAAAATTATATGTTAGTATCCATAAATTGGTAGTCATTCCTTTCTAGTACTAACAGCCCATTTTGAGTACAAAAATTCAATTTTAACTTTTGTGCTGAAAAAAATTTCTTATACTAGTGAGAACATAACACAATTTCCTCGTAACAGTTTCAATTTTTATCCCTTATAAATATATTCATTAAGATTTCCTTAGAATCAAAACACAAAGAAAATTATTCTATAAGACCTAATTCAAAGCAGAGTTGTTCTTGCTCTTTTGTGGACAAAACATCCTTAAAAGGCATTAACTTATTTTTCGGAAAAGAGCCTATGTTGTTTGGTAATAAAAATTTATAACAAAGAGATGGTAAAGTTTCAAAATAAGTTAAATAAATAAATAGTTTAAAACAAGAATTTCGACAGAAAAATGGACAGAAAGGACGTGATATAAATAGGTATTAAAACTTAAAATTCTTCTATAAAGCTTTTTCTGTATCTTAAAAGTATTTTCCTCGATTAATATTAGAAATCTACTTTACCACTTTGAATCAATAAAAAAATTTTATTATAATTATTGAAAAAATCGGTATTTAGATTTCATTTACTGTATTAAGTAAAGAAATTCAAGCTTGTTTAGAACTTGACTTGATTTAAACATATGTCATAAGAATTTTCCGCAATAATTCGCAATCGAATTTCGATTTTCTTGAGAAGCACAATCATCCAGTTGAGCAATCGAGGGTTGGAAGTATTATTGTTGTATGTACATATGTTTTCAAGAATATTCTCAAACTTTGGCCACCAACGAGTAACAAATTTACATAGCAGTCAATCGAGATTTATTTCCAGATGTCAGAAGTCACTACAACGTTTTCCCCTTAGGGCAAGAGAATAGAACACATTTCGTGCTCTACCTTAACCCTACACTACTTTGTATGGATGGTGAATGGAAATAAAATTTCCGAGCAACCTGAAATTTTAAAATAAAAATTATTTAATTTCCCATTAATTTTAATTGACTCTATGGTATATTTATTTACGGGTATGAGTTTCAAGAGAAAATATTATTATCATTTGCTGTTCATTCAACAAAAAGATTAAGCATCAAAATTTCTTGTAAATTTTCTTTCCAAGGATATGTCCCAAAATTCTTTCGGAGGACGTTTCTCGCTTGCCATTTTTTAAAAAATCTCTCGATTAAATAATTATGGTAAAGTAAAAAAAATGCATTGATAGAGTTTACCCAAAGGACGAAAGAAAGTTTCAAATCTACTGTTATCTAATGAGCTTAAATTTGTAACCCTATTTCATATTTTAATGGGATGGGAACCGGTTTTTTTGATGACGGCTTCAAATTAAAATTGCAAGTGTAAAGACCTTTTATCCGATATTCAAACGGCGCTGGGATCTACAATTCTCAAAAGGAACGAGTTATTAAAGGAGTAGGAGAAAGCTCAACACGGTAGAGAAAATCAAACGATTTGGATATGGCTAATGGGGTCTTAAAGAAAATATATTTTTGCATATCACATCTATATACAGTGGACGCTCGTTAATTCGAACTCAAAGGTTCTCAGAAAAAAGTTCGAATTATCCGAAGTTCGAATTATCCGATGTTAAGAGGAAATATATAACTTTAAATGTGTATCACTGAAGAAGAAACTCTCCTAGTATGTACAACTTCAGAAAATATATTATACTATTTTATCTAATCTTAAACATATTAAAAAGGAATACAGACTTACCTTAATAATAAAATGAAGCAGAAGATATGCAGTATAAAGTAAACTTTTGTTAAAAATATGAATTACACTTTGGGGAAAGACTGTAAAATGAATGTTTGGTTCTGTTTATGATGCCTGCATTGTTCAGCCAGCTTCTCGATTTGAAGTAAACATTTAAATTCATTTTCAGAGGAAGGTTCCATCTGAATAAATGATTTCAGAGTTTTAATAGAGTCCATTATGGCTTTGTCCATTATGGCCGCATTAAAAATATTTTTCGGCAGGTAAATAGAGAAAAGCCCTGGTAGCTTCATACCGAAATTAGTGCATACGTCTTCGTTTACACATCAGAGCTTTGGCCACATACAGTTTGATAAGAAATATTGTGCCTTGACTTAAATCGAGAAAGCCATCCATCACTGCATTTAAAATCTTCAATACCCATTCGACTCGCCAATTCATCAGCCTTCGTCAGCAATAGGGGTCCATTTATCGGAAAATTTAGAGATCTAACATCCTGGAACCATAGCAGTAGAGCTTTTTCTAGAACTTCTTGGGGCGCATTTCCCATGCGTTTCCTTACTCTAGCAAATTGTGATTTTTCCCATGAATCTAAAATTGACTCCTTGTTTTTCAAATTAGTTGACAAGGCATTTTTTTAATTCCATAGTCAGCTGCTAACTTTGTTTTACATTCGCCATTCTCTACTTTCTTTAAAATTTCTACCTTTGTCTCCAAAGTTAGGGTTTTGTACTTTCAACGTGTAGACATCCTGAATTTTTACACGTTCACACCACACAATGAGGAAGAAAAACTAGACCACATTAACTTGTCTGCACTGCAGTTATAACTGACGCAGCTCCCTAGAATCTGTAGTAAAGACTAGTTTTTCTGAAATTCTAAAAAAATCGATCCAAATAAAGAAAAATTGCTTTTTCCGTTTAGCACTAATAAGAAGGACAATAGCTACTAACTTTTAGCGGACATGCAATAGTCTAGGAATGCAGGCATGTGCCTCTTTACACAGAAAAGAAATTTTGACACACAAAATAATAAATACAGTGTGTATTTTCTCCATTAAACGAGGAAAAAGAATCTTTTTGTCAAATTTTTAGTTCGAATTAACCGAAGTGGTAAAAATTTAGTTCGAATTAATGAGATATTTTTAACATTAATTCAAATACAAGATTTTTGGGGCCTTTGGATTAGTTCGAATTAACCGAAAGTTCGAATTAACCGAGTTCGAATTAACGAGCGTCCACTGTATATAAAACGCGTAGGTATGCGGCACAAAAATCGGCGATATTTCTACATTCCGAATGGCAACGGCTGCCACTACCAGACGTAAACGTCAGCGGCCGACCGCGTGTGTGTAGTGGTTTATTCTCTTACTAGAACTAGATAATTTATTCTTTTGTTCCATCGGTTTTTCTAGGTGTATGTCAAAGGACAAACTTTTGACAAAATATGTTTAGACCTACGAAATCCAGTGTTTAGTCATGGACAATTGTATGTAGGTTATCTAGAGTCGGTTCTTTTGATTCTGTCACTGTGGTATCTCCTATTTCTGAAATACTCAACTGTGTATATCAAGAAGTTTGAGGAATATCATAATAAAATATTAATAATTGCATTATAATATCTTAATAGTAAGTAAGAGTTAATTGTCTACACATTTTTTGGTAGTACTTGCTGAATTTTTATTCCATTTTATAAGAGAAGAAATTTTCCCAACAAATTTTTATTTGGTATGATTAAGTGTAGATATCTGAATTGTGAACAATAGTACATATAGAGAGTGATGTAATCCACACTATCTTTTAGTACTTGCGGAATTTTTATTCCATTTTATACGTGAAAAAAATTTCCTCCAAAGATTTCTTATTTGATGTAATGATAAAGTGTAGATATCTTTATTTTGAAAAATAATACATATAGAGAGGAATATAATTTTTAAAATCTTTCTTGTTGGGTTTCTCAGTCTTATCTTTAACTCTGTTCTGAAGTAATCGAAATTCATATATTTTTAATGACGATGTTTTAGAATCATCCTTATAGAGAATTTTGCAATGATTATAAATTTTTTGGCTGAGATCGCACTACCACTTAACAACATATATTTATGATGACAGTTAATAGTAACATTCCTTACATACGTTTCTTTCAGTTGAGTTTTTTTGCAAAAGAAAATATAAAACTAAAAGCGACCAAGCTGGTCGCGGCGGCTAGTAACATTAAAATGTGTATATATAATAATATTTATCACTATCAGGTTCCATTAAAGTGCATCATTTAATTTTAGAAATCGAGCCTTTAAGGAATGCAGTGGTTTTATTAATAAACTGACTATATACAGAACAATGTACTTGGGCATCTATTCGATCTAAGGAGACCATTTCCATTATTGATCAATGTTTATCATTGTCCAATTACCGTAAAATCTTGACTATAATACGCACATGCGTATAATACGCATGGTTGATTTTGCGCGAAATTTTCGGAAAAAAAATTAAAATTTGACTATAACACGCACCCATAACTTTTCGATATTTTATTTAGAAATTGCACAAATATTTGTTAACATAAATAAAATTTGTAGTAAAAATAAACGAAAGCGTCAAATTCGGTAGAAAAGAAACTTAAATTTTTAATTCGAAACAAACAATACAGTGAAATTATCAGTCTTAATCACTTTCACTAGAATACAGCTCATCTGTTGTTTGTCGTTCATTCAATGATTAAAACTACGTTTTATTTTTGTGTACACGAGTATAATACGCTCCCTCATTTTTGCGGACTAAAATGTGAATAAAACTTGCGTATTACGCTCAATATTTTATGCTACATTAAAGTGCGTCGTTCAATTTCAGAAATCGAGCTTTTAAGCAATGCAGTGGCTTTATCAATAAACTGACTATTTACAGAACAATGTACTTGGGGATCTCTTCGATCTAAGAAGACCATTTCCATTATTGATAGATATAATAAAAACACGGACAAGATAATTTGTGCATAAAATTAATTAGCTCATTTTTTTCTACCTATGTTTTTCAACCACTTGTTGAGCTAAAACTGATGGAGTACCAAGTTAGGCAAACATAACCTTAAAAAAAAATTTTTTTTTCAGTACTATACAAAATATTTTTAAGACATTACACGGCATGGGACGTGATTAATCCTGACTCGGATAACGGATCCATCATGCTGCGTTAATTCAGACATGAGGTCAGCAAAAACTTCGTCATTGGTTCGACAGATTTTTCTCAGACCGCTATCGGATTTCGTATCTCCGGCAAATACTTCCACTCCAAGCCAAAAGCCCTTAAGGTAAATGCACCTATGTAGCCAATGACCCTCGCCCCTTCTACTGCCTTAGGTAACAATAGACCCTTAATTTCTCGACATTTCTAAAGGGCGGTCCATTATAGGGACATGGCCCATTATAGGTGCATTTACCTTACCAGAGGCCACAATTAAATCACCCGTTTCTTCATATTTCTTTATTACATACTTAAGTATCTTTTGTGACTCAAGTCATTTCCTTCAATCCTTCAAATGACGATAGCCATTTATGAATGGAGAGTCATTTCTGATCTCTGGGGTCAAAGTGAAAAAATTGCCAGGAAAAGGGATGTTTTTTCTTGAATCCAACTTATGTTTCATCCTAATAAAGATAACTGGGGAAATTTTCGCAATTTTTAATGAGCCCCATTCGACTACCTCTGTTCTTCGTTGCAATGTAAGGAGAAATTATCTCATTCTTGGCACACCAGCAGTACATATTAGCACTATAAGGAACGATATTTTTCATCACCTAATTCTTGTTTAGATGATCCTATTAAGGCACGCCCTATTACCGAATTAGTACGCTGATTAGAACCTTTTCAGTAATATTAGTTTAATAATGAGTACACTGTAATTATGGGAGATATGTCAAGTAGATCTGTCTTCACATCATACCCAGTACTTCGAGTTTCATGAGAAGCACCGTTCAGATGCGTAAGGTCCACCGAGTAGATCCTTTTTTACATCATTCTGAGCACTGTCATATGAATTACAAGTACTTTGCATTTTATGGAGGTCCGTCACGTAGATACCTCCTGTAGGTCGATCTCTGTACTGTGAGTTTAATTACATGTTCCGTTTAGTAATGAAAGTTGGGTCAAACACATTCATCTCGAGATTGTGCTCAGCATTGCCAATTAATTACAACAACCATTTAGTTTAGTGATGTCCGTAGAGTAGATATATCAATTTGTCGAACTCAGTACCGTGACGTTAATAAAAATCACCATTTAGTTCTCCTAATTAAATACAGAGCATAAAACTTTTTACAACAGCATAGAAGTGAATCAGTTAAATATCCATTTTACTTGCTTATAATATTAAAAGAAAGTTGACGCATTACATCCAAAATATAAATAAAACTTTAAAATACAAGAACACCTAAATTTATGTATGGATATTATTATGAAGAGTGTTCCATCGTCAAATCCCTCTCCTGTCCAAGTAAATCTGATAGTCCAATTTGCATAGTAACAGGCAGATTACAATAAATAAGAATGAGTATAAGAATCTAGCCCAAAATAAAAATTATTCAAAATTTGATTTGTACGAAATAATGTAATATATACAAGCTTCAATCATGATTTTAGGATAATAACATATCACTTGTAACCTCTTAGGACACCCATCCTCTAGTGACCGGTTATGAAGCCCCTAAGATAATTTCTGTGTTGCAACAATATATGGTCTACTTTCAGATAATTACTAAACAAATATTTTAATTAGTTCGTGTAATATCAGAATACCTTCCTTTTAATTCCTTAGAGGCGTAAAATGCATGAGCTAAACAAACAATGCTTCCATTGACGCTTTTTAAAAATTTTCATCTTTCAAAAGGGCGTTTCCCACTTCTTTCCTATTAATCAGCCTGGTTAGGTGAAGATTATGTGTTTATCTCTTTGAAAAAGATTTCAGATCAAACAAATTTAGTTCGTAAGTTCTGTTTTTGTTTCCATAATAATAGAGGGATAGAATCATTTCTTATCGGCTGTTCGCCAAAACTAGTTCGAATCTGAAATACGACCATCAAATTTGCTGCTTCAAAATTACAAATAACTCGGTGTCCTGTGACCAGATGTTAACGTATTTTAACGTAGGATTACGTTCCTCCATAACGGTCCACCGGAAAGCAAAATTTCAGACGATAAACCGCCCTTCGTCGCGAGTTATAATTTTGACAGCACGCCAAACCTAATCTGTATCACTTGTTCAAGCAGTAAACAGTTAGACAGAAAAGTGTCAAAATGTGTCAAGATTTTGACACACATACATACATACATACACACACACACACACACACACATATATATATATATATATATATATATATATATATATATATATATATATATATATATATATATTTATATTTATATATATATGTATATATATACATACATACACACACACACACACACACACACACACACACACATATATATATATATATATATATATATATATATATATATATATATATATATATATATATATATATATATATATATATACATACATATGTACATATATACATAATGCATACATACAAATACACATACAAAAGAGGTAAACAACGACAAGTAATCCTACGTTAATAACCCGTGGTTTTTTCGTTAGAAGAGACTACCTGAATTTTTTTTTATTACGTTCCCTCTCTTTAAAGTGGTAGTATACACTTTAGAAATATGTGCTGTGATGCATCATTTCGTATAAACAATATTTATAGTTATGTCTTTTTACACATTTACACTTGGTCCTGGTCCTTCAATTCCTATTTGTTTTCTTTTACATAAGAAAGGTGTTTTGTAATCATGAAAAAATAGTCAAAAATCCAAATTTATAATCACAGGGAAAAACAACTATCAAAATAATTTCATCAGTGCATTTATAGTCAGAGGTATCAAGAGAAGTTTGTCTGTAGCCTAATGACCTCACCATATCTTGTAATGTTTTCATACTGCTTTTCAAACGTATTTTACCCTTTCTTATAAACTAGAAGGTAACCCGTCATTTTGACGTCATAATACTAATAATGACGTCATAATGGAAAAAGTATATGAAAGTTAAAAAATATCCCGAATTATCAAACATTATTGCATTTAATCCACACCTTGTAAAAGCAAACCCTTTCATTATTTTTTATTTATTTAGTTTTTCATGCGATTGGAGTAGTAGACTGCCATCCAGTTTTTTGCAGCTCACTACGCGATATGAATACTTGAGCTACTTGATTCATTCACATTCAAGTTTGTTTACTTTCAGAATTCATCGCAAAAGTAAACAGATTTTTAAAAACTGTTAAATATACAGCTAAAAACATCCAATTTTTTATAGTTCCGAATGTTTTATAGAAAAATAGGCTGAACAAACGTGATTTGACAGAGAAGGTATTAGTTTTTATGTAAGAAAAAATTCTGATCCACATCTGAAATTGAAATTAAGCCTAACCGGCCGTTTGTTTACTGAGGGCTTCAGTTGAAATATTAGTACAGCCCGGAAGTGTTATACAGAGACAACGGCTATTATATATATAAATAAGAAATAATTTATTTAACGCTGTCCATGAATTGAAATTAAATATATCATATCTTTATTTATTCAAACTCGTAAGCATTTCTGTATCAAATAATATCCTTTACATGACCGCTTTGTACAAATTATAAATAGGATTTTATTAAGTTTAAAATCCTCGCCGTGCCTTTCTGGGAAATTAATTTCTCCCCTCTCTAATTTTTCACGCACTATCAATGCAGTTCTCCGCCAAGAATAAGATAACATTTCATTAAAATAACACCCTTTCCTGGTTCTAGAAATCTGTTTAGGGATTATATTCTAAAACTCCTTCTTCGGGGTTTCAAACTGTTAAATGTCAAGCGTTTGATTAAGTCGCGAATCCTTAAAATGCTCAGTGATTTCTATTTTACAGACGTACCCGTATTCCAAGATTAAAGTTGCGTTCTCCTTAGAATAAAGTCATTAAATAGCAGTGAATGCGTTAGTTTATTTTAACTGTAGCGTCACATTCTTGCAAGGTAAGCGATGTAAAGTCAGTCCAACGGTGTAAGAGGAATTTTCATCACGTTTGAATAGAATGCAAACACATACTAACGATATATTTTTTTTCTTATTTACATATGCGTAAATTCAGACAATTATGTTGTTGTTCTTTCTAACGCTCAATGACCGGAAGTATCCCAGACCAGGTACATATAGGCTGGTAGGCTGAGGGGTGCAGCCCCGGTTTGTATAATGTGTACTGTCGGAGTTCAATTTAGCCGGGTGCCACCTCATTTTTGAACGGCCACCACATGGGGTGACATCTGGAGCGATCCTACCCTCTCCCATCCTCTCTGACTTCATAGAGGGATTGTCTATGAAGTCAGAGAGGTCTATGGATTTAACGTACCCCTGTCCAGACTAGACACGGAGATATTTAATCGCTCTTGTCGGGATTCGCACCCTCGGAATTGAAAGACGACGCGATGCAACTAGACTACCTCAAGCCCTAGAGACAATAATTCGGTAGTTCATGCTGCCAATTACGATTCTGGTAGTTCCGGCAGTAATCTAATTCTTGTACTCTACATATCATCAGATCATATTTGACTGAGAACAGTTGAATTAATTTTGGTGTTGATAAGGGGGCAGATTTTAATGCGGAACTGAAATTGTACCACAAAAAAGAAACGAAATCTGTGTTCAATCGGTCTATGGCTGATAGAGTGTAGTAAAGCATGTAGATTTGCAAAGTTGAGCTGAAAAAATTTTTGAGCAGTTGACTGACGAAGACAGCAAACAGGCTTTCAGTTATCCGATGAGAATATAACTTTATAATAATATTGATATATAACTAACTAACTCTTTCTCTCTGTCTCTCTATCTATCTCTCTCTCTCTCTCTCTCTCTCTCTCTCTCTATATATATATATATATATATATATATATATATATATATATATATGTGTGTGTGTGTGTGTGTGTGTGTGTAAGGAAAAACTAAAATATAGAGGGACTTTTGTTAGGGAAAAGGGGAATTTATAATCAAAAATTATTAACTCACGAAAGTTCGCCATAAAAGAAGAAGGGTTGTTAATGGCAAAAAATAGCAATAGGGGGCGCCACTAGACGGGTGCTGTGCAGAAAAGAGATATTTTTCGGCAGGAGCAAGTTACGATAGGAGATTACATAACGAAGAAAGTTACAGAACATTCGATCTGACTAAGCAAAAAGTTTGAGCGGGAGAATGACAAAAGAAACTAGGCAGTCGGCACAGAGATCTGATTGAGAGAAGACGTATGTCTTGAGAGAGAACCTGGGTTGAGTGGTTTGCATAATTATGTTGGATCCCTGATAGTAATAATGAAAATAAACGAATTTAAGTGATCTCTGTCATCTCATCTAATCATTCGGACCATGATTGCCTTTTATTAAATACGAAATGGATACGAAACGTCATATGGATACGAAATATGACATATATATATATATCATGCCATCCTGGGCTTACTTAACGCACCAATTGGACAGAATTTGACCCACTATCCCGCAGGAAGACATCCGCCACCTCTGTCAATCAATGCCAAGCCGAATAACTGCTTGCGTAAAGGCCAGAGGTGGACCAACGCGTTCTTGACTTTTTCACTTTGTGAAGCTCTTCTTCTTGAATAAACCCTCCAATTTTTCTCAAATTGTAATTATTTGTTTTTCTGTACATGTACATCACATCTACCGATTTTTGTCTCATTCGGATAACTCCTTCTTTGACCTCCTTTTTTTTTCTCTTTTTTTATTTTTGGTCTAAGAGTGTATATATATAATAACTTATCCAACATGAATGCCATCTTGGTATTAAAAGGTAAAGATATTATTAGCATTATCTCTTAACTAGAAGATAACCCGTCATTTTGACATCATAATACTAATAATGACGTCATAATGGAAAAAGTATATGAAAGTTAAAAAATATCCAGAATTATCTAACAATATTGCATTTAATCCACACCTTGTAAAAGCAAACCCTTTCATTATTTTTTATTTATTTAATTTTTCATGCGATTGGAGTAGTAGACTGCCATCCAACCCGACCTTTTGACGTCATAATACTAATAATGACGTCATAATGGAAAAAGTATATGAAAGTTAAAAAATATCCCGAATTATCTAACAATATTGCATTTAATCCACACCTTGTAAAATCAAATCCTTTCATTACTTTTTATTTATTTAGTTTTTCATGCGATTGGAGTAGTAGACTGCCATGCAGTTTTTTACAGCTCACTACGCGATATAAATACTTGAGCTACTTGATTCATTCACATTCAAGTTTGTTTACTT
Organism: Dolomedes plantarius; assembly: GCA_907164885.2. NCBI lineage: Eukaryota > Metazoa > Arthropoda > Arachnida > Araneae > Dolomedidae > Dolomedes > Dolomedes plantarius. Next base: position 6,104,157 of record OU015497.1, on the reverse strand, counting down.
TCAGAATTCATCGCAAAAGTAAACATATTTTTAAAAACTGTTAAATATACAGATAAAAGCACCCAATTTTTTTTAGTTCTGAATGTTTTATAGAAAAATAGGCTGAACAAACGTGATTTGATGGAGAAGATATTAGTTTTCAGGTAAAAAAAATTTTGATCCACATCTGAAATTGAAATTAAGCCTAACCGGCCGTTTATTTACTGAGGGCTTCAACTGAAAGATGAGTACAGCCCGGAAGTGTTATGCAGAGACAACGGCTATTATATATATAATTGGAACGTCGATGTCTGGTTTTCTGCTCAAGTTCAAATTTCTAACACGGACGACAATAAAAGGTACGCTAAACATATGTAAGTAAGTAAGTGTTTCTAACTTTCTAAGTGAACATTTGTTCAATGTTTTTATGACATCAATTTTTTTGAATAAGTTATTTGGATAATGATAGCTGTCAACTAGTTTGTAAAATCAAAATTCTACAAAATATGGCAGAATTTTAAAGATATTAGACAAAATATACTAGAATGGAACAGAACATAATTATGGATAAAAAAACACTGAATTAGCCACAACTAGTGTAAAAAATGTTTTACTTCGATTAATTGTATTTTCCATTATCTGAATATTTATTTCCTTTATCTAAATATTTATAGGTAAAGATATTTAAATCTATCTATTTGTACCCAAGAATACTTATTTGTTGATCTAAATATGAATATTTATATTCAGTTACATTTACAATAACTGGATGAACCTTTCGCGGATTTTGATTTTACGAAATAAATGAAAAAAATTTATGACGCAAGATATTTCTGTGCCGAATCACATTCTACTCTTATATTATGAGTCTTGATGCAGTCATGTAAATAATTATTTTTCGTCCGTTAGGACGTCATGTATCACTTTTATTCATCATACTGAATGTCATGATAAAAGTATGGTAAATATATACATATGAGTTTTCTTTAAATTAAATAAGTTTTCGGTCAAAAGTTGTTTGAGAAAGGTGTTCCTTATAGAGGCAAACAAATATGTATTATAAAAAGGGTATCGTGAAATATTTCAGTTTTCATGCAAAAATTTTGTGTTGTAATATTAATGAAAGGATTTTTATATATTCATTTAAGACATGTAATTATAATTATATCTCTATGTGAAACCAAAACATTGTTGGCGCAATACCTCTTTGTTATAAAATTAAGAAACATTTGTTCTTATTCCATAAAATAATAACTTTTATTTGTTCGTTCATATATTATTTTTCTCTTCCAAGTATAGCAATTGCTTTGTGCACGGTGAAAGAGAATGTAATATTTTGATGTTTTATAGTGTCACATCTTGTGCAAAATTTCTAATAAATGATAAAGCTAGCATCTATAAAATATTTGGAGTGTCTCGTATTTCGGATCAGCACATGCTCTTTACATATTTGAATAACAAATACACGAGGCATGGAATCCAAATGGTATATTTTTATTTTCAGAGCAAAATATAATTTTGTCAAACATAAATACATATTTCAACCAATAATTGGTTCAAATATACCAAATTATTTCATGTCTACGTACAATATTGATGCTATATCATATTCAGATCCAATACCATCTATTAATGATATGTTATCTGTTTTTATACGGAGTAAGATCATGTGTTCTCCACAAAGCTATTTATTGAAATGTATACATATTTGTTATTATAGTACATATCAGTTTGTCTCGTTGTACTATCAAATGCTATGGATGCAATATTGCTTTGTTTGCGTTTCTATAAATTATGGAACTTTTGTTTCAGTTTTTAATCTATATTTTGATTATCTAATGTTACCATATCTTAGATAAGGGATAGATTTTGTCATTCTTGTAAAAATTATGTTTATTCTTACGACGGACATTTAACTGTGTGTACTTAAAAGACAAAATTTTGAGAATTAATTTCAATTAACACGGTATGAAAATATCAAACTGGATTTTGAATTAAAGAATTTTACTTATTGTAAGTTATAATTTTATTGTTTTTAGTGTTATAACACATATCGGTTTTTTTTTTGGAGTGAATTTTCATAACAGATTTCAGTTATCATTTCCTGCATAATTTTTTGTTGCAATTATTTGTTTTGTGTAATGATTAATTAACATGTCGCCCACATCGTACGGTGTTTAGAGTTTTGAGTTTCTACAGTTGGGGCTGGGGTTCGAATCCCAGGTAACGCATGGACGTACCCGTTCTGTCCCCTCATAGGAAGCAGTATAGGCTCACTTGTGTGGCTATCTATCAAATCTCTCTCCCTTTATATATATATATATATATGTGTGTGTGTGTGTGTGTGTGTGTGTGTGTGTAAGTAAGTAAGTAAGTAAGTAAGTAAGTAAGGCTAAAATATGGGGGACTTTTGTTTAGAAAGAATTAAGAAATTAACAATTTAAATCTGTGAAATCACGAGATATCAGGATAAAAGCATCGCAGAGAAAATATATTACGGAGTGGACTTGATTCGCGTAAATTGAAGAACCAGGAGGGGAATCTATAAATAGTAACAAAATTAGAAACGCCCCAGCCTCATGGACGGTGCGACGTCATGAAGATCTTGTGGGCATGCGCGATGTCTTTAGATGGTCAAAGACAATAAATAGCATTTTCGTTAGACGGCGGGAAATTCTTGATCAATGCGGTCACGAGGGAACGTGATGAATTCTGGATTAAATTATCAGATTGAATCGGGTAGGAAATTATTGGAAAAATAAACTATGTTAGATGTATTAATTGTAGTTCTTTGCCACCGGCCTTTAACTCATTGACTGCTATAACTTTAATAATTATGGAGAGATAGATTTAAGAAGGAGTAAGTTTGGATGTAAGACGAAGTAATGGGAAGAGTGTAAGTAACGAGCGCGTCATATATATATCTGTGTTTGCGGTGCAAAGTGTGTTAAGTCCAAAACGGACTGAAATGAGTTATCAAACCAGGCACCTTTGAGAATTCAAGGACTACTGCAGGGTACAGAAAGCTATGTCCAATTCCACTCCTATATACTTTTATTCATGAGTGAAAATTTGGAATATGTGAAACAAAACACAAACATGTTAGAGTTAAAGGGTTGTGTCCCAATCAAGAACTTAACACTCTTTACTCAAAAAAAATAAAATTAGAAAAATTTACTTAATTTTTTTTTAATTAAACTTAAAAAATACTGAATTTATAAAAGCTTTTTTTCCAATCCGGTTTTTTCAAAACTACAATTTTGAACCTGACACTCTTTACACTGCCAACAAACACATGCACACACAACCACACACACATATATATATATATATATATATATATATATATATATATATATATATATATGTATGTATGTATGTATGTATGTATGTATATATATATATATATATATATGTATATGTATGTACACACATATATATATGTGTGTGTGTGTGAATGTATATGTTTGTATATATGTATATCTAATAACAAGCTAAATTGAATTTTAGGTACTATAAATTACGTGAAATTTAGCTACGTTATAATAAAGCGTCTTCTCTCGCATTCCCTATTCATACATCTTAATAATGCTATTTTCTCATGAAATTAAAGAATAAAGCTTACTAATGCATTTTTTAAGGAGGAATAATCTTATAATTTTCAAGAACAACGACTGAAAATCCAAGAATTTGAGTAATAAAAGAAAGTAATCATTATATTCCCGCTGAATTTAATTTCTACAGAAACGAATTTCGGCATGGTCTCTGTAGAGGATTTTAATTTCAGCGGATCTATTGTCACCGGTGCACTGTCTTTCGGGGGATACATATTACGCAAATTATGTTGATAAATGCTTTCATTGTGCATATAATTTCATTAAGTTAAATTTATCAGTCGCGATTTTCAAGTAATTAACCTGACAACCAATATACGCACGGCGCGCGTTTTGGGGTGCCAGCCCGGTTGACAAAGACATTTGCAAATAAATAGGTATCTCATGATCAATGGGGAGCTAGAACTGACAGGGGTATAAACGATACCAGTACTAATTAAACTGAAAGATAAAATTTGTCAAACTCGTCTTAAATGTCAGCGTAATACAGTTCACAGACCTCGTTTGGATAAGTTAAAATTAACACATTGGATGTTTTTGAAAATGCTTTACTGGCAGGCTCGTGAACTTTATTTCTGAAATAGATAGTTAATGTTGATGGATTTACGTAAAAGACCTGAACAGACGCTTTATAAGATATTTGGTGATGTGACGAAGAAGCCTGCATTATATATATATATATATATATATATATATATATATATATATATATATATATATATATATATATATATCTATATATATATATATATATATATATATATATCTATATATATATATATATATATATATATATATATATATATATATATATATATATATATATATATATATATATATATATATATATATAGTAAATATGCGAATATGAGGCCCCTTTTTATTTTAATATATAACTAGGAAAGCAAGTGAGGGATTATAGTACCAACTTGATATCCTTTTAATACATATATTTTACTACATATAACAATGATAGAACATTGAAAATAACCTTAAAATTTTTTGTGTGAAATTATAAACACAAGTGTTCCCTTGTTGAGGTCTGTAAAAAGTAGTCCTAATTTATTTTAATATATAACCATTGATTTATTTTAATATACAACCATAATATATACCTAATTTATTTTAATATACAACCATTAATATATGTCCATTTATTTTAATATATAACTAGGAAAGCAAGTGAGGGATTATAGTACCAACTTGATATCCTTTTAATACATATATTTTACTACATATAACAATGATAGAACATTGAAAATAACCTTAAAATTTTTTTGTGTGAAATTATAAACACAAGTGTTCCGTTGTTGAGGTCTGTAAAAAGTAGTCCTAATTTATTTTAATATATAACCATTGATTTATTTTAATATACAACCATAATATATACCTAATTTATTTTAATATACAACCATTAATATATGTCCATTTATTTTAATATATAACTAGGAAAGCAAGTGAGGGATTATAGTACCAACTTGATATCCTTTTAATACATATATTTTACTACATATAACAATGATAGAACATTGAAAATAACCTTAAAATTTTTTTGTGTGAAATTATAAACACAAGTGTTCCCTTGTTGAGGTCTGTAAAAAGTAGTCCTAATTTATTTTAATATATAACCATTGATTTATTTTAATATACAACCATAATATATACCTAATTTATTTTAATATACAACCATTAATATATGTCCATTTATTTTAATATATAACTAGGAAAGCAAGTGAGGGATTATAGTACCAACTTGATATCCTTTTAATACATATATTTTACTACATATAACAATGATAGAACATTGAAAATAACCTTAAAATTTTTTTGTGTGAAATTATAAACACAAGTGTTCCCTTGTTGAGGTCTGTAAAAAGTAGTCCTAATTTATTTTAATATATAACCATTGATTTATTTTAATATACAACCATAATATATACCTAATTTATTTTAATATACAACCATTAATATATGTCCATTTATTTTAATATATAACTAGGAAAGCAAGTGAGGGATTATAGTACCAACTTGATATCCTTTTAATACATATATTTTACTACATATAACAATGATAGAACATTGAAAATAACCTTAAAATTTTTTTGTGTGAAATTATAAACACAAGTGTTCCCTTGTTGAGGTCTGTAAAAAGTAGTCCTAATTTATTTTAATATATAACCATTGATTTATTTTAATATACAACCATAATATATACCTAATTTATTTTAATATACAACCATTAATATATGTCCATTTATTTTAATATATAACTAGGAAAGCAAGTGAGGGATTATAGTACCAACTTGATATCCTTTTAATACATATATTTTACTACATATAACAATGATAGAACATTGAAAATAACCTTAAAATTTTTTTGTGTGAAATTATAAACACAAGTGTTCCCTTGTTGAGGTCTGTAAAAAGTAGTCCTAATTTATTTTAATATATAACCATTGATTTATTTTAATATACAACCATAATATATACCTAATTTATTTTAATATACAACCATTAATATATGTCCATTTATTTTAATATATAACTAGGAAAGCAAGTGAGGGATTATAGTACCAACTTGATATCCTTTTAATACATATATTTTACTACATATAACAATGATAGAACATTGAAAATAACCTTAAAATTTTTTTGTGTGAAATTATAAACACAAGTGTTCCCTTGTTGAGGTCTGTAAAAAGTAGTCCTAATTTATTTTAATATATAACCATTGATTTATTTTAATATACAACCATAATATATACCTAATTTATTTTAATATACAACCATTAATATATGTCCATTTATTTTAATATATAACTAGGAAAGCAAGTGAGGGATTATAGTACCAACTTGATATCCTTTTAATACATATATTTTACTACATATAACAATGATAGAACATTGAAAATAACCTTAAAATTTTTTTGTGTGAAATTATAAACACAAGTGTTCCCTTGTTGAGGTCTGTAAAAAGTAGTCCTAATTTATTTTAATATATAACCATTGATTTATTTTAATATACAACCATAATATATACCTAATTTATTTTAATATACAACCATTAATATATGTCCATTTATTTTAATATATAACTAGGAAAGCAAGTGAGGGATTATAGTACCAACTTGATATCCTTTTAATACATATATTTTACTACATATAACAATGATAGAACATTGAAAATAACCTTAAAATTTTTTTGTGTGAAATTATAAACACAAGTGTTCCCTTGTTGAGGTCTGTAAAAAGTAGTCCTAATTTATTTTAATATATAACCATTGATTTATTTTAATATACAACCATAATATATACCTAATTTATTTTAATATACAACCATTAATATATGTCCATTTATTTTAATATATAACTAGGAAAGCAAGTGAGGGATTATAGTACCAACTTGATATCCTTTTAATACATATATTTTACTACATATAACAATGATAGAACATTGAAAATAACCTTAAAATTTTTTTGTGTGAAATTATAAACACAAGTGTTCCCTTGTTGAGGTCTGTAAAAAGTAGTCCTAATTTATTTTAATATATAACCATTGATTTATTTTAATATACAACCATAATATATACCTAATTTATTTTAATATACAACCATTAATATATGTCCATTTATTTTAATATATAACTAGGAAAGCAAGTGAGGGATTATAGTACCAACTTGATATCCTTTTAATACATATATTTTACTACATATAACAATGATAGAACATTGAAAATAACCTTAAAATTTTTTTGTGTGAAATTATAAACACAAGTGTTCCCTTGTTGAGGTCTGTAAAAAGTAGTCCTAATTTATTTTAATATATAACCATTGATTTATTTTAATATACAACCATAATATATACCTAATTTATTTTAATATACAACCATTAATATATGTCCATTTATTTTAATATATAACTAGGAAAGCAAGTGAGGGATTATAGTACCAACTTGATATCCTTTTAATACATATATTTTACTACATATAACAATGATAGAACATTGAAAATAACCTTAAAATTTTTTTGTGTGAAATTATAAACACAAGTGTTCCCTTGTTGAGGTCTGTAAAAAGTAGTCCTAATTTATTTTAATATATAACCATTGATTTATTTTAATATACAACCATAATATATACCTAATTTATTTTAATATACAACCATTAATATATGTCCATTTATTTTAATATATAACTAGGAAAGCAAGTGAGGGATTATAGTACCAACTTGATATCCTTTTAATACATATATTTTACTACATATAACAATGATAGAACATTGAAAATAACCTTAAAATTTTTTTGTGTGAAATTATAAACACAAGTGTTCCCTTGTTGAGGTCTGTAAAAAGTAGTCCTAATTTATTTTAATATATAACCATTGATTTATTTTAATATACAACCATAATATATACCTAATTTATTTTAATATACAACCATTAATATATGTCCATTTATTTTAATATATAACTAGGAAAGCAAGTGAGGGATTATAGTACCAACTTGATATCCTTTTAATACATATATTTTACTACATATAACAATGATAGAACATTGAAAATAACCTTAAAATTTTTTTGTGTGAAATTATAAACACAAGTGTTCCCTTGTTGAGGTCTGTAAAAAGTAGTCCTAATTTATTTTAATATATAACCATTGATTTATTTAATATACAACCATAATATATACCTAATTTATTTTAATATACAACCATTAATATATGTCCATTTATTTTAATATATAACTAGGAAAGCAAGTGAGGGATTATAGTACCAACTTGATATCCTTTTAATACATATATTTTACTACATATAACAATGATAGAACATTGAAAATAACCTTAAAATTTTTTTGTGTGAAATTATAAACACAAGTGTTCCCTTGTTGAGGTCTGTAAAAAGTAGTCCTAATTTATTTTAATATATAACCATTGATTTATTTTAATATACAACCATAATATATACCTAATTTATTTTAATATACAACCATTAATATATGTCCATTTATTTTAATATATAACTAGGAAAGCAAGTGAGGGATTATAGTACCAACTTGATATCCTTTTAATACATATATTTTACTACATATAACAATGATAGAACATTGAAAATAACCTTAAAATTTTTTTGTGTGAAATTATAAACACAAGTGTTCCCTTGTTGAGGTCTGTAAAAAGTAGTCCTAATTTATTTTAATATATAACCATTGATTTATTTTAATATACAACCATAATATATACCTAATTTATTTTAATATACAACCATTAATATATGTCCATTTATTTTAATATATAACTAGGAAAGCAAGTGAGGGATTATAGTACCAACTTGATATCCTTTTAATACATATATTTTACTACATATAACAATGATAGAACATTGAAAATAACCTTAAAATTTTTTTGTGTGAAATTATAAACACAAGTGTTCCCTTGTTGAGGTCTGTAAAAAGTAGTCCTAATTTATTTTAATATATAACCATTGATTTATTTTAATATACAACCATAATATATACCTAATTTATTTTAATATACAACCATTAATATATGTCCTTTTATTTTAATATATAACTAGGAAAGCAAGTGAGGGATTATAGTACCAACTTGATATCCTTTTAATACATATATTTTACTACATATAACAATGATAGAACATTGAAAATAACCTTAAAATTTTTTGTGTGAAATTATAAACACAAGTGTTCCCTTGTTGAGGTCTGTAAAAAGTAGTCCTAATTTATTTTAATATATAACCATTGATTTATTTTAATATACAACCATAATATATACCTAATTTATTTTAATATACAACCATTAATATATGTCCATTTATTTTAATATATAACTAGGAAAGCAAGTGAGGGATTATAGTACCAACTTGATATCCTTTTAATACATATATTTTACTACATATAACAATGATAGAACATTGAAAATAACCTTAAAATTTTTTTGTGTGAAATTATAAACACAAGTGTTCCCTTGTTGAGGTCTGTAAAAAGTAGTCCTAATTTATTTTAATATATAACCATTGATTTATTTTAATATACAACCATAATATATACCTAATTTATTTTAATATACAACCATTAATATATGTCCATTTATTTTAATATATAACTAGGAAAGCAAGTGAGGGATTATAGTACCAACTTGATATCCTTTTAATACATATATTTACTACATATAACAATGATAGAACATTGAAAATAACCTTAAAATTTTTTTGTGTGAAATTATAAACACAAGTGTTCCCTTGTTGAGGTCTGTAAAAAGTAGTCCTAATTTATTTTAATATATAACCATTGATTTATTTTAATATACAACCATAATATATACCTAATTTATTTTAATATACAACCATTAATATATGTCCATTTATTTTAATATATAACTAGGAAAGCAAGTGAGGGATTATAGTACCAACTTGATATCCTTTTAATACATATATTTTACTACATATAACAATGATAGAACATTGAAAATAACCTTAAAATTTTTTTGTGTGAAATTATAAACACAAGTGTTCCCTTGTTGAGGTCTGTAAAAAGTAGTCCTAATTTATTTTAATATATAACCATTGATTTATTTTAATATACAACCATAATATATACCTAATTTATTTTAATATACAACCATTAATATATGTCCATTTATTTTAATATATAACTAGGAAAGCAAGTGAGGGATTATAGTACCAACTTGATATCCTTTTAATACATATATTTTACTACATATAACAATGATAGAACATTGAAAATAACCTTAAAATTTTTTTGTGTGAAATTATAAACACAAGTGTTCCCTTGTTGAGGTCTGTAAAAAGTAGTCCTAATTTATTTTAATATATAACCATTGATTTATTTTAATATACAACCATAATATATACCTAATTTATTTTAATATACAACCATTAATATATGTCCTTTTATTTTAATATATAACTAGGAAAGCAAGTGAGGGATTATAGTACCAACTTGATATCCTTTTAATACATATATTTTACTACATATAACAATGATAGAACATTGAAAATAACCTTAAAATTTTTTTGTGTGAAATTATAAACACAAGTGTTCCCTTGTTGAGGTCTGTAAAAAGTAGTCCTAATTTATTTTAATATATAACCATTGATTTATTTTAATATACAACCATAATATATACCTAATTTATTTTAATATACAACCATTAATATATGTCCATTTATTTTAATATATAACTAGGAAAGCAAGTGAGGGATTATAGTACCAACTTGATATCCTTTTAATACATATATTTTACTACATATAACAATGCTAGAAAGTTGAAAATAACCTTACAATTCTTTTTGTGTGAAATTATAAACACAAGTGTTCCCTTGTTGAGGTCTGGAAAAAGTAGTCCTAATATGAGACCCCCATTCTACAACTCTAAACATGAATTTGAATTACTGAAAAGTTCGTAAAAATAAAACTGTACACAATAATTAGATAACAGTTACCTATATACACTAATAGGTGAAAAAGAAAAGTGACATTTTAAACGAATTAGTTGGTTTACACTACAGGTTTTGTTTCCTTTTTGTTTTTAGATTCAAATTTTCTCATTGTTTACAAATAAAAAGTTCGTCAGCTCCAAAATCTTTATGGGCCCACCTGAAACACCTTTTACATTGACGCCGCTTCTCTCCCCGTTTGTCTTCTGAAAATAAACACCCACAAAAAAGGCAATTAGCGTCGTTTTCATCAATGCCATCATGACTGCTGTCATGGAGAGAAAGTTTTTCATAATCTTCAAATGAGCTGAGATCATCATAGATATAATTAGGCTTATTCATTCTCTGTTTTTTAATTAGTGTTGCATTTTGATCCATACTTAATTTTCCCCTTCCTGTAGGGACCACTTTGTCTTTATTGTTTCCTTTTCTTTTTATCCTGATCTTCTTTTCCTTGTTTTTCCTTTGACTTCTTAACTTTTAGGTCTATTCCTTTTTTTTTTCTTGTAGGATACAAAGATTTTTTCGAATATGCTGTCGTTTTTTTTATTAATGCTAACAATCAATTTATTTTTATAGGGTGATGATGTGATAATATCGGCTTTATGGGCCCTACTTGGTTTCGATCTCTTGGTTTCGAACTCTGTTTTTCTCAGGTAACGTAGGCAAAGGATTTATTTCTTCAGGAGTGAATAAGAACTGGTTGGAACTTGTTGCTTGATAAATACCTTCCAAATTGTCACTACTGCTACATGGTTGTGGATTTCGCCTGGGCGTCATATCATCTACATCTTCAGGGGAAGCAAAGCTGTGAGATTGAAAACTAAAAAGCCTAATATGAGACTCTATCTCATATTAGACATGCTTTGGGGTCTCATAGTGGGCACGACCATGTTGTTGAACACGCCAACGGAATTTTTAGGTTAGGATTGACTTTAGCTTAACCCTTTTAGGGGCAAGAACCTTGACCGTTTGCATGGTGCAAATATTTTTCTCGATTTTTTTTAACCTAAAAAATCTTGAAAATTTTTCCCATTAAAGGTTGTAATATGATTTTACTCCTTTAAACTGATAACAGATAGCAGCACAAACCATTTTTATCCTCATTTAACTGGAATACATTGAATGCAAGTGAAAGAAGGGCGAGATTTAAGCGTTTGCACTGTGCAAACACCGCCCCTCAAAGGGTTAAAAGCGAACAGGCGTGTTTACACTCCACATTTATAGCTACCTATCCAATACTAACAGTTTTAATAAGAGTCTGACCTTGAAGGTGCAACAGCCAATGAAAATGGTGATGCAAAAAAGTCGACGAGCACACATTCAGGAAAAACAATAATGCACCTTTGTGTGCGCTTGCAGACACTCGACTGACTCACGGGTTACGAATAATGCAATAGACTACTGTTTTACACTACTGTCGCCAGGCGGCAGTACTTGAAACATCCTATAACCTGGGGTCTCAAATTAGACAAGGTCTCATATTAGGCTTACTTACTCTCTCTCTCTCTCTCTCTCTATCTCTCTCTCTCTCTCTATATATATATATATATATATATATATATATATATATATATATATATATATATATATATATACATATATATATATACGTTAAGAATTAATTAGAAAAGAATAATATAATTAAACAATTTACAGGGGGGCCTCAGAATAATCAAATTTCTAGCATTAAATCTCATTAATTATTGTATTTCGAAACGCGCCGCGAATTAGGGAAATTCCCTTTCTGAACGCACAAAGAGAGAGTTTATTAATAGTATCAAACCTAGACCACACCCCTGGGCCCATCTTCGGTGTAAATGTCACGAGCATGCGCAGGAGTTTTAAAAGCTTTCGAGACAATAGGTAAGTTGAGCAGACCGAGGGGATTAGTCGATGATAGCGGACGTGCTAGCTGAGCTCCGCGGGTTTTGTAAAATGACGAGCGCTAAGATATGCGCTACTTGGATCAGTGGTTGCTAGAAGATAAAGAAATAAACATGAGTCACTTGGATTAATGTGTGCTTCATGAGTTTTGAATTGCCTTCCACTACGCCACCGGAGTAACCATGACTGCAACAATATTTAATATGGCGGGCGTAATACTACGCTCGTCATATATATATATATATATATATATATATATATATATATATATATATTAATATATATATATATATATATATATATATAATATATATATATATATATATATTAATATATATATATATATATATATATATATATATATATATATATATATACACACATATACATATATATATATATATATATATATATATATATATATATATATATATATATATATATATATATATATATATATACATATCTATATATATGTACATATAAACATATATATATATATATATATATATATATATATATATATATATATATATATATATATATATATATATATACATATATATATATATATATACATATATACATATATATATATGTACAAATAAACATATATATATATATATATATATATATATATAGATAAATAGATAGATAGATAGATAGATAGATAAATAGATAGATAGATGGATTCCTTGGCTAAGATATTTCTAACTGTCTTTTGGACTCAGGTAAGGAATATGGATTGAGTAAAAGAATGTTTTAGTGCATGCTCGTTCTAACATAAATCAGCAAACATGAACGGTCGGTCTATTCCAGGAATTTATCTTTTCCGTCTCTATGTGTGTGGCAAAGAAATAAGCTTACCACAGCACATGGGGTAGACCCGCCAATCGGAGTTCGTTCTTTACTTTGGATACAAAGTGGCATCCCATCCAAACTGAAATGGACAGACTCTATGCGTTTGTTGATGACAAACATTTGATAGATCTTTGACTTCTCCTACAGCAAAGAGATAGAAATGAGCTACTGAAGACATCTAGGAGACTTACCTTGAATAAACTTTGAAAATTTGGAAGAAGAATAGGAAAAACGTTGTGTACATATTTTCAGTTTAATAGTATAATGTATATAATATATTTTCAGTATGATAATCTAAAGATCATCAGTTTTTCATTCTACTTTCCATTCTCATTCATCCAAATGAGTACATGTTCATCACAGCATTTGGGAAATTTTTGCCCTTTTATAATGTGTTATTATTTTATATAACTTGTCTGTAACCCTACAGCGATGCATATGTGAATCAATTAAATTTCTACCCTATACTGAATATACGAAAAATGAATTTGCATTTATTGCACACTGGTTCATATATCAATCACAATCCTTTTATCCATTTCATTCTGATTTTCTTCACTAGATGGTGGTACTAGAGTGTAATATCGTTGAAAACAATTTTTATATGGGTGTTGTACGCATTCACCACATTGCTATATTTATATATACATTCTGCTTTTATTTTTTAACGTTGAAACCAAGGAATATTTTCCTTAGTTGATCAAGGTATGTAGTTTGAATTTTATATCAATATTTTTCTTTAAAAAAACTAATGGAGTTGAAAAATGTATTTTTTAAGATTGATTCAAATATGCATCCGCATTTTATGATTGATTCCAATATGTCTTTAAATGGTGGGTAGTATTCAGAACGAATTAAATGATTTTCTATATAAACTAACGGGAATCACGTTTCGTTTAAGGAAGATTTCATCTAACGAATGTGACTTTGGAACGAATTATCTTCGTTAGCCGAGGCATCATTTAAAAATTGCTATATCTTACACCAATTAAGGTTCTCCTATCCACTAAAGTTTTTTTCCTATCGATATAAGTCATAAATGGCAAAAAAATGTAGTTGATATCTTTCAACATAAAGAAAAATACTACAAGCAAAAAAATAATTAAACGTCTTCATTGCTACAGGTATTTATCTCTTTTTCAAAAGCCAGTGATGCTCAAAAAAGAAATACTGTAGTTTCGAAAACTCTCTCGTTTGGAAGAAAAATACATTATAATTGATATTTGAAAATGAACATACGTTCTAGTATGTTAAGTTCTAGTATGTTCAATAAATATACAGTCCGCTAATTCATCGAACATACAAAGTTTCTTATAGACAATATTCTTCTTTTGGACCATACATCTAATAATGTTCAAAAATGAAGAAGACTGCACAGAATACATCTGTTAGGGAGCGTACTCGCACATTGTCAATTTGAAGAGCATTAGCGACTTGCTTTGGAAACGGCGAGTTGAAAATTAAAGTAAACGGTGATTAAACGCCGTACGCTGTGGCCATGCGTTGATTTGGCGACGGGAGAGAACGCCAAACCGGTTTTGACCCGCACGGGCTCGCGGGAAAATTCGGTTCCGTTGTTTCCAATCCCCTTGGTGTAGGGTTACACCAAGGTCGAAAGGACCTAGGAGAAGGATAGTAAGCAACTTTACTTTAAGCGAGGTACCACTAGGGCTGAAGTCTGACTTGACCTCGAAGAACATCGGTCCCGTAATTTTGAACTGAGTCAAATGACGAGATCGGAACGCCTGGTCCCGCACCTCCAGAGCAAATTTGAGAACTTGGAGGACATTGTAGCCACGACCTATTTTACGTGCCCCGTCCACCATTAATCTGGCATATCTTTAGTTTGTTGTAGGTCGTAGCAGCTCAGTTAAATGTTTATTTGTCAACACTGAACGTTGTTTATTTTTGATCAACCTAAATGAAGAATATGGGGATTCGCATATAATATATGCGAATATATTATATTATAATATATCATATTATAATATTTACCAAAAAAGGAAGATTATTTGACACGAATTTCGATTTTGGGTATTTTTATTCTGGCACAAGTTTCCAAAATTCTAGTTGAGACCCGAAAAGAAAGTGATAAAGTGCCGACTTTTGGATACCCCTGGCAGTTAAAAGATTTCTGTTTTTTTTTCGTTTATTTTTTTCCAGTTTCTCCCGAATACTTTTAGCTTATTCCGATAAGTTCCATTCAATACCCTCGTGCTTCATGCGGATATGGGCACGGTTAATCGAATAGAAACTAATTCTATGAGGTTAAAGAGGGAGGGGGAAGGTACGATCCGCCATATATCAACCCTAGGGGTGCTCCGTGAAAATTGAGGTAACACCTGGCTAAACCGGACTCCGACCCTTGTGGTGCCCTTATAAACCGGACACGCACCCCTTATATCGCAAGCCTATAACGATCTGGTCTAAAATACATTCGGCCAAGGGGTATACTGCAACAACAACTTTTAGCTTAATTAATTTTTTAAATTTTTATTTTTAAATGAATAAAATTTTCTGATAAAATTAACTTCGCTAAGTCCTTTCTGTGAAATATATAATAGAAATAGCAGTTTTTAAAATGGAAACGAATTTTAAAAAAAAGATCAACAAATAAAGAGTGAGAATTGCTAACTGAGTTATTTGCTTTATATATTAAAAAAAGGCAGATTAAAAAAAGGCAGAGAATTTTCGATTCATTATTCATGAATATTATTCATTTATGCATCATTTATTACATCGTCACCCGTTAGTTCAAACATTTTGGTCTCCTTATTTGAAAGAAGAAAATTAATATCGCTGTTCTGTAACTACATAAGTAATTTTTAATAAACCTGCAAGTCTTTCAAAAATTCTCGAAATCCATTCAACAACGTCGAATAAAATTAGCCATTCATTGTATGAACCTGTTGAAGCACATTCCTTTCCGGAGAAAGCGATAGTTCCGAAATTTATGAAAACATTTTCAACATGTTTATCAATAATACGTTAAACCCATGTGTTGCCCTGTGCGAAATTTGGGTTCATGATAAGCGGCAAGAATTTTCAAGATTACGTCATCCCCGTCTTAACTTGGAAAGATTTATGGTCTAGGAATTAACAAGGACTCGCAAATGGGCTCCATTACGTCAATGACCAGTGATGCTTTTAATGGTAGTTTAATTATCGAGTAAAAATTCTGACGGATTAGGGGGAAACGATAAATTTTAACGGTTAAAGTAGTTTAAAGATTATTCTAATTCCGATAGTTGTAATAAATTACTGAAAATTTTCCCAGTTGGGAGGCAAAATATGCCAAGTAAGAGGCTGTCCACCATTTTTGTGCCGTTTTAATTTTGATCTTCTGAAGACTTTCGTTAACGTCTTTCTTTGCTATTGAACTCATATTTGGACCCACGTCTTGCAAATAGAAGTTTAGAAATATTCATTACATGTTTAAAAAAACATATTTTGCTTACTTTTAATTAAGATATATATTTAATCGATTAGGGAGGGTCAATGATTATAAATGTATGTATAAAATATAGATAAAAATCGAACCTATGAATGTTAAATAAAATTACTTGGAGTATATTAATCCACAATACAACCCTATTAGCGTGAATTAAGATTATATATATATATATATATATATATATATATATATATATATATATATATCTGTGTGTGTGTGTGTGTGTGTGTGTGTGTGTAACAAGAAAACGCGTCTTCCTAAATTACTTTACTTTAAAGCATATTCTATTGTTAATAAAGCACGACCCCTTTTCCAAAATTGCAACCTAAAAGTAAAGTAAGTATAATTTATATTAGCCCTGCAGATCATTAAGCAGGCATGTGATGTATCGGAACTCAATAACATCCCCAGATATGAGTGTTCGAAGTTTATGAGATTCCGAATGGCAGTATAGTGTCAAAATTCCTGAAGAGCCCTCGAATCACTCTAGAGTTATGTCTTCTATAACGTCAAAAAACCCACTTTGCAAGAAATTTATGGCCACTTATCCTACGCCCAGGTCAACAGTTCGCAGCTCTAACAAGCGCGGAATCTATCAGTCCCGGGAAACTGAAGTGGACACGTGAACTCCACGAATCTGCAGTCACCCAAATAAAAAATAAGTAGTTTAGGCCCTCTGGCGTAAATATCGCAAAACACCCATTTAATATTGCATGAACAGAAGAATTTTCTCGCTCTTCGTTTCTAACTCTTGTTGCTTTCGGACCTACTGTCCACAGTCCGGTGGTTGGAACGCTTTTCTCTTAACTCTCCAATGTAAGCACTGTTGTCTTTACGTCCCGTCCTGGCATGGACGCCGGACAAGTCATGTGGCTACTGCAGTTATGCCTTCTGATAAATAAAGCACGTCTTGGAATTTGTGCACTTCATCAATGGCTCCATGTTTGTTTCTCCTAAATTTCGTAAGTGCTTCCCTGGATCAACACTACGCCCGACTGCATCTCTCCCAGTTGTGCGCATCAATTCAACTTGTGCTAAATTTTCCAAATGTGATTATTATCACATATATATATATATATATATGAGATGACACGAATAGTCATCTCCTGAAATAAGCATCGTGGCCGAAAACAAAATGATTCGAATACAAGAACACATAACTTTATTCCAGCAATAACATGACCTTACAGCGCAACGTCAAGCTTTCATCTGGCGAGTGTAGAAGTAGTTGTCAACGGGTTGCCAGAAATTGGCGAGGTAGGTTAGTATTGGCAAAGGATGGAAAGGTTACCATAGAGTGAAAGAACTCTGATTACAGGCGATTAGAGGTGGTTAAAATTTATTACATATATATATATATATATATATATATATATATATATACAGGGTAGTCTTAAAAAAACATTGCCGATATATGGGCCTCTAGCGGCTGTTCCGTTCAACCGATCGAGTTGAGATTTCAGCTATAGTTATTCAGAGGTATGAGCTCAGGATTCTGTGAACGGCAACAAATTGGCGCTCATGGTTACGGTTATAGGTATAGAAACTCGAAATTTTCGAATGGCAACGCCCACTTTTTCCCGTCGCAATATGCTCAGTGCATGCGAAAACCCTAAATAGCGTTGGAACGGTACGTGTATCACAAAAAAAGACGGACGCGTTATGCACTCACAAAAATCAGCTCCGCGAACGGCATATCAAAGCGCGATCGGGGAGCACTGAGGAAATATGCATATGACTGAAGGCATAATAATAGACTTTGTAAAGAAAAGTCATAAGAAATGAGCTCCTGATGTACGGGCATTTCTAAGAGAATTTGCCGGGAAAACGTTACACTTTTTCGGCATTGGTTTTTCGACTCTTACGGCAAGAGTTTCTATATATATTTATGCATGTTTCTCTGTCTCACGCTCTCTCTATCTATTCATATATATGTATGTGTTCCCATTTATATATATATATATATATATATATGTGTGTATATATATATATATATATATATATGTATATACAGGGCTAGATTTGAGGCGGATAGCGCCGAAACGGCGTTCCGGTACCTCTCTTTAGGTACCTCTCTTTATCAATAATTTGGAACACCCCCACACCCCCCAGAAGGTTACCTTTCCGGCACCTCTATTTCTAGAAATCTAGCACTGTATATATATATATATATATATATATATATATATATATATATATATATATATATATATATATATATATATATATATATATATATATATATATATATATATATTGTGATAGCATGGGAATAGCGCTTGCGGCAATGTGCCAGGAGTGAAACTCTGGTCAAGAAATGGTTTTGTCCCCAAACTGTTTGTGGGGATGAAAAGACAATTCCATGCCAGGTCCCGCTTGGCGCGACCGGTTTGACAGCCCCTTTGGGCATGTCGCCGGGCTGTGGAAAAATGCTCCCCGCCGGAAGGGTTGACGTCTCTAGGAACCAGTTCATCGAGGGAGCAAGGTTTTAAAAATGGACTGCGTGCCCTTCACAGGGGCTTTTGCTGAGAGATTTTGAGAGGCGTTGGTCGCCGGAATTTTAGGGGACTGACGTGATCTCGTCAGCGGGCCATGTGGATCGACAAGACAGTCGAAGCGTGTACGTTTTGCATTTTCGGCTGTGGGCCGTGTAAACTGCAAAGCAGTTTGCATTTGCGTATGGTAATGATTTATGTACAGTTGTATTTCTGTGTGAACCTTCCCAGAAAAGAATAAAGTGTTTTTGAAACACTAAACCCCGCTTCTCGAGTCATTTTCTTGGGTTGTGGAAATAGTCTCGTCCAGTCAAATCCGGGACAGTTAGCAGGTGATCGTCCGGGGCACAGCAGTGAAGCGTCTTCGCCTTGGAGCCATCACGATATGTATGTGTATATATATATATATATATATATATATATATATATATATATATATATATATATGTATGTATGTGTATATATATATATATGTATATATATATAGTATGTGTATGTGTATATATATGTATATATATCACTGTTTTTTCTATTAAATATATTGTCCAGTACCTATATAATTAAAGATCCAATAAGGGTGGGCGGGATTGGGGCTTCATACTTTGTAAAGAAAAGTCATAAGAAATGAGCTCCTGATGTACGGACATTTCTAATGGAATTTGCCGGGAAAACTTTACACTTTTTCGGCATTGGTTTTTCGACTTTTACGGCAAGAGTTTCTATAATATGCATATGACTGGAGACACCAATCAGTGATGACAGCACAGATCGGACTAAAGAAAACTTACACGTTTCCCACATGGGTGCTATCATCGTGATTTTTTGGCCGTTCGCAGAGCTGTTTTTTTGTGTGTGCATAACGTGTCCGTACTTTGTGACACACGTACCGTTCCAACGTTCTTTGGGGGTTTCCACATGCGCTGCGCATTTTGCGGTGGGAAAAAGTGGGTGTTGCAATTTGAAAATTTGAGTTTCTATACCTATAACCGTAACCGTTAGCGCCACTTTGTTCCGTTCACAGAATCCCCTGCTCATGCTTTTGAATAACTATATCTGGAATCTCATCTCGATCGGATGAACGGAAGAGCCGCTATAGGTCCATATATCGGCAAAGTTTTTTTATGAACACCCGGTGTATATATATATATATATATATATATATATATATATACACTCATGGACAAAAAAATTAGAGCACCAAGAAATAATTGCGGGATCGTAACGAAACTTGCAATGAAGGTACATGTCGGGGAGATATGCAAATGATTAGAAATGCAGCGTGATTGCGCATTACGTATAGCCGGTAGAGGGCGTTGAACATCGTACTCTGTGGAGTATAAAACAGGTAACCAAAGCTTGTTTGAGTGTGCTGAATCATTTACAAAGGAAGAGCTGAGATAGACATGCCATTACGCCGTGTTCGAAGACAATATAAGCTGTTGTCGCAGTTTGAGAGGGGGAGAATCGTCGGGATGATGGAATCTGGGTGGTCAGCTAGGCGAGTAGCTCGTCAATTAGGCCGCTCTGATTGTGTTGTGAGGAGGTGTTTGGACCAGTGGACCCGAGAGATGTCATGTATACGAAGACCAGGCTCAGGACACCCTCGACAGACCAGTCGTCGAGAAGACCGCCACATCGTAAGAAATGCACGCGTACAGCCAACTGCTTCATCGGCCGCCATCGAGGCACAGGTAGCACCTTCACTAGGGGCCTCTGTGTCTTCTCGAACCATACGAAGGCGCCTGTCTGAAGGATAGTTGGTATCGCGGCGCCCATTACGTGTGCTGCCCTTGACGCCCACCCATCGACGCCTCCGTTTGGAGTTTTGCCGCGCACGAGGAAATTGGACTGCGGCGGAATGGAACCAGGTCGTCTTTAGCGACGTATCCAGATTCAATCTCGGCAGTGATAACAATCGTGTTCGTGTGTGGAGAGCCCGTGGTGAACGCTTCAATCCTGCCTTTGCTGTACAGCGACACATCGCTCCCACAACTGGTGTGATGGTATGAGGTGCCATTGCCTACAATACACGGTCACCCCTAGTATTGTTCCGTGGCACCATGACAGCCCAGCGGTATGTTCATGAAATCCTGCAACCACATGTGTTGCCACTCATGCAACGGCTCCCAGGAGCCATTTTTCAAAAAGACAATGTTCGGCCTCATGCGGCAAGGGTGTCACAATACTGTTTCCGCACTGTTACTACCATTCCTTGGCCTGCCCGATCCCCAGATTTGTCTCCAATCGAGCATATCTGGGATCATTTGGGACGACGAGTTGGGCATCCCACGAGTTTGAACGAACTAGAGGCAAGGTTACAGCAAAAATGGAACGAAATGTCTCAAGACATCATACAGAACTTGTATGACTCAATGCCCGATCGTATCGCATCGTGCATTCGCGCTAGAGGGGGTCCAACGGAGTATTAACTCCTCCATTCTTTTGCCTTTTTCTTTGATTTTCTTATCATTTACTTATATTAAAGTAGTCATTACGTATGTAAAATTTCGTTTCATTTTGACGACTCCTTCTTGATGCGCTAATTTTTTTGTTCATGAGTGTATATATATATATATATATATATATATATATATATATATATATATATATATATATATATATATATATATATATATATATATATAAACTGATTATTAAAATATGCTATGAATTAGGAAGTATTGATCAATTCGGAAACATATTTTTAATCATTAGCGTACTTCAACGCGTACTTTTGTTATAATTTTATTAATGACTTTAAGCAGTTGTTAATGATAGACATATTAAAAATACTTCCATTATTTTCTGCGCTATTGCTTTCAGGAGTATTGGGCAGGAAAATGTGTGTGTAGTATTTTTTAGTTAGTTTTTGAACTTTTGCTTAACATCTATAAAAAAGGTATAAAATTTTCTTAAATACCTACGGTGAAATTCATTGTTTTTGGTTAGGAAAGATGCTATTGTCGCCTATTTATGTAAAAAATGCAACTGTATTCCGTGTTGCGTGAAAGATAAAATAAATTTTTTTATCTTTATAACCTTTTAAAACCCACTTTAAACTGTTTGCTAGCGTGACGAACAGTAATAATTGACTACTTGAGAATTCCTATTTCTATTTATGGCAGTCCTGGTTTCTTTGAAACCAGTGGTGTTTCAACGAAATGGATATTTTCTTAAGTTGAAAGTGAAGATGTTCGGTATGAAATGGAGATTTTCTTAAGCTGAAAGGGAACATGTTCGGTATGAAATGGAGATTTTCTTAAGTTGAAAGTGAACATGTTCAGTATGAAATGGAGATTTTCTTAAGCTGAAAGTGAACATGTTCGGTATGAAATGGAGATTTTCTTAAGCTGAAAGGGAACATGTTCGGTATGAAATGGAGATTTTCTTAAGTTGAAAGTGAACATGTTCGGTATGAAATGGAGATTTTCTTAAGTTGAAAGTGAACATGTTCGGTATGAAATGGAGATTTTCTTAAGCTGAAAGGGAACATGTTCGGTATGAAATGGAGATGGGGACGCCACCGAAAATTTCATTTGGAAAATTGCATGGCCAAACCCAGAAAAATTTACAGATAATATAATTTTATGTATCAAGGAAGTTGTCATTTCATTGTCTTCCATTGTCTTTTGGGGCCCTTGGTTGCCCAAATTGGTCGGCAGATCTGTACTGTCCTTCCGGCGCCCAGGCCCATACTAAACGTAAACCGAACAGGGGAAATAAACCCTCGGCTGAGTTTGCAGGTATTGCTAAGCAGCTTCTTGTCTTCAGGCTCACAAAGCTTATGGACTAACGTCCAGGAAGTATTATTATTGTGAACTAGTTGGTACCCGTCTAAACATGACGGCTAGATAGTAATTAAATGTACTAATACACAAATTATACTCAAAACACCATTGCCAAATGTTGAAAATAATAATAATGCGCAGAAACAAATTAATGTGTTTAAGCGGCCTCGTGCTTTGTAAGTATCTAAATCCAGATTTAAAAATGTCACTGAGCATGCGCAGAATGCAAATTTTTAATTGCAAATTATCGCTCATTAAACAGCGCGTAATAAACAATTTCCATCAGGTTTAATTTTATATTTCACAAATATAATTATCATAAAAATAAAAATGGCAGAGAGAGATCTAGAGAGACTCCTCGGCATTGAAACATGCCACTGAGCATGCGCAGAAATCAAACTTTAATTGTAAATTATAGCTCATTAATAGAAATTGCGGTTATAAAAACCAAATTTGACAAATCTACAGATGACAATCTTTCGTTTAATACCAAAATGAAGTAAATTGATCCAGTAGTTTTCTCTCACAGACTGCCCAAAAAGTCGGCTTAGCAACTTAAATATATAGATACCATTGTCTGCCATGTAAGGATAGAAGTATCACAGCGAATTTAACCATCGTCCGTTATATATCACGGGTTGGACGCACATAAATTTAGCATATTCATTTGACAATGGTTCGACACAGGTTGTACAACATTTGACATAGGTTTCGTTCATTTGTTAAAATAACATCTGATTTATTATTTTTGTTTTCATAGTCTGTATAGATTATGTCATGTATTGATGCATGCATGTCTGCAAATATTGCACAGTCTAGGATTGATGATTTTATGAAAGTGGAATTCCTTCCTTATTTAGGTCTCTCTAGGTGGTACAGAAACGTTAAGGGGACAGTGGAACTTCAAACCTAACTTTTTTTGTTTTGAATGGATTTGATTTGAAATTTGAATATGTGATTAGTACCATAGATATGTAAAAGTGATTAAAATTTATAGATGAAATATTAATAATTTAGGAATTATGAATTATTAATTATATCAAAAATTGGCCTCATTAAAAATGTTCCATGCGCATTTCTTTCGCATATAATATAGTAATTTTTATTTACAGGATACCTTATAGAGCTAACAATGAAACTTATTGCTTATTTTAAGCATTCATTAAAAATATAAAGAGAAAAAAATAATAATAGAGAAAACACCCTTTTTATTACGCAAAATACCTCTAAATCGTCTTTTCAAGTACACAATTTAGAAATTCTGAGCTACGAAGCATAATTTTTTTAAATGAAATTTATTTGATATACAGTTAAGTATATAAAACTTAAATTTCAAAGCAATACGATAATTAGAAATGCGCCTGGAGCAGTTTCAATATTGATATGACACGAAAATTTTCATTTTGAGAAAAACACATTTAAAATTATTGCTATTAGTAACCACATAATACCTAAATTAAATACAAACGCCTATAACTAGGAAAGTAATCGCAGAAATTAAAAATTCTTTTTGCAACACATTCCTACTCGTCCATATTTACACAATTCAATAAAATAAAAAAAATCGAATTTATGGACAAATTTCACAATTTTGAAAGTCCACTGTCCCCTTAAGAGAAAATCGAGCCAGATATCGAGCTGAAGAAGGTTTGCCTACTGCCCCAGATGATGCAATTGAAGGAACTCAAACCACGAGAGCTGCATCTGTTGCTGATCTCATAGAAGCTCGGCAACAGCGGAAAAGCAACAGACCATTTAAAAGAGTTAGGTTACTATCACATTCAACATATATGTAATTTGTAAACTGGAATTATTGCTTTAAGCATTACTTTTCTATGATTTGCATTTTTGAAAAAAGAAACTTATTTGATACTAAAAAATTGTCTTCTCTCCTCGTGTAATTGAGGATAAGGTGTTTAACAGGGAGGGCACCTAAATTTTTATTTTATCTATTAGGAGGGCAAGGTATTGTAGTCTGAAAAATTTAAACCAAAAATGAAACTACGCCTAGCTAGATGATGTAGTATACAAGGTGCGCCCATAAAGTAACCGGAAAATTTTTTATAAATAAGAAACATATTACTCACCTTCAAACAAATTTATCTCCTTCAAAATAATCGCCAAAGGAGTCTATGCAATTTTTCCAACGTTTCTTCAAGTCATCGAAACACTGTTTACAGGCGTCGGAACTAAACGTTTGCAAAATACGCGTAACATTTCATTTAATATCAGAGACGTTTTCAAATCTCTGTCCTTTCATAGCCATCTTAAGCTTCGGAATAAGGAAAAAATTAGCTGGCGGTAATTCCAGAGAATATGGTGGGTGATTTATCACTGTAATTGAATGCTTAGCAAGATATTTTTGTACAGATATTGATGTATGGGGCCTAGCAATAGCATGTAAAAGAAACCTTTGCCTAGAATCAAACAGTTTCTTCTTAACTCGCCTTATCCTGTTTCTTAATCGAAAAGGTACCTCCTTAGTAAAAATACTGATAAATTTTCTGATTTTCAGGGACGAATTCGTGGTGAATAAATCCTTTGTAATAAAAAAAGTGCAAAATGCATGAAAGGACGGAGATTTGAAAACGTCTCGGCTATTAAATCAAATGTTACGCGTATTTTGCGAACGGTTATTTCCGACGCCTATAAACAGTGTTTCGATGACTTGAAGAAACGTTGGAAAAATTGTATAGACTCCTTTGGCGATTATTTTGAAGGAGATAAATTTATTTGAAGGTGAGTAATATTTTTCTTATTTATAAAAAATTGTCCGGTTACTTTATGGGCTCACCTTGTATAATAAACATTCGCTTATGCTTTGCATTTACTTCAGTTTTGCTTCATCTCAAATATTGTAGAAAGTCTTTATTTTCATGATGTACTTTATTGTGGTACTTTCCCCATTATATTAGTAATTGTCCTTCTGAATTCATGCTCTTATTCACTTGGGAATAGGTCGACGTGTGTGTGGGTGGGGGACTAAGGTACCTGGGGCTAACGACGGTCACTCCCCAGTACGGTGTACATATGAATAGAAGGAAACAGAAACATAAATCACAGAAGAATTTTCTATTAATGAACGATGGATTGCAGCTCCCCTTTCTAGACAGGGGATTCCCTCCTTTCGCAGAAGGAAGACTTAAGAGTTCCCAAGGATACAACCAAGTCTTATGCGGGAATCGAACCCACGCCCCCCGGAATGGTAGGCTGGTAACTTAACCACTTAGCCACTGGGCGACATAGGTCGGCATAGAAGCTAAATTAGATAACACACGCTGTGGCTTTGCTTCTCATGTAGACATATTTTCTGTGTAAACATCAATAGTTCTTAAGAGTAAAATAAATACAAACATAAAATATCTAATTTTATGATTCTGTGCTCCAAAAAAATTAATAATCACAAAGTTTGTCTGTATCCTAGATCAGTGGTCCCCAACCCCCGGTCCGTG
>OU015497.1:5969655-6072155 GCA_907164885.2 Dolomedes plantarius | reverse complement strand
ACCGGGGCAACTCAGTATATGGTTAAAGTACATGTCCTTCCGCCAGGGCCCGATTTAGAAAATTCTGGACTATAGGCACAACTCGGGATGGGGGCCCCCTAACACTGACGTGGCCGTAACATTTCCAAAATTGACACATTAAAAAATATAATCATGAATCATTGCGAAAGTACCATTTTACCAAGAATTGGCTATTTGAAGCGTAGAAGCCTAGAACGTTATCAAATAACAAAAAGCAATACAACATATTAACTTCATCATTAAAACACCAATACAATGCAACCAGAAAAACTTATTAATCCCTTATATACACTATAACATAAATGTGATGAACTATACATATAACTATACATATGATGAACCAATCAATCAAATTTGAAAGGATATATATATATATATATATATATATATATATATATATATATATATATATATATATATATATATATATATAAAATGCTATTAAAAAAGATAAAAAAAAAATAATTGGGAAAATTTTTTCTTTCTTTTCTTTTAAAATAAAAATTTTGGGTGGACCCCCAACATTCGGGGGCCCCTCAGGGCCTGCTTTCCGCCGATTGCAGAAGGGTTGTGATACGATATATACGTATCTATAGCAGAGTTGTCTCAGATTATATATATATATATATATATATATATATATATATATATATATATATATATATACATATATATGTATATATATATATATATATATATGTATATGTATGTATATATGTATGTATATATATATATATATATATATGTATGTATATATATATATATATATATATATATATATATATATATATGTATATATATATATATGTATATGTATGTATATATGTATGTATATATATATATATATATATATATATATATATATATATATATATGTATATAAACATAAATATATGTACATTTCAATTATGACCCGTTACTTGGGGAAATAAGGCGACCGGTTTCTGCCTCGCCCATTGTCGCTTTCCAAACTGGGACTTAAGTAATTTTGTTCCCCCACATCTTCTGCGGACCCCTCTACAACAGTTCTTGCTGTAGGGAGCTCCTAAAAGTCTCCCTTACATGCAACTTTAGCGAGTTGTAAGAGTCGGTCAGCGCGTACCCCGGATGCAGCGCTGGGCTGGTAACCAATGAAGGGCTATCTCCCAACCGGTATTGTGGCTATCCTCCAACGGATTTGTCCAATAATAATTGACAGCTATATACATCAGATGACTTGGGAACATCGCAGGAGCGGATATCTTGGAAGAGCTGCCCTAGAGTCATTAAGGATGACCACTTTAGAGAAATTGTTCATCCAGCGCAAAAATTGGTTCAGAGCATTACGGATTGCTGCAATCTATACTTATATATAAAGAGAGAGCGATTTTGTACGTGGAGGGTAATCTTCAGAACCACTGTACCTATTTGAAAAATTCTTTCACTGTTTGAAAGGTACATTATTCCAGATGGACATAGGCTATATATTATGTATATCTAATCAGTAGAAATAAATTTAGGGGCTTAATGCTAACAATCTCCATTGTTTCCGCTACTGTCTTCTACCGCTTTTTGTGCCGAAGATTTCAACGATCCTTATCGTGGTGCTGTCGCGGTGGGCTTCTGTTCTGACGCTAGCGGTTCGACCCTAGCCGTTCTCCGGCACGCCTTTTTCTTTTACAAAATTAATTATCAACTAACATAAAATAAATTTAAGTTATTATTTAGGTTATTATTAAGGTAAAAAAAAAGATTTACAATTTATTGGCTATCAACTGGAAATTTGTTTGTATAATATTTTGTTCAACCCGGACAAAGTCGGGACTGGCCGCTAGTCTCCCAATAAAAAGGGTGTTTTATGGGCTCCTACGGGTACTTTAAATAAGTAAAAACATCCCAGTGGACCCCTGTACCAACATTTATATAGTCTGCATAATTTGAGCTGTCAGTAAACACACAAAGCCAGTCCTCCTCGGTATAACGTGATTAAATTGCTTCGTATAAAAAGATCTTTAAGGGGACAGTGGACCTTCCAACCTAACTTTTTTTGTTTTGAATGGATTTGCTTGAAATTTCAATATGTGATTAGTACCATAGATATGTAAAAGTGGTTAAAATTTAATGATGAAATATTGATAATTTATGAATTATGAATTATTAATTATATAAAAAATTGGCCTCATTAAAAATGTTCCAGGCGCATTATTTTTGCATATAATATGATAATTTTTATTTACGGGATACCTTATAGAGCTAACAATGAAACTTATTGTTTATTTTAAGCATCCATTAAAAATATAAAGAGAAAAAAATAATAATATTGAAAACACCCTTTTTATTACGCAAAATACCTATAAATAGTCTTTTCGAGTACAAAATTTAGAAATTCTGAGCTACTAAGCATAATTTTTTTCAATAAAATTTATTCGATATGCAGTTAAGTATATAAAACTTAAATTTTAAAGCAATACGATAGTTAGAAATGCGTCTGTAGCAGTTTGAATATTCATATGACGTGAAAATTTTTATTTTGAGAAAAACACGCATAAAGTTATTGCTATTAGTAACCACATAATATCTAAATTAAATACAAATGCCTATAACTAGGAAAGTAATCGCAGAAATTATTAATTCATTTTGCGACACATTCCTACTCGTCCGTAGTTTCACAATTAAATAAAATTAAAAAATTGAATTTTTGGACAAATTTCACAATTTTGAAAGTCCACTGTCCCCTTAAAAGCCTTCGCTAGTATCACCCTTAATTATCCCATGTGTTTGGTAAAGAAAAATAAAAGATATATTTGAGATAATTAAAGATATATTTGATTTTACTATAATTAAATATTATAGTTCTCTTAAGGCTGCTATGTACTAACCCCATTGGATTCGCTCACCTCAATGTTAACCTATGGAGAAAATTTGTCCACGGATTGCCGATTTGGATTCAAAGATTTTTTTTAAAAAATTGTACTCCATCATGGAGAAAGAAATTTTACATTTGTGTACGTTTTTCATTTTTTTAAATGCAATTAATATTTTAAAATTTAAATTATTCGGAGAAAAATCTGGTATAGTGTGTTTTAAACGCTCATAAATTCCGTCGGTGGACGAAATTTATAAAATGAATCCTGTAGTGCTTTGCAGAAAAGTTCGGGCTATCTGACAACACCAATTTTATTTGATTATAGGCATTTATGTACCTGTAAATAGTTGACAAAAATATATTTTAAATAAAAAATTGGGGGGAAGCGCTTCACCAACCTATAGAGGGAGAGCCATTACAACTCCACAAAATGTCAATCCTAAGAGGGATGAATTCTCTAACTGTCTCCTCCCACCACAAGAGCTGCAAGAAGAGGAAAAGGGAAATACGATTTTTTTTTCTTCGTACATAGCAACCTTAATTAGAAGTAGGTTTAAATACATACTTTAATCGAACTAAGATATATAAGCTGGGATTACTTCATTAATCCCAGCTTATATATATCTTGCTAGTACAGGAATTTATTTATTTTAACATTTTCAATGGTTTAAAAAAGCGTGGATTCAATCCAACAGCTCTTTTCAAAAAATCGGAATTTGAAGAAGAAAAATTTAGACGCTAAAATTTAAATAATATTTAAAAATAAAACACTGAAAGAAAATTGAAAAAAAATATGGGAGATTAAAAAATATATATATATGGATTTTTTTTAAATTTAATATATTAGGAGATTGCTTTGCTAGCAAACAGAGGAAAAAATTTAGAACATATAATTTAGAACATAATAAATCTTAAATTTTACTTTACACGTCCTATGCGAAATAACAGAAGTTCATTATATGCGAATGTATGCTAGCTAGTGTAACATACTCTTGAACAAAATCAATTCCAAACACAATGGTCATGAAGAAATACTCGCTCGCACACCCGCAGACACACACACACTTATGCAAAAATATATATGTATTTATGTGTATATATAAAGTTATACATGAATGTATATATATATATATATACACACACTGCTGGCCACCCAAATTGCAACACCAAGAAAGACAAGAGATATCACAACAAAATTTATTTTGTAGATAACATGTTGACGAAGTATCAAATGATTAAATTTATAGACTTCTGTGAAGTGTGGTTCCTTCCAAAATCAGTAGCCAGAGTAGCCGCCATTGTTGGAGATCACCGCTGCCACACGCCGCGCCATTGATTCAAAGAGACTTTGGATGAGTTCTTGGGGTACAGCAGACCAAGCAGCTTCCACACGTTGCCAAAGTTGATCTGCTGTGGCAGCTGGGGATGGAATCTGGGTCAATCGTAGAGCAACCATGGACCACATGTTTTCTATCGGCGAAAGATCCGGAGAGCGAGGCGGCCAGGGAAGCAATTCAATCTGGCGATTGACGAAGAACCGTCGGACAATGCGTGCCACTTGTGGTCGCGCATTATCCTGTTGAAATATGGCTGTGGGCAAGCCCTGAAGGTAAGGAAGGACAACTGGCTCCAACACCTCGGAGATGTAGCGCTGGCGGTTTAAAGTACCGCCAATGCGTACTAGAGGTGTGCGAGAGAGATATCCAATACCGCCCCATACCATAATACCCGGTGCAGGACCAGTGTGGCGGTGCATAACGCAGCTGTTCAGCATCCTCTCTTCACGGTGTCTCCAGACTCGAATGCGACCATCGTGGTGTTGCAAACAGAAGCGTGACTCGTCAGTAAAGACAATTTCATTCCATTCTGCCGTCCACATCCTTCTGTCATCGCACCATTGGCGGCGGAGACGTCTGTGGTTCTGCGTCAAGGGTAGACAAAGCAATGGACGTCTTGCGGACAGACCACTCTGCTGTAAACGGCGTCGAATGGTACGCGCAGACACTGGATGATGCGTTACAGACTGCATGTGCTGTGCTATGGTTCGTGATGTGACTGAGCGATCCGTCACTACCATGCGCACAATTTGCCTGTCATCACGTGAAGTGGTGCGCTGAGGTGGATGCGATCGAACACGCCGGTCCGTCGTACCCTCCTGCATCCAACGATCACATATCCGCATTACAGTTGTTTGGTTTCGTCCAACACGACTACCGATTTCCCTGAAAGATAATCCACAATCTCGGTAGGCCACTATCCTTCCTCTGTCGAACTCGGATACTTGATCAAAAGATGATCGCTGTTTTCGACGAGGCATAATTGATCGGTTTTTTTTAAACCACAAGAAAAACACAATTGCCGAACTTGAAATCGTCGAAATCTCCAAGACTTAAATAGCCCTTTGAAGTGGCGCCACAGGCGCGCGTGATGTGCGTCTGCGCTGAAATTCTAATCATTTGCATATCTCACCTCCGCTAATGCATGTTGTAAATTTCATGTTATTTGCATGTTTCCTTCAGAGTGTTGCATTTACAGTGGCCAGCAGTGTATGTGTGTGTGTGTGTGTACTTATAAATATATAATTAGCTCAAACCTGTAATACTTTTATTTCCCGTCTTTTTTGCGTTACTTTCTTTTATATTGTTTAATTTTTTGCTAATATTTCATCTCTTTTGTTTTTCATATGCCAAATAATGAATAGCTAGATTAGTTAGTGTATTCATCCGCCAACGTCGAATCGGCCTAGGGCGGTACCCCGGAGTATATATATCTATATATAACGCTTAAAATGGACTCAAATTTATTCTTCCTTAAAAAAGTAAGTAATATAATGGCACGTGAAGTTGTTTTAAAAATTGCTAGGAAAAACAATACGAAAGTTTGTAATACTTTGTTGCAGGCTTATGTATAAATAAAGCAGTTTTTAAAAAAATCTGCTTTTACTTTTACAAAGAACAATATATCTGAAATCTACATTACTTTCATGTTTAAAAAAATATACTGAATATATGAAAACGCCTACGTAAAACTATGCATGTTTCTTTAGTATTTATATTGGCGTGTTGTCAGTTTTCTTTCTTAATAAGAAAGTTGCAAGGAAATATAAAACGGAACCATTTTATGTAACATTTTTTAGAACAAATGTAGAAAATATTTTTCATGAATATAATGTATATTTTGTAGCATTGGTAACTTTGCAACATTTTAGTAAGTTCAACCCCGAATATCCAAAGAAATTCCAGGTTTGAAGGCTCTAAACACGTATAAAACGCACGCAATGCGCTTTTGAATAAATTATTTCTGTGTTCATAAATTCTCTGTAGGTCAGAATTTGTTACTTTTATTAAAATGTGTGTGTCTCTAAGTAGCAAAAAATTACCAAGTTGCCTAAATTACAAATGATTTAGCATCACATTTAATGCATATCTATGTAACAAAATATGTATGGGAAAATATGCCAAAAGGGAATATATTCCATATATGGATCATCAAGCAATGTACAGATCATCTTATCCATACACTGGTAGATCAACAAATTTTTGAGTTTTATAAGGAATGCAACATTGAAATATTTATAAAAACATTTATGAATTCTAGTATTTGCGTAAAATGCCATTTTTAAAAAAAAGTTAATGATATAATTATTGGGTACTCATAAATTTAATTAGATTGGTAATAGATGCAACGTGGACGCATTTTTTAAAGTTTATTTCAAGAGATAAAAATGCTAAAAGTGTGCAAAATTAAAATAGTTTATTGCTTAACAACACTGTTTTATAGCGCATCTCTCGGTGGTTAAAGTGAATAAAAGCTTAACTACAAACACCATATTGAAGGCATATCGAGTGTGTATTACTAAATTTTATTAACAACTGAGGTGAGAAATGAAGAAGCTATTCTGGAATACACAGCTGTATTTTTCAAGCTTATACAAATATCTCCCTTACCGTGTCTCACTATCGATTCACGGATCCTAATAGGCTCCTAATAACTAATAGGATCCTAATAGACTCCAATGTTTTATTTTTTGAACCTCTTCAGATATGTACATCTTTGTACTACTTTACAGCCGTATGCATATCTGGTAGATTTTAAATCTCATTTCTCCTGGTCTCGGATGAATTATCTTTCAGCTGGCAATTGTTTTCCCTTTCATAATTACTGTACGTAGTCTTTCTTTTACTTTCATAAAACATGACCCTACTTCTGGAGCTCCAAAGCGAGTGACTTGAGGCAGCATAGCGAAATCTGCAAGAATTGGTACAAGCAAGAGAGGAAAATATGATTAGTGAAGAAATGCATTTTTAATAGCATATTTAAATGTCAATCATACTCTTGTCCTTTATTGTTTTAAACCCCTTCCATTTAATTGTTAAGTACTCAAAAAATGTTAAATATAAAGCGGGCTTATAGTTTTCAAAATTGATCGGAAACCTGCATTTAGCTGATTTCTGTTTAAATTTGTGAATTTTTATACAAGAAACTAAACTCTGGATAGATGAATTCTGAATGGATATCTCCAATGTTCACACACTTTATTTAAAAATCTTACAATCTAAATGAAGGTTTTTTTTAGCCTGTCTCCAGATCACTTACAGTTATTCATCATAAAAGAAACATGCATATTTAAAGAAATACCTTGTTTGTCCTAATAGGAAGACAAAGGCATTTTCTTGTATACATATTCCTAAAAGGAGAATTACATTTTAATAAGCGGAAAGAGTTATTTTATTAAGAAAGTATTAAATTCGCTCTTTCGGGTAATAAATCAAATCGTCATTCTTAGAAAGAAGTTTGACATTTATAATGGCACTGCGAAACGTATTCCATCAATTTGTCACAGATAACATGAATATTCACGAATTGAATTTGCCTTCCTATATAGAATTTAAACTGGAAGGGATCATATTCATAGGAATGGCAAGCTTTGACAGTATGAGTGCCACGTTTAATTGATTTATTACACAACGACTGGTAACATCATGACCATAAAATTTGAGCAACGGACATCAATGTTTAAATCCTACTCAGGGTGTTTGAACTCTGATTCGTTTACCACTTTAACCAGTAATAATTACTAAATAGGATGAATAATACTATGCCTCATTCCCTGGCAATCTCAGTGCATACATTTTGCAGTTTAGCATTATTTTTTAGTTATCCCCTCTGGCTATTATATTAACTGTTATTTGAATACGACTAATATTCTACATTCTTCAGCATTTAAGTAAAATCGTTTTTCTTTTACTACAGGAATCTCTCTTTTTGTATATATATATATATATATATATATATATATATACATACATACACACACACACACACACACACACACACACACGCACACACACACACACACACACACACACACACACACATATATATATATATATATATATATATATATATACGGTGCAGAATCACCTTTGTCGTGTAATACCATCCGATTCCCCTTGGAATTGGATTATAGAAGTCATGATTAGTGGTTAAGAATATATTATACCATTCTTCAGGGAAAAATCATGAAAGTTCCAGTAGAGATGCTGTGGTGGATATCGATACCTAGCTCTATCCGCTAATACAGATCACAGTGGTTCGATGATATATAGTCGGGGGGATTGTTCAGGGAAGATAAGATATTTGACTTATTTTTCATGCTGTTCAAACCAATACTTGATAGATTTAGCTGTATGTATAAGGGGATTATCATCCTGGAGAACGCCATCTCCTGCAAAAAACAATGTTTGCACCATTGGATGCACTAGTCAGCTAAAATTTAGACATAGTCCATCCCATTCAATCTCCCTTTTAGGGTTACCATAGAGCCTGAAGAAAACCATGAGATGCCATCCCAAACCCTGATAGATCTACCTCCATGATTGACAGTTCAGATGAGACAGCTAAAATCTTACGCTTGTGTAGGTGTTCTCCAGACATACGCCAGACCTATTGCGGGGATTAATGTGAACCAGTGGCGTAGCTACATATTCAGCGCCCTGGAGCAAGTAAAATCGGTGCGCCCACTTGTTTCTCGGAAGAGTCCTGGCGGAATTTGTTTTCTATCTAATCTTATTTCGATTTAAAACCTTACTTAATAACAATTTATTTGAAAATCAGGACATTTAAATAATAAGAAAATCAATTGAATAAATATAAATATAATAATAAAACAAATTATAATTTTTTAAGTATAGAGTGCCCACTAATATTATCTACAGATTTTATAAACTGTATTGACAAAATGTACTTATGCATGTTCAGTTTCCATGTAAAAAAAAGTTTTTACCAGACTCAAGTCGCAGCCTACGATCTGTCAGGCTCGAAGTACAAAAGTAAAATTTAGACAGACTTTCACAAGATTATTGATAAATTAAAGGTATATATATCTGAACTTTGATTGATAGATATATTTGAACTTTAAAGGTTTTTTTTGTTACAACGGGAATACAAAACTCTCAAGAGTCATTTAAATGACCATTTACACTAAATGAACATTACATTATAAAATGCTAATAAAAAAAATTTAATTTAAAAATAAAACCTATCATTTTTCAATTTCTCAGATTTATGTGGCAGAAAAAGTTTAAAAATATTTTTTGGGTAAGATATTTGGATCAGCCTCCATTTAATTGCCTCCATTTTTGCCCGAATGCAACTATTTTTTTTTCAATCGTTTTCCTAAATAAAACTTATTTTATCGACAAAACTAGAAAAGTTTAAGATAAAACTAAAAACTGTTATTACAGTTAAGTTTAATTTCTATTTATTATGATTACATTTTCGAATTTGGGTGCACGTTGCACCCGAGTAATCAAATTATTGATTTCGGTGGCGTTTACGGGATTCAAATTCAATGAATTATCATAGTTATGCTAATAACAACACAAATACACAATTACATCTGTTCCTTTGCAATATTAGTGCATCTGATTTGCACTAATATTGCAAGTATAACATTTGTGATTGAAAGTCAATCACAAATGTTATATTTGCTCATATGTTTTTGTACTTTGCCGCTTTTTCAACCTTTTTCGGTTAATTCAGGTAAAGTTTAACTAATTATTCATATTATTGAACACTGCTTTGTCAAAAAAAATATTTATAACATTACTCTTCCGTTTAAACGCAGAATAGTGAAACCGGAAGCACTTTAATCTGTC
Source organism: Dolomedes plantarius (assembly GCA_907164885.2). Taxonomy (NCBI): domain Eukaryota; kingdom Metazoa; phylum Arthropoda; class Arachnida; order Araneae; family Dolomedidae; genus Dolomedes; species Dolomedes plantarius. The sequence continues at coordinate 6,062,129 of OU015497.1, read as the reverse complement.
TTAAGCAATACTAGTTATAATATTTGAAAGTTGATATCTTTCCTAAATAACTTGTTACATTCTGCTTACATTTATCATTCAGTAGATGTAATTGAAATGGATTCAACTGTGCAAAATGCTCCTTAGTACGGGGAGTTTTCCCAACAAAAATGTTGAATGCATGTATACTCCAGGTATTTTGACAAATGAAATAGCAGTGCTGAAATGCCTTTTCCAACGACATATTTCTTTTCTTCTCTTTTATTGACGAGAAATTGGTTTTAAAAGGACTAATCTCGGATGATTCCAGTAAAATTTGTGGGCCATATTGCAAATATTTTGAATTCTAATTTCGATTTCAGTCGGATGAGTTATTTGCCCAGGGAAAGGCAGAATCGCCCTAACATAATGGACAGAGTGATCTTATGTTATCCCTCACACTAGCAGAACCGGATATAAAAAAGTTTATATTTGGCGCTCGTGGGATTCACCAGATACATGTAACTTCTTTGCAGTAAATCGCAACTTATAATAAAATAACTACCTATAGTAGTCCTTTTAAACATTCTTAACAATCATCATTCATTTTTATAGGTTTATTAGAGGTATATAAAGTGTTAAATTTATAATGAAAATTTTCTGAAATCACACTCTGAATGAAAATCGTGCACTCACGATTTATTTTAATCATAGTCATTTTAGTTGCAGTTGTTTTCTTTCTTCATGTCACAATCCGCTTCAATACCTGATCCGTCTCTTTTACTCAGCTCTACCTTTCGTCCACTATTCTGTTTGTCAAAGGATGCTTTTCCGTGCACTCTGTATACTATCATGACTCTCGATACCATAGCTCGAAAAACACCGATTAGCCTGGGAGTTGCAGTAACAGATACTCCAATTTAAACGCGCTCAAACAGTTTGCCCTTTTCGCAAGGTCTGAAAGGTTTGACACTTTACGCTGTTCCCCCCAAAAGCACGATGTCCTTAGCTTCATTACTGCTAAATGACTGTTGTGAAGGATCCACAATTTGGACATTTTGAACTCCTTCCAACGTTATAGCCATTTTGTTCTTCCAACACGATTACGGGGCATAAATCGGCCATATTGGAACTGCACTAATTTTCCAAGAAACATCGCTCCCCCTGAATTCCTCAAGACGGGGGAAAGAAATTCCAGGAAATTCAACAGACTTCCAATTTTCTTGGAAATAAGCGTACCACGTGGGTCAACCATGGGAATGTCAGAGCATCCTGCCCTCGAATAAAAAACTCGAAGAGGCAATAAATTTACGTGAATAACTAACCTGGGGAGGGGTTATAATGAAGAATGTAGGAGCCCCGAGTGTGGGAGAAAACGACGTTCGGAGGGAGTGCGAGGGAGCGATTGGAGGTAGCGAGCTGCGAAGAGAGCCTGAAAAGAAAAGACGCCCCCGTAAAATGGCGAGATACCCGTCTTCAACCGCCAGCGCCGAATCCCGTTGCCTCCTCCTGTAGAAGTACCTCAACGATGCCATGCTCTGCTGTTTCATCAAAACTCCCCAGGTTGGTCATAAATTCCCCCTCTAAATAGTGCTCATGCCTTCTGAGAGATTACGAGACCTTTATTTCACTCGACCCGTAATGGTTATGCCGCAGGAAGCGGATGAAGTATGCCCTAATTCGGTTAAAAATATGTATAGCCAAGATCTTAAATATAATATGTAAACCCGACCTTTTCTTGTAAAATATTGTATAATAAATGTTGTTATTTTTATTTATAAACACATAGTTCCCTTTGGAGTTCACCTCCCTAAATTTACACAACGCAAAGGGGTATCTCTGGTACCCCTCATAACAATGACAGTAGAATAATAAATCTCTATATATGAAAATTAATGTTTGTTTGTTTGTTCGTATTTTATGCGCTGCCGTACCGTTCATCCGATTGCGATGAAACTTGGTCAACTTATTGCTTGAACTTACGCAATGGTTATAAACTATTTTCATTCTGCTACGACGTTCCATTCCCGAATTATGTTAGGAGTATCAACGGATATTGAAAATCGCCAAAAAAAATCGGCAAATTTCCCCGGATATTTCTGTTCAAAGCCATTGTAACATTTCATTGTTGCCAAATAAATTATAACATTTCCGTAAAAATAAATAGACATGGATTAAAAACGTGATTTATTCATATATTGAACACGTTGACTTAGCTAGAAACACGTGCGTTTAGCCTTGACGCGATGATTTATACAGGGTGTCCCAAAACGACCGCATAAACTCTCCACAGCTAGATTCCTCGTTGGGAGTACATAATAACTGCCCAAAGAAGCGTTCCTGTACGATCCATAGTTTACGAGGAAAATACGAAAAACAAAGTATGACGTCACTACCGGTGCAAGAAAAAAACACTTTATTGGACATATCAACAACAATATTTGCATATCTTTCCAGACAAAAATGTTTAAAACATTCGCCGCGCATATCGCGTCATGCATACGCGCGCGCCATGGAATGACGTTAAGCCGCCGTTGAACTGTATTTAAAAGGCTGCATCTTGAAGCTACCGGTAGTCTTCGTATGGTGACCATGTACTCCGTTCGTGACTACTGCGACATGTACTTGATGTACGGCCGATGTAATGGAAATGCCTTACGAACAGCTAGGGAGTATGCCCGTCGATATCCGTCGTGCCGTCCTCCCGATGTCAACGTCATCCGTAGGCTGGACGACAGACTGCGAAATACGGGAAGCGTCTTGACAACAGCCAATCTTCACGACGGTAGCACAGGCGGATGCAATACTGCAGCGAGTAGAAGAGAAGCCCGAGGTAAGCAGACACGAATTTGCCCGTGAGATGACTTCGAGTAAAAGTACTGTGCACAGGCTTTTACGGTCTGAGAGGCAGACCCATTTCGGTATACAACCGTGCAAGGTCTGAAACCAGATGACTTTCAGAAACGCCTGGCCTTCTGTGAATGGCTGTTGCAGCAACAGAACACAGAAAATGGTTTCATTGCACATATCCTGTGGACTGATGAATCATGTTTCACTCATGATGGGGTATTCAACCATCAAAACAGCCATATGTGGTCCCAGGTCAATACGCATGCAATCCGGCCGCAGAAACATCAGGAACGGGGGATCGCCTGCTTGGACCATATATGTTGCCTGAACGGCTCTCGGGACTGTCGTACTTGGTATTTCTCAATGCGGTCTTAACCGAGTTCCTCGATGACATACCATTAGCGGCAATACAGGGACTTTGGTTCCAGCATGATGGGGCTCCGGCGCATTTCTGTGCTCCTGTACGTGGTTTGCTGAATATGGAATACCCCGGCCGCTGGATCGGACGTGGGGGTCCGGTTCTATGGCCGCCACGTTTGCCAGATCTTACACCATTTTATTTTTTTCCTTTGGGGCCATCTCAAGGAACTGGTGTATCGAGACGTAGTGACAACACAAATGGACTTAGTTGCTCGTCTGCATGCTGCTTCTACTTCGGTAGACGCCGCGATGCTGCAAGGTGTGATGAAAGCCATTCCATGGCGTGCTCAAGCCTGCCTCGACATGCACGGCGGACACTTTGAATATCTGCTTTAAATTGTGCATGCTGTTGATATGTTAAATAAAGTGTTTTTTCTTGCACTGGCAGTGACGTCATACTTTGTTTTTCTTATTTTTCTCGTAAACTATGGATCGTACAGGAAAGCTTCTTTGGGCAGTTTTTATATACTCCCAACGAGGAATCTAGCTGTGCAGAGTTTATGCGGTCGTTTTGGGACACCCTGTATAACTGAAGTGACATTGAAACACAGCAGATGATTTAGTTTTGAGAAAGAATTACAATCATGAAATACGTGTATATTATAAATAAGAAAGTCTGAAAGTGGCATTTAAACGTAGCAGACGATTCAGTTTTTAGCAAGAATCCCGAGCTTGAAATACATGTATATAATTTTTCTATAATAATTACCAGATTTGCTGTGTTTTAATATTGAATGTGATCTCAATCCCTTCATTATTATTTTATAATAATAAATCCATTCAAACGTTATTGACTAGCTGTAAATTAATGCTTTAAAATGCCCAAAAAGAGGAGAGCAACTTTTAATCTTGCAGAAGTAAGGGGAAAATGTCAAAGATTGTTGAGAAATGAGCAATGTGATGGAAAAAAAACAGAAGACCGCGAAGCCAACAGAATTCGAAATGCAGTTAGACGCACACAAGAATCTGAAGAAAAAACATTCCCAAGAGCTCGAAGGTAACAGAATTCGAATTGTAATGATCCGAAGCAGTGAGACTGATGAAGAAACTTTTAACGCGTCGAACATACGATTTTCTTCGAGCTTCAACATCGAAAGGAGAGGAAATCGATGAACAACGACAGCACCGACAACAAACTAATGCTATTTGCTACCGCAAAAGAATTTTAGCGAAAACTTTAGAACGTCATAACATGAGGCTAATCATTGAAAAGAATAATAACATAAACGGAATCCCGAGTGAAGCCGGGCAAAACATCTAGTACATTATATTATATAAAAAAATACCGGTGGCCAGACTTATTTTTTAAGAATACGAAGCACGTTCATAAACACCAGTGAAATTGATAGGTGTTTCCATTATTTTGATAACCACCTGTATATATATATATATATATATATATATATATATAGGAATAAGATGAAAGAGAAAACCAGTAATCGCTCTAAAGCTACTTGCAGCCAGGAACAAACATGAAAAGAAAAGTATGAATAAGGTTTTTGACACCATTTCTTCATCAGCGGTGTCAATGCTGTCTAAAAACCAATGGATTGTTTCCGATGAGTATGATCTATACAATAAACACACTGAGACACCGTATAATCCATGATTAACAGAAGAATTGATTATTAATTGAATTAAGATTGAATAAAAGTACTTAACCAAAGAACACCAAGCCTGGCGCTAGTCAGATTGGAAGTTAAGAACTTGTAACCGCAAGATGACTGACGTCACAAAACTTGCAACCATTGAGGTAGTGGTTTCTCAGTTACAGACTTACTTAGGTTACCGTATTTTAGGACTATTATTCCCTTAATTATTTAGTTATTTATTATTATTACTACTAAAAGTTAATTTTATTATTATTTTACTTTTACTTATGATTTTTATTTTTATTTTTAGTAGTTATTTTTTCTATTTTAACTTATTGTAATGTTTAACATATTAATGCAACAGAACAAACAATTCATTAAAACAAAAACAACTAATTATGTTTTTGGATAAACTTACGGGGTAATTATTCCGAGTTAGCACAGCTTTCAAGTCTAAAATATGCTTAATCCTATTGTCTTTAGAACATAGCCTATTTATACGAACTAACAGATTTACAATAATGTTGTTAAAAACAGATTTATGTAAACAGGTTAGATAATTTTGAAATTTAACATATATATATATATGTGTGTGTGTGTGTGTGTATTTTCGATAAGTGAATAATAAGGGAAGCTTGCTAGTTTAATTCCACATGCTGACTTAACTGAAAGAGGGGAATTTCCGTTAACGAATTCTACTATGAGTGATGTTCAATTGGTGACGTCATCGGTAAGTAGAAACGTCACTGGACCACTGAATACTACTGTTGAACTACAGTCTTAAATTTTATTTACAAAAATTTATCATAATCATTTTCAAATTCTGATTCGATTGCACATGTTGCTTTTTAAAATTTGAAACTGAAAATTAGTAGAAAATTGTAACGCTCTGTTCAAAATGGAATTAGAAATTAGTACGATACATACGCAAAAATCTTTTAATTTAGACAGTAAAAAATATGAAGCATCGCTAGGAAATTTCAGTAAATATAAAGCAAAACATAAAACTCCCTCTTGGGCATGGAAATGTATATATATTTTTAGCCAATGTCTGTAAACAAAGTAAGTGATTGCTCTAAAAGCGTACTGTATTTGCTCAGAGTAAAAATAATTTGGGGGACACCACTTAGATACATTAATAATTTATCCATGTTTTTAATTTATATTTTTTAATTAGATCAGTATCAGAAGAGAAATGGATGTTTGTGAATTTTTTTTAATAGATTAAGACTGTTTTCAGTTATGATTTCAAAGAAACAATACTTAATTATATTGAACATCTGATGTTAGTCCAAATTGGTGTAACAATTAGATGCTGCTTGTTTTAGTAGTAAATGCCGCAGCCTGTATAACTATGCCAGAGGGACAGTGATTGTCAATGAACAAAGGTAAAAACTGAGAAAAAATGTTGGTGTTATTCAATAATAACATTAACGATGGTATCTCCATTATCCCTTATAAAAATCTCAATGTATTAAGAATTCCAACAATTTATTGCAAGATAATATTATTTATTCATACAAAATTAATACATTTACAATACATACTACATTATCTATATATATATAAAACAGTTCCGTAACTGACTCATTCATTCATTCACTGACTGACTGACATACAACGCACAGACCAAACCGCTGGACCTAAAGGGCTGAAATTTTGCATGGCGATTCTTCTAATAGTGTAGGGGTGCACTAAGAAAGATTTTTCAAAAATTCTTCTTAGAGTTTTTTAAATTAAATTTTTAAGCTGTTTTTTAAACTTTTTTTACGTTTGCATTTAAAATAATACATTGAGGGTTATAAAATTCATATCACGAGAAAGATCATAAAAATTCCTTCAAAATGAAATTTTTTTCGAATTTTTACCTCCATTTCCTGATTTTTGGTGAATTTTTAAAGATTCATTTTTAGAATTTAATTTATTAAATGCCGATCACGTGATTTCTTTTTCTGGTACTTTCAATAAATTTATCGTCACGTGCGTAACAACTAAATAGACAAAAAAAATATTTTTTTCTCTTTCTAATGCAGCAGACGATTGGATATTATCGAAAAAAAATGCATATCCCTTACGATTTTTTTATAAATATATATATATATATATAGATATATATTTTACATCAATTGTATACATTGATCATCGCATTTATTATAAATATATATATTTATTTTTTGGCATAAATTGCATACGTTGACCGTTGTATTGAATTTGAATGTACTCCGTAGCGAAGCGCGGGTTTTCAGCTAGTTACATATAAAACAATATCTGAATTTTCAATGTCTACTTTGTTGTTGTTTGTTCACAATTATCCTTTTAAAATGAGGCTATTTTAAAAGGATTGTTGTTTTGAAAGAGCCACGCGTAAATCATCAGATGCATTGAAGCGATTTCTGGCTTTTGTTTTGATGCGCAAAAGTGACGAAAAACTCATTTCACAAACGTAAGTGGTGGCAAATGATAAAAGTGTCTCTAATGCTGCTTCTGCCAATTCTGGTTACAGTTCTAATTGCGTACACCAGAACTGTTCTAACTCCAGTTTTTCCAATCCCTTTTCAATACGTGCATTAGCTCGTATTGCGATAAGATCGTCTTTTAAGGGGGTCCAGGACACAAAATTGTTCGAATTTTCGAAAAAAAAATTATTGCATTAAATTTTTTTTTGCTTCTTTTACGCTTAAAATGACGTTTAAATCATGTTTCTATCTTAATTAGAACAGAATAAATTATTATTTTTTTTTTGCAACATTCTAATAGTAGCCAATCGTTGTTTAAATCTGTAAGTGCGTTTTTCTGGATGATGGTTTTTTTTTCCCCCATTTCTCGTCTTTAAATTGTTATAAGTCAAGAACCGTAAAAGATAAATGGTTAAATGATTTTTTAAAAATAAGTTACATCATTGTTTTTGTAATTTTTCATCTAAATATTTTTAATTTCTTTAAAAATTAATATTTCAAAAAATGCTGAGTTAAAATTAAAACTTCTATATTTCTGTTTAATTGAAGGAAAAAATTTTGAAATTCGACAAATAATATTTCGAGTTATGAAGATTTTAAATTGCCTCTCTTTTATTAAAAATTTTAAATTTAAAATTTTTTTTAAACTTTTTGAGAAATTTTATAATGTGATTTTATTTACAAATTATATGGTTGACCATCACAAAAAAATTCAAAATTTTAACTCAATAAATAAAAATTATTTTTAAATGTGTCCCGGACGCCCTTAATGAAACGTTGTCGTCCATTGAATTTAGGTCAAACAAAAATGGATTGAGTATCCGTCTAATTTTGCTTATATTTCTCGTAGAAAAGTATCCATAAAATGATTCACTCAATCGGTAGTTTTCATTAAAAATTTAGAACCTTCTCTCGCGCCCCCGGTTAAAAACCACTGATTTAGAGAAATAATTTTACTTTGGCATGAAACGGAAAGTGAAAAATTTCCTTTATAACGATATTTAAGCTGTTAAAATGCGAATTTGATCAATGAATTTTGAAAGGCACAAGAAGCCATTCAACAATCATTATTTTAAATGTTTCGCATAATTTTTCCTTGATACTAGTATTCAAGCTATTAGTATATTAGCTTGATCAAGAAAATCGTCGGTGTCTCAAGCCATTCGAAATTTGGAAATGGAGATTGGAATGAATGTTGCAAAATAGAAAAAATAACAAAAAAACATGGCATGTTCATTCCATACGAAACCTCTAATCGAATGATCATTTAAGGAATTAAAAATCGTATTACATTTCATTAAAAAAGAATCCACGCCAGATTTTTTGAAAAACAAAAATAAGTAGTTATACTCTGCAGCAGGGGTGTCAAACTCAAAGGTTACCTTGGGCCAAACAAACAAGGTTTAGCTATAGGTGAGCCGCAAAAAAAATCAATATTAATAGAAACGTAGGTTTATGTACCTAATTACAGTATATTCAACATAAATATATGCATTTTGTTTAGTAATATCAAAAAAGAGTATTATTAAAAAAACAATTAGCGAATTCTTCCTATCTTATTATAAATCTGCGACGGTTATATTATTGTATATTATTGTGCGCCAATATATTGGCCGGGCCGCAAAAATGTTCGTCGCGGGCCGCTAGTTTGACATCCCTGCACTGCAGCATTGGCGAATGAAAATCAGCCAATCATGCGGAACGAAAAACCAGATGGCCTCCATGTGGAATTGGGCGAAACGAAAACAAGATGGTCAGCAGGTGGGTTGAGTTGGAATGAAAATGAAAGAATGCTCGTTGAGTGGACTCCTCAAGCGAATCGTGTTGTTTTCAAGATGTCTATGATAGAGGGTGTATGGATGTGATGTTTGTTTTTCAATGCGGCAGAAGGTTTCTTGGACATTTTCCTTATTGCCATATGACATGGTTTTTTCTGGCCACTTTCTTGGGAGCACCGTATATGTGGACCAGATGTGATGTTGGGTTTTGCATTCGTAATCAAGTATTTGGTTGAGAGAGGAGAGGTTTATGAAAGGAATAACGGAAATGTGTTTCATTAATATTCAAATATCCAGTTTCCAGATGTGAGGGAGATGACAGATTGAAAGATATATTTGCATTAACCCCCAAACGGTGCAAGACTAAATAGATAGAACGGTCGGATCGGATCCGACCCGATGTCGTTTTTGATGAGGTTTTTGATAAAAATAAGTACACAATAAGCATTTTTGTTGTATAATAACATTTATTGATAATATTTTACATGAAATAAAAGCCTTTTTGTAGAAAAAATACCAACGAATTGTAATTTTGCTAAACAACGAAAATCTCTGTGTCATTTACATAGAATGTTGTTTAGTCCTGTACCTAGTTTTAGAAGTTACTGGACCGAATTTCCGAGCACACGAATGTAAAAAATAATATATTCTGACAGTTTTGGCCTTCAAAATCGAAACAAAAATTTCAAAAAAAAATTACTTGTGATCATGAATAACGTTGAAAAACGTTATTCATGATCCTATTTACTGCAAGACACTCCTATTTACTGCAAACTTATAACTGCAAACGCCCCAACACCTGTTGCAAGACTGGCTAGTAGGGTTCCTTGTCGACTCGATCCCTTGCAATGAGAGGGGAAAAGTACGGGAGGGAGAAAACACACCCCTGGGTCGGATTTGACCCCCATCGTACCGTTAGAGGGTTAACAGACTGTTTTTCCCCTCAGTTAATTAGTGTTTTAGGGTGACATTAGTGTTGCAATCCATGCATTTATATAAGTAGGGATACTTTTGTAACGGTTCTCATATTTAGATTGTACCTGCCGCTTCGTTACTGACACTGCGCCCTCTTGGATATTTTCCCCCGTGAAACTGGCCGAGGCCAGATCCAGATCCATTAGTGAATCAATACCCCTGTAGCGTACTGGAAATATGGTCTTATTTTTTCCCGAGACCCCACAAGAGCTTGAAACACAGCTGCGTATTTTTCAAGGAATGTGTTGCTCGGTTCCACCAGTTCGGAACACGTGGGGGGGGATTAAAAAACGTTTTTCCCACAGACGCAGCCAGTAAAGCTGTCATCCTAACGTTTCTGCAATGTAATAAAGTTCGGCGTCTAAGAAGAGCTGTCAGCCGATAATCTGCCGGCACCTCCACCCCTTCTGAAAATCCAGACATAGGGAGAGACGCTAGAGAACGCGGCCTGTAAGGATGTGTGTTTTAGACTCCGTACGTTGTGAATCTGCACGGGATTTTAATTGAATATGTTGCACTGTTTAGATGTTAATTTTTTTGTTAATAAATTGTTGAGTTTTTGTTTTAAAAAATTGGCCTTCGCTTTTAATTAGAACTCTGTATTTCTATGTTATGGATCCCATAGTAGTAATTTTTAGCAACGCCTCAGAGAGAATCGCCTTACCTACTTGTCGTGACGCTACACCCCATATGCGTGAGTATATTTTTCTTAGGTTAACAATGTGAAAGTTTTATGCACCTATTTTTTTTAATAATGAGTGAGAATAGCTTAGTAATCTATATATTTAAGTTGCTAAGCCAACATTTCCGGCAGTCTGTGAGAGAAAACTATCGCATGCATTGACTTCATTTTGATCTTGAACAAAAGGTTGTAATGCGTACATATGTGAAATTTGGTTTTTGTAACCGCGATTTCTATTAACTAGCGATGATTTACAGTTAAAAAGTTGAATTCTGCGCATTCTCAGTGGCATGTTTATATCTGTCTTTAGAAACTCACTGTCTCTTCGCATGCTCAATGACATGTTTCAATGATAAACACGTTTATTCCGAGGATATCTCTCTCTCTCTCTCTCTCTCTGCCATTTTTATTTTTATGATGCTTGTGAAATATAAGATTTAACCTGATGGAAATTGTTTATTTAGCGCTGTTTAAATATCGATAGTTTACCATTAAAAAAAAAATTCTTTCTGCGCATGCCCTGTGACATGTTTAAATCTGGCTTTAGATACTCACTAAGCACGAGGCCGCTAAAAACACATTAATTTGTTTCTGCGCATTATTATGATTTTCAACATTTGGCGATGATGTGTTGAGTATAATTTGTTTATTAGTACATTTATTTACTATCTAGCCGTCATGTTTTCATTGTTACCAACTAGTTGAAGTACAATTTTGTGTAGAAAGAAAGCTAAAATTTGTGTCCTTGACGGACGTGGATGATATCCCTTCTTTGCAAGAATTTTTTTTCAGTTCTGCCCGATCCAATTTGACTACACACTTGTCCGCATAAATATTGCACCTGAAGAATCCACCAAAAAGGATTCCAGAGCATTTCAACCAGGGCAAATTTACTTGGGAAAAAATGTTTTGATTGAAATGCGGCAATTTCATGATCTATGTTATACAGTCGAACCCCGTTATAGCGAACCCGGTATATAACGAACTCACGGATATAACGAATGAAAATTTTGGTCCCGCCGTTTTCCTATTGTACGTAGTTTAATTAGTATTCTTTCAGTTTAATGTAATCGATTTTAGTCGATTTAATTCATTAATGATCATTTTAAATAGATTTTATCATTTTTTAATACATCATTATTGAATACACATTGCAACTAATGGGTTATACATTTTGTGAACTCTATCATTTTTTTAACTGATCGGATGTAACGAACCACCGGATAAAGTGAACAAAACCTTTGGTCCCTTGAGGTTCGTTATAACGGGGTTTGACTGTATAACATTTAGCAGGCAAGATCTTCTGTCGCAAACTATTAAAAGCAGGTTTAATGTGCACCTAGACGTCATCCCTCGCTTAGAATAGGAACAGGAATTAATAAATTTTTGTAAAATTTTTAAATGTTATTTGATGAATAACAATTTTACTATAACATTATGCTTTGATGAGGAACATTTTTTTTTCGTCTTGACTTTTTATTCTTATGTATGTTTTATATATTACTTCATTTCTGTATTATTTTCACGATATTTGAATATTAAAAAAAACAACCTTCATATATATTTAGATGCATTATCTTTTTTTTTACTATTGCTTTGTTGAATAACATTTTGGTTTACTATGAAATGACTTTATGTATATGTTGAGCAGTGTTTTTTATTATCATTGTGTGTGTATTACTTTTATGTATTTTTCTTATATTTCTTTCAAACAAACGATTCTTATTGTAAAACATGTTTTTGAGTGTGATTGTAAAAAAAAAAATTCAGGTAGTCTCTTCTAACGAAACTAACGGGGGTTATTAACATAGGATTACTTATCGCTGCTTATTTTTTTCTATGGCGCTTATTTCGTACTTTTCTGTTCAACTGTTTACTGCTACTGGGTTTGGCGCGCTGCTAAAATTATAACTCGCAACGCAGGACGGACACAATTTTTTTTCATCCCGGAGGACTGTTATTGAGGAATGTAAATACTACGTTAAAAATAATAAAAATGTGGATCTTTAACCCATTTAGGACCGCTTCATGTTTCCTTTATTGGAAATGCACCAAACAGTTTTTTAACACTTCTTAGAACATTAATTACACAAATAAGTTGTTTCCATAAAATTAAATTTATTTTTACGAGAGTTACAAAATGTTACGTTTTCGCAACATCAGTCCAAAGCGGTATAAAAATTTTAAAAATATTAAAAGGGAAAATTATAAAATTTTTAATTTTTTTTTAAATCTTTGAAACATTTCGCATGAAGAAGTACATTACACTTATTACATACAGTAATTGTTTGACTTTTGCAGTGTTTACATTTTTTTGTTTATTTTCACTATTTTTAGTAATTATATGGCCCATACGGTCTTTTCGAGTTTCGTTGAGAATTAGATTTTGAATTGAAGATGGTCTTCCAATATGTGAAGTTTCGGGTAAAATAGAATTCATCTGCATTTCTTCAAGCCCTTTTATCAAAGATATGGCTCTCTCAAAGATATAGATCTCTGAAACTCTAATAAACTTATTTTAGAATTCATTACATCCATGTAGAGTGTCCATTTTCCCCATACAATATGCTGCTTTTTCTTACTATATTGCTTACTTTTACATTTATTAGAAAAAAATGTCGATTTTACCTGCAATGTCTTTAGGTGATTCGACATTTTCACATAAAATATTATCATCAATAGCTTCTTCATCCGTCAAATCATCCGGATCTGGAGGGATAATGTCGAACTATGGTTCATCATTAAGGTCCTGCTGTATTTCTGCATATGGATAAAAAGTTTATATAATTTGTTTTATCAAAGTTTATATCAAAAGTGTATATCATTTTTTTCTTTGACGGAGAAACTGCAGGATGTAGAAAAATGCTAAGTAAACGGTTATTTTCTTTACTAAAACAAACACTATAATAAGTAATAATTTTTTATTGGTCATTATATCAATTTTATAGATTTTTTTTTCACATAGGCGGAAGATGTAATTCACATATTAGTCTGTCATCCGTTAATACAATGAAATACGCAAACTTGATAGAGTAATCTTCATTCTTTCAACTATCTATATATATAAAACAGTTCCGTAAGTGACTCACTGACTGACATACAACGCACAGACCAAACCGCTGGACCTAAAGGGCTGAAATTTTGCATGGCCATTCTTCTTATAGTGTAGGGGTGCACTAAGAGAGATTTTTGAAAAATTCTTCTTAGATTTTTTTAAATTAAATTTTTTAGCTGTTTTTGTAACTTTTTTTAAGTTTGCATTTAAAATAATAATTTGAGGGTTATAAAATCTATATCACGAGAAAGATCCTAAAAATTCCTTTAAAATGAAATCTTTTTCGAATCTTTACCTCGATTTTCTGATTTTTGGTGAATTTTTAAAGATAAATTTTTAGAATTTATTTTATTAAATGCCGATCACGTGATTTCTTTTTCTGGTGTTTTAAATAAATTTATCGTCACGTGCATAACAACTAAATAGACAAAAATATTTTTTTTTCTTGCTAATGCGGCAGACGATTGGACATTATTTTGTCTATAAAAATATCCCTTACGATTTTTTTATAAATATATATATTTTTTTCTACATCAATTGTATATATTGATTGTCGCATTTATTATAAATATATATATTTATTTTTTTGGCATTAATTGCATACATTGACGGTTGTATTTAATTTGAATGCACTCCGTAGCGAAGCGCGGGTTTTCAGCTAGTCATCCATATAGCTTTTCCCTTCGCGGACACTGTCCAGCATAAAGCTATACAGATTATTACAACTGGAAAACAATCTAATTTGTTCATTTTCCACAAATAAATATGCATAATCAAACATATGTTCTTTCTTCATGTCGTGGATATATTTCCAAACATTAGAATTTTTAAAAATTTTTAAGTACAAGTTGCGCCCATAAAGTAACCGGAAAATTTTTCATAAATAAGAAAAATATTACCAACCTCCAAATGAATTTATCTCCTTCAAAGTACATAATCGCTAAAGAAGTGTATAGAATTTTTCCAACGTTTCTTCAAGTCATCGAAACGGTGTTTATAGGCGTCGGAACTAACCGTTCGCAAAATAACATTTGATTTAAAATCTTTGTCCTTTCTTGGCAAACTTAAGCTCCGGAAAAAGGAAAAAAAATCAGCTGGCGATAAGTAACAACTCAGCAACTTTCAGACATGCTTGGGATAAGCAAAGAAAGCTGTAGATTAACTTTAATTGAAAATCTGAAAATGAAAATAGTTTGTGCTCGATTTGTGCCTCGGATTTTGACAGAATAGCAAAAAGAAGACAGAAAAGCTCTCTGTAAATATTTGCTGACTACTACGCAACAAGACAATAATTCCTTAAAGTGTATTATAGCAGGAGATGAAACCTGGTGTCTACAATCCGACCAAGAAACAAAAAGACAAAGTACAAAGTGAAAAGGACCTTATCCCATACAAAACAAAAACACGGATATCAAAATCAAAGACTAAGGTGATGCTGATTTCATTTTTTGATTACAAAGGACTTATTCATCATGAATTTGTTCCTGAAAATCAAATAATTAATCAGTATTTTTACAAGAAGGTTTTTTTCTATTAAGAAACAGGATAAGGCGAGTTAGGAAGGAACTGTTTGATTCTGGGCAATGGTTTCTTTTAAACGATAATGCTAGGCCCCCGTACAACAATTTCTATACAACAATATCTTGAACAAGCATTCAATTACAATGATAAATCACCCACCATGTTCTCCGACTTATCGCCAGCTGATATTTTTTTTCCTCCGAAGCTTAAGATGGCCAAGAACGGACATAGATTTGAAAACGTCTCTGATATCAAATCAAATGTTACGCGTATTTTGCGAACGGTTAGTTCCGACGCCTATAAACAGTGTTTCGATGACTTGAAGAAACGTTGGAAAAATTGTATAGACTCCTTTGGCGATTATTTTGAAGGAGATAAATTTATTTGAAGGTGAGTAATATTTTTCTTATTTATGAAAAATTGTCCCTTTACTTTATGGGCGTACCTTGTACGTTTCTTGAAGGTGGTAGTATCACAACAAAGCCCGTATCGCATACAATCACTCAGATCTTTGAAAAATACAAAATTAATATTTTGAACTCATAGTTCTTTCGTTGGAAACTTTTACATCTCTTCTTCCTCTACTGCTTCACCAAAATCTAGATAACCATAGTGCACCATGTTCTTTGACAATCTACTGACGAAAACTTTGCGGACGCATATTTATACATGTCATACATCTTTGTTTCTTGTTGACAGAAAAATTTGTGCAATACACACACACACACACATACATACATACATATATATATATATATATATATATATATATATATATATATATATATATATATATATATATATATATATATATATATATATATATACAGGGTGGGGAAGAAGTCCGTAGAAACTTTAAAAAGTCATAAAAACCGGAAAAATAACCAAAATAAAAAAAAGGATTGCAGGGTTAGCATCGCTAGGTCACGAAATTTTTTTAAAGACAGGAATAAAATATAACTCAAAAAACAGCCGATATATGGCGCTGGTACGAGAGAATTCTGTGGATATATGCAAATGAGACGGCTATAAGAACGTGCGCTCCTAATCCACAACCAGTTCACCGTTGTTCCGTGATCCGCAGAGAGGTGTCATGTATACATCCGGACCTGCTGCACTTTGCTGTTGCTGGATTTGTGACTCGCCTGCGATGCCTTATTCCCTTTGTTGGGGGTCATTTGGAACACCTACCGCTGTAATAAAGGATTTAGAACCATTCTTTTCGTTGTTTGCGTATCTTTTATTTGACTTGTGTACGTCAGCGCCACCTGTCGGCTGTTTTTGAGTTATTTTTTTCCTGTCTTAAAAAACAATCCCGTGGCCTAACAATGCTAACCCTGCAAATATTTTTTTATTTTGGTTATTTTTCTGGTTTTTATGTACTTTTAAAGTTGTTACGGACTTTCTGCCCATCCGGTATATATATATATATATATATATATACTCTTAGTAGTAATGATAATAATAAAAAACTAAATAATTAAGGGATTAATAGTCTTAAAATACGGTAACCTAAGTAAGTCTGTAACTGAGAATCCACTACCTCAATGGTTGCAAGTTTTGTGACGTCAGTCATCTTGCGGTTACAAGTTCTTAACTTCCACTCTGACTAGCGCCAGGCTTGGTGTTCTTTGGTTAAGTACTTTTATTCAAACTTAATTCAATTATTAATCAATTCTTCTGTTAATAATGTATTGTACGGTGTCTGAGTGTGTTTATTTTATAGATCATTCTCATCGGAAACAATCCATTGGTTTTTAGACAGTATTGACACCACTGATGAAGAAATGCTGTCAAAAACCTTATTCATACTTTTCTTTTCATGTTGTTTGCTCCTGGCTACAAGTAGCTTTAGAGCTATTACTGATTTTCTCTTTCATCTTATTCTTATATATATATATATATATATATATATATATATATATATATATATATATATATATATATATATATATATATATATATATATATATATATATATATATGTGTGTGTGTGTGTGTGTGGTACATTCCAAGGTACATCCCAAGCAAAATATTTGAATTTTAACATTTACAGTCGTTCAAGAATTTTTATGAGCCCAATGATCATTCAAAAAAAACAAACTTGAAACAAGTGTAAATAACAGGGGAAGTTTCGGTACTGCACCCAATTAATTAGAGATATGTTTTATGTCATGTTCGCAGCGAAATAAATTTACGTACTCAAGAACGCACGCAGCCCTTCAAAGTACAAAAGAAAATTTTAATCAAGATGCCTGAGCTGTTAAGTAACAACTCAACATCACTGAAGATGTTTAGCATCAGAATTCTTACAAGTTGTCACATAAACGGAAGCGTATTTTTAATTATCATGCTCTTGAATACAAATTACATATCCGGTTGTAAACTGTCCATCAAAACAATTGAAGAGTTCTTTAATATTTATGCACGAAAAGTAGAGAACATATTTTTTAATTATTTCTTTTGTATTTGGTAAATGTAGTATTATCGTACAGTCGGACCTCTATTTAACGAACCTCTATTTTGCGAATATCTCTATTTTTCGAACTTTTCCTTGGAACCAAGAACATTTTGCGAAATTCCTCGTAAAATAACCTCCAAATAGCGAAGTGCATTCTCTATTTAACGAACTTTTTCTTGTGATCCAATATTTTTTTTTCAATATTTCTCAAAATGTTTCTGAACATTTCAAACTTATTCTTCCTTTTAACACATTTTATGGTGATCGATGACCTTGAACTTGTTTTACCAGTCTCCTACCTCACCGAGAGCAGTAAAATCGCTGTCATTCTTTGCACTTCATCCAGGAAGTGCAACCTTTATCCACCCCTACCCCGTCCACTTCACTAGAAAAACTTTCAATATCCCCTTATCACCTTTAATGGAGTTGCCCTGTGTCCTTGAACTAGTCTCCGGTTTTCTAGATTGTTGATCAGAATCGTGCTGGTAATTTCGGTTCTTGTAGCTGGACAATGTTTTGTTTTATTCTTGTTTTCCTTACAGATTTCTTTTTGATGGGTAAGATATATAAAACAAATAGATATTATTTTACAAAATAAAGGTGTGATTAATTACTTTTTTTAATATTATTTAGTGCTTATGAATTTAAAATATGTTTTGTGTAGTTTAAAGTATTTTAAAAGGTGAATCTCTATTTAAAAAATTTTCCATGTAACGACCTTTTTTTCGGGATTTAGCGATTTCGTTAAATAGAGGTCCGACTGTATTTTATTTTAATCATTACCATGTAGCATGAGCATATACTGCAACATTTCAATGTAATAAAACTCTGTGCTTTTAACTTCAGTGAAAGAAACTTCATTCCTTTTCGTATCAAATACGTACTAAAATACGTAATAACTACTATGTACTGTGCACTCCTTTGGAATTTACAAGGTAATCAGAACATCCTGTACGCCAAGAAATGAATCTTCCCTCTTTATGAGCCACTTGTTTAAAGAATGCTTGCAGCCTCAGAAATTGAAGTCAGGGATCGATGCTCGCAAATCGGGAATCAATAATTGGATCTGATTCTTCATGATATTGGTAAGAAATCCCTAACATTCAAGAATCAATTTTGTCGATAACAATGCTTTCTATAAAACTTGAACTGGGAAAGTCGGGTATTATTTTTCTAGTAAAAATTCTGCTATAAATCTATAATAATAGATAGTTTGAAAAGTGATAAAAGAAAGTAGCAGGACGAAGAAATTTAACTCGACTTCTTTAATTAGAAAAAGTCAAGAAGAGCTAAATTCTGAAAACAAGAAAAAAAAAACACCGATTGCCAACGAATGCTGTCAATAGTAGTTGAAGATATATGAAATTCAATAGAAACGTTCAGATACTTAATCCTCTATACTGCTGGTTTTAATTCGCATTAAAATATTAATACCACTATCTTTTGCAAAGGGCTGAAATTTTATTTTGACGAAACATGAAAGTTTATATATATATATATATATATAAACTTTCGTGTTTCGTCAAAATAAAATTTCAGCCCTTTGCAAAAGATAGTGGTATTAATATTTTAATATAAATACAGTTGGCTTTCTGTTTAACAACTTTCAAGGGACCGTGAAATATCGTCCTTAAGTAGAGATCGCCCTTAAACAGAATTTGTGATAAAATAACATTTCCCATAATGTCGGAGGGGCCGGGACTGGGAAATATCGTCTTTAAATAGAGATCGTCGTTAAGTAGAGCGTCGTTAAACAGAGAGCCAACTGTATATATATATATATATATATATATATATATATATATATATATATATATATATATATATATATATATATATATATATATATATTTTTTTTTTTTTTCTTTTGCGAATAGAAAAAGTTTCAAAATAATTTGTCAGCAGTATTAATATAAATTTTAGTAATAAAATTTCAGTCAAATTAAATAGGAAAAAAATAGTAACTCTAAAAAGTGTCTATATCTTCAGAATTGTTATTTTAAATCTAAAATTCTGAAAATAGCTTATTTGATACAAAATGTTGTTTAAAATTTCCTAGAGATACCTTCCAAAGAATTTTGGATATATTATTTTAAAACTGAAAAAATCCTGAAAATTTCTCCCTCCAGATGAATAGACTGGTAGTGCAGATTTATAGCACTGTGCAGACTGTGGAGAAGAAATATTCACTATGTAAATTTGTTAACAATATAGAAACAGGTGGTTTGGAAAATTTTATTCTGAGAACTTCATATTACGTTTCCCGTAAAGTAAACTAGTGTGCGTTTGTTTAAAATTTTGTGTTGCATATCCTTGCAAAATGCAGCAACTAACAATAAGTGTTACGTATAAAATGTTGATACTGCTGAAAATAAACATTAATATCAGGTATGTGCATCATAAAAAATGTTATGGCCAGGAAATAATCGTGGAAACTTGTGTTTTCGTGTTATTTCGCAGCATGATACTATGTGGTGATTTGTAGTATGTTTTAAGACAAGAAACTGAAATCGAGCTTTTGAGGAGAATTTAGTGTCCCGGGCCATCTTATGTGTTAAAAGTGCTCCAGTTTATACCTAGTATTAAGGCCAAAAATTGCGTTAATACCAACTGAAAACTCCGTTAAAATTGACTCTTTTTATGCTATTCCGCATCGTTCACGTTTGACGTTTTTATTCACACTGGCTTATGGGGAAAACTTTGTGAATTCATCATTTAACGTTCACTCCAGCTAATGCCACTAAGCCTGAAAAAACCTCTGATTTTTTTTCTTCAGAATTGGAAACTTATGGAACAAAATCACCTCGAACTCGAATCGATTAAAATGAAAAATTATTTCTCGTTCTTGGCAACAAAAGAATATAGGAAAGTAAAAGTTATAAAGATTTAACTTTTAGAGACTCAACTGAAAGTCCAAAATGAATGATTCAAAAACCATTTGGTAATATGATAGTTGACAATTTCTCCTATACTGATACTGAACAGGGTACGGTTGAAACTTTAAGGCTAGCTACCTGAAAGATGAAAAACTAATCATGTAAATTTTTTTTTATGTGCAGTGCCTTTAAAAACTCCCTGATTTCACTTAAATTTTTTCAGAAATTTTGAAAAAAGGGTACACACTTTTACTTAACTTAAGACTGCTGCTTTCACTACAAATCTGAATCTATTCATTATCGTATTATAAACTTATCGAGTCGGGATTTTAGATACGAATTATTTAAATTAAATGGATACAGACATTAGTTAAATCTTCTAACTTTTGCAATGACGAAAAAGGAAAAAAAGATTCATTACTCTTTTGAGCTTTTAGCTTTATTATTACAAACATGTATTTAAATTACAGAGAGCAGCACAAAAACTTAATCAAAAATACCTTCAGAGTAAAATAATAAAGTTAGATACGTTAGATTTATGAAAAATATTTTTGAATGAGGACAAATACAACATTTGAAAGAGAACATAATCTAAAGAATCTTTCATTTGATATTAAACGTCTGATGCTTTGAAACACATACCAGAAAACCAGTATCTTATTTAGATTTATTAAAGCAATAGGATTAAAAACAAATTTGATTTTTGGTCATGTTGAAGATGTCTCTAATATAAAATTCATTAGTATCCTCATACGCTTCGTAAATTATTGATCAGTGAAAATTAGAATGCAGAACTCCTAATCTAATTTAATTAGTGATTGCATTCCATTCCTCTCATTAACTAGGCTTGATTAAATACTTACATGAATTTAGGAATGAAAATATCTAAAATTTAATTTGGTGGTTTTGAGGCATTCTTTGTTTTGCATTTACAAAATGCATGAAATACACATCCAGTTCATTTAGAACAGCAATGGAGACATAGTAGAATTTTTATTTATTCACTACATGTACATGTCTGAATGAAAGATTAAATAATAACTTACTTTGTATATTTGCTTATATTTAGAAGCTAGTCTGTAATATTTGTATAACAATGATAGTAAAGAATGTATCGTGAAACGATTGGGACAAAAAAAATTTACACAGCTTATCGTTAAAAACATAATTTTGTTTCTCTAAGAGGTACTTTATGAACTTGGTTTGACCGCCGCCTACGTGGTTTAGAGGTTAGCGTCTTGAGCTTCCATGCAGTGGGCCAGGATTCAAATCCCGAGTAAGGCATGGACATTCCCGTGTTGTCCTCTCATAGGGAGTAATACTGGATGTAGCGATGTTGATGGGAGAATGTCTAGAAGAGTCAAGTGCCTGACGCATTAGAAAAAAAATATTGTTTGACCGAGCGTAGAATGGAGTACAATAGAAAATTCCTTTTCTTACAACACCACATTTAACCCAGTAATGATAGTTATAGTATAGTAGTACTTGTCTGGTAAGATGTAATGATGTATTGCTAAAAAAGCGATTCTGTAAAGTTAAGATGTTACCATTATGAAAGCAGGAAAGAATGGAAAAAAAAAACAGAATGCAAATCTGAAAAGTCACGGAATATATACCTCTAGAAACACGAAACTGGGGATTGCAAGATTTTACACGATCGACTAGACAGTAATCACAGACGATTTCCGATCTTTCCCTTCACTATGATTTGTTCTCTTAACAACGATTTCAATTGGATATCTTATTAAATGCTAATATTGGCTCTTTTTGGATTCTGCATAAGTTTATAAATACATGTGATGTACACATTTGTTCAGAATACATTTGTTCAGACTGCCTATGTCAGTCTGTGTCTATCGAAGTTAGAGCTTGTATATGTTTGATCGACTATTATTAACAGTCTAATTTCCTGGTCCATGGACCTCTTGTAACTTAACGCATTTGCCTCTTTTAGTCTAACATTTTGTAGTTTTTTTGTTTTTTTTTTGGGGGGGGGGGGGCCAGTTGGTAAGAGCAGCAGGCCAGTGATCTGAACACCCATCGTTCGATGATCGTCACTGTAAATCCACAGCCGTGTTCACTAATGGTGGCCGGGGCACGTAAAATAGGACGTGGCTGCAATGTCCTCCAAGTTCTAAAATTACCTCTGGAGGTGCGAGGTCAAGTGCTCCGGTCTCGTCACTTGACTCGGTTCAAAATTACGGGACCTGTTCATTAGCCAAGTCGGACTCCGACCCTTGTAGTGCTAATTCAAAACTGGGGCCGCCCCTTTCAGCCCGATAGCCTATTAGGACCTGGTGAATGGAAACTCCAACCAGGGGGCATTAGCAACAGCAACAACAACAGTATTTTTTTCTTATTATGCTGTTTTATATCGGCTTACTAAGTAACTAAAAGGGAACCAAATAATGAGGAAAAGTGGGAAAGGTACAGATCTAGATTCCAAAATAATAAGCAGAAAATTAATATGCTGCTTATATGGGAATGATTATAAATGTATATATATATATATATATATATATATATATATATATATATATATATATACACACACACACACACACACATATATATATATATATATATATATATATATATATATATATATATATAGATATGCATATATATTATATATATATATATATATATATATATATATATATATATGCATATATATATATATATATATATATATATATATATATATATATATATATATATATATATATATATATATATATGCATATATATATATATATATATATATGCATATATATATATATATATATATATATATATATATATATATATATATATATATATTCCGATTTTGAAGGCCAAAAATGTCAGAATATATTATTTTTTACAATTTTGTGCTCGGAAAGTTGGTTTCACTAAATTCTAAAACTAGGTAGACTGAATTACATATTAGACCTATTATATACAACATTGTATGTAAATGCCAGAGAGATTTTCTTTGTTTGGCAAAATTACAATTCGTTTGTCATTTATTCTACAGAAAGGGGTTTATTTAATGTAAAATATTATCAGTAAATGTTATTATACAACAAAAATGCTTATTATGTACTTATTCCTACCAAAAACCTCATCCGAAAAAGAGATCGGGTTGGATCCGACCCGACCGTGCCATCTATTCCGTCTCAAACCACTGTAACGTTTGAGGGTTTACATTTTAGTGTTTTCCTTATAATATCTTAATCGATTTTCTTCATGGTTCAAATCATTGTTATCTATATATATAAAACAGTTCCGTAACTGACTCACTGACTGACATACAATGCACAGACGAAACCGCTGGACCTAAATTGCTGAAATTTTGCATGATGATTCTTATTATGGTGTAGGGGTGCACTAAGAAAGATTTTTCAAAAATTCTTCTTAGATTTTTTAAAATTAAATTTTTAAGCTGTTTTTTAACTTTTTTAAAGTTTGCATTTAAAATAATAATTTGAGGGTTATAAAATTTATATCACGAGAAAGATCCTAAAAATTCCTTTAAAATGAGATCTTTTTCGGATCTTTACCTCTATTTTCTGATTTTTGGTGAATTTTTAAAGATTAATTTTTAGAATTTAATTTATAAAATGCCGATCACGTGATTTCTTTTTCTGGTACTTTAAATAAATTTATCGTCACGTGCGTAACAACTAAATAGACAAAAAAAAAAATTTTTCTTGCTGATGCGGCAGACGATTGGACATTATCCAAAAAATATTAAAAAACAGTAAAGAAATGTTCTACAAACTGTAGTATATTAACTGTACTATATTCTTTAGTATTCTTTATATTAGATTTAATTTGAATATTTTCTTCTACATTATTTTATCTTTAAAATTATCCTTTACGATTTTCTTATAAATATATATATATATTTTACATCAATTGTATACATTGATCGTCGTATTTATCATATAATATATATATATATATATATTTTTGGCATTAATTGCATACATTGACCGTTGTATTTAATTTGAATGTACTCCGTAGCGAAGTACGGGTTTTCAGCTAGTAAGCGTATAAATAAAAGCAGGCTTTTAAAATTTCTCACACACATTTGTTTATGTCATTTGAAACCTACCTATTTCACTGCTAATTTAAAATTTCTAATGGTTCAATCAATCTTTCTCATAATACTTTCACAGCCGAATATGTCGCAGGTTATTTATTATTCCAGTTGACCTGAAACCTCTTCCGTTCATATGAAACGGCAATATCTCAGCATTCCTTTGCCAACGAAGCTATTTCTCCATAATTCAAAATGCCATAAATATAAGAATATAAATATCATTCTTTCTGATTCATTGAAGACTATTAATCAGGAGTAAAATATTGTTCCATAACAAGATATGATTGAAGATTTTAAAGATAATATATGACTGTTTGAAAGTTCTATATGCCACATTTTATTCTAAACCATTCGTTAGTATTTAGATTTGTTATCTTTTATTATTTTATTTTTATTTAGATATATGAAATTTATTCAATATGAATTTAATCCAACAATTTTTATCTCGTTTTGACGAAATTCAAAGCACACACACACACACACACACACACATATATATATATATATATATATATACATATATATATATATATATATATATATATATATATATATATATATATATATATATATATATATATTATATATATATATATATTCCTTACATTGAAATAATATTTTCTTAAACAGACATAAGGAAAGAAATTCATCTTGAAAAAGACTGAGTTAGGTACTTCTTGTACCAAGCCACAGATATATATATATATATATATATATATATATATATATATATATATATATATATATATATATATATATATATATATATATCAGGGGGAAATAATTTTAAACATAATACGATTAACTGCCATGATTTGCTTAAAAAATTATGTGATTTTGCTTTTTAACGTCTTTAGCAATTATCGTATAGATGAAAATGTTTTAAGTCTTACCAAAAAACGAGCATTTATGTAGTGTTTGTTAACCTTTATCGTCGTGATCCGACCAATCATTATCGTGTATAAGTAATTATAACTGTAGCACCAACTCTTATTTACATCTGGGTTTATTAATACATTAAAATCTTGGTTAAATACGTCATTTACAAAGGTTCGTTTCGATGAACCTAAAATCCACCTTGAGAGTAGGGCTCATTCTTTCAAAGTCCGACGAGCTCCCCGTCTCCCGTAAGCGTGTTGACCCTTCAACAGTCCGAATCTATTCTCCTTTCTTCGTTCCCCGCGTCCTGTCTTTATCCATTCTTCTCCAACCATCCATGACGAATTTCCTTTCCTGCCGACTTTTCTAAAGTAGAAACGCGCCGCTAATGGTTTCACAAATCTTTCTAAATGACTTGCGTCCTTTTCAACTATTGCCGCACTTCCCCAAAGGTGTATCTCGTTCGACACCTGTTTATGTTCATTTGGGCACATTGAAGACGCTATTACTCACGTCCATCAATTCCACTTAGGGATGGGAGACGAGAGTCTGACAGTGTTTTTAATTAAAATACATATTTGTTAATGTATTTGCCTTTCAACGGTAAGTATATTTGAATTAATGCGCATAAATAGATGGGAATATACACCCCTCTTTACACATTAAGTCGGAATATTTTTGGCTAATTCGTGCTGCCTAAATTTGTTCGCTTTGAAAATGTAACTATCAGAAAAAAATTTATCTCATGTTATATTTTTTTTCTATCCGACGGTTTTATGGCAGTTTCTTCAAATTGAGAAACTTAAAAAAAGCTGTTAGACTTCTATCTTTTTTCACCGTTCAATAAATAAAAACATTTATACTTGTAACCATGCTATTAATACGTGGCTTAAAATATAACATGAAATACAAATTTTTACCGATTTTTACAGTGAAATACTGAGTTTTGAGGAGGAAAAATAAATACTTCTATTCTGATATCATTCACCTGGGTTTCACAAAAAAATTCAACTCAGTTAGTGTTATCACCGTAGATATTAAATTCATTCCTTATTTTATTATTTCAGACTTTATAAAACACAGAATTTTTATAATATTAAAAGAGTTTCTCTTCCTTAATAGGAAAATAAAAGAAAATTGAAATTGAATTAAATGAAGCCCATTCTAGTCAGATATTTTAAAGCCATTAATATTAAAGCAAACTGGATTACTATGAATATTTTCCCAATGTTAGAATTTTTGTGTAAAAGTCATATTTTATGCATGATATACTTACTCGCAGATTTGTTGTTCTTTGTTTGTTGATACTGAATTAAATTTAAAAATAGTTTTATATATTTCGCTATGCTTCATTACTGATTACATTGAACGCTATGGTAATCTATATATTATTAAACACTTCCGTGACTGACTGACTGACAAATAAAGCACAGACCAAACCGCTGGACCTAAAGGGTTGAAATGTTGCATGGCGATTCTTTTTATAGTGTAGGAATGCACTAAGAAAGATTTTTGAAACTTTCTTTTTAGATTTTTTAGAATTAAATTTTTAAGCTGTTTTTGCAACATTCTTTAAAGTTTGCATTTAAAATAATAATCCGAGGGGTATAAAATTTATATCACGATAAAGATCATAAAAATTCCTTTAAAGTGAAATATTTTTCAAATCTTTGCTTTCATTTTCGGATTTTTGGTGAATTTTTAAAGATTCATTTTTAGAATTTAATTTATTAAATGCTGATCACGTGGTTTCTTTTTTTATGATACTTTAAATTAATTTTGCATCACGTGGATAACAACGAAATAAATTCACATTTTTTTTCCTTTCTAATGCGGCAGACAATTGGACACTATCCAAAAAAAATATTAAAATACAGCAAAAGAAATGTTCCTCAAACTGTACTGTATTAACTGTACCATATTCTTTAGCATGTTATATTAGATTTAATTTCACTATTTTCTTCTACATTATTTTGTCTATAAAAATATCCGTTGCGATTTTTTTATAAATATATTGTTTGGTTTTTTTTTGGCATTAATTGCATACGTTGACCGTTGTATTTAATTTGAATGTACTCCGTAGCAAAGCACGAGTATTCAGCTAGCTTATAATATGCAGTAATAAATAAAGATACATAAGCTAATGAGAATAAAATGCAAAAGAATTTCAAGTAAGATTAAATATAAATGACACGCACACGTGCTTGTTAAATGGTCCTCTCACAATGGGTGAATAGCTGTGTACAACGTATTGGAGAGCTGATGGCAGTCGTTGATCAGAAAAGCACTGTATTCAGTAAGCATTACAAGGCGTTACTGTATTGGCAAGCGGACTTGACCGAAATACAACATGTTATCTGACAGTCGATCTGCATCAGCTACATGCAAAGGGAGTTAGGAAGGAAGAGTATTAACGGTCACAGGACCACTTCAGGCGTCCCCCGGCACGGGATGCGAAAAAGACAAGATCTACATACAAGGAGATTTAGGAGAGATATAGGGCCTGTTCACATAGGAGTCCGTTGCGTTGCGTTAAGGAAAAGATGACGTTGAGACGAAAATAAACCAATCATAGGCGTTAAAAATTTCGTTGCTAATCGTTTGGAGGCCTATGATTGGTTTATTTTCGTCTCAACGTCATCTTTTCCTTAACGCAACGCAACGGACTCCTATGTGAACAGGCCCTTAGGAGATTTAGGTCCGGTCACTTGACTGTTACGTAGCAACTGGAGGCAAGGTATTTTACCTGTATAGTGCTTCTCGACTGCCACTTTGCCCAGCTAGATCCGTTCCTTTAAGCTCCTAAAAACGTATGCATAGCCTATTGTCAGAGTGAATAAGCACGTCAAGCCCTTCTTTTATCTTTTATTTCTACATACAAGAACACGAACACAACACAAGACAGACCATTAATGAACTAACGTTACACATATCTAACGAAATTCTTTTCTTGCTCGTTGCCAAGCGATCATTCAAATCTCGGTTACAAGAGTGCTATACGTCATCTTAGTTTTTCTAAAGTCCATGGTGACGCATTATTAAAATCCGTGGTGACGCAACACGGACTTCCGGGGCGCGGAGACAGCAGCTGTTTACATGACAGAGTTAAGAGAGAAGTCCTCCGTTCAAGCTATTATCAAACGACTGTTTCTGATCTGGCCACCAGGGACCGAAATTAATTATTATTTAATTGGACGAATTTAGTCTCGTGGAGTTCACGTGTCCACATCGTGGTTCTCGGGGATTAATTAATTGCTAGATCACGCGCTGCTATGCGTTTTTGTCAAAAAGGAAAAAAATAAATGAAACAGGACTTATTTATTGTATACAAATTTAATAAGGCTTTCCGGTTTCGGGTCAGATATGGTGATGTTGTGGAATTTTGGTATTTCAAATGCATGCTTAATGATCTGCACGTGCCTTTCGGGTCAAAATAAATTATAACTTACTTTATTTTTAGGTTGCAATTTGGAAGAGGGTTCGCGCTTTATTAAAAGGATAGTTTAGAATACGCTTTAAATCTAATTTTATAGGAGGACACGTTTTTTTCGTTACTTACTTACACACACACACACACACACGCAGATATGCCGTATTTTCCGGCGTATAACGCGCACTTTTAATACAATAAAATAAGATCGAAATTTACGGGTGCCCGTTATACGCCGGATATAAAAATGATGGATTTAAAAATAAGGAAAGGATATGAACATAAAAAATTAGATTTCTACATGTATCTACATGCTGTTTATTTAAAAGAAATAACGTATCTTATGAACTTAAAAATTGTAATTATAGGATAACATAAATAGTTCGTCATATTCGTCTTCCGTTATATCTTCAGGACATCATCGAATCCTGTTTCTGAAAGATAAAACGTCTGACATCTTAATTCTGTGAATTTATTCGGGTCAGAAGTGCGTTCTTATCCCTTGTTTTCAGAATTATTTACACCCTCAAGCATTTCCCCCCCACACACATATTGTTCTCCTTATCTCTTGTCAATTCAGTGTACCATTCTTCGAAAGCCTGGGAAAATCCTTCGATTGAATGACTTCAAAGATAAGAGCATTGCACATGTACATATCATTTTTCTTCGTCAAGAAAAGTGTGCGCGGTATATGCGGAATATACCTAAAAATTAAAAAGTAGTTAAAAATTATAGGTGCACGTTATACGTCGGAAAATTCTTTATATATATATATATATATATATATATATATATATATATATATATATATATATATATATATATATATATAAATGTAAGGAATTGATCAAGCTAAAATTACAGGGGGCTTCAGGAATAATTTATTATTTGGCACCGAGCGCCATCTTTTTCACAGAGCTTAATTGAAATGTTTCGCGTGAATGGGAAAATTGAATCCCTTTTTGAGATGTGGCCTTGACACGCGTTGTGGTCAGGCATCGAGTGTATTTTTAGAAGCAAGCATCGGCGTTCGAGGTGTGAAACTATTATATAACATGGAATCGTCTCGGAACATTCTATAGACATCACAGGGCATGCGCGTAGGTTTGCCGCTTGAATTTTAACAAAAGGATTTATCAGAGCGTCCCTGGATTCCAAACTGTGAGGGTAGTGCGCGTCACGAGATCAGAGATCGAAAATGGTCGGATTGAATCGGGGTAATTAATAATAATTTAAATAAAGGATTTAGATGTAACTAATTGTCGTTAATTCCACAGGCCTACGATTGTACTGACTGCATATTTTTAGAGTAAGTATCAAGAGGGGAACGAATTAAGAGTGAGTACGAGAATTTACGCTCGTTATATATATATATATATATATATATATATATATATATATATATATATATATATATATATATATATATATATATATATATATATATATATATATATCTGTGTCTGTGTAATTGGGGTCAAACTCAGCCTTCTGCTTGCAACGAAGGGAAGTGCAACCTTCAGGCCGTCTCTAGTGTTTGTAAATAAAAATTCTCCTTCAGTGTGTATGTGTGGTATTGTATGCTATAGTGCAGTGCTCCCCAACCTTTCTAGCGCCGCGGACCGGTCAACGTTTGATAATTTTACCACGGACCGCTGAGGGAGGACGTTCATTGTTTATATTTTTCATTCTTTTGATTTAATAATTGATGTTATTATACTTTTGATGGATAAATGACGTTACGTTTGTTTATTGTTGAATAAAAAAACTCGATTTATTTATTTATTTGTTTCGTTTTTTTCCTTTCTTTCAGGAAAGCGCATTTATTCTCAGTTTTATGACTGCAATTTTAATTCATAATCTTGAAATGTTTAATAAACAATAAACTAATTTAAAATAGTTAAAAGATTTCTTCTGTTACAAAAGGTATAAATTAGCACAAACCCGACAAAGTCGCACAAACCCGAGAGAAATACACCACAGTAAATAAAATGGAAATAATTTAATGTCCCTTGGGCGGCCCGGTACCATTTCATTCACGGACCGGTACCGGTCCGCGGCCCGGGGGTTGGGGACCACTGCTATAGTGTACTGTCATCTTATCATGAACACCGGATTGTGCTACCGTAGTGTGATCCCCAGCGACATTAGGTACAGCAAAATGTTAGTATAGTTAGTCATGGAATGGACTAAAGAGAACCTCTTTCATCTCCCGATGTTTTGAGGGATAGATATTTCTCATCTTGCACATTTTATTTTTGACCGAATAAAATCACAAAAACAGTGCAAAATATTTAACAAAAAAAATTTATTTGGCAATGTATAGAGTAATTTGAAGAGTAAATATAGGGTGAACCAAAAGTCTTGCCCTCATTATAATATTTATCGTGCTCAAACTATTATAATTAGACCTATGTTTGTTTGGATATATTGTAAGTACTGTTATAAATTTTTTATAAGACCATTTACCTCAGTAAATTTTAACGTGTGCCCCCTTGGTAGCTCGGAGAATGTCGAAGCGGTATTCCAGTTCCTCCAAGTGTTATTTAACACGTCTTCTGTTACAGTACACACAGTACATGTTTCGGCTAGGAAATCACGCACTGAAGATCCCCAGTGTGGGGGTGCGCCATCTTTCTGAAAAAGTTGCAATAAGTGTAAGTAAATGTAGGGGGTAACGCTTTTGGGCTTTCTCTTGAATCGACGCCATTCCGGCCGAAAATAATGGCCTCCTTATAAATATTTCCCCGAGTCCCTCTTGAAGGAGCACTTGTGTCATTTATTGCACACAAAAAAAAACTACTAAAACTGACCTATCCAACGATACAAAAGTTACATTGTTATATTAAACGGTTATTTTGTAATGGATTTTGATAATCAGGACAAGATTTTTGGTTCACTGTGTATATTCTGTACTAATAATGTTTGACAATCAGATTAGACTTAATTAAGTATTAATTGAGAAGTTTACTAGATGTAATGCAAATTTTCCAATGGATGATCATCGAAATTTCAGAAAACATTTAGAACTCGAATAAGAATATATTTAAAAATATGCATGCGTACAAAAATCGACGAAAAATGAATAACGATCGATAATTGTGTTTATTCTTTTAGCAAATTGATGAATTTATACATATATTTTGAATGAGGCCGCATAAAATACGGAAAAATATCGAACGTTGCAAACTACATTATTGTATAACATACACAAGTATAGGTGAAAGTTAGATTTAAAATTCTAAAAACTCGTACATGGTTACAAACGGAGACTTTTTTCAAACATTTATAAATACATTTTATAATCATGGCAATACTTTTGGTTCACCTGTGTAACAGTGGATTGAATGTAATATTTTGCTCTGTAAAATTATTATACTGTAATATTTATTAAAATTGTAGTAGCTAGATTTCTGATATAGCTCATACCAGTCACATATTATTAGTATTATTGTAAATTCTTCAATCTTCTGGATCTATCCTCAAACCAAATGCTTCCAAGCTAAATAAACAACACAAAGGAAAAAGTTAATTGCTTTTTTTTTTTAAACTTTCGGTATTGCTTACGCCAAGTCATTAATTTGATTTGTATTCTAATCATGAAGCTGATTTCTCAACAGTTATAAATTAAAGACCCGATTTAAATGTTTAATTAAATAATTGAAACCACCGTATCCCCTGAATAATTAAAATAAATACATTAATTCATTTACGGATACACTCAGGATCACTTTAAGAAATAAAGTAATTATATATTTAAAGTGCGAAAATCTTGGGTTCTTAATTTCACGATCGAATAACTTAAATTTACTTAAGATAATTTATTGCCTCGCATTCAGATGGTGTTTTCTCAGTGTCTGAGAGATAGAGTTGTTGAAGTATGCCAGATCGAGGTTATTTAAATATTCTGCTCGAATCACAGGTTTACATTTAGCCGAATGGAAAACTTTGGATGAACTCCAAAAATGACGTCATTTAATGCTGCTCTTAATGTTCTTAATAACTAATTAAGTGCTTTATGGGTCACTTTACAAGGAGGTTTTTGCTCCCAAGTATTTTAGTTGTTGCATAAGATAATGAACCATAAGGAACTTACTAAAGGAAACCACCGTAAAGTGTTTTTACACTAATATATTTCAAGTATTAAGAAATTAAGAGACCTTCACCTAGTCGGGATGGTTCAAATGGTTCTGAGTTTTGGAGAATCGAATCTGGAGATTCCGCGTCCTATAGTTTCGAACCCGCTTCCCCATAAAAGGCAACTACAAGGGTACAAAATCATTAAAAATGTTGATGATTGAATAGGGGCGTTTTATTTCTATAAATTAAATTATTTTTAGGGGCGCAGTGGCCAGTTGACAAGAGCAACGGGCCAGTGATCTCTGGGTTTCAAAATCCCAATTTTGAAACTACGGACGAGAAGGAATGTATGCCAAAAAAATTTTTAATTTCTGTGATTACTTCCTAGTTATAGGCATTTGTATTTCATTTAGATATTATGTGGTTACAAATACCAATAACTTTAATGTGTTTTTCTCAAATAAAAATTTTCGTGTCATACGAATATTCAAACTGCTCAAGGCGCATATCTAATTATCGTATTGCATTGAAATTTAAGTTTATATACTTAACACTATATCGAATAAATCTTATTGAAAAAAATTATGCTTCGTAGCTCAGAATTTCTAAATTTTGTACTCGAAAAGATGATGTATAGGTATTTTGCATCATATAAAGGGTGTTTTCGCTATTATTATTTTTTTTCTCCTTATATTTTTAATTAATGCTTAAAATAAGCAATAAGTTTCATTGTTAGTTCTATAAGGTATTCTGTAAATAAAAATTACCATATTATATGCAAAAGAAATGCGCATGGAACATTTTTATTAAGTCAATTTTGATATAATTAATAATTCCTTATTCATAAATTATTAATATTTCATCTTTAAATTTCAACCACTTTTATATATCTATGGTGCAAATCACATATTCAAATTTCAAGCAAATCCATTCAAAACAAAAAAAAAGTTAGGTTTGATGGTCCACTGTCCCCTTAACAGCCATTTAAAAACATTTGCGGGCAATTTGAGTGACAACGATGAAAGCCTACAAGCCGAAATCAATTTTTACCAAGGTAAACTCATAAAAAAAGAAAAAAAAAAACCCGTTTAACGTCAAAATAGTTTTTCAAAAAGGAATAAGAATTCCAAAGTACAAATTTTCTTAAAACCGTTCCCGGCTGCACCTATATTTTTTCCCTTTTCTTTTTCTTTATTGAGTGTTCAACCAATTGTACTACTTAAACATAACATACAAAATCAATAGGCATGGCCCTTTGCCATGAATAATCAAACAGTGTCTCTACAGACATAAAATCATACTGAAACACTACACATGTAACAACTTAATATTATACAATAATTTAAACATATCAATTTCGACAATATATCCAAGTCTGGTGAAGACATAGGGCCTGTTCACATAGGAGTCCGTTGCGTTGCGTTAAGGAAAATATGACGTTAAGACGAAAATAAACCAATCATAGGCGTTAAAATTTCGTTGCTAATCGTTTGGAGGCATATGATTGGTTTATTTTCGTCTCAACGTCATATTTTCCTTAACGCAACGCAACGGACTCCTATGTGAACAGGCCCTTAAAACCATAATAAACTCTTCACATATTACAAATATTAATAATACAGCAACTTACTTCACAGGTATCGTTTAAACATTAACATTATCATGGAGCAATTAAGTCAACAATATTTAGAATATCCTTATTTAATTAATGTGAACTGAAAAACAACCCTGTACATTGCCTGGGTCCGAACCTGGGCCAAACCGCATGGCAGGCGATTACACCACCCCTGAGCCAGCCCTAATACATATACATTTATACTATTTCTCATACATTTAAATCAACATACAATGCCGTTTACCCTAAATTAAACCATTATGCACATGCACAGAGTTATTTACACAATAATTAATAGTCAACAATAGTTAGTAGTCAACAATATAATTTCACATTGATGCCGTACAAGATCTTTTTACACTGGTTACACTGATAAATTACTAAATACTTTTGCACAGTTACATTACTACTAGTCAACTACAAGAAATATAATGCACTTCAATTACAAATCCTTTTCATTTACATTTGAGGCGATGTAAAGCAAAGTGGTGTAGTCAGTAAGTCAAGTGGTGTAAGTCAAAAGAGTTTAACCGCAAAAACTACAAAAGATTCCACCATAAATTGAACAAAATATAATTCATAACAATCATTACAATATTGCTAATAATAACTATTTACAATTACACTATAAATTGAACATGGAGATTACATATTTGCCCCCAAACGAAAAAGGTTGAAAATGTGACTTACACCACTAGGCCTTTCAACGCCTCATTTCTTAAGCTTATTTGTTAAGAAGGGAAATAAAATTAATAGCTTATTTCATTTCATATTTTACAATATGCTTATATTATTACTTTTAATTCTATGTATTTATCTTTCCATCGTTCAATTAAGCTTGAGTCCATCAACATTAATTTACCTTCTATATCAGTACCGCACTATCTTGCTGTCATTGACTGCTTACTGAAGGTCATAAGCCTCAATTTTCAAGCCAGCAAGGAATTCTAAACATCAGTCAGCGAGGTTCTTCAATGTAAGTAGTCTGTTTTCTTTAATTTATATCTCAGTTGTCTATACTATATGCAACTTTCATTTAAACTTTGAATTTATATCATGTACTTTGTTTAAAATTCATGTATATACACAACTTTGCTAATCCAGTATTTTTACCTTTAAATTTTACGCCATTTGTTTATAATCTATTTATAATCTTATTTAAATCACTTGCAAGCTTTCTCAATACTGTATTTTGTTTCCGAATATTTCCAATATTATTATTTTATTTATTCTATACCTTTAGTATCTATATCCTTAATCTATATTTACTCCTCATATCATCTTTATTAATTATTCAAATCTAATCTTAGCTTATTATTTTCGTTTGTTCTTTGTCTCTTAATTTCTATAATATATCTTATGTATAGTGGCTTTAAGCATGTCTACCAACTTTCCTATCCTTTTGCCTATATATCATGTGCTAATTCCATTTGCATATTGAAATTTTAGCTATTATTCATTTAGTAAATATGTTTCGAATTTTTTTCTTCCCTTTTTTCTTTAAATATAATCTTTCAATCTTATAATCTTATTCAAATTTAATATTTCTTTATATAATCTAATTCAATTTTAGCAACTATATTCTCACATAAAAATTCCTACTGCTTCTTTATTTAAAAATTTCACTATACTATCTTAAAATTTTTCTTTATTGCCAATTATTATAAATCAATAACTATATATTACATTCTATTTATATATATAATTATTATTTTTTCTTCTTTTACCCCTCCCTTTTCTTCACTAATTCAGTAACTGGGCCCGAACCTTCGCTTAAGCCACCAGAGCTATCGCGAACGCTTCACGCCGTCACTTCTTATGATAAGGCTCCTTATCCCGTATCTTTTATCTTATTGTCTATTTCCATATGTCTATTTACTGTGTTATTCCCATGTTTGTTTTCCTTCTTACATATTTACATATTTATTATGATAATAAATGCACTCATCTAACTCATATTTACCATAAGTTTTTTGGTATTACGCTACATTTCTAAGACCACAATCTGTTGACCATTTTGCATTTAATATCTGTTGATGCTTATTATTAAATTCTTTGCAAATTTATATTTCTATTATTGCTCATTATACAATCACTTACATTCTTAATTTAATATTCATATCATTATAAATATTTACATATTTGCTACCAGTTAATTATTCATATTACTTAAATGCTTATCTTACATCTATTTGAGTATACAGTATATATTACTTTACATTTTACAATTCAGCAGTTACTACTTATATATTCACGTTACTTTTACATTTTACGTTTCAACAGTTACTATTTGTATAATCACATTGCTTTTACATTTCAAATTCTTACATTTAATTGATATATTATATTATTTTTTTAATGAATGAATTCTTACATTTATTATCCCATTACTTAGTATTTTGCAATTTGCTTTTACATTTCATTTAATACATTTATATTAACACTTTGCATTTTTCATTTCAGTACTTACTCATTGTATAAACACCTTGCATTTTTAATTTCAGTAATTACTCAGTGTATAAACACCTTGCATTTTTAATTTCAGTAATTACTCAGTGTATAAACTCTCCTTGCATTTTGCATTTCAGTAATTACTCAGTGTATAAACTCTCCTTGCATTTTCATTTCAGTAATTACTCATTGTATAAACTCTCCTTGCATTTTACATTTCAGTAATTACTCATTGTATAAACACCTTGCATTTTTCATTTCAGTAATTACTTATTGTAAAAACACCTTGCATTTTTCATTTCAGTATTACTCATTGTATAAACACCTTGCATGTTACGTCCTATACTATTACCTATGTTTACTTGTATGTAAAATCACATTCCTTTTACATTTCAAATTAATACTTTCTTACATTTAATTTTTAATTAATGCATTATTATATTATTACCACATTACCTTGTATTTTGCAATTCAACAGTTACTATTAACCTTAAGATGGCTGACAAAGGACCGACAGGGAGCAAGGCATCCTCATGTGATACGTCCCAAAGCAGAGTAAGTCTCTGATTTAAATGCTTTAAGTAAAATTGGGATAATGATGACCTGTAGTAAAGCGCTTTTAATATAAAGCTTGTTTTATTACATGTTGGTGATAAAAGGTCGAAATCAAACTTAACGCCGACAGTAATTATTGAATAGAGTTATTTAGGACGTAGCCCGTGCGAGACGGCTTTATGAGTTTTGAAGATGGGAAGATCTGAGATTGGAGACATAGATTAGACGACAGAGCCAAAAGTGACATCATGTTGCAAAGGTCTTTTATGTTGAATTTATGGTATACAGAGATCCCCATCGCCCTGTGCAAATCTTGGGTGGTCTGAAAAGGGCAGGCAGTGAGGGCGGGAGGTTTAAGTTCAGAAGCCAATGCGAAAGTGTGAAGGGAGTATAGCGAATAAAAAGTTTACGGTGTCCGATTGGCTGATTGAAGTTTATGAGAAAGGTGGGAGTCGTGGGGGTGAAAAGGGATTAAAATAAAATATATAGAAGGAGTTTGGAAAAAAAGAGGGAGAGAGAGTCTGGATCGGGGAGGCTGTAGGTTACCATCTCCAGCACGACTTAAAAGTTATACTTTTAAGTGGACTTGAGGGTTCCACATAAACCTGTTACGGTCACTGCGAGACTGCGTTGACTAAGTGAAATAGAGAAGTCCGCACTCAGATTGCAGCCAAGACCAAGAGACCCCTGCCACAGCCGAGAAGCAATCCCCCATCGAGGACGAAATCGAGGAGTTACACGAAGAGGAGAGCCCAGCGCCCCGTTTTCACGACGTGAAGAGATACCCATCGTCAGTGCAAAATAGTGAAGGTACGCGCCAAGGAAAGCCCGGCTACAATTATCAACTGAGAGAAAGTGATCATTCATCGTGAAAGAAATAGAGATAGCCCCCTGTCCGGTGTAGCAGCGTGACCCCTAACCCTCGGCGAGGCGAGAAGGCCAAGATAGCAACGTGGAGTTGATGAAAAGCAATTGGGGTGAGTGTTAAATCTCAAATTTGATTTGTTCAGTTCCAATTCAGGCTAGGTAATTTGGTTTTTTTCGTAAGGAAAGGAGTTTTTTAGTGAGGTGTTTTTAGTGTTGAACTAAGAGTTAAACTTATTTTGTCTTTGCGCTCGGGACGCTCCATAACCTTTGCAAGGTAATATAAATGCAATTAGTGAAAGATAAAAATATTATTGTGCATTGATTTCGGGAAATGAACTATTCTTTTTGTTAGTTGTAATATTAAATGTGTAAATAAACTAAGTTTTGTTATGTTAAAATCTATTTTGCTTGTCTCGATTGAAAGTTGTCGGGGGTTAAATTACATGTTCTAAAATTGAGAATAGTGTATTGGTTTTTGTTCGGTTGCTAAGTTCGACATCCAGAGCTTTGGGTTGTATTCAATAAAATAATTAATAAAAAACACAATGCACTCAAATAATTTCTAAGAAAATTAAATAATTTGTACTAACAAAAAATGAATTTACGATACGTGACCAAGCAACTAAAAACTGGATGTAGCGACACGACATGACCCAGCAAGAGATACTGGAAAAATTAAGGGGATGGTGGACTTTCAAATTACCAAAAATCGAGCAAAATTGGAATTTTTTTGGGGGGTGTATTAATATTTTAAAAACATGTAAATATTGGAATGAAATGCATTTAAAATGTGTAGTGAAAAGAAAAATGAAAAATTGGTGGCTTTAGAGTAGTAAGTATTAAAGGTAGATAAAAAATTATCTTTTAATGACTTTTTCTCAAAATGAGAAATTTCCAGATTTTGCAAGTCTTTAAATGTTCCTCGCGTCATAATTTTTGACGAAATTTTATGAATTTATAATAAAGATTCCTCTAATACATCAAAATAAAGTTATGTATCCATTTTAGGATTCGAGGTCATTTAGGTTATAAAAATTTAACTTAGTGTAGAAAAGTACAAAAATTTCGCGAAAATTCAGTGTACAAGCATAAAAATATTTTCTAAAAATTAACTATTCAACGAAAGTACAAAAAAATACATAACTTTGTTCAGAAAGTATTTATAAGCAATATAAATGGAAAATTAAGGGGAAAAGTTTAAAATTGAGTCGCAAGGAGCAGGTTAAAGAAGGGTAATTTAATTTAAATTTTTTAATTATAAAATATTTTTTTTTAAATTTTATAAAATTTTATAATGTGTTTAATATTGTTATACTTTAATGAATATATATACAAAATTTCATATCTCTGTGGTAAAAATTTCAAAAATCGTTTTGAAAGGTCCACCATCCCCTTAAGTGATGCCACTCTGCTTGCTTACCTACGAAAAAAATATCCCGATAAAATAGGCTGGATAAACCAGATGATTGTGCTTATACACGCAATAACCGAGAAGATACAAGAGTCCAAAGAAGAAAGAAATCGTGCCGCATCAACAACCAAACCGACAACTCAACCACGTCAACCCAGGGAGACTTTCCACCTACAACACACCCTACAACAGTAGTCCAAACGGAAACTTTGCATGAAACAGTTGCAGGCCCCCTCTCCTGCTGAAAGGAGTCAACCAATTTCCGATGTTAACGATGAGAGCACTAGAAAGTAACCTTTGAATGACACCTCGGACCCCCAGACCTACAAGGTCTATCGTCCATGATACACCTAGAAAGTCGGTCCCTACGTAGCAAGAGCCTGAATACGCAGTAGAGGTTTAATTTCCCAAGTTCGGATTGCATTTTCAATTTCTGTGGGGCTGGAGGATGCCGGATATACAGTACAGATCTGCAATCCACCCAAGGCACCCCCAGCCCTGCACTAGAAAGTAAATGGAATATCCATAAACTGATAAAAAAAAGCTATGGAAAGTGTGACTTTATAAACTTTAATCAAAGTGAATTACTCAGAACATGTGCATATGTTTTTTTTGGAAATGCCTGTGATTCTGATGGACATCAGTTAATTAACAAACTTATATGCCTAGAGATATAATTGTTTCTTATTAACATTTTAAAACAATCTTCCTAATACGACTAACTTGAAAAAGAAATAAAGTTCTACTGTATTATATGGAAATTTAAACTCTTTGGCTTTTTGTTCAGTAAATTGCGTTTTTATTCTTATTTTAATATTCTTATACATAACATATAAAATAAATAAAATAGTATGTCATTAATTTATTATGCATATCTAACAGCATACTATTTCAAAATACAATTAAACTAGCCGCTTCGCCGCCAGCATGGTCGATTTTAGTTTTATATTTTCTTTGCAAAACAACCTCAACTGAAAGTAACATATGTAAGAATATTACCATTACCTGGTCATAAATATACGTTGTTAAGGGGTAGTGGGAACTCAGCCCAAAAATTTATAAATCATTGCTAAATTCACTATAAGGCTGATTCTAAACATCGTGATTAAAACATGTGAATTCCATTACTTCAGAACAGAGTTAAATACTCAGAAACCCATCACCAATGGATTTTAAAAATTACATCCCTCTCTGTATGTACTATTTTTAAAAATGAATATATCTGCACTTTATCATTGCATCAAATAAGAAATTGTTAGGGAAAATTTTCACTTATAAAAATAGAGTAGAGATTCAGCAAATACCAAAATATAGTGTGGGTTACATTACTCTGTGTATGTACTATTGTTCCCAATTCAGATATCTCCACTTAATCATAACCAAATAATAAATTGTTGGGGACAATTTCATCACTTATAAAATGGAGTAAAAATTCAGCAAGTACTAAAATATAGTGTAGATTACATCACTCTCTGTATGTACTATTGTATGTACTATTGTTCGCAAATTCAGATATCTCCACTTAAATCATATCAAATGAATAATTAAAATTATTTCACGAATATATTAAAATTATTCACGAGTAAAATACAGCAATTAAGTTGTACCAAATTACGCGCTACTGTCTAGCCACTACACGCACGCGGACGTCCTCTAATGTTTACATCCGGTAGTTTGCAGACGTTGCCATTCGAGTGTAGAATATCGTCGATTTTTGTGCCGCTTACCTACGCGTTTTACATATATAGATGATTATTAAGTTACCCAGAAAATAAACTACCGGCCCTTGTTCTGGAAGACAGGAGATGAAAAATATAACCCTGTCACATGGACGAGAAGAAAGTCATTGTCTATATATATAAAAACAGTTCCGTAACTGACTCATTCATTCACTGACTGACTGACTGACATACATCGCACAGACCAAACCGCTGGACCTAAAGGGCTGAAATTTTGCATGGCGATTCTTCTAATAGGGTAGGGGTGCACTAAGAAAGATTTTCAAAAAATTCTTAGATTTTTTAAAATTAAATTTTAAGCTGTTTTTTAAACTTTTTTTACGTTTGCATTTAAAATAATACATTGAGGGTTATAAAATTTATATCACGAGAAAGATCCTTAAAACTTCCTTCAAAATGAAATTTTTTTCGACTTTTTACCTCCATTCCTGATTTTTGGGTGAATGTTTAAAGATTCATTTTTAGAATTTAATTTATTAAATGCCGATCACGTAATTTCTTTTCTGGTACTTTCAATAATTTATCGTCACGTGCGTAACAACTAATAAGACAAAAAAAATATTTTTTTTCTCTTTCTAATGCAGCAGACGATTGGATATTATCCAAAAAAATGCATATCCCTTACGATTTTTTATATATATATATATATATTATATTATATATATATATATTATATATATAGATATAATATATATATATATAGATATATATATGTATATTTTACATCAATTGTATACATTGATCATCGCATAAAATATATATTTTTTTGGCATAAATTGCATACGTTGACCGTTGTATTTAATTTGAATGTACTCCGTAGCGAAGCGCGGGTTTTTATGCTAGTTGCATAAAAAAAGGCTGTTTTTAGTGTTTGCTAAAGTTATTTACAAATACAATAGAAAATTCAGGCGATTTTCACTAACTCTCAGAAATAATTGTAATTTGCGCAGCAATTCAAGCGCATACTACATTTACGGTAGAAAACCGCACATTAAATAGCAAGTTTGTCTTCAGGAATCCCAGTAAAGACGTAGAAATAACGAATGCTTTTCTTTACATTGTATTTAATATTTCCATCCGGGTGTCTATATATCCTTCTGAATTCATATACACAAAATATATATATATACACTAGCTGAAACCCGCGCTCCGCTAGGGAGTACATTCAAATTAGATACAACGGTCAATGTATGCAATTAATGCAAAAAAAAATAAATATATATATTTATAATAAATGCGACGATCAATGTATACAATTGATGTAATATATATATCTATCTATATATATATATATTTATAAAAAAATCGTAAGGGATATGCATTTTTTTGGGATAATATCCAATCGTCTGCCGCATAGAAAGAGAAAAAAATATTTTTTTGTCTATTTAGTTGTTACGCACGTGACGATAAATTATTGAAAGTGCCAGAAAAAGAAATCACGTGATCGGCATTTAATAAATTAAATTCTAAAATTTATCTTTAAAATTCACCAAAAATCAGGAAATGGAGGTAAAGATTCGAAAAAAAATTCATTTTGAAGGAATTTTTAGGATCTTTCTCGTGATATAAATTTTATAACCCTCAATGTATATTTTAAATGCAAACGTAAAAAAGTTTAAAAAACAGCTCAAAATTTAATTAATAAATCTAAGAATTTTTGAAAAATCTTTCTTACTGCACCCCTACAGTATTAGAAGAATCGCCATGCAAAATTTCAGCCCTTTAGGTCCAGCGGTTTGGTCTGTGCGTTGTATGTCAGTCAGTCAGTCAGTGAATGAAATGAGTCAGTTACGGAACTGTTTTCTATATATATAGACTAAAGGCTGTAGTAGTGTTTGTTAAATTAATTTAAATACAAATCGAAAATTCAGAGGATTTGCACCAACACTCTCAGAAATAATTGTAATTTGCGCAGCAATTCAAGCGTATACTGCATTTACGGTAGAAAACCGCACATTAAATATCAAGCTTTTCCTTCAGGAATCCCAGTAAAATACGTAGAAATAACGAATGCTTTTCTGTACATTGTATTTATATTCCCATACGCGTCTCTATACTATCCTCCTGAATCCATATACACAAATATATATATATATATAACACAAAAGGAGCCGCGCAGAGAATCAGAAAGGTAGGCTGCGGCAAAACATAAATTCGTCAATACATCATCTCCGTGAGAAAACATTCTCTGAAGTAAAAGCCATATTTTCTTGAATCTTAAGATTTTCTTCGGGGATTTTTATTTCGTTGTCTCTTTTCCCGAAATATTGTTACGAACTCATATTACCCGAGTGGTCACTGCATCGATATAGCGTCTATTTCGGAAAAAAAAAAAAGGGCACAAAAAGGCGAAATTTCTCATGAAATATAAAACAGACCGGGAAAATAAAATGTAATAATTGAAAAACACAGCTGGTACCCTGCATCTGGATGTAGGAATAAAAATTCGAATCTCTTTTTCATGTTTGTCTTTGATGTTCGTAATAAAGATTTCAGTTTAATGTTGCCGAAATTCTATCAAAAGTTGCATTCTATTTCTTGTTTTCTTTTTTTTCGGTTTCTGTCTGCAGTTGGATTTGTTGGGGAAAATTTAAATTTCGTGATTATAACAGAAGGGAAATTTTGGAAACGGGGTCAGCATAGAATTATTAAAGATGAAACTTAGCACGTTACTATTCATTTTGCTTATATTTCTGATAGAGTATGATATTATAATTTTTTAAATGAATTCTAGACGGGAAGTTTGACGAAAATAGTGTGTAAGGGTGGGACAGACGAATCATGCATTTCTCATCGTGTATTCCACTTACTGAGCTGTTTCGCGATGGTAAATTTGATAAGAAAGTGTTTTTGTTT
The DNA here is from genome assembly GCA_907164885.2 of Dolomedes plantarius. NCBI lineage: Eukaryota > Metazoa > Arthropoda > Arachnida > Araneae > Dolomedidae > Dolomedes > Dolomedes plantarius. The sequence goes on along the minus strand of OU015497.1, from coordinate 6,017,532 downwards.
AACTTTCCCGACTTACATGGTGATTGAAAAGGATGTTTATTTGTACTTATTTGTTTATTTTTATTTAATGCTCGAAAGATGCTCAATTTTTCCACATGATCAATAGGATTTTAACGTAGGATTACGTTCCTCCATAACGGTCCTCCGGAGAACGAAATTTCAGATGTCCTGCTTCGCGAGTTATAATTTTGACAGCGTGCCAAACCCAGTATGTATCGATTGGGAAATCAGTAAACAATTAAAGAGAAAAGTACTGCAAGGCGTCAAAATTTTGACATTATATATATATATATATATATATATATATATATATATATATATATATTATATATATATATATATATATATATATATATATATATATATAGAGAGAGAGAGAGAGAGAGAGAGAGATGTGTATATAGATGTGTGTGTATATATATATACATACAAAAGAGGTAAGCAACGATAGTATTCCTACGTTAATAACCCTCGTTAGAAGAGACCACCCTTTTTTTTTTTCATTCTAATGATCAGTTTTCTCTCTTTCTCATGATCGTGTGTCACTCGAAGGTAATTGAGGAAAAACTGATTAGAATTTTCCCCTTTCCATTTTTTTCAATTAAAATTGCCAGGTAAGATTCATAACTTTATTACATAAGTTTGTAAATATAACAAAATCAACAACCGCATTTTCGGCAAAGGAACAACAAAACGTTTAAGAGTACTAGCAAAATCCCCCAATTTAATTTTTTTTACAAATGCTTGATATGCGAAATGTTTAAAAAAATATATAAACATGGTATATAATAACATTTTACTTTAGTTTTAAGTAGGCATAACCCCATTGTAAATTTTTAATGGTAAAAAATAGCATTTAATAAAATTATTATTGCCATGTTTTTATTAACTCGCTTTCTTGTTTGGGTGTTTGTCTAGTACGAATCTTGCAATCGATTTTTAACTAACTTCCCGACTAGCTAGACATTTGAAACATTAAGAATGGCTCAGAACACGATGACGATGCATTATTTTAGTACTTTTAGCCATCTTTAGGCAGAATTGAATTCATTTTCAGTTAATTATGTTGTTTGAAAATTTCTTATAACTGCTGTCTTTATTATGCATTTGATCATTTTCATTCAAGTTAATGGGATAATTCATCAAAAAAATTTTAAAAAAGTATTTATTAATACATAGAATTGTCCAGTTTATATGATTCAACAGAAAATTGAAAAACGTGGTGTATAAAAGTTCTTTTTATCTTGTAATTAGCTGAAAATCCGTACTTCGCTACGGAGTACATTCATATTAAATACAACGGTCATTATATGCAATTCATGCCAAATATATATTATATATATATATATATATATATATATATATATATATATATATATATATTATATGATAAATACGACGATCAATGTATACAATTGATGTAAAATACACATATATAGATATATATATATATATATATATATATATATTTATCTTATATATATATATATATATATATATATATATATATAAGAAAATCGTAAAGGATAATTTTACAGACAAAATAATGTAGAAGAAAATATTCAAATTAAATCTAATATAAAAAATACTAGATAATATAGTACAGTTAATATAGTACAGTTTGTAGAACATTTCTTTTACTGTATTTTAATATTTTTTTGGATAATGTCCAATCGTCTGCCGCATTAGCAAGGAAAAAAAATATTTTTTTGTTTATTTAGTTGTACGATAAATTTATTTTAGTACGATAAATTTATTTAAAGTACCAGAAAAAGAAATCACGTGATCGGCATTTAATAAATTAATTCTAAAATTAATATTTAAAAATTCACCAAAAATCAGGAAATAGGGGTAAAGATTCGAAAAAAATTTCATTTTGAAGGAATTTTTATGATCTTTCTCTTGATTTAATTTTATAACCCTCATGTATTATTTTATACCCAAACGTAAAAAAAAACTACAAAAACAGCTTAAAAATTAATTTTAAAAAATCTAAGAAGAATTTTTGAAAAAATCTTTCTTAGTGCACCCCTACTCTACAAGGAGAATCACCATGCAAAATTTCAGCCCTTTAGGTCCAGCGGTTTGGTCTGTGCGTTGTATGTCAGTCAGTGAAAGAGTCAGTAACGGAACTATCTTATATATATATATATATAGATTACTATTCAATTTATATCGACGTCACGTGTCCGGTGGTTACGATTAAAGCTTACTATTTAAGTGGGACTTTTCACTGACTACGGCGTTTAAGAATAATCATAATAATTCCGAATTATACTCTCACCCATAACAATTTCTTTATCAGTTAAGCTATGCAGTTAAGTCTATATCGGAAGTTCCTTTAAGCAGAATGCATTTTTTCTCTCTTGCTCTGCTGTGGCTACCCCGTGGCGTAGTCCAGCCTCATGATTGAATTCCCAGCCCATAAACAATGATTTATACTGCACTTTCTTTCACAAAATAATATCCTTCATCGTTCCCCAAATATCTGAAGTCGAAAGAACTGTAAACCACTGAATCGGGAAAATGATCTTCAAAATCTTTCAAGTGAATTTATTTCTCTTAAGTGCCTCCACCAAATTTCTCAATATTTTAAAATCAGTTGAGTAATGTATAGTGGGGAAACTATGACACTGGTGCACTTGAATTCTATTTCTATAGTCAGGTTCTCTTCAAATGGAATTATTAGGTTTGAAATGCTTCCCTGCTTACGCCACCCGTATTTTTCAACTACTTGAAATAATCTTGTAGAATGAAGGATTGCTTTTGGGAGAGATGGAAAGCGAATTCATGAGAATTTCAATATTCACGCGCTAGCCGAATTTTTAATTAATCGCTTTATACTAGCGTAAATATCAAGACAATTAGGATTCTTCTAACGCCGTCTAAGGTTATAAAATTTATAAACTTTGGATTTTATGAATAATGGGATCATTCATACACCAGGTTGTAAATGTATATATATATATATATATATATATACACATATATATAGACATATATATATATATATATATATATATATATATATATATATATATATATATATATATATATATATATATATATATATATATATATATATATATTTTACCTGACAATTCACTTATTGAGCTGTAAATTATTTATTACTTGGGAAATAAGAAATTTTGATTAAAACCTCTCCAGATTTCTTTCGCATACCTTGATATTAAAGTGTTGTAAAATTCCTGCAAATTAGCTTTGTAAAGGGGAGATATACTGTTTGGTAACTTGATGGCTTTTCGTATGTTCATAAAGCTTACATGGGAGGTTAACACATGGAAGGGAATAAAGCATCTTTATATCTGCAGATTTACAGATATGGCCATGATTTTTCTTGAAACAGCACAAACACGAAGCACGTTCAGAATTCATGCAAAGGGGAAGCTAATAGAGGTGGTGTTACACGAATTTAAAGACAGAAGTCGAAGAGTTATAGGTTAAAATTGCAGTTTCGAAAAGGAATTCGAAATTATGTAAGTGTGCAATTTTGATAAGTACATATATACAAACACGGGGCGGCTATGTTATTAATGGGAATTTTGTAGACTACGCAAAACAGGACATATTACTTACAAAATCCCCGAACAGAATTTTAAAAAATTTAGTTGTGCATTCTAAATTTCTTTTGTGCATTTCAAGAAGTTGCGTGTTTTTAAAGAAACATAAAAGGACTTACGCTCCAAGTGGTTTACTATTAAACCTTTTCCATGTAAAAATAAGACAACTTTATTGAAAAACTTTAACGAAAAAGTAAATCAGAAAAATCAGAAAAGAATGACGGTATGATAAAATTGTTTCTGCATATGTATTTACTAAGTTTCCCATACGCTCCGAAAAAGTACATATAACTTTTATGCATGTATACAAACAAATACACGCACAAATATAATCATTAACCTTTACCTTACGGGTTGGGATAGCATGTATCCCAAGAATACAGGCCCAAGACTGAATATATATATATAGATAGATAGATAGATATAAATATATATAACCTCGTATTAATGGCCATTCTTATAAAGGGGGTATGAAATTTCCCGTTATAAAGAGGGAATCGGAATAATAGGCCCCGTAAGCTGATGGTTAACATAGTATGCATTTATACATTAATTCTCTTAAAGATAATTGAGGCGTTGACGTTGAAAAGAGTCTAAGTGCCAAAATTTCCAAAATGTATTTTTTCACTAATAAAAGGGTTAGTTCCAAGGCTAATGGCGTTGAAAAGAATGTAAGTGCCTAGCTAGATTGATTTAATTCTGAGCTAGGCACTTACCTCCTTTTCAACGCCATTAACCTTAGAACAAACCCTTGTATCAGTGAAAAAATACCTTTCGGAAATTTTTGCACTTACCCTCTTTTTAACGTCAACGCTTCAATTATATATAAAATTGCATTAAGCACGTTATTTTAATTCGATTCACTTATCTTATGATGAATATGCATATTAGAAATTATCTCTTTTAACCCTTCAGCGGGCGCGCCAATTTTTGGAACACCAGCAGGCGCGCATGGCAGAAAGTGCAACGTCTCTTTCAACTTTGATTATTCTTTTTGTAATAAGCTTTTTCCTTTGAAATTGAAATAATGATTCTTTGTTTTATGACAAGTTATAAAATGTTGATAATATTGAGATATATTTATAATTAAAGGCCAAAGAATGCATATAGAATCGCCTTATTTCAAAAATGTCCAGTTCATTGGACCTAAGGACAACTTGCGAATGGATTCCTATTATGTCCAAAAACCTGAAAAACAATCAGATTGTCCAATTTCTTAATATGCGGGATACCTTCTAAAAGCTGCACATTGGATCGACTACATGAACTCCTGCTTTTGTCGTATTGTAATCCTGTATAAACGCTGGTTTATCGCGATTAAATCACGACTAACAAATTAATTAAAGGAATACATGGGTCATGGAATCAGACCTGCATTAGAAAAGGTGTAGATATAAATAGAAACTGCTTAGAACATTCAAACCTTACATCTAAAAACAAACCATTCAAAATTACGAAAATGTTGCACTTTATACACGTGTTGAAGTGTAATATTCATGAGTTGTTTACAAATTTATAAATGTTATTTAGATATAGTATAAATGTAATTCTAGGATATATGATATCTGTATTTTCTATTTTATACATTAAAATTTTTAAAAAAATATTTTTTAAATGATAATAGTGTGTGTGTGTGTGTGGCTAATGTCCCTGGGGGATGACAACATTACACCCCAGTCTGGTGTACATATGAATATAAGACAAAGAAACAGACAAATGACACAATCACAAAAGAATTTTATTGACAGACGATGACACCGGCGATGGACGATGGGTTGCAGCTTCCCTTTCTAGACGGGGTTCCAATTGCAGGCGGAAGACTGACCGGTTCCCCAGAATACAGCCAAGTCTTATGCGGGAATCGAACCCACACCCCCGGCATGGCAGGCTGATGCATTATCCACTTAGCCACTGGGCGACAAAATGATAATATTCAAATATATAGTCAAAGGTATGTTCAAACATAGATCAGTTTTTATAGTCATAAAGTACTGTTAATAATTTTTAATAGGAAATATCTTTGAGTTCTTAGCAATGCAGACATATTAATTTTACTGTGAGTACCTCATTACTTAATATCTGCCCTAATTAGGGCGACAGTAGTTGTTAAATTCAGAGGAAGTTCACACATTTTTTAGACGATGTATATTGTATTCACAAAACTAAATTACATAAAATTCTTGTGTTTTAAATGTTCTATTTGACATCCCTTATTCTGAACTATCTTTCGACACCGGAATTTCCAGGATAATAATGCCTTTTGAAGTGTCAGAAGAGGTAATCTATCCCATTCCTCCTGAACAGCTTTCCAGAGTCCTGTAAGGGTTTTGGGACGACGTTTGGATAATGCAGATTTTAAAAGTCCGAAAGCACAAAAATCCATAGGTGATACATCGGGAGATTTAGTAGGGATAGTCAGTGAAGGGTATGGCCTTGATACCATTTTTTTGTTCCATTTCTTTTAGGAAATTTACAGTGGATTTTCATGTGTGATTCCTAGCTTTGTCCTGATGGAGTCTCACAGATTGATGGCACTGTGGGTAAAGCGATGGTATTTCATTCAGAAAATTTGGCGATAAAATATGTTCCTGATAGTATTTGGAGTTAATCTTGACATTTTTTCCACTCTCTTTATTTTTAACTTGCCATTATAAGAAAAACCAGCAACAATCATGAATCTCTTAGAAAAACTTTCTTTCGATTCTTTGAACCATGTACTTAAATTTTTTTCTCCCCTTTTATGATAATAAATGGCTCTTATTTTGTTGCAATCATTTAAATACACCCATGATTCATCTATTGTGACAATTGTTTTCCATTTCTCTTTGGATAAGTGTTTCTCATATAGAATTCTGCAGCGTGTCCTGCGTTCAGCGATATGATTTGGAAGAAGACGATGCACATTGCGTTTTTTCGCTTGGTTAAGATTAAAATCAACGTTTATCATTTTGTTTACAGTGGACACCGAGCATTTAATGATTTTGCAACTGTCCTTTGACGAGGGGGGATTTTCTTTTAACATTAAACAACGTAGCTTTGCAATAGTCGAAGATGTCCGTTTTTTCCTTGGATACTTGTTTTGGAATTTTTGTCCCACTTGAGGCTCCAATTCGACGTTTTTTTTTCCTTTCTTGTTGACGATATTACCTATCGACGCTTTAGATATCACAAAACCATAACTCTCACATCGTTTTTGGATAACGGAGTATGCATATTTCTCTTCGGAAAGAGCATAAATGTAGCCTTCGAACCACTGCTTTGTTAAAAACGCCATTTGAATAAAAACAAAACTTTCAAGCCGCAGACGATAATTTTGACTTTTAAAAACATAGTACAATTGCAATTATTTCTTTTGCAGCAAACGATATTTTACCTCTTACCAAAATCATCTAAAAAATGTTCGAACAGCCTCTGTATCATTCTCAGCGCCGATTGGAATGAGCTATTCATTCGAGTTCTCGATCTGTAGTTCCTTCGAGAAAATCATGAAACTGGCATTGTAAAAAAGACTGAAAGGAGCCGATGAAAAGCAACACGACGTCAAAATCGCAAACATGACAATGCTGAATACATTTCTTAGAGTACATTTTCCTGCTAGAGATATTTTTCAGTAAATATCACGGATTTCCTCGGCATTTCAAAGAAATATAAATGCTGAGGACACTATTCGCAAGACAAGACTACGTAATATTGAACTTTAATTATTTTTGTTATTCACTTGAATAAAGAATAAAAAATATTTTTGAAGTCAAACTTTAAAAGGGTGATAAGACATACTATAATTTTCAAGGTATTTTACATCTTGTTCTTTTGTAATTATTTAATTTCTGTGTATTTTCGAACAATTTATGAATTAATGCAGTCATAAACACGACAGAAATAATACATCAGAAACGAGAGAAATAATGTCAGATACTTGTCTCTCCCTCTTGAACATCTGATTATTTAGAACTGTCGACCCTAAATATATTTTATTATGGAATATTGGCTCAACTTTAGAAAATTCGCATCCTACTTTCACTTTAAGGACAATCTTCTGCTATGTTTTGTGAAATTTTGTTAAATGATACCTTACCTCGTGGAACTCCGGATATCTTTTCATTGAAATTTTGGGTTCCAAGGATGCAACTTGGAATTAAAATTCTTTCATTAATTTTACAAAGCTTATACCCTGGACAACAGACAAAGTCAGCAGATCAATGCCATTCATTCAAACCCCAGCTTACAATCTAACTGCCCGAAAATCCAATACGTGTTTATTTTATTTAGATTCATTTATTTTTTTTTCAAATTTAATTTAATTACGTTTCATTTTATCCTTTACATGTGTCTCTTTTTGAATATTTCGATCGTGTATATTATTTTCCATTGTCTCAAATTTGTTTCATATTGTTATTGCTTCTTTTCCATAATTTCAGTCTTGTCCTTTACATGTTTATTTACTTTTGATTCCCCGCCTTGTATTTCACTTTTTTTCCCAGTTTTTTGGGGGAAATGTAACAGAGAGATATCAGCTATTTTTGCGTGAGAAAGCTGTGTCTTGGTGACTCCCGTGAAAGGACTATTTTTGAGATTCAAATAGAGTGCCTTCTAACCTTAAGTGGCTCATTTTAGTAAACTGAGAACATGCAAGTGTTATTAATCTTACATAGTTTATTTGTGGTATATAGAACATATATTCAGCGAATAATAATTGGTTTATATGTGGAACTGACTCAACCATAATACTGATGTCCTCGGTCCATGTTACTCTATTATGTACACAAAAGTACATAAAGATAAAGGCTGCGCTGATCAAAAACCGTTATTGGTGTAACGTCTTTTTAAACTGATGTCTGTTTAAACACAGGTCTATATACTGGAAGTATCATTGCATACGTCAAGTATTTTGACATAGAGAGTGAAGTAAATTATAGTGACACACACACACATATATATATATATATATATATACTAGATATATACTAGATGTACTAGATATATATAGTAGATGTATTACCCGGCTTCGCTCGGGATTCAGTTTCTGTTATTTTTTTCAATGATTAGCCTCATGTTATGATGTTCTAATGTTTTCACTAAAATTCTTTTGTGGTAGCAAATAGCATTAGTTTGTTCTCGGTGCTGTCGTTGTTCATCGCTTTCCTCCCCTTTCGATGTTGAAGCTCGAAGACGATCGTATGCTCGACGCGTTAAAAGTTTCTTCATCAGTCTCACTGCTTCGGATCACTACAATTCGAATTATGTTGGTTTCGCGCTCGTCTGTTTTTTTCATCTCATTTCTTAACAATCTTTGACATTTTGCCCTTACTTCTACAGGATTAAAAGTCGTTCTCCTCTTTTTGGGCATTTTAAGGCATTAATTTACAGTTAATCAATAACCTTCGAATGGATTTATTAATATAGAAAAAGAATCAATAATGTTTGAATGGATTGAGATCACATTCAATATTAAAACACAGCAAATCAGATAATTATTCTAGAAAAAGTATATACACGTATTTTATGCTCGGAATTCTTTCTCAAAACTAAATCGTCTGCTACTTTTCAATGCCACTTTCAGACTTTCTTAATTATAATATACACGTATTTCATGATTGTAATTATTTCTCAAAACTAAATCATCTGCTATGTTTCAATGTCACTTCAGTTATATAAATCATCGCATCAAGGCTTAACGCACGTGTTTTTAGCTAAGTGAAAGTGTCCTTCAGTATATTTGAGTTTGAACAGGTAGCTTGGGATAGTTTCAATTCATGAAATGGATAGATAACACATTAATTAAAAATGAATGACTTTCCATCCTTATATTTTCATTTTTAAAAAGAAATATTCGGGCTTTGATACGTATATGAAAATGATATATCAAATTCATTCTTGCATGCGCCAATATATGAATAAATCACGTTTTTAATTTATGTCTATTTATTTTTAAGGAAATGTTATAATTTAATTGGCAACAATGAAATGTTTCAATGGCTTTGAACAAAAAATATCCGTTGATACCGCGCAAACTTGTTCTAACATAATTCGGGAATGGAAGGTCATAACGGGATGAAAATAGTCTATAACCTTCGCGCAAGTTCAATCAATAAGTCGACCAAGTTGCATCGCAATAGGATGAACGGTACGGCCGCGCATAAAATACGAACAAACAAATATTCATTTCCATATATATATATATAGATATATATTCTTTTCCGGACAGAACAACACTTTTGGGTCATCGTGTAGAATGAATCAAAAATTGAAACAAATCGTAATAGTGAAGAAACACGAAATCTTGAATAGATATATGCAAAGATTTTCTGCATAGATGGCGCTAAAAAAATACATACTGCATGGCTTGGAGACCAATGATTCTTAGCAATTGCAGATTTCTAACTTTAATTTAGTTCAATAGATTTTCCCTCTCTTATTTCTATATCTTTCTCTAGATTCGTATCCCTGCAGTTAAAGCGTGCAAAGTCACTCTAGAGCTGCATTTATTTATCGCGTAAAAGTAAACGCCCTCTTTACATTCATTCAATAATGTTGCTAAAGTTCACTTATTAACTGTCACTATTTCAATACCAGCGTGAAAGGAACAAAAACACAAAAACCTGACTTGTTTTTGCTTCTTGTTTACTTTTCTCAGTTTTTCAAATAGCTCTCAATGCAGATAACAACTTTCTAATTTCACATTTTCCTTATCGTCGAACCCCAAATACAGACTGTCTAAAGTGTGGTCATATACTTCGAATGCCAATTTGGAGCAAATACTGTCCACGTTTCTCGATATAGGCTCTGTATTGTCATGTGCTAGACCTCAAAGCATTTTTTTATTTGCCAAGAATCAATGATAATACAATAGTTTCGTTCACTACTGATAAGAAAATGCATTACATACATCAGATCAACTCATTTGCATTCCAAAATCAAAGGTAAATATATTTACTATACAGTATTATTTTAAACTGATAACACTAGCCAACAGTGAAAATGTAATAACAAAGTCAGTTGTTCTGTACCAAATCGACCACGTTGACATCGAAAACGACCATGAAAATCCACGATTAGCTCTAGCTTTCGATATATGAGAGGGGGGCGTATGAGTTAATGATAAGCATTTCTTTTGAGCCTTGCCGATATTGCCTTAGAAATTCCGCGGATCGTAAACAGCATGGCGCTATCCCCTTCCGAAAACATGCTGGATGTAGTGTTGAGTGTATTTGGGGACAGGTGACGTTAAAATCACAAACCATAATGTTAATGATTAAGAAGGCCTACAGACTGTACTTTGGTTGTGGAATCGGAGACCAGGTCAAGCCCTGAACCCCGCATATATGATGCATTTCTTGTGTCGCTAGTCTTAGTAGTCCTGGTTGAAGCATAAAAAATCATCAATGGGGATTGCTGTCCCCATGATCTGGAGAGAGCCATCAATCCAAGTAAATTATTGTTATTTCTGTATGACAACTCCAGTCACACATGGTATTTCAAAGAAGAAAATGTTAGCCTTGACATATCCTAACACACCGTCGGCTATACGACCAGTGCCTCGTGGATTCAGATTGCCTGTTCCATTCCCACCTGAGTCTTATACAGTAAGGGCCTGTTCACATAGGAGTCCGTTGCGTAGCGTTAACGGAAAGATGACGTTGAGACTTAAATAACCAATCATAGGCGTTAAAAATTTCATTGATAATCATTTGGAGGCCTATGATTGGTTTATTTTCGTCTCAACGTCATCTTTCCTTTAACGCAACGCAACGGACTCCTGTGTGAACAGGCCCTAAGTGACGACAGCGGTAGTGATACTGGTGCTATTTCCACACAGATTCAAAACAGAGTACATCGAAAGATCCCAATTTCTGGAGCAACGAGGAGTCAACACAGCAACATAAAATCACACAATGCGAGTTGAATGATCTGGTAAGATATCTACAATTTCCTAAAGGTAAAGCCGAACTGTTTGGCATCTAGACTGCAGCAGTGGAATTGTCTTGACCACACGGTAAATGTGACTGCGTTCCGTGACCGCCATACTCCCTTCCTTCAGTTTCTCAATGGCGAAAATAATTTGGCATTTTGTAGTAATATAGACGGTGTCATGGCAGCTATGAAAATTGACTACAAAATTGATGAATGCAGACTCCTCATCGATTCATAAAATGCTGTTCATAAAATGTAAGTCTAAAAGCTGTCCTTCTGCATAATGCAAATTTGTTTCCATCTGTTCCGATTTGTTACGCAGCTTACATGAAAGAAACGTATGAGAACAGGAAGCAACTGTTATGCACAGTAAACTATGACAAGTTTAAGTGGCAAATTTTCGGTGATCTGAAAGTCATTGCCATATTACTTGGCCTGAAACAAGGTTATACCAAAATTCTGTTGCTTTTTGTGTTTACGGGACAGCCGTGCAAGGGCACGTCACTACAGACAGAAGGATTACCCTGTGCGTCAATCAGTTAAACCTGGAACACACAATGTTTTATTTGAACCACTCGTCGAATCAAGCAAAATTATACTCCCTGCTCTTCATGTTAAACTGGGTTTTATGAAAAACTTCGTAAAAGCGACGGATAAGACTGGGGAAGCATTTTCGTATTTGTCTACGAAATTTCCACGTCTCAGTGAAGCCAAAATTAAAGACGGGTTTTTCGTTGGTCCCCAGATACGCAAACTGTTTAAGGATTAACATTTCAATACTATTCCCAAAAGTTATGAGAAGTTAGCCTGAGATTCCTTTGTCCAAGTGTCCAAAAACTTCCTTGAATATCAGAAGGCAGAAAACTATAAGTATCTTCTGGAAAAACTTCTGCAGTGCGACGATAGACTGGGGTGTAACATGTCTTTAAAGTTACAACTCTTACATTCACACTTGGACTTCTTCCACGAAAACTGTGGTGCCATTGGCGACGAACATGTCGAACGTTTCCACCAAGAAATTTCAGACATGGAAGAAAGTTACTAGGGAAAGTGGAGTGAATCAATGCTAGCGGATTACTGCTGAACGCTCATGAGGGAATCATCGGCAACATAATACAAAATGTAGGCAAAGCAATTGCGCCAAAAGTGACTTTCTTCCGAGGGAGAACTGCAAGGTAAATACATGCATAGGCTTTTAACCCTTTGAGGGGCGCCGTTTGCAAAGTGCAAACGCCTAAATCTAGTCTTTTTTTCACTTGCATTCAATGTACTTCAGTTTAATGAGCAGAAGATTGGTTAGTACTGCCATCTGTTATCAGTTTAAAGAAGTAATAACATTTTGCAACTTTTAATTTGAAAAGTTTTCAAGATCCTTTAGGTTAAAAAAATCGGGGGAAAAAATCTGCACCGTGTAAACGGGTGAGGTTGTTGCGCCTGAAAGGGTTAAGGGCAATTCTGAAAAGATTCAATAACTAAAAAACGAGAGCTAAACTTGCATTTTCATTATCATTTCCGTGTTCAGCACCCTTGAAAACATAAAGATGAACTGTTTTCATCAATGTTAGAGAAAAAATGTTAAGTTTTGTTGCCTAGTGTAAATATTTAAAGGAAACTTCCTTTTTTGCATTTAATGTAACAATACACATCAAAATAAAGCACTATTACTGTATTCCTCAATATATTTTCTTGTTAAATTGCTTTTGTTACAATTCGTTAAAAATATATTTCTTGCAAAGAAATCTATTAGGCAATATGCCACTTTTATATTTTCAGAATATTAAGGTTAATGAAATTAATTCTCCAACCTGAAAATGATGAGAAGATTTCTAGCGATGTGCAGAAGATTTATCGAAAAGAGTCATTTAGATATTTAGAAACTACCCTCCATTATAGGCCCTAGCGAAAATTGCGTTTACTTTACTTCCATTGTTACTTTAGTCGTTTCACGAATAGATTGTGCTCTAGCTATTGACTTAAACTACACACTTTACGATAATAAAACATTTGTTCAGTCCAGTGATCAAGTCAATAAGCCTCTTTTCTTGTACAATTATTGAGCCTTTGGTGAAAGCTGGATTCTTTTATGTAACCCTTTGATTTAACTGCAATTCGCAGTTTCTAGTGCAGTTGATTCTGGTTTCGTGGGATGGGTGGAAAGAAAGGACTGCCTAGGGTGAATAAAATTCCTGAAATGAATATAAATATCATGCATGTGTTTCTCGGATAGAGTGCAGGATAACAATTATTTACTACTAGCTGAATATCCGCGCTTCGCTACGGAGTACATTCAAATTAAATACAACGTACTAATTTTGTATTAATTGCAACGTCAATGTATGCAATTAATACAAAAAAAAATATTTTTATAATAAATACAACTCTCAATGTATGGAATTAATACCCCAAAAGTTATATTCATAAAAAAATCGTAGCGGATATTTTTATAAACAAAATAATGTAGAAGAAAATATTCCAATTAAATCTAATAGTACATACTAAAGAATATAGTTCAATTAATATAGCACAGTTTCAGGAACATTTCTTTTACTGTATTTTAATATTTCTTTGGATGATGTCCAATCGTCTGCCGCATTAGCAAGAAAAAATATTTTTTTGTCGATTTATTTCGTTTTTATGCACGTGACACAAAATTAATTTAAATTATCACAAAAAGAAAAGAAACCACGTGATCAGCATTTAATGAATTAAATTCTAAAAATTAATGTTTAAAAATTCACCAAAAATCAGAAAATGGAGGTAAAGATTCTATAAAGAATTAATTTAAAGGTATTTTTATGATCTTTCTCGTGATATAAATTTTATAACCCTCAGATAATTATTTTACATTCCAACTTTAAAGAATGTTACATAAACAGCTTAAAAATTTTATTTAAAAAAATCTAAGAAGAATTTTTCAAAAAAATTGCTTAGAACACCCCTACACTATAAGAAGAATCGCCATGCAAATTTCAACCCTTTAGGTCCAGCGGTTTGGTCTGTGCTTTATCTGTCATTCATTTATTCAGTCATTCAGTCAGTTACGGAACTGTTTTATATATATATATATATATATATATATATATATATATATATATATATATATATATATATATATATATATATATATATATATATATATATATATAGATATATAGATGATTAGACATTGCAAAGAATATGGCCAAATTCTAAAGAGTAAATATATCATTAAATTATATACCGAAAATTACCTTATATTTTTCTCTTTTATATGTTCGCTGTTAATATTACTATTATATTTTATTAACTTATATGAACTATATAAATTTAATATTAAAAAAAAACTTTTGCTCGTATGATACTTGTTGGAAGCATATGTGGATGTCATTATGTGTCTAGAAAGCCGTCGATTATACTTACACATTATTGAAGTAATAATGATCCTATTACAATATCATATGCACTGACTCACATTACCTAGTTCTTTATGCTTCACAAAGTGTCACTCAACTTTGCAGGCGAAAAAACAACGACTTGAATGATCAGACACGTGACATGTTGAGAAACCAATTGATTTTGGTTTACAAAATGGAGACAATAGTATGCGACTCCATTTGAAAACTAAACTTACAAAGGTGCAGAGATTAGCTCAAAAACTGTAACAAAAACTATTTTGTGTTATGATATCTGCGATTTTTGCAGTGAAAAGATAGCTAAGTCCAAGATCGTAGTTTTGAGGGAAACGGGACTGAAAGAAAACGGCGTTTGTAAAGTCAGTTTTTTTTAAGTTTAATTTTTCATTTTTTTAAGTAAATTTTTCCAATTTTATTTTTGTTCAGTAAACAGTGTTAAGTCCTTGATTAGGGCAATAACCCTTTAAAACTAACATTTCCGGTTTTGTTTCACTTACCCCAAATTTTCCCTGATGAATAAAAATATTTAGGAGCTGAATTGGACTTAAATTTAAATTGCAGGGTGCAGAAAGCTTTCAATTTAAATAATACTGTATGCAAGCAACGTTTCATCTTATAGTTGGCAACATTAATTCCCTATTTTGACTATAAAAGTGTGTGTGTTGGTGTGTCGTGACACTAGCTTGGTGAGGTGGTATGTACTTAGATGTATTTATATATTTTACGTTTATATTAATTTAGTTTTTTAGCTCTATAAACAGTTTTATTATTTAATGATAATCTCTGGTTTAATATGTTTGATTCACTTTAATTGATCTTTAAGGTTTTGGTGTTGTAGCCGACCTCAGGCAGTGTTATCCGGATATAAAACATGTTTAACTGGGGTTGGGGAGGGGGTCACAACCCCCCTCCCCCAGTCATCAACTATAACTCCTCCATTTCCGTTCTGTTTTAGTACTATTCTGTTTACCTTATTGATATCTGTGTTTATAGCATTATATGGTCGCATCAGTCCCCATTGTTTGTTAATTTTCAAATATCTAATATATATGTATATATATATATATGTGTGTGTATATATATATATATATATATATATATATATATATATATATATATATATATACAGTGATTTCCGCTTATAAGAATCACGTTTGTTATTACTGCTTTTGATTCTTATAACCGAAATTTAGGTTTTTGGACAGGCACACACACCTATGCACACATATATATGAGATAATTTACCATAAAATACTCTTTAATTTACGTTAATTATCTTTTATTAAAATTATTTTTTATAATTTTAAAAATGCAACTTAATTTCTAGACCTATAAGTAGATGCACATGATTATAGTAAGAGAAGAAAAAAATCCAATATTTGTTACAACGTACCTGCTTAACAGTTTTAACATTTCAACTACAGAAAGGGAGCAAGAAAAAGTTTTCTATGGTAGTTTGACGTAATGAAGTTTTCAGGAGGCTGTTTCAATACTCTTTCAATACTAATAGTCTGAGACGAAGATTCACCCTCTAGCTTACGTTTCACGGTTTGATAACGTGCTGAATCTACTAATGTCACGTTTACCTAAGTGATAGTGGACACTTCGAAGATTTATGTGTTTCAGGGTGCAGGAAGCCGCAACCAGGACAGTACAGTTGTTTGTCAGTGCAGAAAAGTGAAATCGGGCCCGGACGGGTAACGATGCCCCTGGGTCAAGTTGATAGGACAGTGTTGTGCTAAAGCGTTTAGGAATGAATTTTACGACTATATTCCATCCCATCTTATCACTCTTTCTTTAAAAAAAAGAAGAAAGAACTTCGTGCTTTTTTAGGGTTTAAGTGACTTTTTTTGGAAAAATGAAAGGAAAGCGAAGAGTGTAAACTGATTCTTAAAACCGGTGGATTGATTCTTTAAAGCGAAAATTTTAACATGGAAATAATTCATTTGTTTTTGTTTTCGCGATATTGATTCTTATAAACGGTTGATTCTTATAACCACTGATCACTATAAGCGGTGGTTACTGTATATAAAACATTAAAATCATAAGACAGAAGTGATCAATCTTCAAAGAGAGAACATATCTCTTGGTTTTTCAAATAAGCCTGGTTTGATAACTCATTTTAGCCCA
This sequence comes from Dolomedes plantarius, assembly GCA_907164885.2. Taxonomy (NCBI): domain Eukaryota; kingdom Metazoa; phylum Arthropoda; class Arachnida; order Araneae; family Dolomedidae; genus Dolomedes; species Dolomedes plantarius. Next base: position 6,000,518 of record OU015497.1, on the reverse strand, counting down.
TGTTGGACTTAATGCCCTTTGCACAGCAAACACAGATATGCTGATTTTCCAGTTTCGTTTTATGTATTTAAGATGTTATGTATATCACTTCAGTGTGCTTTCGTTTTTTTTACGTTTGTCTTACGCTTAATGTCTGTCTATTACCTTGCGTATGACTTTTGTGTAATGTAATTTTATTGTGCTGTTAGAGCGAGATAAAAGGCATACTTGTATAAAATTTATTACTGAATCTTGAACTAGAGACATACTCCGTGTCACGGCCAAAGCATTTTGTGGGAATAAATCGGTTCTCTACGACGTCCGAGGTCAACCGACATTTCTGTTGCTGTTGAGCAAAACATTCAGTTTTAAGAAGTCAGCTAGACAAATGTCTTCTAGCGTTGAATCAGACAAAATATCAAAATTACGAGATTTGTCCCAGTCCACATGGATAAGCGACGCATCTCAAATATTACACACATTATCAGAAATACTCAGCTGCAAGAGGAAGTCTAATGATTTCCGAATGGATGTTTCCAGATGTACTAGACGGTACACATAAAATTTAATTTAAGTTTCTGATGTAACTTCAACTGTTACACCGATTCATTAACTTCAGGACAATTGATTGTCATGTTACACTATTTGCTCTCGATTTGCCGTTCGATGTTAAATATACCTGTTAGCTATACATTGCGCTTCAAACAGGTATTTCTCCCATACACACACACACACACACACGCACACACATATATATATATATATATATATATATATATATATATATATATATATATATATATATATATGTGTGTGTGTGTAATATATCCATTACATTCTTCCTTAAAATGCAACCTGAGAAGGAAAACTAGCTCATATTTGCTTGGCTGGAGCAAGACTCAGCCTGAAAGGAATTAAAATATCGAAGCAGTCGGGTCGAATCGTCTTATTTGAGCGATAAAAAGTAAGTCCATCCATTTCAGATGCTCGGAAGCGAAAGTACCACCTTTCAACCTTAAGCGCGAGAGGCGAAAAAAACATGTGGCTGTTATTTTGTATGGTCAGCAGAATATTGGGGATGGCGATGCGAACCCACGCCTTTCTCCAGACGTATACACGTGGTAGGAATGCAATGCTTGCTATTAATGGAAAAATCTGTTGCTAAGGGCTTTTAAGCGATAAGTTCAGATTACTGCAGATTGGATTTAGGAAAGGGAATTTAAATGCTAGAATGGAGGGCCTATTATTTAATTTATTACACACACACACATATATATATATATATATATCACAGAGAGAGAGAGAGATTAAATTGGGAAGAGCATAAAATATTTTAATTATTACAAAGTATGGTGAATTCTAGTTTAATATAAATACATCCATAGTAAAGAGCAGCTTGCAGCACTTCTCTATGTAAGAAATAAATAGATGTCGCCCATGACGGTGCAAGGTCTAAATTGTGGTGGAATGCGCCTTTACCGGCATAGATTCGGGAAGGCTTTAGTAGTTATGTCGGTCCCAGTGTGGTTCACAGGAAGTATAGTTGCGTTAAATAAGCAACAAACAAAAAAACTGTGGTCTCCTGAGTTTACGGTATTTTTTTATATTTTATTTTACCTTTTACGGCGTATCATTTTTCATTTACCTGAATTTGCAAGTTAAATAGTTTAAAATTTTAAGAAATTTGTAAAAATGAATACAAAAGATTACACATCTGTATGAGAAGTAACGCTATCAAAGTACTAATATGCCGTTATGACGAACATTTCAGATGTTTTCATATGATTATAATCTATATATATATAACAGTTCCGTAACTGACTCACTCACTGACTGACATACAACGCACAGACCAAACCGCTGGACCTAAAGGGCTGAAATTTTGCATGGCGATTCTTCTTATGGTGTAGGGGTGCACTAAGAGAGATTTTTGAAAAATTCTTCTTAGATTTTTTTAAATTACATTTTTAAACTGTTTTAGTAACTTTTTTTAAGTTTGCATTTAAAATAATAATTTGAGAGATATACAATTTATATCACCAGAAAGATCCTAAAAATTCCTTTAAAATGGAATCTTTTTCGAATCTTTACCTCTATTTTCTGATTTTTGGTGAATTTTTAAAGATTCATTTTTAGAATTTAATTTATGAAATGCTGATCACGTGATTTGTTTTACTGTTACTTTAAATAAATTTATCGTCATCGCATAACAACTAAATAGACAAAAAATATTTTTATTTTCTTGCTAATGCGGCAGACGATTGGACATGTTGTCTATAAAAATATCCCTTGCGATTTTTTTATATATATATATATTTTTTTTCTACATCAATTGTATATATTGATCGTCGTATTTATTATAAATATATATATTTATTTAATTTTTGGCATTAATTGCATACATTGACCTTTCTATTTAACTTGAATGCACTCCGTAGCGAAGTGCGGGTTTTCAGCTAGTGAAATATAAATTGTGAACTTTAGCGTAACAAATCATAATGAGTATTAGAAAACGAAATATTTCAGTAAAATTTTTGGACGGTATTCTTTCAGCAAAATCTAAAACTCTTATCGTCCGTATGCGTCTAATATCTCTCCACTCTAATGAGATAATCGAGAAACATCTTATTCAGAAAATTTTATTTATGCGCATACATATTTCATTTTAAAATGTGGCGCATCTTATCTTCGGAGACATGAAATCGCCCGCCTTCCAAATCATTAACCTGAAACTTAAAAGAATGATTTACTCTACCAAATATATAAATCTCTTCTTAGAATTCTAAATAGCGTGATTCGGAATAAATTTACATTCCGCCGTTAATAAATTTCCTAAAGAGTAATAATTTGCATTCAAATGGGTTACACCATCCACTAATGAAGAATACATCAAAAGTATTTCAATGTTAATTGTTTGATATTGCGGACTGTTTTATTAACGGGGCGTGATGGAAAAGTGAATTTAAAATTAAAAGGTCATTCATTACGTTTCACTCAGGTGATGAGTGAAATTTTAACATACAGGTTTGGGTATTTTTGGCACGGGCGCTTATTCACTAATTACAAATATGTACATATAAATTAGAGAATGAATTCGATTATTAATTGAACAAATTAGGTTGAATTGCGATTAGTTTTTGAAACAATAGAATGCATGCATTGGTTCATTAATTATTTGGTGGTCGTATATTCACGGTTTGAGAAAAAGAAGGTAGTCCGTTTGCTTACTCATGATCACTAAAAATCCATGTATTTTGTTGCTGTTGCTAATGTCTCATGGTTTGAGGTTCCATTCACTAGGTCCTAATAGGCTATTGGACTAAAAGGGTCGAACCCTGTTTTGAATTAGCTCTTCCACGGTCGGAGTCCGACTTAGCTAAACGACCGGCTCGTAATTTTGAACCGAGTCAAGTGACGAGACCGGAACACTTGACCCCGCACCTCCAGAGGTTAATTTTGAGAACTCGGAGGACATTGCAGCCACGCTCTATTTTACGTGCCCCGGCCACCATTAGTGAACACGGCGGTGGATTTGCAGCGACGAGCATCGAACCGGGGACGTTCAGATCACTGGCCCGCTCCTCTTTCCAACTGGGCCACCGAGTCCTTAACATGTACTTTAATATTCATATTTAAATTTGAACACAGTATAAAATGTACAGTATATTTGAAAGCATGAAACATTATATTTGAAACAGTATATTTGAAAGCATTTTGGCGTCGCTATTGGTGTAACGCAGCGCGTTCACCAGCATTAGCACCTAAACAAAATATACTTTAGGGAGGTTTGAAAATGTAATTGTGCATCAATTTTCGACCAAACGTTTGGTTACGTATGAATTATAAAACTGGTTTTCGAATAAAATCAAATAAATGTAGATAACTAAGCAAGCCCAAGACTGAATCCTTTTGCAGGTCAGGATTTTGAATTTGATATAATGATGTACGTACTGCTATACTTAATGAAGCTAAGTTGTTTATATGGATCAGAGAATACACCAACTGACCGAACAGCTATATAATTGGGAGTATCATTATAATTAAAACCTATCTTCTATCAAATTTTTCACAAAATTGAATTGATGCTAGGATTTGTCGAGATTTTTGCATTTCTGTCTTTCTGTATTTCTGTCTTTTTTTCATTTGGGTTCTTTAGGATTGTATGTGTATATTCGAACCTCCATATATCGAACTTCCCTATATCGAAATATTCTATATATCGAACTCTTAGCAAATATCCAGGTTCATTACATAGAAAATCTGTTTCTATACATCGAAAAAATCTCTATATATCGAAATTTTTTTCACGACATATTGGGAGATTTTATTCCACTTTAGAATAAAATCTCCCAATTTTTGGCGTTTGAAACAATATTTCGTGGAACACGTCCCTGATGAAGTTTTTAATGGACTGAATAAATGCGATCATTTCTTTGATAACTTTCCGCAAAACTGGCTGTTCAGCAAGATATTCGTAGTTTTTTTTTTAAAAGAAGGTAACTGTGAACACTGTAACCACTAACTGGATTGTTTTTTTTTTTAAAGGTATATAGTACTCAATAAATCTTTCACATTAATTTATTTTTCAGGAGAATTATCATAAAACTAAGATCAATTCTATATATCGAAATTTCTATATATCGAATTTTTTAACGGCATTTTGCTACTTCGATACATGGAGGTTCGGCTGTACTTGCATTTATGGTGCGTTGAGTCCTAAGTGCAAGATGTCCGTGTACTTTCAATTGATTTGATCATCTGTTTCAATGGGGATCTCGGGGCCTTGGGGTGTCTTTTGGTTAGACCTGCATCCTATTCGGAAAGTTCCCCCTTGACGTAATTGATTTTGTTAGGCCTCCTGAAGACGAGACCAGTCGGTTACCTCGATATTTGATTCAGTTCCATTACTGCTACAGAATCTTGCCTTATGGTGCGTAGAGTCCTAAGTGCATGATTTCTGTTTATTTTTTATCTACATTCTTCCTGTAATTATCTTGCTCTGTTGAAATATTTAATTTTAGTTATATTTGTCCGTTTAAAATATGAAGATTTGTTGCAACTGCGCAATCTTTTATTGAAAAGTTAAAAGTTTTCAAAGCTAGGGTAGGTTTTCAGTTAATTTGTTCGGCAGTCTATGCCGACTTTATAACTTTTAGTTTGTGTTAATTGTTTACATTATTATTCTTATACAGATCGGCGAATACAACAACTGACCTAACAGATATTAAATTGGGAGTATCATTATAATTAAAACGCATCTTCTAACAAATTTTGCACAAAATTGAACTTATGCTAGGATCTGTCGAGAAACATCTTCATAGTCATTACATTTTGCATCCCCTGCTGAGGTTTATATAGAACATTGGTGTAATACACTGTATACACATTAATGTCGATTTTTAATCTTGTGTATTCTTTTATATAATTTTTAATGGGAAGCAAATATCTGAGGAAACTATATTTCGTTAATGGGGAACTTCTTTATGAAACTATGCACTTATCTAGTTAGTTTGACTCAAGATTCGAGGTAATCTACTGTAAAGAACTTTTGGTACTCATCTTCATGATAGTTAAGGTAAAATAAATGCTAAAATCTTTCCTTGAATTAAATATGCAACACTCTTTGGTATAAAAAGAATCCCTCGCCCACGCTTATCGGAAATTTTATGACTTCTCTTGCTATGTTTTTTCTTAATCTTTACGGAGAGTCTGAACAGATTCACTATGAAGATTAATTCGTCAAATGAAGCGTGGGAGTCTGCTGAACTCAAAGTGAGTGTTGTCAAAAAATTCGAATGCGATGGAGATGTGGAGAGCTGAAATAACTTTTGACATTTCTATTTCTTAGGTAAAACAGCTCGCTGGGATGGGAATTAAGCTCTCATTAACGTTCCCAATGCAAGCTATAGGAAAGAATGAAGAGTTATAATATATTATGATATTAAAATATGTAAAATCATGTTGCGTTTTGAACGGAGAAATTGAAAGTAGGATCCTTACTTGTTATGAATTTTTAAACTGTGGTGCGTATACAAGTCTCCTGAAAAACATGTTTTTTGCTCTTTCCCTGTGAGATTTGCCTCATTTGCCTCATCGGTTAAGTCCATAAAACAATAATTACAAGATAAAAAGAACTTTTTATATACCCTGTTTTTAAATTTTCTGTTGAATCATATAAACTTGACAATTCTATGTATTAATAAATACTTAAAAAAAATTTTTTTTGATGAATTATCCCATCAAATTGAAAGAAAATGAAGTTAATTGGAAGTTAACTCGCGATTAACTTTTTGTTCCCGTTCCAGCCTGACAATTCTATGTATTAATAAATACTTTTTCAAAAATTTTTTGATGAATTATCCGATCAAATTGAAAGAAAGTGAAGTTAATTGGAAGTTAACTTGCGTTTAAATTTTCGTTCCCGTTCCAGCCGATAGATGGCTGCACCAGTCTACAAAACAAAATTAACTGAAAATAATAAAAACATGGTAAAAATCTGGTTAAAGATGGCTAAAAGTATTAAAAAATGCATTGTCATCGTGTTCTGAGCTATTCTTAAAGTTTGAAATGTCTAGCTAGTCGGGAAAGTTAGTTAAAAATCGATTGCAAGGTTTGTACTGGACAAACACACAAAGACACACAAACAAGAAAGCAAGTTAATAAAAATATTGTAAAAAGTGATGAAAGTGATTAAATAATATACTTTGATTTTTAAAATTCCTCTGAAAATACAAATTCAAATAAATCATTGCAGAATGTATTATTGTAGATGGTGCTTCCATCTTACAGCATAATATTCTTGGAGACATCTTTATTATTATTACAATTTTTCAATGACTAAGGAACCCATTTGGCAAGTCAAAACAATATCCAATCCAGTCTTCAAACTATTTTTTACTATAGAAAAAAATTGAAATAATTACATAATAATTCACGAGTACTTCCTTCTGCAGCAGTTAAATGGGTAAAGGACTCATTCATTTTACTTTTTTTCAGATGAAACAACACTAAACGATTGACCGTTATCATCAAGTATTTGCATCTTCGTTTGATTTGCATTATTGCAACGATTTACATTAGAGTATGGACTTCATTTGTTTGGCTTCTGAGAAAAAGTTACTTATTATTCGACGAACCCCCAAAATTTTTGCAATAAGTGGAGTCGATAATTATTTTTGGCGAAATTTATTATGAATGTAAAAAGCTATAAATCAATCAAGTACTTTGACACTAGAATTTCAAAACTTTCAAAAAGTGGACTTAGCCGATTTGGCTCATTTGCCACATTCTGTGCTGTGATAAATCGTCACATAGCACAAACTGGTTTCTAATATAGAATTGGGAAAGACGTCCCTCTTTTGTTCCCAAGTAATAGTATTCATCATTTCTAGTAGCTGATATTACTGCCAATATATTCCATGGTTCGCCTCTTGTCTTGTCCGCATCTTGTAGTCTTAGCTTAAAAATAAAGCTTACAACACGAAAATGCGTGATTAACTAAATTAACTAAAATTAGATGTAACTAAATGCGTGATTAACCATCTTCGGCTGGCTGTTATGTATAATGTCCTGTAAATTTAATAAATAAAGTACCATTTACCATATTTACCACTACGAACTGGCGAGTATGCATTATCACTGGAAAATGGGATAAATTCGTAATAAATGCGATAAGTGTACCCCATTTACCTAAATTATGGTCATGTAATAATGTAAATAAACGGATTAATCCCTTTTACCGTATTATTTTTTTATGTGCAAATATATATATATATATATATATATATATATATATATATATATATATATATATATATATATATATATATATAATTTACTTATTTATTTATTCATTTATTCAAAATGCACACTACAGAAAATTTTATTTACAGTATTGCATGAAGATACAACTTAAAACACACAGACAAAAGAAACACCAAAACGAACATACAAAGCTACATAAACAATATATGTACATATACAATACACAAAACAATACATGAATTACGAATACAGAAGTTGCAAACATTTAGTCTTAAAAACAGTTAAGGGCATATTAAAAATATCAATGTCTTCTGAAAGATGGTTAAAGAATTTATAAAATTTGTACAAAGAGAAAACATTAGTTTTATAATATAAGTATCGCATGTAATTAAATTTCCTGTAGACATTTAAAAATAAATACCGCTCACGAAGACATCTGCTCGGCACAGCAAGCTGAATGCAATTGTGAATTTCAACACAATCGATAATATTACTAATGACTTTATAAAAAAATAGAATACAGGAAAGATCACGCCTGGATTTTAAACTGGGAATATCAAAAATGTTACGTAGGAAAGAGACAAATCCAGAGGACAATAGTAATTAGTTTTATAATATAAGTATCGCATAAATTTAGGCAGTACCTGCTCTAATATATATATATATATATAGTGTTAAGTAAATTACATGAAAGGGGGAAAGTCAATAGAGACTTTATGTAATATTTGGCAATATTTTCGCTACTATATAAATATATAACATTTTGTTGGACTATATATTTGACGAAATGTTTTTGATGAATTCCGCAAGAAAATAGTAAAATATTTATTAATAATATTTATTGTTAAGAAAGAATCATGAAATCAGTCAGTATATATATATATATATAACTCCCCTGATAGATTTCAGTTCATCACTGAGTCACAGTTAATGCTTTATCAATTCTTCTCAACTGAAAGAGTGATCGGTGTTGAGAAGTTTCTTGGAAAGTTGCGTTAAAGAGTAAATCGCACTTTCAGTTTCATTTAAGGATCGCTTTTTTCACTTCAATCTTCCACTAGTGTAGAAGAATAAGAAGGAATTTAGAAATTCTCTGAAAACAAAAGTTTTATTAAAAACTTATGCAACTTGCACATATTGATTCAAGCAAATACACATGAATAACAATAATAATACATAATTTAGTAATAAGTAAAATGATGCATTAAAATATTTTATGTTTATGGTTAAGCGAAAGATTTTGGCAAACACTGGGGACAAAAAATACTTTATATAAAAAGGAAACTTATATTGCACCTGTTTCCAAATTAGCCTGCCCTAACGGTGACTCTCCGAAAGCCCGAATTCCCGGGAGCCCGAATTCCGATTTAACCGGAATCCACCGAAAGCCCGAATTCCGAATTAACCGGAATCCACCGAAAGCCCGAATTCCTGAGAGCCCGAATTCCGAATTAACCGGAATCCACCGAAAGCCCGAATTCCTGGGAGCCGAGAATTCCAAATTAACCGGAATCCACCGAAAGCCCAAATTCCCGGGAGCCGAGAATTCCGAATTAACCGGAATCCACCGAAAGCCCGAATCCCGAATTAACCGGAATCCACCAAAAGCCTGAATTCCTGAGACCCCGAATTCTGAATATTAAAAACAAAACAAATATATTTCTGAAAAAAGATGCTTTAATGGTTAACACTAAAATTAAAGCATGTTTTATTAACAAAACAATACTATACAAAACAATAACCAACGGCAGATAAAAATGCTTGCAGTGTTATTTCTTCGTTAATATATTCACTTTACTTTGTCATAACTTTTCAAATGTTTTTTCACTCTAGGTGGTTTATTGCCCGCATCCAATAATGCCATTTGATTCTCAGAGTTGATTCATGTTTGATTTTTTACTTGATTTATGAATTCATAAATATTAACAATGCGATTTTCCGACTGCACTGTTTAACCCTTTCAGGGGCATGAACATTGACCGTTTGCATGGTGCAAATCTTTTTCTCGATTTTTTTTAACCTAAAAAATCTTGAAAATTTTTCCCCTTAAAGGTTGTAATATGATTTTACTCCTTTAAACTGATAACAGATGGCAGCACAAACCATTTTTATCCTCATTTAACTGGAATACATTGAATGCAAGTGAAAGAAGGGCGAGATTTATGCGTTTGCACTGTGCAAACACCGCCCCTCAAAGGGTTAAGGCATGATGCCAACCTTCAATATGATTCGTGGTGCGGGCATCGAAGTTACCATGCTGGTTCCATACTTCTGGCGTAAAAGAGCCTGAAAATTAAAATATTTGTGATCCTTATTGTATGTAGGTATGGAAATAAATTATACAAGTTTACAATTACCCCAATTTATACTTATAATTATGCATATTTACCACCTCTCAACTGCAGCTGCAAATTGAGGATTCGGGCTTCCGGTAGGTAACCGCCCTATTTCTTTTGTTTGTGCTTCAACGCTTCACCTGTCCCCATACATTCCTGTAGAATAAATGATTGTTACAGTGTACTGTACCAACCCTAAAAGTTTGTACCATGAATAAAGAATCACCCTGTTGTATCTATAAAGTATTGATAATGCGGATTTTAATATGTTCTTTTGAAATTTTTACCAGCTGGCTTTTAATAATTAACATTTATTTATTCATAAAACAACTGTGGTCTCCTGAATTTTCGGTATTTTTTTTAGATTTTATCATACCTTTTAAAAATAATGAAATCAAAATTTTTTTTTAAAGAATAATGATAATAATTTAAATTATTTTAAATGATAATAATTTAATTTTTTTTAAATGATAATAATAATATTTTTTAATTTTTTTTTCTAAATAATGAAATCGTAAAAAAACTGTTGATCATTTAGGTATTGAAGGAGGAAGATTTCTTTCAAAAATATGAAAAACGTTTTGTAATTGTTTACTCTAGTGCCCACATTTTTGATATAGACAACAGTGTGTGTCTGAGCAGTCAAAATCGAGGTACAAACACAATAGAGAAAAAAAAAACAGAAAAAAAACCAAAACCGACCCACCGATGTTAAAAAACATACATTGAAAGAAACTTTTTAATTAATCTCATAATATCTACTTTGGTTTTTTCAAGTTTAACGAGATATGAATATTACTCGAAATCACGCCTAAATGTACTCCAAGAAAGTTTAACCGCACAATAGCTCAACTATTAGGATTACTTTCGAGATGCTGGGATTTTTTAGTAAAATAGTTGCTCGTATGTACCAAACACCAGGAAAGCTGAAAATCTGTCAACTCATAGCAGCCTAGTCAAAAACTTCTCATATCTACCGTTTCGGTCAATCGTATTGGTGAATGATACTAAATTACAATAGATTGGGGAGGGGATTAAAATTCAGAAAATACCACCTTAGTACAAAAGTGGTCAGTGCAGGAGAATTTCGGGACGATCTTTAGGCGAGACATTATTTTTACCAGTATTGGAACGAAGTTCTTTTACGCGGCTTACAGTAGAGTGAACTGGCAGGAATCGTCACGTAACGAAAAAGCGTTATGCGCCCTTCATAAGAGCTTTTTCTCAACGACTCTGTGGCTAAATGGTTATCGCATCGGACTATGGCGTATCGGACTATCGCACTACGGAGCGAGAGGTCCCTGGTTCAAATCCCGGCACAAGCGATGGCCGTTTATATTCCCACTCATTCTTGGAATAGCGCAGTATATATCTATATATATTCTAATATATATTATGTATATATATATATATATGTGTGTGTTTATATATATACATATATAATCAATAGAAATCTACATGTTAAATCACGTTTAGAGTTGAAAAAATAACGTAAGGAACTTCGTTCCTGACGGGGGTCCCCCGACCGCACAATTTTTTTTTTCTTTTACCTAGATGTCAGTATTTTTTTGGTGCAACCATTTCTCATATACTCCAAAAGATTTGCAGCAGAAACATTATCCGTCCGTAAGAGCTCGATTGTCGACATTTCCCTTCAACAAGTATTGTCAATGACAATTGCAAAGGTCAAAATCATATGTATATGTATATATATATATATATATGACGCGCTTATAACTCGTACTCCCTCTGTACTTGCTCCCATAATAATTATTCTAACTCTATGCAGTGAATGATCATAGGCCTGTGGAATTAAATACAATTAATTTACATTTAAATCCTTTATTTCAAATACCATTAATCAACTCGATCCAATCCAAGCCAAGTTTCAATCTCTCGTCCTCGTGACACGCACTCCGCACAATCCTAAATCTGAAGACGCTCTAAAATAACCCTTTGTTTCAATTTGGCGCAAACTTATCGCGCAAGCTCTGTGATGTTCATGGAATGTTCAACAGGCTTCTATTCGAATTACGTAATAACTATACTCCGCGCAAAGCCCGTGCTTGCTCTAAAAATAGATCAGTTTGCTCGACTTCATTCTCGAATCGAGGTCATCTACTCAAAACGGGGAAAACCCCTTTTTTCCAACGCGTTCTATGCTGTATTAAACTAATGGCGTTCGGCGCTACGAAGTTAATCTGTCCCGAAGCCCCCTTTAAATTTTAACTTAATTATTTTTCTGACATATATATTTATATATAATTTTCAAAGTAGCCATAAAGCTCGCGGAAACTTTCCCAGTATACAAAAGGACAGTAGACGAGAATTCCGGGGCCCTCTCTACGCCAAACATTATGCCGTATAATGAACAAATAAGTGTTCATACTCATAACACCCCAATCAACGCTATCCATGAAATTGCAACTGCAATTGAAAAGGCCCCTGAACACCTACAATGGACGATTGCTCTTTGGGAAGAGATGGGAGGGTCCGCCACCTTTACTGCTTTGCTTTGTTGATGGTGTTAACGGATATGGAGTACCAATTGTAATTACTACTTGGTACTTGTCAAAACATGACAGCTAGATAGTAAATAAATGTACTAATACACAAATTATACTCAACACATCATTGCCAAATGTTGAAAATCATAATAATGTGCAGAAACAAATTAATGTGTTTAAGCGGCCGCGTGCTTAGTGAGTATCTAAAGCCACAATTAAACATGTCACAGGGCATGCGCAGAAAGCAATTTTTTTAAATTGCAAATTATCGCTCATTAAATAGCGCAAAATAAACAATTTCCATTAGGTTTAATCTTATATTTAACAAACATAATTATCGTAAAATAAAATGGCACAGAGAGATCTAGAGAGACTCCTCGGAATAAACGTGTTTATGATTAAAACATATCACTGAGCATGCGCAGAAATCAATTTTTAACTGTAAATTATCGCTCATTAATAGAAATTGCGGTTACAAAAACCAAACTTGACAAATCTACAGATTGCAATCTTTCGTTTAAGACCAAAATGAAGTAAACTGATACAGTAGTTTTCTGTCACGGACTGCCCAAAAAGTTGGCTTAGCAACTTAAATACTATATAGATTTCTGCATGTGTGGTAACGACAGTAATGACTAATAACGATTTTTATATCCCCTGGGAATTTTTTTCATGGATGACATTATGTCACTCGGTAAATGTTGGCAGTACCTTAACTAGTCTGGAAATGTTATAGACTTTGTATAACTACTCATGGCTGATTCAGCACAAAAAATATGATTTGTATCAGAACAGCTATATATTGCGTCTGGGGCCAATTTGATATGCAATAAGTTTCAGAAACACATCTTAAGGCGACTCACGACCCTAAGTCGAGAAAATAAGACACATTTTCATACTTTTTTACTCTTCGTAACTATTTCAATTTACTCCCAATTTTTCCAAATTTTATGTATATGATGAATTGATATATTTATTTTAATAAATAAATTTTCAACTCTCAAAATAATTTTAAATATTTTTTTAAATGCTTTAGATATACCTTGTTTTTTAAGTATTTTTATTGCATACTGGCTTGAGCGCAGAACTATGAAATTAATTTTACACTTAAATGTATAATTCCTGTTTTATATTTAAAATAAATAATTCAAAATACAATTGAATTTAAAACATTCAACATTAAAATATTTTTTCAATTTTTTAAAAACTGATCAAAATATGCTTAAAATTTCCTTAATTTTTTGCATTAATTCACCCCTGAAAAAATAAAATGTGCAGTGATTGCAATAACTCTAGTTCAGACGCAATAAAATAACATGATTATGCAGTGATAAAAATTTCATGGAATTATGCTTCATAGTTTTTGAGATATCAGTTGCGGAATTATGCAAAATTACATTTTGAGAAAAATGAGTTTAAATTTTTTTTTTATCAGTAATTAAATATTTAGCTTGATCGGTAATTAAATATTTAGCTTGATCAGTAATTAAATATTTAGCTTGATCAGTAATTAAATATTTAGAATATCGATATCTCCGGAACTAAGCGGAATATTTTCATGCGGTTTGCTTTATTTTGTTCAGAAATGATTAGTCTTTAACATATATTTTTTTTTTCCAAAAATCGAATATTTTAAAGATTTAAGGATAGCGAGTCCCCTTAAAACTGCTGAAATTTCGCTAAAACCAACTTGTACAGATCTTAATGCTGACAATTTTGTTTTACGAATGGAGTTAAACAAGCCGTTAGGAAACGACAACAAACACTCATTAATAAGTAAATGTTACGAAAAGCTATAATCTTGAGGCACGAAAAGATATCCCCGATCACCAGTTCAAAGAACTGTGTAATCCATGCACATGCAAACCGTACAGTGGCTAAGACTGGTCTAGGAAGATAGAAAGGAATGCTAGGAAAATAGGGAAGGTGTATATTTGTAAAGTGGTTACAAGTCGGGGAATGAATGGATATTAGTATATGTAGTGTGGATCTGTAATCTCATGTATGCGGGTATAAGTGAAAAAGCACCAACTATTGATATATGTATGAAAACGGAAGTCGTAGCAGAATTATTAGCCAAAAATCTGAATTGCTTGAAATATTATGGGTCACTTTAAAAATCTCAAAATTACGGTTTTGTGTTAAACAAGAAAGGTTTAAACGATTTCTGAATGTTCTCTCTTTTTTCGCTTAAATATAGTTACATTAGATGAAATATTTTAAGGGGGAACTGGACCTTGAAGTTTGACGAAATAACAATAAATATGGTATAATTCTAACCACAAAATCTCAAATAATATTAGAAAAAGAAATTTTTCTTTCTTTATACATATAAAGTACATATCTTTAAATAGAAATTCCATTTTTATATGGAAATTATAAATTAATTTTTTAATTTATAATTTCCATATAAAAATGGAAATTATAAATTAAAAAATAAATTTCAAATTAGCAGTTTAAAATTTTATATGATTAACTGGTGATTAAAAATCATAAAAGGCTGCGCGCACCATAAAATTGAGATATATGCGTACAGAAAATAATTAATGATCAGAATACACTTGTAATATATTTACCTGTAATGTAAAACTAAATAAATTGTAATAAATACTATTTAAAATAAAAAATTGAGCGTAAAAATGGAAAACGTCAAAAATTATCACAATTTTCATAACTTTCCCACATAAAAAAAGTATTCCAGAATTGCACATTTTTCCGGTTTTAAAATGTAGAGTACCATGATATATACATATGAATGTAGTTTTATCAGTATCCTATTGATAGTTTAAAATAAGAAATGCCGCACACAAATTCAAAATAGCAGTTAATTATATACAATTCTAAACTGCTAATTTGAGGATTATTTATTGATCTATAATCTTTTTTTATATAAGACATTATAGAGAATCTATGCTCACTTCTACCCAGACTTGGGTGTATATAATTTGAAGTGGCACTCTATTTGAATTTGAAGCAAACACAGTTTATACATGAAACAATGTTTATTGAATTCGTTGCACATATAATTGGCTTTTACAGCAATACGCATGCGTACTACTTGTACGGAATGTATAAACACAGCTTTCAAGAACAATATATTTTTATACTCACGAACAGTAAGTCAAACCAGCAGTACTGCCACGTAAACTTCTGGCCCGCTAAGCACTAGCGCAGGATAACACCTTTTCAACCTTAACAACCTCCCCCTTTTTTATTAATGACGCTGCGTGGTATTTATACTAAGATCGTATGCCGAAATTAGCATATCTGAAGCAGCTTCTTTAATTCATTAATTCAAAAGTTCGATTCTTGTGAATCGAATCTTGTGTATACCTTACAACATACTTAAAGATATGTACTTTATATGTTTAAAGAAAGAAAAAATCTTTTTCTAATATTATTTGAGATTTTGTGGTCAGAATTAGACCATTTTTATAGTCATTGTCAATTTTCAAGGTCCTATGCCCCCTTAAAGAAAGCTTATTTCTTGAACTTTCAACGGACTTTATTTTTCATAAAATGTAAATACAAGCAATCGTAAAACATAATCGAAATTTTTATGCATCTCAACCTTTTTCAAATTACTTTAAGTTTCCTTTTCCCTTATTTATTTCTATTTCATTTATAATTTCTCTCTCCATATTTAGAAATGTTTGTATGTATTGGATATCAATATTTAATAGCTACTCGAGCTGCACAGCATTCATCCATTATTTGAAAGCTTGTATGCAGAAGTAGTCGACGACATATTGCATTTAGTATACAAACTTGATCAAAAGTATCAAATATTTTTGACAGTTGTTTATGATGGATGCGAAAAAAAAATAACGTTACCAGCTTTGTAAGAGATTACGCGGAAGAATAGATTGATAGATTTTAAGTTAACACTACCTTTCGATAGAACATGACAAGCAATAACATCCATGTTGGATAGATATGATGGATTTCTAGAACGATAACGCATCCACACATACCATCGGCTCTCTCCTTCTAGTGCTTCACATCCATAATGGAACTTATTTATGATTTGAATAAATAGAGTACCCGAGATGTAATTTAGGATCTGTAGAAAACTCAATCTATCATGAGTACTTCTTTTATCTTAAAAACTATCCATCTTTTGCTCAGAAAACATTTCGTTTTGTAATTGTTTCTGCGAAAAATAATGAAGCGTAACATTTTTTTTTTCATTCTAAAAGTTTTAAGTCATTTGATCGGAAAAAAATTGATGCATTTATCGCATGATTATAAAACTTGGAACATCTTAACCGGTGCAGATATATAAAAGAAAAGGACGTTTAAAGCGCTGTTGAACGAAAAGTGAGAGTTAATTTCCCGCTTATGCAAAAAGATAGAGATAGCTTGAAATTTTGAAGTTCTTGTTGAGTTTGAATTCAGTTATTAATGGAGATAATTATGGATTTCATACATAAGTAACATGGTTCCCCGAGAAAAATGGCGATATCTAGAAGCTTTAGACACGTATAAAAAATGCACATAAAAATATAGAATTCACTGCAGGTGTTTATAGGTTTAAGGACCTAGTTGGAAATTAACTCAAATGGATGAAATCAATGAAATTTTTGTAAATATAATATACATGTATTTATCGTTCTAAAAATTACGTTATTTGATAGGAAAAAATTGATGCATTTATCTTATTATGACCTTGGAGCATCTTAATCTATATATATAAAACAGTTCCGTAACTGACTGACTCACTGACTGTTATACAACGCACAGACCAAACCGCTGGACCTAAAGACCTGAAATTTAGCATGGCGATTCGTCTTGTGGTGTAGGGGTGCACTAAGAAAGATTTTTGAAAAATTCTTCTTGGATTTTTTAAAAATTAAATTTTTAAGCTGTTTTTGTAACTTTTTCAAGTTTGCATTTAAAATAATAATTTGAGGTTTATAAAATTTATATCACTAGAAAGATCCTAAAAATTCCTTTAAAATGTAATATTTTTCTAATCTTTACCTCCCTTTTCTGATTTTTGGTGAATTTTTAAAGATTCATTTTTATAATTTAATTTATTAAATGCTGATCACGTGATTTCTTTTACTGGTACTTTAAACAAATCAAGCGTCTCTGCATATAGAGGTCACTAAGCGTTTAACATATGATTTGACCAATTTTGTTTAAATTTGAGATTTTTAAAATGTCAGAATTTAAAAGTAATATATATATACGAGGGTTGGGGCTAAAGTCATGGCAACTATTTTTTTCTTGAAGATACCAGTCCGGTTGGAAAATGTGACTTATACAGACGAAAGGACAAGGTCTTAACTACATGTGTAGACAATATTGTCCAGTTGCGTCTTTGTTCCTGCCGCAACGTGAGGCCGCGCTTTGTCGTGAAACAGAACGTCGGCGCTAGAGAGCAGTCCCTGCCGTCGATTTTGACAATTTTCATTGGGAATTACTGGATCGTCCACCATACAGCCCTGACTTAGCACCATCATCTGTTTCCAAAAGTTAAGGAATTTCTTGGTGGAAAGCGCTTGGAAAATGATGACACGTTGAAAGAAACTGTTACTAACTGGTTTAACGGTCAGGCGGAGAGTTTTTTGATGATGGGATCCAAAATCTGGTGACAAGACTGGACAAATGTTTAAATGTTAATGGTGACTATGTTGAAAAGTGAAAAAATTTTCATACTTTAGTGTTATACTTTACGTTCATACTTTAGTGTTCATACTTTACGTTAATTGTGATACAATTTACGTTCATAACTAAAGTTTCTCTTACTCCATTAGAAAACGGTTATTACTTAAAAAATGACCCTCGCATATATATATATATATATATATATATATATATATATATATATATATATATATATATATATATATATATATATATACATATATATATGTACATATATATATATGTACATATATATATATGTACATATATATATATGTATATATATATATATATATATATATATATATATATATGTATATATATATATATAATGTCTATATGTCGGACGTTAGTGCTTCACGCCCACTCGAAATATCTCTTATCTAAAACTTGAGAACCATTATGCAGTTGATGAGGGTCCGGTGGCGAGGCAATGTAGAATCCAAACTCAAATACAGTGACGACAACTCCATTATCATTTACTAACATATTTATTAAATCTCTTAACGACTCTCAGCTACATAACTAAAAGATATGGCTTCCCAATCCCCATTCAAATCTGTGCGCCTTCCGCACACGTCCTTTTCATTCCCTAGTTATCCATGCCTCTGAAATAAATCCTTTGTTCATAGCTTTTTAACCAACGCTTAGTGACGCTCATGCGTGATGTCATGTCGGATCTTTTTGCTAAACTAAGCATTTTCTTAGCGCCAAACTGCAAGGCTATACATCTACCTTTAAATTTCTCCCATGTGGTTCTGCGGTTCTTCGGCAATCGAATCAAGTCAAACCCACTAATTCTATTTTCACTGCTATTCCTCATGCCGCTTATTTGAACTCCCAGACTTTTAAATTGTTAATCCTATATTTTACCAGCTAATATCTCGTTTTCAGCTCGCGCGATCGCCCACCCCATATTTTAGCCTCACACACACACACACACACACACACACACACACATATATATATATATATATATATATATATATATATATATATATATATATATATATATATATATATATATATATATATATATATATATTATCAGTAGAGTACACATAAGAAAATAAATTAACGAAAATAACAAAAATACCCATTTCAGCTTTAAGCTCTATTTTTTTTTCTTTTCGTGTTCGAGTTTTTGAAAACAATTCACAAGAGAACATCTTAAAAATTACCTCATATTTTTTTTCATTCTTTCAAAGAATATTTCGAAGTGTAAAATAACGTGGGGATATCTTCACCATTTGAAATAAGGAAACAAAAACTATTAGCATTCCCCCCCCCTCCAGTTCCATTTGATGCATTCCTTATTTATAACACATGCCGGTCTTGTATTTGTAAAAAAATATGTTCTCCTCGTTAGCATATTTTTTATGCATAAGTCAGAAAGTTTTCTTTCTTTTTTTAACGTTTTATTCCACGATATTATTTTTTTTTGTAAATTTGAATAGCTGTAAATGACAGTACTTAGAAAAAAATTTCAATTCAAGTTTAATTTTCTCCCAAGAAAGAATGTTCCGAAAGTGTCATATTACTTTTTAATTAACCCCAAAGTTTGCATGAATAAGCTAAGTAGCTATTCAACCTATTTCCCTGAGTTACTCAAAGTATTGGAAGAAATTACATGTCTTTATGATGATTTAAAAATGATTAACAATATGTGTTTTGGGTCAATTTAATAGAGGTAGGTTTCATCAGAGATCTATCATATTTTTCTACAAAAGAAACAAGTGAATTGCCATCTAAATGGACGATTTACAACGCAGCATTTTCTCTAAAGTTTTAACCCAAGAGGAAAAAAAAATGACATAACAGATATATGTATGTATATATATTATATACACTGGTTATCAAAAATTAAGGAAAAGTCACAAAAATAGCGATTACTCAAAGTTACGCGTAGAATTTAATGAAACTTACACACATTATACAACACATAGGTAGGTATAAAAGAGCATAAAAAGAAATCACCAGAAAATTATGTTGTTATAGAAACTAGCATATGTATACAATGAACAAATTGGATGTGTCAGTATGGTATAGGAAAAGTTCCTTTAATATGATGTATGATCCCCCCGAGAAGCAATACAGCACATACAGTGATCTGTGCTGCTGTCAATTATGTGGTCTTAGAGTTCGGTAAGAAATGAGAGCCATTGCTCTTGCAAAGCTGTTGAAAGCGTCTCTAGGGGTCCTAGGAGGAGAATTAAGAGCAGCTATACGTCGTCCTAAAGCGTCCCAAACATACTCGATAGGATTTAGGTCCGGGGATCGAGCTGGCCACTCCATGCGCTGAATTGTTTCCTGCTCAAGATAAGCATCCACGATGCGAGCACTGTGCGGTCTCGCGTTATCGTCCTATAGCACGAAGGCAAAACTTATTGCCCCGACATAAGGGGGCACATAAGCATGAAGGATGTCTTATCTATAGGTGTGAGCATTCACATTTCCACGGGGGAAAACATGGAGGTCTGTGCGTCCACTCAAAGAGATACGACCCCAAACACAGACAATGCCTAATCCGTATGCATCTCTTTCACGGATGTGTGGTGGATGAAAACGAGTTCCAGGTTCTCTCAAAATAGAAATACGCCTAATATCGCTTTGGAGACTAAACCTGGACTCACCTCTCCATTGATCACGCGTCCATTGGAAATGTTGACGTGCCCACTGCAAACATTCCCGCCTATGGCGTGACGTGAGCGGGACGCAAATGGCTGGTCGCCTCGCAAAATGACCACCTTCGTGAAGCCTTCGACGCACGGTTGACGCTGATACCTACCTTCCAGAGCTTGCAGTGAGAGAGGATCTGCAGACGGAGCTTCTAGACAGGAGTTGCGGTTCTATTCCTTCGTGAGCATAATCACAAATATCGGTCATCGGCATTCGTCGTAGCATATGGCTGAACCTTCGCTGAACCTTCTGGATGCCGAATCCGTGGTTAGAAATTGTTGCCAAAGTCTATGAACCACAGACGAATTCACATTTAGCCATCTTGTCACTTCTGTGTGAATTTGTCCTGCCTCTAGTCTCCCAATAGCTCGATATCGCAGTTCTTCGGTAAAATGATGCCTGGCGATCATTGTTACAATTTGGCTATGCCAGTTGTTTAATCCTCGCAAATGAAGTATTACGACTGAAGCGCCACTGTTTTGCATAATGTAGTATTGTTCAGCACATTTTACTTAACATCATATTCAAATTTTAAATAGATTGGCCTAGTTTTGAATGTGTTATCCCTTTTTTTGAGATTTTTCCTTAATTTTTGATAACTAGTGTATATATATATATATATATATATATATATATATATATATATATATATATATATATATATATATATATATATATATATATATATATACATCATATATATATATATATATATATATATATAAATATGTCAAGGATTTAGTGGGAAAAGAATGATTATTCTAAATTTAAAGGGGGCTTGGGAATTAAATTATATTCGTGGCGTAATTCGCCTCTAATTGTTCGTATTTCAACACGCGAATTGGGAAAGGGAAATTCCCCTTTTCATTATGTAATCTTGGCGCGCCCGTGGGTTCTGCGGTCGAGGAGGAAACATTTACATTTATCCTTGAAAGATGTCTGGTTTGGGCTCTGCGCATGTGCAGGGAGAGTTGGCGCGCGGAGATGCCCGCGAATCTTTGTCAGAACGCGGGATTTAATCGTTCCTAGTGGACGCGTGTCAGCTGGGTCCACAATTTGAAAATGGCGAGAGCTCAAATATGCGCTACTTGGATCAGTGGTTGCTGGAAAGAGAAATAAAATGACTTTATGTCATTGGAACTGTGCTTGTTTATTGGATTTAGACTACTTACTACTACTCGCCGCCAGTATTAAGATGACTGCAAATTAATGTGAGAACAGTCAAACCACACGCCTGTCATATATATATATCTTTTCCCGGTCATCATTAAAATTTTACTATTTTTTAAAAAAACAATATTCATCATCAAACATGTAGGAGATGTTAATATCATTTTTTCACAAAATATCCGTAGCCGACTAAATATACAGTCTAAAAAATTGGCATATATGATATTGCTAAACGACAGTCACACAAACGAGTTGATAAATAAAAAATGCCTTTCTTCATACTTCAACTACCAGGAAATTACTTATTATTGGGAGTAGGATCTAACATACTTCCCCATCACAATTCTTTTCTTAAACCAAATAAATATGTTGTTCCGATTGTAAAATCAACCTTCATTTATACATTATATAAAATCCAACTGGGAAATTTACTAGTTTCATACATATACGTGTGAAAGTAATTGTGATTTAGCACGATTTTCATTTCGAAATACTATCATCCTTTGATTATTCTGTATTTGAAAATGAGCATTACAGTTCCCTTAGGATAAGCTAAATTACAACAGGAAAATAAAATGGAAATTTTAATACGTAGTCATTGTTTGAGCTCGATTTTACGTTGTAATTATTATTTAATATTGTTGGTAGGGAATGGCAGTGACTAGCAACGACATAAAGTTCCTCTCGCTGTTATGATTAGTATTTACTTTCTTTAAAATGGTCATTGGGAACAGTTCCGTATCCTGTGCCGCTTGGCTCTATTTGGCGCGGTTTCCGATTTTTCCACGTTTGGCGGAAAACTCGGATTATTGCAACCTATCTAAGCGACGCCATCTTTTCGGCTTCACTTAGGCTTAAAATAAAACAAATAGAAACAAAATAAATTTTGTAACTTACCGGAAAGCCGCTTTTTAAAGAAATAATAACTGTAGACGGGATTTTGGGTAGTCTTTTTGCACGTCTATCTCTATGTACGAAATCACAGCAAAAAAAAACAAAAAAAAACTCAACAAAAACGAATAAGAAACCACCATAAAAACATCGTAACACAAACGAATGATAATATACCATATTGAAATATTTATCGCTCCCCCAAAAAATCGCTAAATTTTCCGGCACAAGATATGGGACTTCTCCCTGGTCATTGTTTAACTTGAACTATTTGTTGAGGAAGATATTGAGCGATTGAGATATTTCTCATATCGTCTTTAATCTTAATGAGTAAACGCAATCACTTTTGCCGGACGATGGCCGAATGGCTAAGGCAACGGCATTCGGTACCAACGTCTGTGGGTTCGAGTTCCACTCTTGGAATGGATGATTGTAGCCGTCCGGAATAGGCTTTAGGTCCTGGTCTAATTAACCCTCGAGTAGCAAAAAATGACCATATCGCAACAAACTAAACCAAATCATTGGGATTTAAAAGATATGCACTGCTGGCCTCTGTAAATGCAACACGCTGAAGGAAACATGCAAATAACATGAAATTTACAACATGCATTAGCGGAGGAGAGATATGCAAATGATTAGAATTTCAGAACAGACGCACATCACGCGCGCCTGTGGCGCCACTTCAAAGCGCTATTTAAGGCTTGGAGATTTCGACGATTTCAAGTTCGGCAATTGTTATTTTCTTGTGTTTTTTTAAAAAAAAAACGATCAATTATGCCTCGTCGAAAACAGCGATCATCTTTTGATCAAGTATCCGAGTTCGACAGAGGAAGGACAGTGGCCTACCGAGATTGTGGATTATCTTTCAGGGAAATCGGTAGTCGTGTTGGACGAAACCAAACAACTGTAATGCGGATATGTGATCGTTGGATGCAGAAGGGTACGACGGACCGGCGTGTTCGATCGCATCCACCTCAGCGCACCACTTCACGTGATGACAGGCAAATTGTGCGCATGTCAGTGACGGATCGCTCAGTCACATCACGAACCATAGCACAGCACATGCAGTCTGTAACGCATCATCCAGTGTCTGCGCGTACCATTCGACGCCGTTTACAGCAGAGTGGTCTGTCCGCAAGACGTCCATTGCTTTGTCTACCCTTGACGCAGAACCACAGACGTCTCCGCCGCCAGTGGTGCGATGGCAGAAGGATGTGGACGGCAGAATGTAATAAAATTGTCTTTACTGACGAGTCACGCTTCTGTCTGCAACACCACGATGGTCGCATTCGAGTCTGGAGACACCGTGAAGAGAGGATGCTGAACAGCTGCGTTATGCACCGGGTATTATGGTATGGGGCGGTATTGGATATCACTCTCGCACACCTCTAGTACGCATTGCAGGTACTTTAAACAGCCAGCACTACATCTCCGAGGTGTTGGATCCAGTTGTCCTTCCTTACCTTCAGGGCTTGCTCACAGCCATATTTCAACAGGATAATGCACGACCACACGTGGCACGCATTGTCCAACGGTTCTTCGTCAATCGCCAGATTGAATTGCTTCCCTGGCCGCCTCGCTCTCCGGATCTTTCGCCGATAGAAAACATGTGGTCCATGGTTGCTCTACGATTGACCCGGATTCCATCCCCAGCTGCCACAGCAGATCAATTTTGGCAACGTGTGGAAGCTGCTTGGTCTGCTGTACTGCCCAAGAACTCATCCAAAGTCTCTTTGAATCAATGCCGAGGCGTGTGGCAGCGGTGATCTCCAACAATGGCGGCTACTCTGGCTACTGATTTTGGCAGGAACCACACTTCACAGAAGTCTATAAATTTAATCATTTGATACTTGGTCAACATGTTATCTACAAAATAAATTTTGTTGTGATATCTCTTGTCTTTCTTGGTGTTGCAATTTGTATGGCCAGCAGTGTGTATATATATATATATATATATATATATATATATATATATATATATATATATATATATATATGACGGGCTTCGTTTCACGCCCGTTATATAAAATGGTGTTGCAGTAAACGGTGGTCTGGTGCCGTAGTGTAAGGCAGTCTAAACACAGGAAATACACATTAGTCCAATTTAATCATGTTTATTTCTTCATCTACTAGCAACCACTGATCCAAAGTAGCGCTTATCTTAGCGATCGCCATTTTACAAAACCCGAGGACCCGGCTAGCGCGCGTCTGCTATCAACGACTTTATCCCCTCGGTCTGCTGCTTGCCTATTGTCTCAAAAGCTCCCAACACAACTGCGCATGCCCTCGTTACGTCTGCACCGAAGATAAGGCTGGGGTGGGATAGAATTTGATACTAAATTTAGATTCTCCCTGTGGTCCTTTATAAAACGGGAATTTCCCTTTTTTGCGGCGCGTTTCGAAATGCGACAAATAATGATATCTTAAAATTAGTTTTAATTTTAAGCCCACTTTAAATTGTTTAATTATTATTCTTTTTCTAAAATATTCCTTTCACACACACACACACACACACACACACACACACACACATATTTATATATATATATATATATATATATATATATATATATATATATATATATAAAATATATATATATATATATATAGAGAGAGAGAGAGGGGGGGGGGCTAGATTTGAGGCGGAACGCGCCAGAACGGCGTTCCGTTACCTCTCTTTATCAATAATAATATATTTGGAATACCCCCCTCCCCCCCCCACACCCCCCCCCGGAAAGTTACCGTTCCGGCACCTCTATTTCTAGAAATCTAGCATTGTATATATATATATATATGCAGTGGAATCTCGATCGATCGTTTTCGGATCCATCGTTTTTCCGTATGTGTCGTTCATTTTATCCAGTCCCAACGATCATATTGCTTTGTTATGTATCCGCATCTATCGTTTTCCCCCGTTTATCTTTCATTTCAATCGGTCCCTTGGAAAACGATAGATCGAGATTCCACTGTATATATATAATATAATGCCTGTGTGTGTGTAACTTTTATGCATATTTTAAATTATCATCTAATTTCGGTCTTCCCCCATCCAGTGACGTAGCGAGCATAACTGGCGCCCGGGGCACGATACCTTTTTGGCGCCCCCTCACCGAAAAACATATAGTAATATTATATATAGAATTTGTGAAAAGGACCATTTGGCGCCCCTCTGAGTGTGGCGCCCGGGGCATGATAGACCCCCTTGCCCCCCCTCTCGCTACGCCACTGTCCCCATCGTCATTCATCAAGTACTACCTCCCGCGTTTGAAATGCATTATTGCGATGATTTGCATTAGGATAAGGACTTAACTGGATTGGCTTCAGAAAACAGTTAGTTATTATTTGACGACCGAAAAAAAGGTTGTCATCGAGTAGTGTTTCTCCTTATTATTTGTGGAAATTTATTATTTATGTAATAAGTTAGCTGTCAATCATGTGCTTTGATGCTGAAATATAAAATAAATTCAAAATGTAATCTTAACGGAATTGGCTTGTGAATGGCTGAATTAATAACGCCTTAAGGGCATAAACATTTATGACTGCGGCCCTAATCAGGACAATCTCATCACTTACTAAGCCATAAAATGCGGGAATCTTTTATTTCGAAGTTTTTTTCAATGTTTGACAATTGCTACCTGTTAAGGGACGTAATATTGGGAGATGAAAAAAACTTGCTCGCCATTAATTTAATTTATACATTTGTAAGGTATACATAAGATTCGATTCACAAGAATCGAACTTTTGAGTGAATGAATTAAAGAAGCTGCTTGAGATATGCTAATTTCGGCATACGCGCTTGGTATAAATACCATGCAGCTTGATTAATTAAAAGGTTGTTAAAGTTGATAGATAAGCGAGAGGGAGCTACGAGGTAAGCAGCTCCAGGTGTTAACCGGCGCTAGTGCTTAGGGGGCCCAAAGTGTACGTGGCAGAACTGCTGGTTTGACTCTCTAGTTTGAGAGTATTGCAATGTGTATTTCTATTGAATGTTAATATATATATATTGCGTACAAGTAGTACGTATGCTTATTGCTGTAAAAGCAAATTCTATATGTGCAACGAATTCAATAAAAATTGTTTCATATATAAACTGTGTTTAATTCAAGTTTATTTAGAATGCCACTTCAAATTATATACACCCAAGTCTGGATAGAAGTGAGCTAAACTCTATACATTATTCCGAAAAATTGAAATGAGTTTTTTTTAGTTAGATGGCACTAATATAACCGTAATCAGATATTAGATATATACTATGCTGATTTTAATGCGCTTGACAATAGTTAACATTATGCTAACGATATCTTAATTTTCTATTTCGGTGCTACTGAAAATTCGCCGTTTCTTGTGACGAGAGGAAATCAGATGAATATTTTATATATTTATCACAATCATGGAAACAACAACTTTTAGAAAGGCCGTATACCATATTTTATCTGTCTATTTTATACTACCTTTCGAATTTATTTTGTTTATTAAATTCATTTTATTGGATGTTTGAGACTATATCATCCATACTGAATTCCATTTAGTATTTCTAGACGTTGAATAATGGAACAAAATATGCCAATTTTTCGAAAGCATATATTTTCGAATGCATTTTCCCATTTGATTATTTATTTATATGTATTCAATCATACATTAAATATTTATTGATGTTTTTATATTTACATTTTTTAATGTTTTGAGACATATTACGACACCAGAAAAGTTAATGTAAGGAAATGTTTATTTTAAAATTTCCGTAGAATAAATTTCATGCTTCCAGCATAATTTCAAAAATAAAAGTATTAATGCTCATCTATATACAGTGGCTCCCAAAAGTGTTCGTACACTTACGAATTTCAATGAAATCGGGGTCTATCCATTAATTAAAATGAATATTTCAGAATGGGTATTTAATAATAAGATCTATAATCTATTCTTAACAAAACTACATGAAATATTTTGAAAACATAGTAAAACTTTATTTTTAAGAAACCAGTAATCCAAAAGTAACAAAAACTTTATCTCACAAAAGTCATCGTACACTGAAATATTTTCGGATAAATTCATAATTAAAATTATTGTCTGGCGCTTTATTTTTATTTTTGGGTTGTGGTGGCATTTAAAATATCGTTTGGCTTTAATTTTTGCTTGCCTACTCCGTAATATTCTATTTATTATTTAAAAATGGCTCGTAGTCGTAAAGAAACAACAAACAGCATTCGAAAATTGATTATTTTTCATCATAGTAGTGGTAAATCAGTTCGGAATATTGCTAAATTACTTAATTTATCC
This sequence comes from Dolomedes plantarius, assembly GCA_907164885.2. NCBI lineage: Eukaryota > Metazoa > Arthropoda > Arachnida > Araneae > Dolomedidae > Dolomedes > Dolomedes plantarius. Next base: position 5,972,263 of record OU015497.1, on the reverse strand, counting down.
CATTCTACTGTGCAGTATGTGAAAAAACGTTTTAAAGAAGAAAATTGGATCGAAAACAAGGTAACAAAGGCCGTCCGATAAAGTTAACAAAACGTGATCAGAGATTTATAATTAGAAAATTTGTGAAAAATTCACGTTTGAGTGCTGTAAAAGTTTCTGCAGAATTCAATGAAACATTTTCTACTTCAATTTCACCTGAAATTTTTTGACGAGTTCTCAGAACAGCTGGATTATATGGGCGTTCGGCCCATAGAAAATTTTTGTGTGTGAGAAAAACAGAAAGTTTAGGCTTCCCTTCGCACTATCAATGATAAATAAGCCCCAAACCTATTGGAATAATGTCTTATTTGCCGATGAACATTTTTGGTGCTGATGCGCGTATAATTGTATGGAGAAGAAAAAAATGAGGAATTTAATCCCAAGAACTTAGTAGGAACAGTTAAGCATGCCGGTGGAGGTATCCTTGTGTGGGGGTGCATGTCAGCATCAGGACTAGGAAATTTAGTATTTTTTGATAGCATAATGAATCATGCTGTTTTTATAAATATTTTAAGACACAGTTTAAAATTATCAGCTCAAAATTTGGGTATTGGAAACAACTTTGTTTTTTTATCAGGATAACGATCCTAAGCACGCGGCTCTCAACGTTCGCATCTGGTGTCTCTATAATTGTCCACAAGTTTTGAAAACATCACCTCAATAGCCAGATTTAAACCCAATAGAACATATTTGGAGAGAACTGGAGGTTCGAGTACGAAAACACGACATTCACACGAAAAGCGAACTAAAAACAATTATGATGGAAGAATGGATGAACATTGATGCAAAAATTACAAAAGATCTAAAGCAACCTATTCCCAGACGTTTAAAATATGTTGTGGATGCTAAAGGATATCCTACTAAATAATAATTTAACGAAAAATTAGAATATTTACTAATATGTAGAGATTTTTTACAAGTGTACGATGACTTTTGTGAGATAAAGTTTTTGTTACTTTTGGATTATTGGTTTCATAAAAATAAAGTTTTACTATGTTTATTTCATGTAGTTTTGTTAAGAATAGATTATAGATCTTATTATTAAATACCCATTAAGAAATATTAATTTTAATCAATGGATAGACCCCTATTTCACTGAATATCGTAAGTGTACGAACACTTTTGGGAGCCACTGTATATAAAACAGTTCCGTAACTGACTGACTTACTGACTGACTGACAGACAACGCACAGACCAAACCGCTGGACCTAAAGAGCTGAAATTTTGCATGGTGATTCTTCTTATAATGTAGGGGTGCACTAAGAAAGATTTTTCAAAAATTCTTCTTAGATTGTTTTAAATTAAATTTTTAATCTTTTTTTGTAACTTTTTTAAAGTTTGCATTTAAAATAATAATTTGAAGGTTATAAAATTTATATCACGAGAAAGACCATAAAAATTCCTTTAAAATGAGATCTTTTTTTAATCTTTACCTTCATTTTCTGATTTTTGGAGGATTTTTAAAGATTCATTTTTAGAATTTAATTTATTAAATGCTGATCACGTGATTTCTTTTTCTGGTACTTTAAATTAATTTATCGTCACGTGCATAACAACGAAATAGACAAAAAAATCGTTTTTTTTTTCTTTCCGCTAATGCGGCAGACGATTGGAAATTATCCAAAAAAAATATTAAAATGCAGTAAAAGATATTTTCCTTATACTGTACTATATTATTTGTACTATATTCTTTTTTATGTTCTATTCGATTTAATTGGAATATTTTCTGCTACATTATTTTGTCTATTAAAATATCCGTTACGATTTTTTTATAAATATATTTTTTCGTTTTTTTGCATCAATTGCATACATTGACCATTGTATTTATTATAAATATATTTATACATATTTTTGGCATTTATTGCATACATTGATCGTTGATTTTAATTTGAGTGTACTCGGAGCGAAGTACGGGTTTTCAGCTAGTTCAATAATAAATATATTTAATTTTCCAAATTTGTCTGTTAATGCCAAGTGGTATTAAAATTTTTATTTCGATAATCTTAAACAGTAAAGAAAACTTTAAATAGAAATTTAATGATTCAAGGCATAATTATTTTCCGAGTAATAGTGAATGTAATAATTAGGAATGTTTTTGTAAAGGAGAAGAAAACAAACATTCTTTTAAAATTTGCAGTTAATATTATTTTTTTAACAATTTACTTATTAGTTCATCAAGAGATAAAATTTCCTACATTAATTGAGGTTCTATGCACAATCTGCCATTCTATTGAAAGGTAAAGTAATAAAAAAACCTAATTCGTTATTTATATTAAGAATAAATGTTTATAAAGAAGTAAGTAATTTGTTTTCTGTTTGATCTTATTAATATTTATATTTTTACCATTAATTAAATCATTCAACTCTCTCTTGCACTATGTTGCTGAAGCACTCTAGATGTTTTTATTTTAAAATAAATGAGCTTTCATAACGAAAGCTTAGAAGTGTGCGTTACTGTTTAATAATTTCAGATTTTAAGTACTTGCCTGAAATTCGCCTTTTATGTTAATTTAAATTGAAAGTATTTGTTAGTTGGTTTGGATTTGTTTCGTCGGAATGAAAAGTCATT
>OU015497.1:5949655-5962155 GCA_907164885.2 Dolomedes plantarius | reverse complement strand
GCTGGCGGCACCTTTTTAATTGTGCCCCTCTGGATTGGACGGATAAAAGAACACAAACTTGTGGTACCCGGGCGTACAGACCATTCATGTGAAGTTTTGGACGAACAGTAGTGGCAGATATCGTCTTACCAATGGCCGCTGCAACCATAGATTTCACAGGTGTGGAGGTCGATCTTCGATTCCGCTTGGCTTCAACAGCAATATATCGATTTTTCGAGGGGGTCGCTACCCTTGGACGACCGGCTACAGGTCATCGGACAACTGTTTGGCTGGTTTGGAATTGTTTCTATAACCGTGGAATGACGGAATGATGAACGTCGAAGAAAAGAGCCACATCTGTGATAGACTGTCCTGCATCAATGCATCCGACAGCCCGACAGTGCTCAGAATCTTCCATTTGTCTTCTGGAAGCCATAGAAACACGTCTAGCTTGATAAAAAATCGTACGAATGTTCTAAACACCTTTCATCAGCACTTACATGCAACTCCGGTAACACTTCACAATGCCGGCTTCTTATACGACTGCCAGTTTTGCATATTTCTCGACGCGAAACCGTGATTGGCTGTTACCTAACATATTTGCATACTCCCTTCTACCTTTGCAGCAACTTTCAGCTTCCTTAATTCAGATTGGATTACGGAAATTAACATTTTCCTCTCTGCTTAACTTTTGGAAGTGAGTGTATATATATATATATATATTTCTTGGACCCGTATTCTTGGGATACATGCTATCCCACCCCGTAAGGAGAAGGTTAAGCACCGCTGTAACTAAAAGCTACTGTACCGCAGCCAATAATAAGACAAGCCTTTTCCTTCAATTACTTTACTACGATACGTTAAACATACTACAACTACAGAGTTAAAGCAAGTATGTACAGCCAGTTAGAATATATACAATTAGATCATCAGGATGGCTTCGGGTTCAATGAACAGCGCTCTCTCTTTGTGGACTATTGGGGTATTTTATACTGTCGGCGAATTCAAAGGGATTTCTCTGCCGTTTGAAGTGCTGGTAAGTGTTCCAAGTTTATGGGATTCTAAATGTCACTATAGTGTCAAAAGTCTCAAGCGCCCTCGAACCACTCTGGGATTTATGCATTCTATAACGTCGAAACCGCACATTGCAAGAATTTTATCGCCTCTTATCCTAGAGTTTATGATACCGCCCAGATCAACAGGTTCACAGATAGATGACATGTTGAGGGGTAGGAACGGGTATCACATACTTATATAAATACTAATTTCATGCAGTAATGGAGACAATGCCACACTACTCAGAGCAGTAGCAGGTTCCCAATAAATCTACAGTTCCTTATCACGAGGCTAAACCTTTAATGATAAAGTTTACCAAAAAATCCTTTAATATCAGAAAGAAGATAATTTTGGCCAATGATCGTAGAATAATTGTATAAGGAAAGAAATGGAAAAAATAATTGTGTCTAAATGAAATCCCTCGGAATTGAGTATAGAATATATATACTACTGTATGTTGAGTATGGAATATGTGTCTGCTAGAGGGGGTGGGATGTTATTATACAAAGTAAAAGTTTTAAACATAAAATTTTACCTATTTATAAATTTATACGCAATTTTTCTAAAGGTCATGGTAACATAATAGAGACTCAAATGAAATATTAATAATAGAGAAATATGAGGCTTGCAAAATTAAAACAATCAAAGAAGACAGAAATTGTCTTTAATAAAACGGTATATAGGGAAACAATTGAAATATGAATACTACCTTTTCAATTAAATTCCGTAAAACTCGTAGTTGTTCTTCTTACTTGGTCTACTTCTCTCAGTTACCGAGAAAAATAGCTCTTCTTAATTATTTCTCTAGTTCCATTCTAAATTAATTTAAGGTCTAGACAAAACTATTTTCTTTGTGAATGTCATTTTCGTTTACTTTTGTTTATTTAATTTTTAATTGATAAATGTTTGCCCTTTCTGGGTGTTATAAACAGCCTCGTGATAATCAAAATGTTTATATATATAAATATATATATATATATATATATATTTCGTCCTCCGAATCATCGTCCTCCGAATCATCATTTTTCCGTATGTGTCGTTTATTTCACCCAGCCCGAACGATCATATTACTTTGTTATGTTCCCGCATCAATCGTTTTCCCGCATTTATCGTTCAGTTCAGTCGGTCCCTTGAAAAACGACAGATCGAGATTCCACTGTATATATATATATATATATATATATATATATATATATATATATATATATATATATATATATATATATATATATATGTATATATATATGTATATATATATATATGTATATATATATGTATATATATATATATATGTATATATATATATATATGTATATGTATATATATATATGTATATGTATATATATATATGTATATATTATTTATATATATATATATATATATATATATATATATATATATATATATATATATATAATGAAGCCCATTTTTTCTTCTAAAAGGATTGGTTGAATGAGTGTCCCTGACGAAATTATTTCTTCCATAAGTGGTCCCTTATCAACAAACGGTTAGTAACTGCTAATCAATACCAAAGCTACACATAAAACTCCTTCCCAAAAGAAGTTTCTTTTTTTGGGGGGGTGGGGTTCAAATCCCGAATAAGGCTTGGTCAAAACCGTATTGTCCCATCATAGGTATCATTGCTGGATCACCTAAATCAGTGATCGTCAACCTGGTCACTACCACCGACTAGTAGACGATTCAAGCTTTCATGGTGGGCGGCGGAGGTTTTTTTTCCATTGCTACAAGATTTATTCTTGCATAGACCGAACAAACTGCTAACAGCTACACAAGTTGCACATTTTAAAATATTCTTGTGTAATTCACTTTTGAATTCCATCACTAATCTTTGAATTTCGATAATAATTCACCAGGCAATTAATCTCGGGGTATACTGGCGGACGGGAGAGCAAAGGACGAGCTTGCTATCCATTCAGAGCTATCTATGAATAACATAAAGTATGAAGTGAGTAATTCCCACATAAAGTATGAATAAAATTATTAATTTAAGTACAGTCGATCCCGGTTATTCGGACCACATCGGGACGCAATCATTTTGGTCCTAATAACCGGGTGGTCCGATTAACCGGTGGTTCAATTAACAAAAATCGACTGTACTACATACTTTTTACAAACCCTCTAGTCCAAAAATTACTTCGCCCTTGTGCTAAATTGCGTTACTGTGGCACCGGTGGGCGGTAAGGAAATTTTAAACGTCTAAAAATATACAAAAGTGGGCGTTAGGTATTAAAAGGTTGACGATCCTTGAACTAAATGGTGATCCCTTAATAATGTAACCGGCGAAAATTTGAGTGAATTACAAAAGGCGAATGTCTCACAACAAGTGCATAGAAAAAAAAAAGGTTTTTCATAACTTACACTTAAAAAAACACTCTGGGTAGGCTTAGGAATGTTAATGTATCATACGCAAATCTGCAACAATTGTTATAAGTCATTTTAAAAGCGATCCAAGTATTATTTTTAATCTAAACTACGTGAAACAGATTAACGACTCGTTAAAAGGATTAATGAAGACCTACAGAAAAAAAATGCCGCTAGAACAAAAGAGAACCATAATACACGAGAATATAATTCATAACTTAAATGAATATATATAGCTCAATTACATGAACTCATTTTAAAGTCAATTCATAATAAGCTGTATTTCGCTTCAGGGCACAAATTTAAATATTACGCTCTAATCAAGCTAATTTGTATAATTAAGAAATTTATGAAGTGTACTAAGATATCATGAATATTAGCAGCGTAAAAATAAAGAATTGCTTAATAGCTTTTGAAAAATGTCAGCGTTCAGACATAAAAATCACTGGCTTTTCCTCATAAACCAGAATTAACTCACCGTATTTCACTAAATTGCGTGTTCTACCACGACTTAATTGGAAAGCATAAACTCCTTAGGGTGATAAAAAAAAGGAAAACCTTCTTTTGCTACAGGTTAATTTTCATATGTTCGTAACAACTTCCCTCATTAGTAAAACATTTTTCGTTCCCATATTATATGATACACGATTTTACTTCGAAAATTTATGTCCAGTTTGTTTATTTTTCCAAACAAATTAAAATACGCTCCTTCTACGGAAGTTAGCTTTCTTTCTGCTAAGATGGCTCTATATTTCCTTGGAAAATATACTCGCGAAATTTAATATGAGTTGAATGCAGGGGGAAAATGTCTTTAGTTATGAAACTGAAATAAGTTTGTCACAAAATTATATAGATTATAAAAGGAGTTATATATTTTTAATGGTGTTTTAAGCGAGAAGAAAAGCACTATGAACAAATGGAAGTTTAATAATTCTCCCAAAATAATCAGTGGGATAATGTCACGAGTAATGCGGTGACTGTTATAAAATTTAATTTAAAAAGGTTATGGTTAACATTCCTAATTATTCAAAGATACAACAGTTTTGAAGATAAGCGGAATGCCTTACTTTGATCTAAACAATTAGCTTTAAATTTCACATTACAATCTTATCTAATTTAGTTTGGTTTGGAGAGCTACGGTCATCTTTTTGCTACGCGGGAGCTAATTAGACCGGGACCTACAGTTTTAGCCGATTCCGAACGGTTACAAACATCCATACCAACAGTGGGACTCGAACCCACAGGATCTGAACCAAATGCCAGCGCCCTAGCCATTCGGCCATTATCCTGGTCCCTTGCTTAATTTAAATGTAGGGTATTGATCATCCACATTCATTGCTCACTAATTATACAACGTCCCTATAGTTTAAAGCCTACCCTTCTTTAAACCAAAAATTATATTTCTGTAGAGTTTATCACACTAAAGTATCTTTTCAGTAAAGTGAAGTAGAAAACCTTAATCACTGGAAACACACTCATTCAATTGAAACTGATTGTAGTCTAGTGCTTATTAGTGATTATTTTAACATACTAATTCTTTAATTCCTCTGAACTAGGATTCACAGCTTCTAATGGACCCGATCCATATATATATATATATATATATATATATATATATATATATATACACACCCCGTATATACCCTATATATATATATATATATATATATATATATATATATATATATATATATATATATAATATATATATATTTATATATCTTGTTTATGAAATATTTATTCATATTGATCCTTTAGCATAAATCAACCTAATTAAATATAGTTAACGCCCCGGGATCTGATATATATACAGTAGAACCCCGATTTTACGTTATCCGTTTCGTACGTTATCCCGCTTCATACGTCATTTTCTGCTGGTCTGTGAAAATTGCCTATACTATGCTCAGATTATGTCTTAACCACGATTTTACGTTTTCCCGTTTCGTACGTTTTTTACCGTTGGTCCCATGAAAAGCATAAAATCGGGATTCCACTATATATATATATATATATATATATATATATATATATATATATATATATATCAGATCCCGGGGCGTTAACTATGTTTAATTAGGTCGGTTTGTGCTAAAGAATTAATATGAATAAATATTTAATAAAAGGGATATTAGCCGGATGTGGAGAGAAAGAGTCAACAGATTGTCCACATCTCGGTTTAAGAGCGGAACCTTGAGGTCGATCAGAAGAGGATATTGCGTTAGCAACGAACATTCTCGAATTTTCCAAAGCGCGTGATTACTGACACATCGATCATGAGACGCTGAACGCCACGCGATTGCAACGCGCGAAAAGAATAAGGTCAGACCGAGAATATTCAGTTAGATGGAGTAGCGGTGAAAAAGTCGCTCCGTAAGAGAATTGGCTATGCGCGATGTTAAATTAAGGAAATGTGGACGGTAGTTAAATATAAATGATGAAGAAAGATTTATTTTGTGATTAAGGTGTTATTCTTCGGCTACCACGACATCAGTAGCGTTTAAGGTGATAGACGATGGACTTCTCAGGACTTCACGAGCAAGCGTGATACGTGTATATATATATATATATAATATGCATGTATGTAATAATAACACACCATCAATTATTATTCTATTCCCTTTATTTTGTCTATTACTTTTCCATAACTCTAATACAAACTTACCTCTTTACATTATGAATATCTCAGTTTATGAATATCTCGACTATGTCTGTACTTCTGGCTTAGATTTGACCCTGGGCATATTCCACCACAGATGATCACATGAACAAACAAAACTTTCCTTTGTACTGGTGAGAAGCGCCGAATTGCGTGCTACTTAGCGTATTGGATATGGTGTGAACAATACACACTTATTACTCTCTCTATTGCAAATATCTTTTCTGTATATAATTTCTTATTATTTAGGTTTCTTCCATAATACGCTCAAGTTATCAAACTTATTATTCTCATCAACTGGACTGATTGACAGGATGTTGTAACCACTCCAGCAACGATTACCACCAAAGTATACACCACATGTCGTAACTATATTTTCTTCAGTTTTTGTTTGAGGTTCTTTTTGACGTGATGAAATTCCATATTTCAATCAAGTTCATATTAATGTATCACTTTAAAGTAGGGCTTTCAGGACTTTTATTGATCTTTTAAACTCTTGACACCCTTGATTCTATTTTACAAGCAGGAAATTTTGCCCTGTAAATTAAGATTATTTTTATGTGAGTAGGAATCCATCAACAATCTTTTATTCATTCCATTGAAATGATCATACGTATTTCTGTGGCATTATGTCAGATGCTGATATGTCATTTTTTTCATGTTTTCAGCAAATTTAAAAAGCAACTTTTGTTGTGAAATATAAAATCGCCCAATTAAGTTTTTCAATCCAAATATTCTTTAGTTAATGCTCATATTCAACCTCTGCATATGGCTGGTCTTCAAGGAAAATTTCCAATTAGGGACTAAACATTTTCTGGGGGGGGGGGGTTGCGAATAAACTATTTTATACATAACAGCAATTGCCATGCGAATAACTTAGTGTTATTTCATAATTCCCCATATCAACTTTCGCCACTTTAAAGAACCAATTTCAAGTGTGACATATCAACTTAAAACATAAAATTGAATTTTTCGGACATATCAACATCTGCCATAGGGCCACAGATTTAAAATCACATTTTTCAGAGACAAGCAGAATTTTTTCATAATTTTTTGAAGCGATTCAAATCCGATCACTTCTCGAATTTTGAAAAGGAATCATTTCCATTTACTAAAATTTTTCATGAGAAGCAAAAAACTATAACTCGCCTTCATGCATTATTAGTTAGATCAAATTTAGTATTTATTATGTTTATAAGGCATCAATTCTTATGCAAAAATATAATTGTTAATATTTTTTTTTTATTTGGGGGGGGGGGGGGAGCTAGAAAAGTTGGAGAAAAGTGGAGATGACCCCTTTCAAAATGACCGATTCAATTATTTTTAAAGCTCAAATCCTGTATCACGCTTTTTTAAAAAAAATTCCTAGGCGTAGAATAATTCTTAAAAAGTGATGTCAGCGGTAACGCGTCAAAAAACAAGCAAAGAATTTTTAAAAGATATAATTAACTTGATTTTTCAAATAACATTTTGAAGGATTTGGGATCCACTCCTTTAATGTTAAAAATAATGTCTAGTTTTATTTATCTTTTATTTCATACTTTTTAATTGCGATAAAAATCTGAAGATTTCACTTTTGATTTTTCGATATCAATGGCTGTATTACTCTCAGAAAATTTAAACGAATTTTTCTCTATGAACCGGAAGTTATCCTTCTTAAAAAGTCAGCAGCATTATCAAAAATCACTAACCGATTTTTATTATGAAATTAATCAGGAAAAAATCTTCTATAACATTTATGAGGATTTTTATATCCACGTGTGTTTGAGATATCTTGTTTCGGTTGTTACATGTCATTTTAAATTATCTCACACCTTTGAAACGCGCAACTGGTATCATGGAATTCTGCCAATCATTTTGAAAAATTGTACCAAGTTCCTAATTTAAAATTTTTGTTTCTTTAAACGTACCGTTATCTTTTCACACAAAGTGCAGTTGGACGTGTTAAATAATATTTTTTATTAAATTCCAATAAAAAGGAACTTTAACCGCGGAAAGAACTTCTATTGCGTTAATAGTAGGTCAGAGTAGTTTAATAGTATTTAATAAAATTCTTAAATGCATTTGGACTTAAACAAAAATATTCCGTCTATTTTCGTAAGAATTCACTGGCAATATTCTTTATGTTCCATGACTAACACACCACTAATATTTCTCAATAAATGATAATATTAAAGTAACGTATTAGAAGTTTAAGTACCAAGTTCCTAATTTAAAATTTTTGTTTCTTTAAGGGGATTCACTACCCTTAAATCTTTAAATCATTCGATTTTTTGAAAAAAAAAATATTTTAAAGCCTGATCATTTCTGAACAAAATAAAGCAAACCGCATGAAAATATTCCGATTAGTTCCGGAGATATTGATATTCTAAATATTTAATTACTGATCAAGTTTATGGTAAGAAAAATTTTAAACTCATTTTTCTCAAAATTCAATTTTGCATCATTCCGCCACTGATATCTCAAAAACTATGAAACAAAATTCCATGAAAATTTTTATCACTGCATAATCATGTTATTTTATTGCGTCTGAACTAGAATTATTGCAATCACTGCACATTTTGTTATTTTTTCAAGGGTAAATAAATGCAAAAATTTAATGAAATTTTAAGTATGTTTTGAGCAGTTTTAAAAAAATTAAAAAATATTTTAATGTTGAATGTTTTACGTTCAATTGTATTCTGAATTATTTATTTTAAATATAAAATAGGAATTATACATTTAAGTGTAAAATTAATTTCATAGTTCTGCACGCAAGCCAATATACAATAAAAATACTTAAAAAACGAGGTATATCTAAAGCATTTTTGAAAAAATTATTTAAAATTATTTTGAGAGGTGAAAATTTGTTTATTAAAATAAATATATCAATTTATCATATACAAAAAATTTGGAAAACTTGGTAGTAAATTGAAATAGTTACAAAGAGTCAAAAAGTATGAAAATATGCCTTATTTCCTCGACTTAAGGGTCGTGAGTCCCCTTAAATGTACCATTATTGTTTCACACAAAGTGAAGTTGGAAGAGTTCAATGATAATTTTTTAGTAAATTTCATTAAAAAAGAGCTTCTATTGCGTTGATAGTAGGTCAGAGTCGTTTAATAGTATTTACTAAAATTCTTAAATTCATTTGGACTTTTACAAAAATATTCCGTTTATTTTCGTAAGATTTCACGGGCAATTTTCTTTATGTTCCAGAACTAGCACACCACTAATATTTCCCAATAAATGATAATCTTAAGGTCTCTTACTAGAAGTTTAAGTACCTGACTGGTTTCAAAGCCCGTAGTAATATACCAGATGGGAAATTACGGCCTCTGGAAAGGCGACATTTAGACAGTAAAATTTTTATTTTTCGTTTCGCTACAGTCTCTTCTTGAGGGCGTACATTCTTACAGACACTTTAAATTTTTTTCACAGTTATTCCTTTTTAAAGTAAGCCTCACGTTTCTTTTTATTCTTATTTTTTTATTTCCTTACGAAGATATATTTTTGGTTCATTTTTTAACATCAATACTGCATTCAGTTGTAGAAAAAAAAACCTCACTGAAATTCTTCTCATACTTCAATTGCATAGTTTAGTTCGGCTTTTAACGGTTGCATTTTCACACGGTTTGTATGAAAACTCATTTGAAAGATGAATTCATTGATTTTATACAGCTTAATGCCGTGTATATGAAGTTATTTAAAATGCCTAGCGCGATTGAGTGATAAATCGGAGTTTAATAAGATTTAATGTAACTTTTCTGCTCCGTTATCATTTAAATGATATTATAATTTATTTCTTTTGTAATTAATCTTCATGTGTCTAATTTTCGATGAGTGTTTAGCGTGATTCTTTAGAAATTGGAGCTAAAAAAGATTCAATATATTTCCCTTTCAGTAATCACGACACATTAGTTCGTCACTTTACGTTAGTGAGAAGACTTGCTTGATTTTATTCAATTTATCCCAATTTATCTAAAATTCCTATTCATGATTAATTCTTTTCAATTTAGCGTCTTAAGAGGTTTCATTCTTCAGATTTCAATGACAACGTGATAATGAACATTTGTATCATACAAAGCCGATTGGATTTATTTTTTACCCAAACAAAACATGCCGATAAGGAAATTGCTACATCTGCTTAATTTTTCCTGCATGTACATTTTAGGAAATAATTTGATTTAAGCTCATAACTTAGAAATGCTAAAATTGCAAGAAACGGAAGGAGACATTCTCCTAAACACAAACAACTAAGTTACGTTGCAAGAAGCAAGTGTTTGTTGCATATATTTATTTATTAAGTAAGATAATTGATAGATTGATAAATGCATTGTTTATGTATAAAATAGAAAGAATAAATAAAATGTCTCATAAGTTGAATGAATGAAGTTGAATATTTCTTTTCATATATACATGCATAGTTGTCTACTTAAAAAGCTTAAGGATTATATATTTGCTAGATCATCTTTTTATTAGAGGCACTATTTATTTGGACACCAAAAGAACTGTTAAAAAATATTGCTTATCTGTTCACAAGGTGTCATTAAAATCCTTAAAGATGTACGGGCTTTTAGGAAAATATCGTGTTACCAAAAGATTCACATATTTTTAAAAAACAGCTTTCACGATAAAGAATCCTTTTTATCATCTTCCAATTAGTATGGTAGTAGTTTCGTCACTTATTTCCTAATTTAAAATTTTTGTTTCTTTAAACGTACCGTTATCTTTTCACACAAAGTGCAGTTGGACGAGTTAAATAATATTTTTTATTAAATTCCAATAAAAAGGAACTTTAACCGCCGAAAGAACTTCTATTGCGTTAATAGTAGGTCAGAGTAGTTTAATAGTATTTAATAAAATTCTTAAATTCATTTGGATTTAAACAAAAATATCCCGTTTATTTTCGTAAGATTTCACGGGCAATATTCTTTATGTTCCATAACTAACACACCACTAATATTTCTCAATAAATGATAATATTAAAGTAACGTATTAGAAGTTTAAGTACAAAGTTCCTAATTTAAAATTTTTCTTTCTTTAAAGGGATTCACTACCCTTAAATCTTTAAATCATTCGATTTTTTGAAAAAAAATAATATTTTAAAGCCTGATCATTTCTGAACAAAATAAAGCAAACCGCATGAAAATATTCCGCTTAGTTCCGGAGATATTGATATTCTAAATATTTAATTACTGATCAAGTTTATGGTAAGAAAAATTTTACACTCCTTTTTCTCAAAATTTAATTTTACATCATTCCGCCACTGATATCTCAAAAACTATGAAACAAAATTCCATGAAAATTTTTATCACTGCATAATCATGTTATTTTATTGCGTCTGAACTAGAATTATTGCAATCACTGCACATTTTGTTATTTTTTCAAGGGTAAATAAATGCAAAAATTTAATGAAATTTTAAGTATGTTTTGAACAGTTTTAAAAAAATTGAAAAAATATTTTAATGTTGATAGTTTTATGTTCAATTGTATTTTGAATTATTTATTTTAAATATAAAACAGGAATTATACATTTAAGTGTAAAATTAATTTCATAGTTCTGCATGCAAGCCAGTATTCAATAAAAATACTTAAAAAACGAGGTATATCTAAATCATTTATGAAAAAGTTATTTAAAACTATTTTGAGAGGTGAAAATTTGTTTATTAAAATAAATATATCAATTTATCATATACAAAAAATTTGGAAAACTTGGTAGTAAATTGAAATAGTTACAAAGAGTCAAAAAGTATGAAAATATGCCTTATTTCCTCTACTTAAGGGTCGTGAGTCCCCTTAAATGTACCATTATCGTTTCACACAAAATGAAGTTGGAAGAGTTCAATGATCATTTTTTAGTAAATTTCAATAAAAAAGAGCTTCTATTGCGTTGATAGTAGGTCAGAGTCGTTTAATAGTATTTACTAAAATTCATAAATTCATTTGGACTTTTACAAAAATATTCCGTTTATTTTCGTAAGATTTCACGGGCAATTTTCTTTATGTTCCAGAACTAGCACACCACTAATATTTCCCAATAAATGATAATCTTAAGGTCTCTTACTAGAAGTTTAAGTACCTGACTGGTTTCAAAGCCCGTAGTAATATACCAGATGGGAAATTACGGCCTCTGGAAAGGCGAAATTTAGACAGTAAAATTTTTATTTTTCGTTTCGCTACAGTCTCTTCTTGAGGGCGTACATTCTTACAGACACTTTAAATTTTTTTCACAGTTATTCCTTTTTAAAGTAAGCCTCACGTTTCTTTTTATTCTTATTTTTTTTATTTCTTTACGAAGATATATTTATGGTTCATTTTTTAACATCAATACTGCATTCAGTTGTAGAAAAAAAAAAACCTCACTGAAATTCTTCTCATACTTCAATTGCATAGTTTAGTTCGGCTTTTATCGGTTGCATTTTCCCACGGTCTGTATGAAAACTCA
>OU015497.1:5897155-5944655 GCA_907164885.2 Dolomedes plantarius | reverse complement strand
TTGCACGAAGAGTGTGTATAATTAGTTGTTGTTGGACTCTTGAAACGAATACAAGCGGGACGCTTGAAATCTTGGTTGTATTGATTTTCTTGAATTCTTGGATATATATCTTGATTTTCTTCAACTCTTTCTTGGTGCGTGGCTTTTTTCCCCAATGCGGAGGCACTTGTCGTCAAACATTCGCCTATACTACGCAGCAGTTTACTGTCCATTTTATTATGGGGGCATCATATAGGCGGACGGCATTACCCCCTATGAAGCGACGACACAAATAGAGACATATTTCGTGGCGCAACGCCGGGATTCGACCCGAGCACCCTCATCACCGAAAACCAGTGCACTGTACCACAGGGCCATCAGAGTGAATTTTCATAGGCGTTCATTCAATTAACAAAAAATTAACTTTAATCGAAACACTGTTGGATAATAAAACAAAGCGCAATACATGTCCTCACGCTTTTTCCTTATCTCTTTGAATTTGTAGAATTTCATGAATGCTCAATTTCTACAAGTATTTCGTTAAAATAAATTGATAAACTATATTTTTTAACCGTTAGAATTCCATCATTTTTCCAATATGTAGGCATTCATTAATTTTTGCAAAGTACAAAGCTTCCAATATCGTTAGTTTTTTTTTATAATACGAAATCGTGATTTAAAATTAGTGAGAGCTATTACTTAGATTTACCTGTCTTATTAGTTACGCTACAAGAAGATGCATCTTGTAATCCGGAAGAAAATTTTTTACCGAAATATAAGTTTCAGGATCTAGTTAAAAGAAGAACGGTGTGCTGGATATTTGATATGAACTATTAGCTATCTTCAAATGTCGTTAATTATTTCAAAGAAGGAAAGTCAGTGTCTCCTCCAATTTATCACGTCGGACATATTACGGTTGCTTATTCTTTACGTCATTTTGAGAAAATATAGATTTTTATTTACTAATTCTAGCTTCATTAGCGCAAATACAAAATATATGAGAGCATAGCAAGTGACATACCTCATCGATAAATATCGTAAAATTCTCCGTAAAGAACACTAATTGGGAGTGTTTCGATGAATTAGGAGCATTTCTTTTGGGGTAATTAGAAACCAAATGTTACTTGACAATTGAAGAAAAACTACAAGCTGAGTTCTGTATGTTTTTTTTTCCTTGAAAGATATTTACGTAGTGGAAAATGAACAGGGTGTAATTTACGTGAGATGATAATTAGGTAGATTACAGAATTACTGGAGGATAAAAAACGAAAGTTTTTAGACAACTAAGAGCAAATCAAGAAGCAGAAATTAAATTCAAATTGCTTCCTTCTTTATAAAGGAATTCTTGAGAAAATCCTGTCATGCATTCATTATTTATTTTTTGTTTATTAAAAAAATGTTATATATTATCAAAGTGGATACGGTTCTTTTACGCCAGGTAGAAAAACTATCAAATAATAAATACTGCGAATAAATTGATACGTAAAAACTAAGATGTTTTAATGATGCTTCAATATTTAAATAATGTTATTTCTAATAACTTTTTACAGCAGAATGTCCATATAACGAACTTATTCTCTATTTGGAGCAGTGGTTCCCAACCCGTATAAGTCTGCGGACCACTAAGCCAGAAACTGAACCATCTACTGACCAGTACCACCTCTCCCACCGACTTGAGGGGGCTATGGGGTATAGAATATCCCTCAGGCAAAAGGGATATAGGATTAACCTATTCACATTCTACCGTATCATATTCTAATAATAAAATAATTATGATAAACTTTTAAGAAATTTTAATTCAATACCTCATAGTCTAACTCATGGCACAACAGTCCAAATTGCTTTTCAGCACTGTGGACCAAGGCCTACGGTGCCCATCTCCGCTTTCGCGACCGTGGGCTTGGGGTGCCATACAGCATATGTCTCGGTCAGGTGGTCAACCTGACACGGAACTCCCAGAGGGAGTTAACAAGCATGCTTGGTCGTCATTTTATCGACCCCCTCAAGGGATGACAGACATGAGACGACCTTGTCCAGTCTCAGAGTCTGGACCTGTGGCGTAAAAGCTTGACGCTTTTAACCACCTCGCCACCGGACATCATACGCGATAGTCATTAGATATATTCCGCCCATCTAATTCAAAGAACATTGCTTTTAAAATCTCCATTTATTTGGCAGTTGCTTTATATGGGGTGCCGGACCACTCCTGAGGCTCTTGCAGACCACCACCACCGGTTGGGAACCACTGATTTATAGGAATCTTCAGCTGGTGGTCTGCAATAGAAGGTAATAGAAATTTTAGAGGATAATCCACATACAGTTTCTTCTGAAAGTATCACACTTCCACCACACTTTTTGCAAGCTAAATGCTTTTCAAGTTGAGAAAACAAAAAACTAACATCTAGTAATATATATCTTGTAAAATCTTTAAGATTATCGTCCTCAAATATATCACTAGACATGTTTATTTTCTTGCCGGAAGCACTTGCATTCAAGTTTACTGATTCAGAAACGTTGAATTTCCTTTTCCTACTTCTTTTACCAGAAGCTCTCTTTGGCGTTATTTGTGAATTTTGATCCATATTATTCTTACAAATAAAAGATACGTTTAGCAAATAATTAGCACAGCAAGTTCGTTATCAAATTAGCACAAGAAGTTCGTCGACGGTTTCGCTTACGCTACAAACACGTGAGAATAAACAAACTGTAGAAAAGTAGAAGTTACTTTTCCAAAAACTAGAGATAAAAATAAACCATAGAGTTTTTCCAAAAAAAAAGACTAGAAAAAAATCCGCTTGATTTGCGAAATGAATCTGCTTGCATTACAACCAAATGTGGGATTACAGCTGCATGTCTAATGTAAACAAACAATTTCACCCTTTAACCATTTGCAATACATTATATGACGCAGTAATGTTTTGCTTATAACTTCGGTTCTATTGCGAATTTTCAAACGCGGTTTTTTTAAAACGTTTCTGAAGTTTTAATTTGCTATAATAGATTAAAAGCAAAAAATCGAATTTTTGAAGGTTTAAAAGGTACCAGACCCCTTAAAGAATCATTCTGCTTACCTATGTATTTTACAGATTTTACAGCCTTATCAATCCCCGTATAGCAAAAAATAAAACAAAAAATAAATGAAATAAAAAATAAAGAAAGAATTCCCCCAATCAAAATGTTTGAATTATTTACTACAGTTTTCGGGTTTTAAAGTTTTCACTTTTACTGTTTTTAGCACGCAGACAAGTCTTGGGTATATAAACAGTGGATGGAGAGTTTATTATTTATGTTCATAAAAGTTTGAATTTTTGTACGTAAATGAATCCCATTTACTGAAATACATGTTAAAGCCGAATTGCGAATTGTTTTTTACTGATTAGGAATGTATATACAACATTGTCAGAAATTTCAAGCATAATCCTGCGCACTGAATGTCCTGTTTCCTTCATGAAATTTATTTTAAAATTATTTTCTCTCGTCGCATGCATATTTTATTACATCTATCAAGCATTTTATGAAAATGATATTAGATTATATCTCATACGCCCTTTTAAAAAATCAGTAGGCGTCTTTAGCATATTTGAGAAAAACAGTACTAAATTGAATTTCACGTGTATTTTTAGGCTAACAGTACTAAACTATAACTCATAGAATTTAAACGAAAATAATATACAATTTCATTTTTAGAGAAATATATTTTTAATTCCCTCTTTATTTTTGTTAGTTGAGAATCCTTTTACTTTCGCAATATACTTTTTCATGTGAAAGTTGTTTTTCTTTGTCGCAATATATATTAGAGTATTTTAGTTCCTTTCGAATTTTTTTAAAATTTTATTAGATTGCGATTTTTAAAGTTTATTTTTGGTTTTACAAATTTTTTTCACCACGATGTTTTTAGGTAGATCGATGACAGTTCTATAAATAGAATTTCAGCAGTATAAAGTATCAAGTTGAAGATTAAAAACACTATATTTCATTAATAAATTAAATATAAAACCATTCTTTTACTGCGTTCCGTAGCTTTTACTTGTTTTAACGCTAAGGCATCACGATAGGTTGTTAAGGCAATTCTATGAGGTTTGTTTTAAAATTACTATTACTGAATTCATGATAAAGAAAGACAGAGTCCTAATTATAATGAAAAGTCCAATTCTTTAAACAGAAACTTAACAAGGAAATTTATTTACAAAAAAATAAACATTAAACAATTACAACATACGCAATTAATTTAAGTGCAGATTCACAAAGTACGCTCCCATACCCATGGTCTCAACAAGAGCTTCCAAAAACACGTCTGCCTAGCTCAATGAGCTAGGACAATGAAGCAGGGTCCTTGAGTGAAAATAAGACACGCAGAAGGAGGAATCGGGCCAATGTTTGAGGATAATTTAGCCATTGTGTCGGCAACTTCATTGCCAGTAATTACACAATGAGCAGGGTCCTTGAGTGAAAATAAGACTACACGCAGAAAGAGGAATCGGGCCAATGTTTGAGGATAATTTAGTCATTGTGTCAGCAACTTCATTGCCAGGAATTCCACAATGAGCAGGGTCCTTGAGTGAAAATAAGACTACACGCAGATGGAGGAATCGGGCCAATGTTTGAGGATAATTTAGCCATTGTGTCGGCAACTTCATTGCCAGGAATTCCACAATGAGCAGGCTCCTTGAGTGAAAATAAGACTACACGCAGATGGAGGAATCGGGCCCATGTTTTAGGATAATTTAGCCATTGTGTCGGCAACTTCATTGCCAGGAATTCCACAATGAGCAGGGTCCTTGAGTGAAAATAAGACTACACGCAGATGGAGGAATCGGGCCAATGTTTGAGGATAATTTAGCCATTGTGTCGGCAACTTCATTGCCAGGAATTCCACAATGAGC
Organism: Dolomedes plantarius; assembly: GCA_907164885.2. Lineage (NCBI taxonomy): Eukaryota > Metazoa > Arthropoda > Arachnida > Araneae > Dolomedidae > Dolomedes > Dolomedes plantarius. The sequence goes on along the minus strand of OU015497.1, from coordinate 5,939,793 downwards.
AGGGTCCTTGAGTGAAAATAAGTAGTTGATATTGACACAAATCCTTTTAAATCTCAAATAACCCCCGCTCAAGGTAGAAGAACGGGGTTTAATACAGGTTAAATCAAGTCTTTTTATGTTTATCTCATGGTCTTGTTAACTTCAGAAATCAAAAGGTTTTTGAGTGTTCCTATGCAATTATCATGAAGTTTTATCAAGAATTTTTTTTCACAACCCATTAGGTAGTTTGTTATGAGGATATTATCACCTACTCCACAGAATTATAGCTTCCTTCATTTTAGGAAGTACCACACTGTAAATATGAAATGCTGCTTCAGGTCAAGAAAGCTACCTGTTTCAGGATGTAATGTTTCTGCGTAGCGAATTTACCTACTTTTGGTATCCCACTTTCATATCTAAAATATGCTTTTGTGCCCTTCAAGTTATACTTCAATTTTTGTAATATTCCTAAAACAACATTTCATTTTTACAGTGCATGCAGGTGAACCAAAACTACTCCATGAGAGTTATGTACATGCCATACACTGACTGTAAAAATGAAATGCTATTTTGGACATATAACCAAAATGGAAATATAACTACAAGGGTAAGAAAATATGCTTAAGATACAAAACTTGTGTACACAAAACAGGTAATAAAGCAACCCAAAAACCTTACACCCTGAAACAGATAGATTATTTAATCTGAAACAGCATTTCGTTTTTAGAATATACACTGTAAAAATGAAATGTTGTTTTAGGGTGTAATGTTTCTGCGTGGCGAATTTACCTGTTTTGGGTATCCCATATTTGTATCTTAATTAATATATATGTTACAGACAAAGTCCGACGTTGGCCAATTCGCGAATTGGCTTGCCACTTGTAACATTGGCAAAGTTATTTGACCAAGACCTTAAATAATCGAGAATTGACGACTTCTTCGGGCTGTGGTCGGCCAATTGCCGATTGTGTTCGACAATCAATGGCCAGTTTACGAATTGTCCAAAAAAAATTGGCCAAAGCTAGAGGATTTGCGGAGCTGGATTATGCAGTAATGGAAGTTGATCATACTAGTTTTAACTCCTATTATCACCTTTGTGAAATTCCCTTTGGTTTAGTCAAAGTAGAAAAAAATATCTTAAAAATCAAAGACAAAAGGACAATTTTTCTTGGGTAATTCGCAAACTGACGATTGATTGCCGGATGCTTCGCGAACGGGCCGGCGAAAGCCCAAAGAAGTTGTACATTCTATACTATTTCGGGCTTTTTGGCCAAGTAACTTGGCCAATGCTTGAAGTGGCCAGCTATTATGCGAATTAGCCAGACTTTGGCCGTGACATATACAAAAGCAAAATTGATGGACTTATATTTGCGGGAACAAGGGTCCAAGGTAGCCTAGTTGTAGCGCGTTAGGTTTCGAAAGGAGTGTGCTCAGTTCGCATCCCGACGATCGCCATTAAATATCACGTCTAGGCCGGTTATAAGAACGTTAAATCCGTAGACAAAAAGTCCTTGCAAGTGTCAGTGGGTAGGTGTGTGTGTGTGTGTGGGGGGGGGGGGGGAAGCTGCGAACTTTCCAGATGTCGCCCCTGTGTGTGGTCTGTCAAAATTGAAGTGACAAGATAGCTTATGTTGATTCCGCTCATCTTGCTCCCAGTTATGAAGTAGTCAACAGCGTCCGTGGTATATTGTCCGAATATCTCATAAGTGCCACTGCATTGAAAAAAAACAAAACAAATAATAAGCACAAACAAACAAAATTTTTTTGCATCACCAGCATATTGTTTACTACTTAGTTATAGTCGTAAAATTGTAAAATCTGATCCAGGAAGTCGTTTAGGGGTGACCTTAAAATTTATATGCATCTAGGAGAAAATAAATTATAAATTTCAGCAATGAAGTGTGTAAAGGGGGTTCCTTAAAATTTTCTTGCGTATAGTGCATTTAGGAGGCATTGTCCTCCTTACCGTGATCGTCATCTCTTGTTTGAGGACTATATTCACATTTAGGATGATTTATCCTCTTTATCTTCAACGTCATCTCTTTGAAGATTATATTATTTCACTTATGATGACGGACTACTTATTCAAAATTGAGACAAACGTCCCTTTTATGATTTTGAATAACTAATTTAATTCTGAATTCAGTATAATAATTTTCAATATTATATTTCAGTCTGATTATAATATATTTTAATCGCAATTTATATGACAATTATCTTTAAACAGAGGAGAGGCATAGCCCTAATCGGAGGCGTAGCCGTCACGAAGATGTGATGCAGTCTGGCGAATTGTAGATCCAGGGAATCACTTACGAACGTTAGGCGATACACGCACACACGGAGCCATTGATGGAATACACCACTTCGAAGACTTGCTTTATTTATTTGAAGGCATTAGCTGCAGTGACCACATGACTTGCCCTGACATGGCTCGGATTACATTACAAGACAGAAGCGGACCGCAGGTCCGACAGCAACGAGAGTTAGACACCAAGAGACAGAAATCTTCTTTTCACGCAAATAGTAAATAAGCGCTTTGCGATATTGACGCCAGAGGGCCTAACTACTTCTTAATATTTTAATTGGGCGACTTTAGATTCGTGGAGTTCACGTGTCCACTTAAGTTTATCGGGGACTTTACTGCTAGTTCCCGCGCTTGTTAGAACCGCGACCTCTTGACCTAGGTGCAGGATAAGTGGCCATAAAGTTCTTATAAAGTGCGGTTTTTGACGTTACAGAACCTATAAATTCAGAGTGGTTCGAGGGCTCTTCAAGATTTTTGACACTATACTGACATTCGAAATCTCATAACTTCTAACACTCATACCTGGGGATGTTATTGAGTTCAGCTACTTCACATGCCTGTATCATGATCTGCAGGGCTAATATAAATTATCTTATTTTACTTTTAGGTTGCAATTTTGGAAAAAGGGGTCGTGCTTTATTAACAGGGTAATTTTAAATACGCTTTATATAATGGTGGGATGTTATTATCACATATATATATATATATATATATATATATATATATATATATATATATATATATATATATAATAATAATAATTTTTAATGTTCACAGTACGATTATAATACTTCTTTACCACAATTCATATGGCAATTATCTTTAAACATGGTTTGGAGTTTACAGGCTTCGAACACTAGGCAATAAATTAGCGAGAAAAATCGAATATATTTTAATAACAACTTTCATGACCGAAATTTCTAAAACTTCCAGAACTGTAATCTATTATTTATTTCATCAAACCTCATTAGCTGAAAATGAAAGATATACGACCGCAAAGTAAGCGACATGCCTTCTCGAAAAATATCCTACAAATTTTCTTAGGGAACACTAATTGGGAATGTTTCCCTGAGTCAGAATCGCTTCTTTCGGGTAATTAGAAACGAAGAGTTACTTGACAAGTCGGGAGAAATTTATAAGTAGAGGTCCAAATGACGTCATGAATGCTCCGACATGAAATTTTATTTCTCTGAAATTGTAGATGAAATTGTCGTGGGAGAAGTTTTGTAAATGGGTGGATTAGTTGGCATTCGAATATGAATGTAAACTTCGTGACATTAAAGAAAGTATTATATAGTCTTGAAGGAAAGCATTTTACGAAATAAATGAACGAACTGCTAAGAAATTGAGCTTATATTTAATTTAAATATTAATTCTAAAATCAAATGTCCGCTTTGTTTTGAGAAGAATAGTAAAAGTTAATATTTCTAAATTACTAAGTCTTTAAGGAAACACATTTCACGAAACACATAGACATACTTTTGGGAAATTAAGCCAGTATTGTATTACAAATATTAATTTTAAAAGTTAGCAAGATATTTAATTAAAATTATATACCTTCTATATTATTATGCATGTTTCATTAAAACACATGTGCGATATTAAATTTCTGATTAAATTCTCAAGGGGTCTGGTACCTTTTGAACCTTTAAAAAATTGATTTTTCATTTTCAATCTATTTTAATAAATTAGAATTTGAGATATATTTTAAGCTAAGTTCCATATTGGGAATTAATATATTTAGCTTTCATTATTTTATATATTATTTTAAAAAATAAATATTAAATTTTTAGAGGTTTTTATTCGCAGGGAGAGTAATGTTGAAAAATTCCTCTGAATGTTTTCGAAGATACCTCTAAATGTTACTACAAATCTTGAATTGAAATATTTATAAAAGAGTATTCTGTAAATCAGTGCTCTACTGCTAAAGAATAATGAAACATAATTGTTTTATACATAGTAAAATCGAGAGCCTTCATTACGGCTTCATTTATGTTAATCAAATTTTCTCGATTCATTTGAAAGTATTTTGTACGTTCAAGTTAAATGCATCGATTTTAATGAGGTTAAAGTGAAAAATTATGATTTCTTTAATGTTACTATGTATTCCTTTCAAATTTCTCCATTTTCTACTCAGTAGGTATTATTTTTAGATGGTATCGCAGAAACGAAATTATATTATTTATTTACAAGGTTATATTATACTACTAATAATAAATTAACACATACAGATAAGTGCGATTACTTTTTTTTTTCTTTTAAGATATCCCAACACCTTCGGAGGTGATTTAAAAAAAATATAATTTTGTCTTTTATCTCTTTATTTATAATGAGATGTAAGTTCAAACTTCGGAAAATGTATAAAAAATTTAGCTGTTGCATTAAAATATTATTTTCTGGGGGGGGGGGATGGAAAATATTGGGTGAAAATTCGACATTCCCATAAAACATAAGAACTCAAAAGCAAACAAATACATTACTTTAATTACATATCCGAGAAATAAAAATGACGCATAAGTTTTCAACAAACATACGAGTATTTTTAGCGTAAATAAAATAAAATTAGAACATATAAATACGGAAGTAGATTTAATTTATCTTTTCCTCAATACATTCATGACCGTGTCACATGTATGTATGTATATATATATAATGAACACAACGATCAATGTATGCAATTGATGTAAAAAAAACAAAAAAATATATTTATAAAAGAAATCGTAATGGATATTTTTACAGACAAAATAATGTAGAAGAAAATATTCAAATTAAATCTAATAGAACATACTAAAGAATATAGTATAGTTAATATAGTACAGTTTGAGGAATATATCTTTTACTGTATTTTAACATTTTTTTGGATAATGTCCAATCGTCTGCCGCATTAGAAAGAAAAAAAATGTTTTTTTGTCAATTTATTCCGTTGTTATGCAGGTGACTCAAAATTAGTTTAAAGTACCTCAAAAAGAAAAGAAACCACGTGATCAGCATTTAATAAATTAAATTCTAAAGATTAATGTTTGAATATTCACAAAAAATCACAAAATGGAGGTAAAGATTCGAAAAAGATTTCATTTTAAAGGAATTTTTAGGATCTTTATCGTGATATAAATTTTATAACCCTCAGATTATTATTTTAAATGCAAACTTCAAAAAAAGTTACAAAAACAGCTTAAAAATTTAATTTAAAATAATCTAAGAAGAATTTTTCAAAAATATTTCTTAGTGCACCCCTACACTATAAGAAGAATCGCCATGCAAAATTTCGACCCTTTAGGTCCAGCGGCTTTTTCTGCGTGTTGTCTGTCAGTCAGTCAGTCAGTCAGTCACGCAACTGTTTTATATATATAGATTAAGATACTCCAAAGTCATAATAAGATAAATGCATCAATTTTTTTCCTATCAAATCACGTAATTTTTTAGAACGATAAATATATGTATATTATATTTACAAAAATTTCCTTGATTTCATCCATTTGAGTTAATTTCCAACTAGGTCCTTAAACCTATAAACACCTGCAGTCAATTCTATATTTTTATGTGCATGTTTTATACGTGTCTAAAGCTTCTAGATATCGCCATTTTTCTCGGGGAACCATGTTACTTATGTATGAAATCCATAATTATCTCCATTAATAACTGAATTCAAACTCAACAAGAACTTCAAAATTTCAAGCTATCTCTACCTTTTTGTATAAGTGTGAAATTAACTCTCACTTTTCGTTTAACAGCGCTTTAAACGTTCTTTTATTTTATATATCTGCACCGGTTAAAATGTTCCAAGTTCTATAATCATAGGATAAATGCATCAATATATAGATAATCCATGAGTCATAAAGAATAAAACCTTTCAATATACAGCGAAAGTTTTCGATTCTTCTCCATTTTTCCGGATTTTCCATCGTAAAACGATCTCTTCCGACTTCAGGTTATTTTTGTCAGAATCCCTAGATATCCCTACTTTGTCCCTCTTTCGTTATTGAAATTGTAAGAGAACATTTGAGGAAGAATATAAGTGGAGTCCGGCTCACGTGGTAGAAAGAAATTAACCAGTCCACATCGAGATTATTTAGACCTTCAACCAGGAAGCGTCAATTATCTTTAAAAACGAGTCGAAGACTTGCGATTTGTAGTAGATGATTTTTTCAAAGGAGGATTACTCATCTCGAAAATTACTCATATCATCATTTTTCCTCATATCGAAAATTCAACGCGGCCATACAAGTTTGTCGATTAAAAAAACAACTCAACCTTAAATTTTCCTCGTCTCTTCCAATTACGAAAATTCGTTCTTTAGAAACTCTCCCCGTCTTCCTTAATAACGATTCTTGTTGTTCCATTGTGCACGTGGAGAGACACGGCACAATCTATAGCAGCGTTTCCAAACTTTTTTTTTTTTTCGAGTCGCGATGCCCTTCAAGGGTTTCCATGCATCCTGCGACCCCCTTCCCCTTCCCCCTTTGTATATTTTCCTTAAAAAGGCCTTTTAAGAAAAAACACACTAAAATGCATTTTCCGTAATTTAATTTCAAATAAATATTGAAAGTGACAAGGGAACTTCAACATCTTTTTTTTTTTTAAATTTCGAACTTTTAACGTTATATACAAAATGAGAATAATCAATATTTTTATTTACAACATTTAAGACAATTAGAATTCACAAATAAGTATTTTGTGACAGAATAAAGCCTGTTTTTCAAAAAAAATTTCAAAATTGATAGCAATTTTCAAAATGCTCGTTGCGTATTAATTTTCTTCTTAGTTCTATAAAAATTTCTCAGGATTGTTTAGGGAAGTGTTTACTACAAAAGTGTGCATTATTATTTGAAACCAACACATATTTTCCAAATTTGTAGACCACTAAAAAAATAAAAAGATTCAAACTCACAAAAATAATAGGTTGATTCTGAAAAAAAAAAAAACCATTTATGGCTTTTGATTCTTACAAAAGAATTTCAATACACAGTTATAATTTTATATATATGGTAAATTTATATTGAAAAATTTAATGTTTTTACATTAAAATGATATGGAAATGCGCATAGAGCATTTTGAAAAATGGTCGAGTTTTTGAAAAATTATTTTCGAAAATAGGCATTTTTCTGTCAAAAAATCCTTACATTGAACTCTAAGATTATTCAATGTTGTCAAAAAGAAAATTAATTATTCTCATAATATAAAGTTAAAAACTGAATATAAAGTTAAATATAAAGTTAAAAACTGAATATAAAAAAATTTGAGGTTGAAAAAGGTCTCTTGTTAAGAGGTCCCTTGTTAAGGGGACAGTGGACCTTCAAACCTAACTTTTTTTGTTTTCAGTGAATTTGCTTGCAATTTGAATATGTGATTAGTACCATAGATATGTAAAAGTGGTTAAAATTTAGAGATGAAATATTAATAACTTATGAATTATAAATTATTAATTATATCAAAAATTGGCCCCATTAAAAATGTTCCATGCGCATTTCTTTTGCATATAATATGGTATATTTTTATTTTCAGGATACCTTATAGAGCTAACAATGAAACTTATTGCTTATTTTAAGCATTCATTAAAAATATAAAGAGAAATAAATAATAATAGTGAAAACACCCTTTTTAAGACGCAAACTACCTATAAATCATCTTTTCGAGTACAAAATTTAGAAATTCTGAGCTACGAAGCATAATTATTTTCAATAAGATTTATTTGATATACAGTTAAGTATATAAAACTTAAATTTCAAAGCAATACGATAATTACAAATGCGCCCGGAGCAGTTTGAATATTCGTATGACACGGAAATTTTTATTTTTGAGAAAAACACATTTAAAGTTATGGCTATTAGTAACCACATAATATCTAAATGAAATACAAATGCCTATAACTAGGAAAGTAATCACAGAAATTAAAAATTCTTTTTGCAACACATTCCTACTCGTCCGCTGTTTCACAATTCTATAAAATAAAAAAAAAATCCAATTTTTGGACAAATTTCGCAATTTTGAAAGTCCACTGTATCCAATTTAACAAAGATGAAATTTGTAAGAAAATAAAACAGAAAGAAACATTCTTCCGTTAGTCAAAGGCATGTATATGCAAGGGCAGAATAGAACAAAGCCTCAATAAAAGCAATGTAATAACCTTATTGATTAAAAATTATATAACAATATAGAATTTCTCTTACCTGAATAAAATTGCTTTTTTCCGTAAGGGAAAGTATAACAGCAATACCAAAAGTGATAGAAGACTGATAAAAGACAAACAGATGTTTAGACAATCTGAAGTTGTGCAAAGTACTTAGTAAGTAACCGCGATTTTAACAGGCGGTGGACTTCAAAAGAACTGATTTGACGCTTCGAATGAGATTTTTCCTTAAAAAATCACTGCCCTACGGTTTCAGAGTAAACAGATATTGACAAATTTTTATCGGTGAAATTTGGTAAAAATTATCTTAATTGAACAAATCCATGGCCACCCCCCCCCCCCCGAAAAACGTTTCTCGAGCCTACTGCCGGTCGTGACCCCCAGACTGAGTATCCCTGATCTACAGCATGTTGAACCGCAGGAAATTAAAATAGTTTAAAAAATTAAAATAGTTAAAATAGTTTAAATTATTAAAATAAACATAATAATAATTATTAAATATAATAATAATAATTATTATTATAATATTATTTATTTAATATAATAATAATAATTATTAAATTTTTAATTTATTAAAATAACTAAAATAGTTTATTTGTCCCTACAAGCTTAAATCTTCAATAAAATGAGCGTTTTCGAGATCAAATATAACAATTAGCGATTATTGAATCGATTAAAAAAATTCCCAGTGGCACACTCACTTAATACTTAATTTTCGAACTACATCAGAGTCAAACGTTGCATCCAAATGCAATGTCTTGTATTTGTTTTCGTTTTTCACGTAGGATTACGTTCCTCCATAACGGTCCTCCGGAAAGGAAAGACGTTAAAACCGTCCGTCCGTACCTCGCGAGTTATAACTTTGGCAGCGCGCTGAATCCAGTCTGTATCACTTGGACAAGCAGTAAACAGTTACACAGAAAATTACCAAATTGCGTCAAAATTTGGACATACACACACATATATACATACACATACATACATACATAAGAGATAAGCAACGATAAGTATTCCTACGTCAATAACCCGCGGTAGTTTCGTTAAACGTGACTACCTGAATTTTTTTAAAAACCCGAGCACGTTTGGAGCCGGAATGTTCCAAAAACTGTACTTGCGAGAATTTGTTTCATTTTTCGAAGGAATATAGCACCAAATTACGAAAATGAAGAAAAAATAGACCATGACTAAGCAACGTTTTACAAAATTGAGGTTTTTTTTTGTCGAAATGGAGCAAATTTTTACACAAACGGCTCCAGATCTGCAAAAAAAAATTATATATCATTCATTTCATCATATAACACTCATTTTTATCATATAACACTCATGATTGTAATCACATCATGCCGCATTTGCACATTCGCGATCGCGCCACCTGCAAGACATTCGCGAGACATTAGTCACGCCCCTGCATCGACGCGGAATGACCGTTCTCACATTCGCGCCTCTTGCTGTCATTTTGTGCCTTGCGTCATCCAGTCGTCTGACATCTGGCGCCATTCGGCCCTTTTGAATCGTGCCAGAAAACCAGCGGCGCCACGATTGGCGAGGAGAAAAGGCGAGAACACCGTTTACACATTAGCCCCCCCCCCCCGCATTTGGACTCGCTGCTATCGCGACTGTGTAAATGCGGTGTCACGATTGTGCCAACCTCATGATGACCTAAAAGTTAATTGATATTTTGAAATCCAAAAGAAATTGTTAGCAATGTGAACTAAGAATTACTTTAAAGGTCCATTAATTACTTGCCTTTCCGAAGTTTAACGTCATACTTTGCATTTCCATCTTAAGCCGGTTCAAATTAAAGCGATTCAATTCATAACTAAGCCGAATCTCTGACGCAGGTTTCTTGTGATTACGTTATGTAATCACAAGATCACACTCAAATTTGCCGCTCTGGGCAGATGCCCTGTTTGCGCCTCCCTAGATCTGGCCCTGAGTGACGCAACGCTATCTTTCTTTCTTACCAATATCTTAAAAATTCGGGGGGGGGGGTGTGTCTGGATTACTTGAGGGCAAGGTTTATTCGATTAAATGTGATAAATTGGTGTGGTACATACTTGGAATATTCAATTCATCAGCTATATCTTGCCAAATTTTATTTATTACATCTTGGTTGTGGTTGTCCTTTGCTCTAAAATCATAAATTTCTGGCCTTGCGTGGACAAGAACTATCAACTTGTCAGCATCAACCTCCATCTTTTTTTTATTATAATAATGCAAAAATCCTCAACACGGAGCATTAATGAAAATAAAATGCGCGTGTTCCCGCACATGCGCAGATGAAATGTTTCACCAGCTGTGTGTCGAGAAACATCGGTCAGAGAAGCGTACGCTTTTGTTGCAGCAACGTTTCCTTGTCGCCCAGTGGCTAAGTGGATAAGGCATCAGCCTGCCACGCCGGGGGTGTGGGTTCGATTCCCGCATAAGACTTGGCTGTATTCTGGGGAACCGGTCAGTCTTCCGCCTGCAATTGGAACCCCGTCTAGAAAGGGGAGCTGCAACCCATCGTCCATCGCCGGTGTCATCGTCTGTCAATAAAATTCTTCTGTGATTGTGTCATTTGTCTGCTTCTATGTCTTATATTCATATGTACACCGGACTGGGGTGTAATGTTGTCGTCCCCAGGGACATTAGACACACACGTTTCCTTAAATGACGCGACGTGTTTCAAAACACTGTTGCATCCGGTGTGCAGTACTCTCATTTGATTACATTGCAGACGATGCGTCCGATACAGAAGGCTAGAAACAGAAACGTTTGCTCAATGTTTTGTTGCATTCGGTGTGTGGCCAGGTTAACTGGTTAATTAAGACCTACCTTACTGGAGTCAAGGCAGAATAGCGTCCGGGGCACAAAACAAAGGAAGACAAACAGAACGCTAGATGTAATGTCGTCCGATGGAACATAGGAAAGAGGAGAAACCCCTGTTAGTGTCCAGCGAACGATGACTGAAGGGTCGCTCGGGTAAAAAGTCCTAAAGAAGTACCACCTGCAAGACAGTGACTGATCGTCACCGAACAGCCGAGGGATCAGCGTGAGAAAAGAAGCGAGGGGGAAATAAAAAGGGTGCAGAGGCCGGAAGAGGATATGCTAAAGCCCCTTGTGAGCATACATTGTACCGTAGTCAATAATACGACAAGCCTTTAGCTTCAATTACTTTACTACGATACGTTAAACATACTACAACTACAACAGTTAAAGCAAGTATGTACAGCTAGTTAGAATTTATACAGTTAGATAGTTAGGATGGCTTTGGGTTCACCGACAGCGCTAGCCTACAGAAGGCCTCTCTGACCAGGAGAGCTCTCCGTCTCTCTGGCACTCAAACAAAGATCTCTTCCGCGTGGAATATTGGGGTCTTCTTTTATACTGTCGGCGAATTCAAAGGCTTTCTCCGGCGTTTGAAGTGCTCGTAAGTGTTAAAAGTTTATGGGATTCTAAATGTCACTGTAGTGTCAAAAATATCAAAATCCCTCGAACCACTCTGAGATTTATGCGTTCTATAACGTCAGAACCGCACATTACAAGAACTTTATGGCCTCTTATCCTAGAGTTTATGAGACCGCCCAGATCAACAGTTTCGCCGATAGATGACATGCTGAGGGGTAGGAATGGGGCATCACATACTTATATAATTACAAATTTCGTGTAGCAATGGAGACAATGTCACAACATGTACGTAAACTTGTAATAAAGTCAGTGTTTCTAATGTTAAATGTGAAAATTTCTTTATTCTGCACTGTTTTACTTTTAAAAATGAGAGGAATGGTTTAACGGACTTACGGTCACGGCAAATTTCTCGTGAGCTTTTTTTTATAAATGAAGGCCTTGTTTGAATAGTGGTCAACTCCACTTTTTAAAAAAAAAGTGAGTTAGTCCTACTTTCATGTTCATACAAATCATTTCTATCTTATTTTTAAACAGGTACACCTCCAGCGTATTTCTGCTGTCAACAGAGGGCGTTACAAATCAGGCTTCAGCAGTCATTTCTCAGTACTCACTAGACTTAAGGCTCTGTACCTCAAAATGAACGAAAATGGAGTTCGACCACTATTCAAATAAGGCCTTCGAATGTAACTATAAATAAACCAATAATGGATATTATAAAATAATTAATATTATAAAAAACCTGCCTGAAAAATTTCATAGACTTATCAAGATTATATTTTGAGTTATTACAGTAGTCGTTTACATTTTTGATGAAAAACAAGTTCTTCAGGAAACACAGTTTTCACTTTTTTTGAAATGGAAACCTTTTGCTCTTCCTTAAATCGCTGTCATTTCATTTCTAATGTACAGAAAACGAAAAAGAAGATTTAGAAACAGAAATTTATATTATTTAGGAAACAGGAATTTTAAAAAATCAGAATTTTCATCAAAATTGACGTTTTAAACGTAATCGGATACCTTAAATCAAAGAAAGGACGATCTGTGTTAGTAGTAAATAAAATAAGCAAATATGACTCTATGTATATGTGTTTTTTATAATAGTTTTTAAAAGCTGTCAAATTAAATAAAAATTACTTTCTAGTGATATGTCTTGCGATCATTAGTCAAATTATGAATCTTTATAAATTTAAATTTGTTTCTAATCACAGCTATCGCGAAACAAATCATGATAAGAATTTTACAATAATGTTTGAAAGTTTTTTTGAGTGTTCTTTTATATTGCTACAAACTAAAAATATCCCGCGAAACATGCTTTATATAGCTTTTAATAAATTCCTTTCCATTACCTTTCATTTCACTAATGTACCATATTGAAAAGAAGAAAACCATATTTGTCTTTTTCATAAAATATGACTCTATTTCTCTTCCATTAGCTTCATTAGAAGAAAAGAAATCTATTTTCCACCATCGAACAATAAATAAAAAAAATTCCTGTAAAAAAAAAAAAAAAAGAGAGCAAAAAAACAAAGAAAAACCCCGGTCTTCATAAAGAACCATTTATTACCGAATTTCGCTGAGTTAGTAAGATTACTTAGGCATAATTGGAAACTATAAACCCCTTTGAGAATCAGTTAAGCAAAATAATTACCTGTGAAATAAAATGAGTTTTCCAGTCCGGAGTTTGCTGTACGCTGTTTTCCCTGCAAATTTCATCATTAGCAAATGATATTGTGAAGACATATAATACCCAGGTATAGTTTCACATGAAAAATTAAGTTGCTCTCTGTGTGTGCGAACAGAGGGGTTTGGTAATGTTGTTTTTCTTTCCCCGCATTTATAATGAGCGCGCAAATGAGGTAAATAGCATCACTCAGCCATTTTCTTTGACATTTATTAGATGTTGAAATGGAATTCGTGCTAAGAAAGATCCAGCTATTTGCATTTCGGTTTATTTTATGACAGATACGTGCGTTTCCTATTTGTTAATTCCGGTTGCAGGCGGATTTTGGTCCTTGGTGTTTTAGTCTGTCCTTTTCATTCTGTTGGTGACAGTTAAATATAAATAAAGGTTTTCATAGGGACAAAGGGTTTCTCTTCAACATCTTTTTTTTTTTAAATTTTCAATATTTTACTCTGTATAAAAACTGAGAATAGTTAATAATATTTTTTACTACATTAAAGGCGCTTAGAATTCTCAAATAATTATTTTGTGTGAGAGAATTATTTTTCAAAAAATTCTTCAAAATTGCTAGCATTTTTCAAAATGCTCCATGCGAATTCATTTTCATCCGATTTCTAATAAATTTCTCGGGGTTTTTAATGGAGGTGTTTGTTGCAAAATTGTGCATCACTGTTTGACACTACAAATATTAACATATTTTCAGTTTTATAAATAAAAACATGCAAAAACATGAAAAAAAGGCAGACCAAAAAAAAGTTATTTATGGCTTTAGATTCATACAAAAAGTATTCAGTGCACAATTATGTTTATATATATATATATATATATATATATATATATATATATATATATATATATATATATATATATATATATATAATATAATATCTTTAAATTATAATCTGAAAGAGAAACTAGCTCATATTTACATTGCTGGAGCTAGACGCAGCCTGAAAGGAATAAAATTTTCATGCAGTATGGCCGAATCGTTTATTAGAGCGACAAAAGTACATCCGTCCATTTCAGAAGACGGCTCGGAAGCTAATATCACCTTTCAACCTTACGCGTGAGAGGCGAGGTACATGTAACTATATTTTGAAGGGTAAGCAGAATATTGGAGCTCGCGATGTGAACCCACGCCTTTCTCCAGACGTATACACGTGTAGAAATGCATAGGCAAGCGATTCATGGGAAGTTATGTTGCTAAGGGTTTGGTAGCGATAAAGTAATGTTACTGGGGGTTGGATTTAGGAAAGGGAATTTAAATGCTAGAATGGAGGGCATAATATTTAATTTATTACACACAAAAAAAATTATGGTTTTTAAATGATATCCTTTTGAAAAAATACAGCATTTTTGAAAATTTGTATTTGAAGAGCAGGCATTATTCTCCCAAAAATCCTCAATATGAATTCTAAGGATGTTCGATGTAGAATAAAAGAATATTAATTAATCTCTTTGTGTATACAGATATAAAAATTGAAAACTAAAAAAATCGTGGTTGAAGGTCCCATTTACCCTTAAAAATTACGTAGTGGAATAGCTGCACTTGGAAATAGAGAAATATTTTTTTTAACTTAAAACATTCGTTTTACAATATTTGAAAAATGTGGTCTAGCAATGTTCCTTCCAAAGATTCTTATAAATATGAATAACCCTCGTTACCAATTTTTTAATTAGTGGATACCATGTGCATAACTGTGAAATAAAAAATATATATATTCGCCATTTTCAAGTGCATTGTAAATTTGTCGATTTTTTAAACAGAGGCAGCAATTTAGTGTACTTTACTTTTTATTGATAGCTAGGAATAATTAATATAATAATAAAATATTTGTCTGTCAGAATAGCAATAAGCATGTGACCATGTGTGTAAGACGAAAGAAAGGAAAATTGAAATTTTGAGGGAAAAAACAATGTTTCCGAATTTTTAAATTGATATTACAAAATAATTGGTACTTTAATAGCTTTTCCAGAGAGATCTTTCTCTCTAAAAATTTATTTTGTGAATCTTAGGATGTGCTATATATATATATATATATATATATATATATATATATATATATATAGTGGAATCTCGATCTATCGTTTTCCAAGTGACCGATTGAAATGAACGATAAATGCGGGAAAACGATAGATGCGCAAACATAACAAAGCAATATGATCGTTGGGACTGGATAAAATGAACGACACATACGGAAAAACGATGGATCCGAAAACGATCGATCGAGATTCCACTGTATATATATATATATATATATATATATATATATATATATATATATATATATATATATACTAATTTAAAATATGAAATATTATGATTTTTTAAAATTGAATAACAATAAAATTGATGTTTGAGTAGTATTCAAAAGTTATACAATGAGAAAATAAATATAATATAAATAAAATGAGAAAAAAAAATAGCATCAAATTTTTGTTATGGATCATATCATTGTTAAAAACTATGTTAAGGCTAAAGACCTAATCGGAATCTTCAGTTTCACAGTTTTAAAAAAGGGAAAAACTAACTTTCTTAAAAGTTTTCTACAATTTTCCGATTTTAATTGAACTTATATTAACGTTTTAAATTCTTAATTTAAAATTTGATTTTAATTGAACTTCTATTAACGTTTACCGCCCCCCCCCCTTTGTCCCCCCGACGCTACGACTATGTGTGTGTGTATGTATCCATATATTTATATATACAAAGACGGATATAGGAAGCAAGTACAGCCGGACCTCTATTTAACGGAGTCGTTAAATCCCGAAAAAAAGTTCGTCATATGGAAAATTCGTTAAATAGAGATTTACCTTTTAAAATACTTTAAACTACACAAGACAGATTTTAAATTCATAAACACTAAATATTATTAATAAAAGTAATTACTCACACCTTTATTTTGTAAATTAATGTCTATTTGCTTTATATATCTTACCCATCAAACAGAAATTTGCAAGGAAAACAAGAATAAAACAAAACATTTTCCGGGAATACACTGTATTTTCAATTTAAAAAATTATATTAAAATTAATCAATTTTAATAATATTATCGCATTTATTATAACAAGTAATTTTAAGCTTACATTACCACATACGTCCTTATATTTAATTATTGGTAAAGTTTGTAAATTTTGTCTGAGTTTTTTGCTTGAAAAAGTGCTTTATCTCATGCGTCTCTTCATCTTTGCAATGCACCAAAACCCCTTCAGGCGTATGTTATTCAAACTGTAATTCGCGTCGGAAAGTGTTAAAAGAAAGTTAATGTGTCAAATGTATTAAAAGAAAGAATTAGTTTTAAATGTTCAGAAATATTTTGAGAAATATGGAGAAAAAATATTGAATCACAAGAAAAAGTTCCTTAAATAGAGAATGCACTTCGCTATTTGGAGGTTATTTTACGAAGAAATTCGCAAAATGTTCTTGGTTCCAAGGAAAAGTTCGCAAAATCGAGAAATTCGCAAAATCGAGAAATTCGCAAAATAGAGGTTCGTTAAATAGAGGTCCGAATGTATATTTATATGGAAGAAGATATTGTAAGATGAAAAGTAAATAATTCCTTTCCTCGGTCATATCTACTTAAGAAACACACTTCAAGAGAATTCCTTTTTGCCCTCCGTCAGAAATATATAATGTATTCTTCCACCTGCGTCCATACGTTTTCCATAGAAACATCACTGTTCCGTGAACTACTGACATGGAAGAGAAGAGATTCGGGATTTCCTGCCATCTGCTGGGAAAACCTATAAATATTGAAAAGGTCCTGGAGGAAAAAAATAGTATAAAATCTTAAGGAAGAACTATTTTAAGGGCAATCTATTCACTCTCCTCTTTCTCCTTTATTTTTGTTGCTAGTGGGGATGAGATTTACTTAGATCGTTAGATTCTAATAAAAGTAAATTACATTTCAAAACGTAAGGGAAACCTATAAAAACAGGAGGTTTTTCTCTTCAGCCATAAACAGAAGGAGTGCTTGGCTGACATTTAATGTTTCTTAAAGGAAACGGGATATGAATAAAATATATAAACATCTGCTTGAAAAAAATGGACTTCAATCTAAAATAAGGATTGACGGAACTTTAAACTATGGAATCATAGTTCCATTGCTTGACACTCTACTTCGAAGGTTAATTTGTATAACATGACCCCACTTCCTCTTTTCTGACTGATTTTAATTTCAGCGGTGATAGAAGTATGTTTTTGTAGGTAATTTCTTATCAATTATCTAGGTATTCATGAAATTTATAATTTCTAAAAACATATATTTTTCATGGTACATTTTTTTTTCAGAGGTAACTTGTTGAACATTTACATTTTTATTTACTTCGGATCCAAATGCCGGTAAAGGGATCGTGCCCTGTAATGGGGTGTTTGTCCACTAAATGAGTTAAGAATGAAATTTGTCGTGAAATTATCTTAATACTAAGCTTAATGCGGAAGGAAATATGGAACTAAAAATAGATGCCCTTCATGTTTTCATAACTACGGTGTGATTTTCAATACTTTAGGAAAATGTTAATTTTTCTTTAATGATAAATATATATATATATATATATATATATATATATATGTGTATATATATGTGTATATATATATATATATATATATATATATATATATATATATATATGTCTCTATGTATGTATGTATGTATATCTATATGACAGGCGTGTGGTTTGCCTGTTCTCACATTAATTTGCAGTCATCATCTTAATACTGGTGGCGAGTGGTAAGTAGTCTAAATCCAATAAACAAGCACAGTTCCAACGAAATCAAGTGAATTTATTTCTCCTTTCAGCAACCACTGATCCAAGTAGCGCATATTTGAGCGCTCGCCATTTTGAAATTGTGGACCCAGCTGACACACGTCCACCAGCAACGATTAAATCCCGCGTTCTGACAAAAATTCGCGGGCATCTCCGCGCGTCAACTCTCCCTGCACATGCGCAGAGCCAAAACCAGACATCTTTCAAGGAGAATTATATAATGTTTCCTCCTCGACCGCAGAACCCACAGGCGCACCAAGATTACATAATGAAAAGGGGAATTTCCCTTTCCCAATTCGCGTCTTGAAATACGAACAATTAGAGACAAATTACGCCACGAATATAATTTAATTCTCAAGCCCCCTTTAAATTTAAGGTAATCATTCTTTTCTCACTTAAATTCTGACATATATATATACATACACATATATATATATATATATATATATATATATATATATATATATATATATATATATATATATATATATATAATTTAACAGGTTTTCTTGAATTCATAACTTTTACCCTGAACCAGTCGTTTCAACCAAAAACTCTATACAATATTTCTATGTTACAAATATTTAAGGATGCATGAGAACACTGATTTCCTAAAGATTTATTACTATTACATGACAGTTTTTTAAATTTAAATTCTTCCTTTTTTCGCACAAATCTTTAACTTTATGACATGCCAAGTAACGTTTATGTCTTATATTCTTTAATGAATAGAAACAGATTTTCTAAAATTCTTATAATTTCCAACTCTACATTTTTGATTCAGTTTTAACTCTTAGCATGTTGGAAATCCCTGATTCACGCAATATGGAAAATTCTCCCATTTTGAAAGCGTCAGTCTTTTTTAAAACTTTAAAATAATTTCGATTTAAGTAATTACACCTAACTTAAACAACAACCTTATCGTGATATTCAGATGATCTGTGACTACTTTTCAAACGAAAGAAAGATGTGCAGTGATTAAAGTATTCATAAAATATGTTTTATGTATTTCCTTTAGCTTTCAATTTGTGCAGACCCCATACTAGTATTTACTTAGGTTGTAAGCTCATATGTGATAAAAATATTTGAAATACAGTCGGAACTGTATTTAACGAACCTCTATTTTGCGAATTTCTCTATTTAACGAACTTTTTCTTGTGATCCAATATTTTTTTCCTCCATATTTCTCAAAATATTTCTGATCATTTCAAACTTAATCTTTCTTTTAACACATTTAACAAATAAACTTTCTTTTAACACATTCCTGTGCGAATTACAGTTTGAAGAAAATACGCCTGAAGGGCTTTTTAGTACATTGCAAAGATGAGAGACGAATTATGAGAAAAAACATTTTTTCAAAGAAATAACTTAGAAAAAATTAAGAGACTTTATCAGTAATAAAATTTAAGGACACATGAGGTAATGTATGCTTAAAATTACTTGTTATAATAAATGCGATAATGTCATTAAAATTTATTAATTTTAATATATTTTTTAAATCGAAAAGACAGTGTATTTCCGGACAATGTTTTGTTGTATTCTTGTTTTCCTTTCAGATTTCTGTTTGATGGGTAAGGTATACAAAAGAAATAGATGTTAATTAAAAGAAATAGACACAAATTATAGAAATTTGTTTCTATTACATGAATTATAGAAATAGACACAAATAAATGACAAAGTAAAAGTGTAATTAAATTTTTTATGAATAATATTGAGTGTTTATGAATTTAAAATGTGTTTTGTGTAGTTTAAAGTATTTTAAAAGGTGAATCTCTAACGAATTTTCCATATAACGAACTTTTTTTTTTTCGGATTTAGTGACTTTGTTAAATAGAGGTCCGACTGTAGTTGCGTTTTGAGATGTACAAAACATCAATATGCAAGTCACTTAAGTTGGTTTTGAGTTGTAAATGATGAGTGTATACATATGTGCATAAATTTAAAAGCAAAACACCTAAGCATAAAAGTGTAAGTTTAAACTTATAATGTAATTGAGTATCAGCATTATTTAAAAAATATAAGAGCTTCAGGAATAATCTAGATACTATCTCGAGTTTCTTAACTTTCTCTAGCAGTTCAAAATTATTCGGACCCTTCCGAATTCATGCCTTCGCAGAGTAAGAAAATATTTCCCCATGTACTACATTTCATGCTCATTTTCATGCTTCATTGTTCAATTTATTGAAGCAAAGATTATCAGACAAAGAAACGTATTTGCCTTTAAATGATTGAAATTGTTTTAGATAAATATTTTATAAATATCAAGAATATTATTTTAAAGCTTTTCCTTTGTACGATAGGGGAAGAGTATTGCTTCAGAGGTCCACTTTTACTCTGCAGACACGGTCGAATTTCCCGCTCGTATTTTCCTTTACATAATCACGGTCGAAACCTGTAACGTGTATTGGTATATCCCCAGGAGACTTTTAATGTAATGCAAACCAAAATTAATCGAAATAAATAAAGAACAAAAAATATGTTTATTTATTAACCTACAACTTCCTTGAAAGGGGACTTTGTCAAACGCGATATCGCTGTCTTTGAGATATCGCGTAGTTCACTTTCGCTAGTATACTTTCATTTTCGTTTCTTTTTCGTTCGCGTAGTATACTTTCGTTAATTAATAAAAAAAATCAGATAGACTCTTCTAACGAAACTACCTCGGGTTATTAAAGTACGATTAATTATCGTTGCTTACCTCTTTTGTATGTATATATGTATGTATGTGTTATGTATATATATATATATATATATATATATATATATATATATATATATATATATATATATCTTAAAAATGTAAATAGTGAATTTTAATAATTCAGGTAAAAAGCTAACTAAGAATGAGTAAATAAAATTTAGGCTCCAAGCTGCTCACAATTTTTTTTTTACATAATATTAGATAGTTGAAAATTAACAAACAATGGAGACTTATGTGACCATATAATGCTATAAACACAGATATCAATAAGGTAAACTTGATAGTACTAAACCAGAATGGAAATGGAGGTGTTATAGTCGATGACTGGGGGTGAGGGGGGCTGTGACCCCCCCAACCTCAGTGAAACATGTTTTCCATCCGGATAACACTCCCGGAGGTCGGCTACAACACCAAAATCTTATAGATCAATTAAAGTGAAAACTATGATTAATCATTTTAATTGATCTATAAGATTTTAGCGTTGTAGTCGACTTCCGGGAGTGTTATCCGGATGTAAAACATGTTTCACCGGGGTTTGGGGGGTCACAGCTTCCCCCCCAGTCATCAACTATAACACCTCCATTCCCATTCTGTTTTAGTACTATTAACTTTACCTTTATTAATATCTGTGTTTATAGTATTATATGGTCGCATCAGCCCCATTGTTTGTTAATTTTCAAATATCTAATATATATATATATATATATATATATATATATGTGTGTGTGTGTATATATATATATATTTATATATATATATATTTATTTATTTATATATATATATATATATATATATATATATATATATATTTATTTATATATATATATATATATATATATTTATTTATTTATATATATATATATATATATATATATTTATATATATATATTTATATATATATATATATATATATATATATATATATATATATATATATATATTTATTTATATATATATATATATATATATATATATATATATATATATATACATATATTTATTTATATATATATATATATATATATATATATATATATATTTATTTATATATATATATATATATATATATATATATATATATATATATATATATATATTTATTTATTTATTTATGTACGTACGTACGTACGTATGTATGTATGTCTGTCAAAATTTTGACGCATTTTGGTACTTTTCTGTTTAACTGTTTAAAGTCGCGACGACGGACGTATTTAGCGTCTGAAATTTTGCATTCCGAAGGACCGTTATGGAGGAACGTAATCCTACGATAAAATAAAAAAAACAATTTAGGTAATAAAACTTTTTCGAGAAGCAATGTTATTTAGAATGATACTCATTACTTTGAAACAATACTTCCTAGAATCATTGTCGGTGAAATGGCGTCTCCCTGTATTCAAATAAATTATAAAATTCTTCCGACGGGGAAATAACATTTCCAGCTGTCCAGACACTCTGAAAATTCAATGCGGCGAGATTCTTGTGTGCCGCCTCTCCCCCCAATAAACAGAATAAGTAAGCGATTTATGCGTCAAACAGCGGCTGGAGGGTTAAAACACTAAACGTGCAATAAATTTTGGATTTTGGCCCTACAAAAAAAATTTTAAAACGTTCATGAGATTTTTATAGTCTCTATATATTTAGACAACTTTGAGAGGAAAAAGTCTTTTCAATGTTTAGGAAAATAAGGAACAGATATATTATTTTCCGTCCCGTATCCCTTTAAGCAATGCTAAATGAACGCTTTATGGGTATTTTTCTATGCTATTAAAGGAGTAATAAATTTATATGAAGCCAAATTAACCTAAAAAGTCTTAATTAAGAACATAGCATTCGAAATAAGACTGCAATTATCGATGCAATATATTTCTTTTTAAGAGGCTTTTAATTTTTACATTAGATCTTTGCTATTTACTTTATTGGGAAGTATTAGAATGGCAGTAGAAGTTTACCCTTAATTTAATCAATGAACTATTTTATGCGTGTGAAGCAAAAGTTTCTACTTTAGCCCGAAAATATAAGAAATGATGGCATATTCTGAAGGGAAATAGCTTATGCATATGAAGCAGTTAGGATAGCGAGTTTATTCAGACAAAATATTGTTACTTGTTGATAAGCCCGTAATATATCTATTGAATAAATGAATAAAAATTCCTCAAAGACTGAGGAGATTATCCCACTAGAATTCTCCCTGGGTGATATTCTTTCCATTTTCCTGAAATGATATTCTGAATGCGTCTGAAATGAGTAGTCTGTAAGTTAAAAAAATCCCTTTGTGGAACGGAAAGAATCGTTAGCAACATTTCTTGAAGCTATCGGTGATTGCTGTTTAGGGGACTGTGGACTTTCAAAATTGTGAAATTTAACCAAAAATCGATTTTTTTATTTTATTGAGTTGTGAAACTACGGACGAGTAGGAATGTGTTGCAAAAAATAATTTTTAATTTCTGTGATTACTATCCTAGTTATAGGCATTTGTATTTAAATTAGATATTATGTGTTTACTAATAGCAATAACTTTAAATGTCTTTTTCTCAAAATAAAATTTTTCTTAGTAAATTTTTTTTAATTTTTCTTATGCTTCGTAGCTCAGAATTTCTAAATTTTGTACTTGAAAAGATGATTTAGAGGTATTTTGCGTAATAAAAAGGGTGTTTTCACTATTATTATTTTTTCTCTTTATATTTTTAATTAATGTTTAAAATTAGCAATAAGTTTCATTGTTAGTTCTATAAGGTATCATGTAAATAAAAATTACAGTATTATATACAAAAGAAATGCGCATGGAACATTTTTAATGCGGCCAATTTTTGGTATAATTCATAATTCCTAATTCATAAATTATTAATATTTCATCTTTAAATTTTAATCACTTATACATATCTATGGTACTAACCACATATTCAAATTTCAAGCAAATCCATTCAAAACAAAAAAAGTTAGGTTAGAAGGTCCACTGTCCCCTTAAAATCTCATGAAAAAAATTATACAAATTTAAATTAATTTAAGAGTGTTCTTGGGTAACTGATTTTAATAATTTTGATAAGTAAACAATACAAGCTGGTACCCGTCAAACTATGACGGCTAGAAAGTAAATAAATGTACTAATACACAAGTTATACTCAACACATCATTACCAAATGTTGAAAATCATAATAATTCACAGAAACAAATAAATGTGTTTAACATGCCTCATGCTTAGTGAGTATCTAAAACCAGATTTAAAAATGTCACTGAGCATGCGCAGAAAGCATTTTTTTGTAATTGTAAATTATCGCTAATTAAACAGCGCGAAATAAACAATTTCTATCAGGTTTAATCTTATATTTCACAAAAATAATTATCATGAAAATTAAAATGGCAGAGAGAGATCTAGAGAAACTCCTCAGAATAAACGTGTTTATCCTTAAAACATATTACTGAGCATGCGCAGAAACAGTGAGTTTCTAAAGCCAGATTTAAACATGTCACTAAGGATGCGCAGAAATCAATTTTCAATTGTAAATTATCACTCATTAATAGAAATTGCGGTTACAAAAAAGAAATTTGACAAATTACAATCTTTCGTTTAACCCTTTCAGGGGCAACAACCTGCAACGTTTGTACGATGCAGATATTTTTCCCGATTTTTTTAACCCTAAAAATCTTGATAATTTTTTTCAATTAAAACTTGCAAAATGCTTTTACTTCTTTAAACTGATAACAGATGGCAGTACTAACCATTTTTCTGCTCATGTGACTGGAATACATTGAATGCAAGGGAGAAAAAGGATTAGATTTAGGTGTTTGCACTGCGCAAACGGCGCCCCTCAAAGGGTTAAGACCAAGATTAAGTAAATGAATCCAGTAGTTTTCTTTCACAGACTACCCAAAAAGTCGGCTTAGCAACTTAAATATATAGATTTTTTTTCAAAATAAGACTTTGATTGCAGTTAAATTTTGCAAATCAAAATAGGCTACATATTTCTTTCTAAAACGAGGACATAATGAAATTTTGATTAGACATTATGATAAAACATCTGATTCACATCTCCTTCTGCTTCCATTTTGTGTAGACAACATATTCGCATTTACTGGCTGTAAAGTTATACGCTATAAAAGTATTTGAAATTGTAATTCTCTGAGGTTTACAAATCGTTTCATCTTTTAATAATTTGCGACACTTTTTCAGATATAAAAAGAAAGTATTTATTAAGTATTAAAATGATAATGAAGTTTGATTTTATTAAGGGGACTCACTACCCTTAAATCTTTAAAACATTCTATTTTTTAAAAAATATATTTCTTAAAGACTGATCATTTCTGAACAAAATAAAGCAAATCGCATGAAAATATTCCGCTTATTTCCGGAGATATTGATATTCTAAATATTTAATTACTGATCAAGTTTATGGTAAGAAAAATTTTAAACTCATTTTTCTCAAAATGTAATTTTGCATCAATCCGCAACTGATATCTCAAAAACTATGAAACACAATGCCATGAAATTTTTATCACTGCATAATCATGTTATTTTATTGCGTCTGAATTAGAACTATTGCAATCACTTCACATTTTGTTATTTTTTCAGGGGTAAATTAATGCAAAAATTTAAGGAAATTTTAAGTATATTTTGAGCAGTTTTAAAAAAATTGAAAAAATATTTTCATGTGGAATATTTTATGTTCAATTGTATTTTGAATTATTTATTTTGAGTATAAAACAGGAATTATACATTTAAGTGTAAAATTAATTTCATAGTTCTGCGCGCAAGCCAGTATACAATAAAAATGCTTAAAAAACAAGGTTTTTCTAACGCATTTAAAATTATTTTGAGAGTTGAAAATTTGTTTATTAAACTAAATATATCAATTTATCATATACATAAAATTTGGAAAAATTGGGAGTAAATTGAAATAGTTACAAAGAGTCAAAAAGTATGAAAATATGCCTTATTTCCTCGACTTAAGGTCGTGAGTCCCCTTAAATATGATTTCTTCCCCTTAAATATGATTTCTTTCCCCTTAAATATGACCGGGCATTAAAATTAGATAACGATATTCGTCCTATAGAAAATATTTTCTCACTATTCAGTTGACGAAATTCTGCCTGCATTCTCGAGACCTGTAAGTGGCAATGGTGTCTGTGGCTATCCGGAATCTGCATTAAACTCTAAGTGCAGGTCTATTAACATTTCGAGTAGCAAATGATGACCATAGTATTCCAAAATCATTACAATGCTATGTTATTAATAATATCAATGGAACAATTGATTTCATCGTAGCAAATCTTTGTCTAGCTATTTCATACAATGTTTAATTTAAATGTTTTACGTCGTAATGATACATTATATTTATTTTTATTGTTGAATAAATGCGCAATTAGTGGAGAATGAGTGAATTAGTGGTCAGTTTGGAGTTTAGTCTTACACATGAGTTATTTTATCCTAAATGAAATACATTTAGAAAAATATATTTTCTGATGTTGTCTTTGATGTTGTTTTTGATGTTGTCTTTTCAATCTTGAAGAATATTCAATCATATAAGTTTTGAAGCAATAAAATAAATTTAGCAACTATTCACTCAAGCATAGTCTGTGTAGGTATTTACCCATAATTATTTTTTGTTATAATATTTCACAATATTTTTTATAAGATTAAGATAATGTGTGACTTAATTTGACAATTTCTGAGGCTAAATTACATGTTCAACCGTGTCATTTATCTATAACATCAGCAGTAAGGCTGCTATGTACTAACCCCATTGGATTCGCTCACCTGAATGTTAACCTATGGAGAAAATGTGTCCACGGATTGCCGACTTGGATTCAAAGATTTTTTTAAAAATTGTACTCCGTCATAGAGAAAGAAATTTTACATTTGTCTACATTTTTCGTTTTTTTTAAAAAAATGCAATTAATATTTTAAAATTTAAATTATTCGGGAAAAAATCTGGTATAGTATGTTTTAAACTCATAAATTCCTTCGGTGGACGAAATTTATAAAATGAATCCTGTAGCGCTTTGCAGAAAAGTTCAGGATATATGACAATACCAATTTTATTTGATTATCAGCATTTATGTACCTGTAAATAGTTGACAAAAATATCTTTTAAAGCCATTGGAATCCCTCAAAATGTCAATCCTAAGGGGGGTGGAATTCTCGAACTATCAACTGGACTCCTCCCACCACAAGAGTCTCCAAGAAGAGGAAAAGGGAAATACCATTTTCTTCTTAGTACATAGCAGCCTTAAGCTACAGACTAAATACATGCTATAGACTAAAATACATGCAACATCTACAACAAATATTCAAATGTGTTGATTGTTAATAAAATTGTTAAAATAGTTTGGGACTTCTATCGGAGGGGAATCAATCCCATTCGTTTTATATACCATAAAATCTCGAATATAATACGCACCCGAGTATAATACGCATGCTTGATTTTGAGCAAAATTTTCGGAAAAAAATTACAATTCGACTATAATACGCACCCATAACTTTTCAATATTTTATTTAAAAAATGCACAAATATTTATTAACATAAATAAAATTTGCAATAAAAAGAAACGGAAACGTCGAATTCGGTAGAAAAAAAAACTTAAATTGTTAATTCAAAACAAACAATACTGTCAAATTATCAGTCTTAATACCTTTCACTAGAATGCAGCTCATTTATATTGTTGTTGCGTCCATGTCACAATTATTGGTGTCGTCGTAATATATATCGCCATAATCATCCTCACTTGACGATACGAACTGTGAGTTCCGTTTGTTTAAAAGGAATACCTGCTTAGTAAACGGGTGGATGAATCACGGAGTGCAGATGCGCACGCATCCGTGTGGCGGCAATGTCTTACAGCTGCTGTACGTTCATTTATCCAATATTTAAAATTACGTTTTTTTTTTGTACGCAAGTATAATACGCACCCTCAATTTTGCGAACTAAAATGTGAAAAAAAAGTGCTTATTATACTCGAGAGTTTACGGTAAATGTATCTACATAACTTGGCAAATTTTTAAGTTAAATAAAATGTCTTCACTCTGTTCCTTTGCAATTCATATTAAGCTTTTAAAGAATTAATTTCCTAATCTTTTTTCAGATTAAAAAAAAAATATGTACCTTTTCTAAAGAGCTTTCAAAACTCTAAAGATGCAAAAAAGGGCAGATTTAATCACCATCTGATATAAGCACTTTATGTTAATTGCCCATACAAAATCTACAGTCTGCATTAAAGAACGGAAGTCGCATTTTAAGATTGTTTCAGAATCTTGTAAAGACCAAAATGTATTTCCTACACTTAAGGACTAATGACGGAGGAAGTTATTAAACTAATATATGAGTAGTGAAAGGTAATTTAGAGAAATATATTTTAATACGAATCCAACAAAATGATAAGAAAATCAAGTTAAGACACCCATTAGTTATAAATATAGCTTAATTTCATGTTATATAGTTTGTGTTAATAGCTTTAATTATGCTACTATGGTACCATAAGTCACTATAAAAGAAATAATGACAGGTAATAAAATTTTGAGTTCTATTAATTATCTTATTTGCTCATTCAAACGGATAAATAAATGTCAAGTAGAGGCTTTCAAATTTTAATAACTGAATAACAAAAAGATTTCATTTCCCTTTTATTTACGATTTGTATTTTTTGATATTCAATTTTGAAATGTTTCTTTTATTGTTCATAAAATGTAAATGGATTCTGTGAGTTAATAATTTAAAATCCTAAAATTTTAATAAAGTACCAAATCTACTTAAAAAACATCGCTACATTTGTATACCACAAAAATTCCTTTTTAAAAGTATTTTATTTTACTAGATGATGCAAAATTTGTGTTTTCAAAATTATATTTTAATAGCAGTACACAATGATTAGTAAATTGTACATTTTTTAACGTAGGATTACGTTCCTCCATAACGGTCCGTGGTAAAGTAAAATTTCAGATGTCCGTCGTCGCGGGTTATAATTTTGGCAGCGCACCAAACCCAGTCTGTATCGCTTTGGCAAGCAGTAAATAGTTAAACAGAAATGTACCACAATGCGTCAAAAAAGAGGTAAGCAACGATAAGTAATCCTACGTTAATAACCCGCGGTTGTTTCGTTAAAAAACACTAACTGAAATTTTTGTTCCTATATTTTTTGTATATTTTTATTCTGTTGAGCGTATTTTGCTTTTGTAGAGGACTTTAAATTTATCATTAATTATCTTTTCTATATAATTCTAATGAAAACCAAAGTGCAGAAATATCAACGATTTTAAAAGTGGGAAAATGTTCAAGCATTCCCTACTCAAACGGTTCTGGGAAAGTCAGCTACTTCCATACATTAATGTTGCGAGGCAGTATTGCATGGTCCACAAATAATTTATGGTTGCTTATTCGCGCTCGGAAATATATCGAACCACAGTTGCAAAAATATATCGACCACAATTGCAAAAATTCTGGTATTTTCTCAAAGATCCATATATGTAGCATGGTGTTTCTATGACCGTAACAAAAGGATCCAACTACGATCATATCGGGCCCCAATTGCAAAATATATCGGACCACAATTGCCAAAATTCTGGTATTTTCTCAAACATCCATACATGTCTCATTCATGATATTTCCATGACCGTAACAAAAGGATCCAACTACTATCATACCGGGCCCCATTTGCAAAAATATATCGGACCACAATTGCCAAAATTCTGGTATTTTCTCAAACATCCATATATGTTTCATTCGTGATGTTTCCATGACCGTAACAAAAGGATCCAACTATGATCATATCGGAACACAATTGCAAAAATATATCGGACACAATTGCGAAAATTCTGGTATTTTCTCAAACATCCATGTCTCATTCATGATATTTCCATGGCCGTAACAAAAGGATCCAACTACGATCATATCGGACCACAATTGCAAAAATTCTGGTATTTTCTCAAACATCCATATATGTTTCATTCGTGATGTTTCCATGACCGTAACAAAATTATCCAACTACGATCATATAGGAACACAATTGCAAAAATATATCGGACCACAAACGCGAAAATTCTGGCATTTTCTCAAACATCCATGTCTCATTCATGATATTTCCATGACCGTAACCAAAGGATCCAAATACGATCATATCGGACCACAATTGCAAAAATTCTGGTATTTTCTCAAACATCCTTATATGTTTCATTCATGATGTTTCCATGACCGTAACAAAAGTATCCAACTACGATCATGAAAACACCCCTGTACCACCAGGCCTTCACCACCTCCCTGAATGTTGGGATCAATATAGTTCTGTAAGCATTGTGCCCGTGCCATTTATCAGACCTAAATGAATCTGCCTAAGTGTCATATGATGAGTCCCGATTCACCCTTCTATGAATCTCTGTGCAATTGCTCAAGGGTTCATTAACGACTTATGGATTCATGTCCAACGAGTGCCACGGGCATTTATAACGTTTGGAATCAAAATTAACTGTGGGTCCAGGCCTGTTAATTCCTCCAGTAGCAAATGATGGCAATAGAACTTCAAAAATATAAGAGATTAAACATTATTATTCAACTTTGCATATCGTGCTTAAATGCTGATTAAAATAAAGAGTCAATTGTTACGAGAAATAGAATTTTTTTTTAAATATATCAATTTTTTTTAAATATATCAACTAGTATCATCTTAAAACTTTTTCAATTATAATTTATTTTTTTAAACCGTCAAATGTTTTAAATAATCTGTTACCAATTTATTTTTTGATTCCAAATAAATAACTATACTTTACAGTTAGTTGCCGTGTTATACACCGTTGGGACTGTATGATAACCATGAAAAAAAAACTGTCGTAATATTACGTCTCCTCTACTACACTTGAGAGTTGGCGAAATTTACCAGAAGTTTTTTTTTATTTAGTCATACCATCAATCTCAGAGAACTCGTCTGCTGGTTATGCGGTTGTTGGATGTACCTGTTTCTTTTGCACAACGATGCCATTTACAGTGGATAGCTTTCTTCACTTGCAAATTTGAAATCACATAAAAGTATATACTACAAACGTATCACTCGATCATTCGTCCTAGTTCAAAATTTCCAGCTCCTCCTGTTGTCAGTGATATATATCAGTGGTGTCGTGGCCTCGGGGTTAAGTAACTCATTTATGGTTTCCATGGACACATAAACTACTATATATATATATATATATATATATATATATATATATATATATATATATATATATTTATTTATTTATTTATTTATTTATTTATTTACAGCATCTATGATACAACATTTCCATTGTCAATTGATCATTATCAATCCTCAATCAGAAAAATTATCTATCGAAAACCAGATAAAGAACATAACTCAGTTCAATCTAAAGTCCAGCAGAGAGACGGTAAGCACTTCCCAGAGCTAGGTCTCCCATAGTTATCTCTCCACCCCCTTCTCTCTTTTTTCTTCCCTTTATATACCCTCTCTTTCAGAAAATTCCAGATCATTCTTGAAGCTTCTGGCTCCACGTGGGAAAAAAACCGTTCTCCAGTCAGCCAGTGTGTCAGAACATCTGGTCCCCCGGTGGTGGCTGTAATTAGTTTCCCCCGAAATATCCGTAAACGACTTGTTTAACGTCTTGTTTGACGACCCCTGTCAATCTTTCTTAAGTTCACATCTGTAAAGGCTTTTTCCGATTAGGAATAGACACAGGACCACCACGTGTCTAGATCTCTGACAAGTGGTTCCCAATCTTTTGTTAATCAGGGACTACTTGTCAAGGGAAAATCGACGGGGACTTTCTCCCATTCAATCCGTTTAGAGGCAAAAATGGGTTTTATTTTCTGAATAAACAATCTATTTGTGCTAAACAAATTAAGTAAGAAGTTACAAATAAACCTAATAACAATAACAAATTGGACGTAAAAGGAAACTTAATACCAAGCATAAAAGCCTACGAAAACTTAAAAATGAACGCGATTTTTAAGCTTTGATTGGTTTTATTAGCCGTAAAATGGCTGTGACGCTGCGAAATGGCCTTGACATTGCGATTCTGCATCACAGAAAATATATTAGATATTTTTTAGCAGAACAATGATTTTTTCCTTCACGAAATGTCAGAAAGCTGAAGAAATATGGGATTTTTTAGAAATTGTACAAAAAATCGGGAACTAAAAATTTATTTCTCCCAGTTAAAAAAAAAAAAATAATTCGTGGTTGTTTTGAAATTAAGCCGATTTTTTTTGTTTCATCAATCCTGACCTCATGAATCTGGACCTCATCATAAACTGACCTCATGAATCCTTCATGAATCTGGACCATTTGTTGGGTTTTCTCGGAACTTGGTTAGGAGCCACTGCTATATACCAATACTGATATTATTTGATACTAGCCGCTGCGCGACCAGCATGGCGGCTTTTAGTTTCACACTTTCTTTTGCAAAACAACTCAAGTGAAAGTAACATATATAAGTAATGTAACAATTACCTGTCATCATAAATATACTTTTTAAGTGGTACTGGGATCTGAGCAAAAAAATTTATTATCATTACAAAATTGTCTATAAGGCTGATTCTAAAACATCGTGATTAAAAAATGTGAATTTTCATTACTTCAGAACAGAGTTAAGGATCGCACCGGGAAATCTAACACCAATGATTTAAAAAATTACATCCCTCTCTGTATGTACTATTTTTACCATGTTTTAATTAACTCGCTTTCTTGTTTGTTTGTGTGTGTTTGTCCCTTACAAATCTTGCAATCGTTTTTTTAACTAACTTCCCTACTAGCTAGACATTTGAAACTTTTAGAATAGCTCAGAACACGATGACAATGCATTATTTTAATACTTTTAGCCATCTTTATGCAGAACTGAAATCATGTTTCAGTTAATTTTGTTTTGTAGACTGGTGCAGCCATCTATAGGCCGGGACGGGAACGAAAAGTTAAACGCAAGTTAACTTCCAATTAACTTCATTTTGTTTCAAGTTGATGGGATAATTCATCAAAAAAATTTAAAAAAAGTATTTATTAATACATAGAATTGTGAAATTTATATGATTCAACAGGAAATTTAAAAGCATAGTATATAAAAAGTTCTTTTTAATCTTGCAATTATTCAAAATTAAGATATCGACACTTTATTATTACATCAAATTAGAAATTATTGGACAAAAATTATTTCACTTAAAAAAAAGAGTAAAAATTCTGCAAGTACTAAAATATAGTGTGGATTACATCACTCTCTGTACGTATTATTGTTTACAATTCAAATATTTACACTTAATCACATCAAATAAAAAATTGATGGGAAAATTCCTTCACTTATAAAATGGAGTAAAAAATCAGCAAGTACTAGAAAAAGTGTAGAAAATTAATTCTTACTTACTATTAAGGTATTCTAATGCAATTATTAATATTTTACCATGATATTCCTAAAACTTCTTGGTATACACAGTTGAATATTTCTGAAGTAGGAGATACGACAGAGACAGAATCAAAAGAACGAACTCTAGATAAACTTACACGCAACTGACCATAACTAAACACTGGATTTGATAGGTCTAAACATATTTTGTCAAAAGTTTGTCCTCTTACATACATTTAGAAAAACCGATGGAACAAAAGAATAAATTAAAATTATATCATGAATAATTTAAAACTATTCACGAGTAATATACAGCAATTGAATTGTACCAAAAAACATGCTGTCGTCGAGCCACTACACATACGCGGTAGCCCGCTATTGTTTACATCAGCCAGTTTCAGCCGTTGCCATTCGGAATGTAGAAATATCGTCGATTTTTGTGCCGCGTACCTACGCGTTTTATATATATACGAGCTGAATACCCGTGCTTCGCTACGAAGTACATTCAAATTAAATACAACGGTATGTATTTAATGCCAAAAGAAGTAATAAATATATATTTATAGTAAATACAACGGTCAATGTGTGCAATTAATGCCAAAAAAAAAAAAAAAAAAAATATATCTATAAAAAAATTGTAACGGATATTTTTATACACAAAATAATGTAGAAGAAAATATTCAAATTAAACCTAATAGAACATACTAAAGAATATAGTACAGTTAATATAATACTATTTGAAGAACATTTCTTTTACTGTATTTTAATATTTTTTCGGATAATGTCCAATCGCCTGCCACATTAGAAAGAAAAAAAAATATTTAAATTGTGCATAAAATTGTACATAAATTCACAAACATAAAGTTTATAAGTTAAATAATGTTCTGTAATATTATACCAATAAATTTCCAGTTGATAGCCAATAAATTGTAAATATTTTTTTACCTTAAATGTCCAATAAAAAGCAAAGTTCCAATTGTAATTTTCTTCAGCAAACCCTTAAACATTGCCAATTTCAAAAATCGTTTTTGTATTTATCAATACCTCCACTTGAATCTTTAAAATACTAAATGTTTTACTGATAATAAATGGAAATGTACTTTGATGTGTTGCTATGGTTACTTGACTATGGTTGACAAAGGAAAAGCTGTAAAGGTGAAGCATCAGCTCAACATTTAGGCCCCCAACTTTCTTTCTACTGATCAGATATACATAATATATAGCCTATGTCCATCTGGGATAATGTACCTCTCAAATAGTGGAAGAATTTTTCAAATAGGTGCAGTGGTTCCAGAGATTACCCTCCACATAAAAAAATCCGCTCTCTCTCTTTATGTATTAGTATAGATAAGATTCCTGCGGTGATATTCAGACTTTTCTCTTAGAGATCCGTGATGTAACTTAATATGCTAAGATGTACTAAATGGGGTAGGTGTCCTTAAATTTCGATTGTGTGGCGTCTTGAGGGCGTAAAAATTGGATGCGCGGTAGCTTAAGGATACATAAAATGTCCCACACTTACATAAAAAGAATGCTCAAATTTTTATTTCGATATTAAATTATTAATGGCTGGAATGAAAAAGAAAGAGTTTCGAAAAATAATGAACGATGGATAATGCCGTAATTTTTCGTTTAATGACATCCTTAGGGAAAGGAAATAAAGTATCTCATTTCCTCAGCAGCTAAAAAGAAATTCGATTAAAATTGATGCTTTAAAATGATGTAATGGGATGGGTTTTTTTCCGCCGAATACATGATTTTCTTTTTTCAGTATATATTCATGGAAGATGCACATGAAAGCATTTTTACGCTGTTACATCATTATTTATTTAAGGATTAAAATTAATAAACATTAACATATTATATAAATAAATATATATATATATATATATATATATATATATATATATATATATATATATATATATATATATATATATATATATATATATATTTGTGTGTGTTTCTATATATATATAACATAATAGATGAGTCAACACTCAAAAAACACAATAATAAACCAAAAACCATCTCCCATCTCCCCATAATAAATACGTATATATATAAACAAAATTCACTTACTGGTGCTATGTATGATTCTTGGATGCCGATATACAAATGAAGTGCATGAATTGCAAATCGAAAAGTGAGGTATCGATCGATTTGTAAACTGATTTGTGATTCTACACAAAGTATTATCTATATCTTATTTTTATTATTCTACAAATTCCGTTTCTCTAATTGGACAAGAATTATTAAACAGTTAACAGGTTTGTTTAAATTTTCCATAATCCTCCCAAAAAGCTGGCAACAAAAATCTGTGCGTCGTTCTAAACATAAAATACTGAACACATAACGCCAAATTAGAAAGGGAAAAAAAGCATGATTCGAAATTTGTTATGGTATAGAACAGAAAATGACAACACTTTCATGCCGTACAATAATTTTATGTCATACTGAGAGACCGATTTCTTGAGGCTTCTAATAATACTTTTGCAGAGTCCTCAATAAGTGTAGACACTCATTTCGCCGAAGAGAGAACTTTTTTTTATAAATATAACCCTAACGTAAACGTCAAAATTCCTCTTCAGTTATTAATGCCATCTGCAGAATTCATGACTTGCAGAGATAACAAAAGAATGGAATAAACAAACTATCCAAAGCAGACTGGGGTAAGAATAGGAATAAAAATACTTATTTTTGTCTTTCAACCTAAAATGTCAAAGAATCATGTTGGGGGTTATAACGGGAAGTTATCCAAAAAACTAAACATCTTTTTATGAGAGACAAGAGGTTTGAAATCGAAGGAAATTTACTCTTAACATGAAGGACTTTGAAAAACATATTGACGAAAAAAAAAGGAGAAAAACTGAAACAATCATTAGAGATAAATTTAAATAAGGGTGCTGTGTTTAATGCACCAAAAATAAATAAATATTTAAGGAATATAACCATACGAGATAAATAAAAACGGAAAGTCTACGTACAAATTGGACGAAAAATATTAAAATGATTATTAGCATTTTATATCCCAATTATTAAAGGAATATTGAACTTTGTAGTTTTTTAAATAGCCATCATAGTCATCTTTTCTATAGTCATCTTTTCAGATTGCACCTTTTTACCGATATATATATATATATATATATATATATATATATATATATATATATATATATATATATATATATATATATATATATATATATATGTATGTGTGTGTGTGTGTGTGTGTGTAGATATATATATATATATATATATATATATATATATATATATATATATATATATATATATCCGACTTTCGAACATTCAGAGATATGAACCAACCGGGTTACAACTCAAAATATGTTCGGAGCCCTCGTTTTGCCCCTTGTAAGTTCAAAAATACATTACTGTACAGTATATTATGCTTTAGGATGAAAAAACGTACACTTTTTTATTGACTTATCAGTCTATCATACTTATATAGGGGAGGAAAGTTCAGTATTTTTAAAATTGTGTTAAATAACGACTTCCAAACAATTCAAGATACGAACAGCCACCTGTAAAGTAATACATATTTATGTATATATTATATACACACACACAGAGATGCTTCAATGAGAACAATTCTAGTCTTTCCACCAGTTTCCTATACCCTTATGCAGACCTTCGTCTGGCCGGGGAGAATTCGATGCAATTATATTTAGTGACAAATAGTTAATCGTAATGAAATAGGGAAATCAAAAGGCAATCCTAAGAGGGAAATTATTCGCTTGATCGTCGGTAATAGGACGCTTCTACCTGTAATTCATATCTTCTGCACCAGATATGTGCTTCGGCTTCTTTAAAGAGATATTCTTTACATTTACACTTTACTTAAGCTTGAATTTTGTTTATTAGTTTGTAATAAGGAATATTGCATCGATTCTCATGTTTCCTCCCGTCGTATAATGTGTTGGATTCCTCGCTTCTTCTTCTTCGTATGAGATAATTTTCCTAGTTTTGTCCACTAGGTAAACACGAATGTAAATGTTTAATTGACAACATTCCTTTCTGCTTTTGCATGTAGTCTCTGCTGTTAATAAGTAAGACCATCTGAAACATTTTCAAAAGATTTGGAAGCAATTTTTGCAGCAAAAATATAACATTTAGATCGCTTTCACTTTACAAATTCTTTAATTCACCTCAAATTTTTTTTTTCTTTCGATAATGTATATTTGCTTCACCTTTGTTTAATTTATAATCTTGATCACTTCGATTTTTCGTATTACATTCTTTTACCTTTTATAATTCCTTACGTTTCTCAACAGTTACTAATTTTTTTTCCTTTTCCATATAGATTTTCGATTGAGCTTCTTTTAATTTAGTATCTGCATCATTTCTTTTTTCCTTAATACGTTCTCTTTTCTTTTTTAAAAGATTTCCTCTCGATTTCAAAGCTATTTCGTGTGTCAAATGTCTGCGAGCCGCTTATACTTTATTATCTAGAATTGAAAATTTTATTTAAAATCTAGCAAATGAAAAAAAAATGGTAAATATGAAGAACATGATACGGTCGGGATACAGACACCAATTGGGGTTGGTTCTTCAGATTTCGCAAATTGTGGCGAAGATAGACGATCGACGATTTAAGAGATCAAGTAAATTTCAACCTCGAATTTTTTGGTTTTCAATTTCCAACTTTTAAATCTGCATGCAGAATGAGAATGATTAATATTTTCTTTGGGCTACATTGAACATCCTTAGAATTCAAAATAAGGGGTCTTTGGCAGAATATTGCCAGTTTTCCAAAATGTTTTTTCAAAAATACTAGAAGTTTTCAAAATACTCCATGCACATTCCATGTCATTCAAAAATCATAATTTTTTAACAAGTTTTCCATATATATAGATATATAATTTTGTATTGAATTTTGCTTTTCTATGAAACTAAAACCATAAATATTATTTCTTTTAATCTGTTTTTACATGTTTTTTATTTTATTTCGTGGTCTATAAACTTGATAAATATTTCTGGTTTCCAAGAGCGCTGCACCGTTTAGTGAGAAACACTTCAATGAACTATCCTGACAAATTTGAAAAAAAAAAGTTATCAGTATTCAATATGTGAAAATGAATGCGCATGGAGTATTTTGAAAGATTCTAGCATTTTTGATGATTACGAGGGTAGGCTGAAAAGTAATGCA
Source organism: Dolomedes plantarius (assembly GCA_907164885.2). NCBI lineage: Eukaryota > Metazoa > Arthropoda > Arachnida > Araneae > Dolomedidae > Dolomedes > Dolomedes plantarius. The sequence goes on along the minus strand of OU015497.1, from coordinate 5,901,351 downwards.
CACATGCTTGTAGAGCGCGAACAAAAAAGAAATAGCGAGATCGGGCAAAAAGAACTTTAAAGAACAATTCTTAAGCTTCAAAATCATATATTTATTTTTCAACATAGTCACAGTTAAGGCTAACACATTTCTCCCAACGTGTAACAAGTTTTCTCATTCCGTCACTGAAAAATTCTTCCGACTTTTCTCGAATCCACGACTTGGCAGCTGACTTCACCTCATCGTCCGAGGTGTCTCTTGAGGTTAACCTTGAGGTCTATCTTGAGTAGAAGAAAAAAAATCAAAATTGCAAGGCGCAAGATCGAGGGAATAAGGAGGGTGTGAATTCGGTTCAGGTTTCGCAGAGCCTCTCCAGTCCGACGCTGTTCTCGTCTGTGAGACAGGGTGGTACCCATCGAGCACAGATTTTACGGTATCCCAATTGTTCTATAATGAAGCAGACACATTCCTTGGATATATGGTTTGCGATACGCTTTTGAGTGATTCGCCGGTCATTTTGAATCAAATCGTCGACGAGTTTGCAATGTTCATGGTCTGTGGCAGTGATCGGACGTCCGCTGCGTGTTTCATCAACAATTATGGCTTTTCCAGGCTCGCAACCACGAAATTTTACTCCCCATTGATTTACAGTACCCCGATCAACAACATCGTCACCATAAACAGCCTTTAAACGATGATGAATTTCAGTAGGAGTCACTTTTTCAGCTGTTAAAAATTCGATAACAGCGCGCTGTATAACTCGCCGTTGACATAGCACTAGAACACGTCTCCATACTACCGCTTTTCAAAATACACTGAATGAACACAACGACTTAAAACCTGCGATGAGTATTGAGGGGGAATGTAACTTCCATATGCCACTTCGCGTGGTTTTGAAGGTCTTTTCGTTCGCGCTCTACAAGCATGTGTGCATTGCTTTACAGCCTACCCTCGTATTTTGAAAAAACAGGCCCTATTCTTCAAAAAATACTTATTTGCCAATTCTAAGTGTCTTCCATGTGGCAGAAAGGAATATTAACCCTCTAACGGTACGGTGGGGGTCGGATCCGACTCAGGGGTGTGTTTTACCCTCCCGTACTCTCCCCTCTCATTGCAAGAGATCGAGTCGACAAGGAACCCTACCAGGCAGTCTTGCAACCGGTGTTGGAGCCTTTGCAATTGTAAGTTTGCAGTAAATATGAACGTCTTTGTTGAAAAACGTTATTCATGATCACAAGTCATTTTTTTTTAGATTTTAAATTTTTTAATTTCGATTTTGAAGGCCAAAAATGTCAGTAGAGTAAGGCCATCTGCACACGGAGCGACTCAAAGGAAACTGAACTGGTTAGCGACTGAAATTGCTTATCGGTTGCAAACTCGTTAGTGATGCGGCTCCGCACACGGGCCGACTCAAAAGTGATTCAAATCAATAGTTTGCGACCTGTCATGGAAGGAAGAACATCATTATTCCGGGCATTATTTTTAGTTAAATTATTATCAGAAATTAATTTATTTTAAAATATCGTCACAATAGATTTTCTTTGATCAATCGTTTAAAAATGGACTGTATATATGGGCGCACATATTCCATACAACAAAAAACGTTAGAATTTCGTGTCATCGCTAGGCAGAAGTCATGTGACTCATGTACGTCATTTGGCAGCTTGCCAAAAGAGCGTCTGTAACATAAATTGTGTAATAACACGCACAACGCAAGAGAAACTGGCGACTGAAGTTGCTATGGACTCGACACGTTGAGTTGCCTGCGACTGATTGCAAACGCGTTGCTGACGGGTTTGTAACCAGTTGCGCCGTGTGCTTGGCTCTGTTCACTTACATAGGTTACGACTCATCACGGACTGGTTTGTGATTGGAGTCGGTTATCAGTTTCTTTTGAGTTGCTCCGTGTGCGGACGGCCTAAGTGTCCCAAATATCGCTCCTGTGCCTAATATCGCCTACTCGTGTTTCTAAAGTATGATTCGCGCTATGTGTGAGAAAATGCAGTAAATTCTTAGTTCTCGGTTTGTACTAGCAGAAGCGCTAGAGACAACGCTCTTATCACGGACAACAGAAACTATACGGCGTATGAAGTTGTTTTGGCTGTTGTTGTCAGACTCTCGTATCCCATTCTTAAGTGGAATTAATGAACGTGAGTAATAGCGTCTTCAATGAGCCCAAAAGAAACGCAAACAGGTGTCGAACGATATACACCTTTGGAGAGGTGCGACAATAGGTAAAAGTACGCGAATCATTTAGAATGATTTGTGAAATCCATTAGCGGCGCTTTTCCCTTGGAAAAGGCGGCAGGAAAGAAAATTCATCATGGATGGTTCGAGAAAGGCTGATAAGAATTTATAAATAAAGACGGTGTTGAGAATGGAGGGGAGAAGAGATTTGGACTGTTGAAGGGTCAACACGCGTACGGAGAGACGGGGAGCCCGTCGGACTTTGAATAATGAGCCCGGCTCTCACGAGTGTATTAACGTTCGTCGGAACGAAACTTTGTAAATGATTTATTTAACCAAGATTTTAATGTGTCAATAAACCAGATGTAAATAAGAGTTTGTTCTACCTTTATAATTACTTCTACAAGATAATGATTTGTCGGATCACGACCTTAAAGGTTAACAGTTGTCTTCGTAACTTTTGGCTCCAAAGAAGCCAGTGAATAACCAGGTAGGTGCATCCCAATTCTAATTTTGCTTATATCATTTGAAAGTGCATTTAACAGAAAATCCAGAGGTGCTATTATTTTTTGAAAAAAGCTGAGTTTTAAACTTTGGTCTTAGCATAATTGTGTTGACTGTGTTGTGTTCCTATAATATCGCCTACCAAGTTGATCCTAATATCGCCAACCAGGCGATATTTGGAAAAGTTACTTTAATTAAAAATTGAGTATTGCATTCTTGTTTCCTTTTTAATTTTAGTTATTTTATTACACTTTCGGTACTTTTTTGTTGGAAGCCTCTTGTCTAAGACGCCAAAGGAAGTTAAAAATAGACGGACAGGGAGTACGTCTTGTCTGCAGGCCGCAATGGGAACGTTAAAGACTCCCAAACAGTTTGGCATTCCAAGATCTACGATTCGTGAGTACATTGAAAAAAATGTGAATGAGAAAAACGATGGAATTGCGGAGGTTAGAATAGTGGTGAGAAAGAAACTTGGGAGAAAACCTGTACTGACGGATGATTTGGAAAAGGAGCTAGTTAACTACTGCAAGGAAATGGAATCCAATTTGGTTGGTTTGACTCGAAACGATGTTAAGCAGATGGCCTACCAACTTGCCTCGAGAAACAATCTTCCCCACCCTTTCTCTGAAAAGCAAACTCAGCTGGTCGAAAGTGACTGAATTCCTTTTTGAAAAGAAACGTTTCCCAATTGACAATCAAAACTCCACAGTCATTGTCAAGAGCCAGAATCCTAGGGTTCACTGAAGAAAACGTGAAATCCTTCTTCACAATTCTTAAAGCGGAACTTGAGAAAATTAAGTTCCACCCTACCAGAAATTTTAATGTTGACGAAACGGGCATTACAACTGTCCAAAGCAAAAATGTACAGGTGATATGCTCGAAATTGAAATCAGCTGTATACAAAATGTAATCGGCAGAGAGGGGGAAGCTGTGGTCAGGAGTGGCTCATGGGTACATCCTGCTTTCAGTGGAACCCCAAATATTGTGATACAGCCAACCATAGGACCATAGGACAAGTGTTCTAACTGAGTTGCCTAGTCCAACGCCTTCAAACTCAGATTTTTCTTAGTAGTAGCAACGAAGAGCTGGAAATATTCAGAAGTAGAAAAAAGTTCTTTAATTGACGTCAAAGTTCAGGAATTGCTAAAAGATGATGCAGCCAATGGACAGAGCAGGAAATATAAATGTTCCTTCTGTTTGAATGATTATGTGTCCAAAATAGGTTTAAATTATTGGTATTACTTTTTTTTAACTTTTTCCACAGTAGATTTTCTGTTCTTTGTTTTGATTTTTTTGAGTTTTTCTTCTTCTCTTTTTTCTCCCCCCCCCCTCATTCAACTCCAGCATTCAGTCTTGCTGAGAAGGACTTTGCTAGGAACGCCTTTTTAACAGCTGCTCCTAATTTCGCCTGGTAGGCGGTAATAGGAACAGAGGTAGGCGATATTAGGAACCGCTCTGGGATTCCCTGGAAATTTCAATTTTTCCAATTTAGCTACATAACTTAAGGGGACAGTGGACCTTTAAAA
>OU015497.1:5859655-5892155 GCA_907164885.2 Dolomedes plantarius | reverse complement strand
TTTCCTGTATGAATCAAGGCTTTTATGCAACTGGTGAGAAAATTGCCTTTTGCACTTTAGACATTATGATTCATCTCTTCTGTCTAGAACCATTACTTTATTAACCGAAACTAAATAAGACCTTTAGTGTGTACGTTTCTTGAGTGGAAAGTCACATTTATTGAATTTATAAAACAGTAAGGGAATAAATGAGACGTTCCTCCAGACAAATACAGTCGAACCTCCATATATCGAACTTCCCTATATCGAAATTTTCTATATATCGAACTCTTAGCAAATCTCCATGTTCATTATATAGAAAAATTGTTTCTATATATCGAAAAAATCTCTATACATCGAAATTTTTTCAAGGCAAATTGGGAGATTTTATTCCACTTTAGAATAAAATCTCCCAATTTTTGGCATTTGAAACAATACGTCGTGGACTTCAATTCGCGGAAAATGTCCCTGATGAAGTTTTTAGTGGACTGAATATATACGAACATTTCTTTGAACTTTCCGCAAAACTAACTGTTCAGCAAGATAATCGTAGTTTTTTTTAAAGAATGTAACTGTGATCATTGTAACCACTGTCTGCATTATTGTTTTTTAAAGATATGTAGTAATCAATAAATCTTTCATATTAATTCATTTTTTAGTGATTAACTTTCATTTAATGTGATTCGCATATAAATTAGATAGGAGTTTCGTATACGAAAATTAGCTTAAATTTTTTTTTTTAGGAGAATTATGATAAGACTCAATTCTATATATCGAAATTTCTATATATCGAATTTTTTTCGCGCAATTTGCTACTTCGATATATGGAGGTTCAACTGTAGTTCCAAAAAATTTCATACGCCTCCTTTTTAAATAATTTTTAGTGAATGGGATGGGAGTTTCCATCCTCCAATTCATATATGTATTTAAAACAATACTGGTTGTTATAAAAGTCGCTTATGAAAACAAGCAGATGATCCTCTGAAATCTGATGAGAGGCTAAACAGGAGATGATTCCACTTCATTTTTGAGAAACGTTCCAGTTTACTTTACATTTTAGACTTTGCGGATCGCGTTATATCTTGCTTTGATCACTTTTTTCTGAGAAGTGAGAGGAAAGCAAATTGATTTTTCAATATTCCCACAATACAAAGGCTAGAACTGCAAATGAGGTTTTGATTAGCCTACCAAACAACAGAGAAATGTTATATTACCACTAATGTAAGGAATAGACCCCTCAGTGTGAAAAAAAACACACGACACTAAATATATATTAAACTTAAATTTAGCAAGAGAAAAGAAATATTAGTTTAAAGCAGGTTAGAAACGGATAATTGAGATAAGAGATAATAGCTGAAAAAAACTGGTTATATATATATATATATATATATATATATATATATAATATATACGTATATATATATATATCTATATGTATATATATATATATATATATAATATATATATATATATATATATATATATATATATATATATATATATATATATATATATATATATATATATATATATATATATATATATGTGTGTGTGTGTGTTAGTTACCGTGGAAGTCCGAAATTGGAAAATGTTTACATTCCCCGGTGAACACAAATTCCAAATACGACGGTAAAAGACCGAATTTTTGGTTATATTCTTGTACATTCGGACCATCACCGGTGTATGTCGACAAGCACAGATATGCCTTGGTGGAGGTCGAAACGAGAAGCCGAGAAGACAGACAGTGTATTTGAATTTATGTAAACAATGTCAAATGAAACATAGTGCACATTAAAAAAGGTATTGTTGGGAAACCAGTGGTTAGTACGGAGTTAAACTCAAGATGTCAAGTCGATCTGATAGACCCGCAGTCCCACAGGGATAGCGAATATAAGTTCCTAAGAGTGTATCAAGATTACTTAACGAAGTTTGTCAAGCTACGGCATTTGAAAGCTAAGGCAGCTGAATAAATAGCGTATCGCCTTCTTCAAATACGTTTAATGTTTGGTGCCCCAGCTATATTGCATTCAGATAATGTTAGGGAATTCAGTAATCAAGTCATATCCGAACTATGTGTTATTTGGAAAGATGTTAAAATAGTTCATGGCCTCGTCATAGTCAAACACAAGGCTCAGTTGAAAGGGCCAGTCAGGATATAAAGAATATGTTATATGCATGGATGAACGATAACGATACAAATAAATGGTCAGATGGTCTTCCCTTTGTTCAATTCGCCAAGAACACTATATACAACGAAGGAATACGCCAAAGTCCTTATGAATCCCTGTATTGGCGTTAACAAAAAAGAGACATAGCATCGTGATCTTTGCCTGGCGAACAAATTGCAAATATTGAAACCGAAGAACAGCTCGAAGAAATTGTTATTACTTTTGAAGAAAATTTGAGCACTGGCCATACTGAAAACCATATTCCAAAGGAAAAAAATTTAATAGGAGCTGCAACCTAACACGTCTTCATATCAAGCCCTGACTCAACAACACGAGTTTATTTCTATAAAAAGAGCGGCCTGCGGAAGAGAATCTTCTACTGCAAGCAACGAAATTGTTACGAACCTCAAAAAGAAAATCTCTACCCGCTCAAATTGGTGATACCGTACGAATGTAAGTCCATGATGTCGACCGTGGTCGTACAGTTGACCGAAATGCGTTGACAGTTGTTGTTGGAATAGACTTCGACTTTTATACATTAGCAAACAACAATGGTACCATCAAGCAGCTTTATACCCTTAATTATTTCGTAATTTTTAAAGAGAAGTTACTTTGAATAGATGAGATTTCTTCTTAACGGGACAGTGGAATTTCAAAATTGTGAAATTTGTCCAAAAATTCGATTTTTTAATTTTATTGAATTGTGAAACTACGAACGAGTAGGAATGTGTTGCAAAAAGAATTTTTAATTTATGTGATTACTTTACTAGTTATAGGCATTTGTATTTAATTTAGATATTATGTGGTTACTAATAGCAATAACTTTAAATGGGTTTTTTCTCACAATAAAAATTTTCATGTCACACGAATATTCAAACTGCTCCGGGCGCATTTCTAATTATCGTATTGCTTTGAAATTTAAGTTTTATATACTTAACTGAATATCAAATAAATCTTATTGAAACAAATCGTGCTTCGTAGCTCAGAATTTCAAAATTTTGTACTTATAGGTATTTTGCGTAATAAAAAGGGTGTTTTCAATATTACTATTTTTTTCTCTTTATATTTTTAGCTAATGCTTAAAATATGCAATAAGTTTCATTGTTAGTTCTATAAGGTATCCTGTCAATAAAAATTACCATATTATATGCAAAAGAAATGCGCCTGGAATATTTTTAATGAGGCCAATTTTTGATATAATTAATAATTCATAATTAATAAATTATTAATATTTCATCTTTAAATTTTAACCACTTTTACATATCTATGGTACTAATTGCATATTCAAATTTCAAGCAAATTCATTCAAACCAAAAAAAGTTAGGTTTGAAGGTCCACTGTCCCCTTAAGAAATGTCGCTGAGAGAAGCAGCTCTAACTAATTCGAGATGTGGTAGGAAAGGCACTACACCCTGTCATTGCAAAAATAGTATTATCATGACTAAATGTAGTTGTAAAAGCAAGGGAACACTTGTGCAATTCAAAATGTCATAACAGTTTAAGTCGTTGCAATAAATAAGATTTTATAACGTTAAACACATAAATAAGTTTATTATTGGTGTTATTTTCTTTTCTCATTAAAAATGTACTGTTCGTTTTAAGTTCAACATTTTATTTACATGTACTGTTACTTAAGCTTTTCCTTATTTTGACATACATCATAATATGCATTAATAACGAAGTATGATTTAAAAACGTAACAAAAATATTTTTATTGAAAATTCACCATCAGTGCATCGTGAATGTCGACATTTGCCAGTGTAAGTGAGAAACAAATATATTTAGCAAATATTTCGGGCATACATTAAGCGACTATGTGAAAGTTGACATTCACCGGATAATGTCGACACTCTCCAGATTTCGATCTTTCACGGTAACATATACATATATATATACATACATATATAAAATTTTACCTATGACTATATTTGGAAAATTAATCTATATTTAAGCCGCAATTTTACTGTGGGCACCACATAGGCGGACAGCATTATCCCCTAATAAGGGACGACACAAACGGAGGCATTTTTCGTGGCGCGACGCCAGGATTCGATCCGAGCACACTCAGCACCGAAAACCAGCGCGCTGTACCACTGGGCCACCACAAGTCCTAATAAATATATATATAAGAATATATATATATATATATATATATATATATATATATATATATATATATATATATATATATATATATATATATATATATATATATATATATATATATATATATATATATATATATATATATATATATACATACATACATACATATATACATATGCACATATATATATATATATATATATATATATATATATATATATATATATATATATATATATATATATATATATATATATATATAGAGAGAGAGAGAGAGAGAGAGAGAGAGAGAGAGAGAGAGAGAGAGCGCGAGAGATAGATAGATAGATAGATAGATAGTGGAATCTCGATCGATCGTTTTCGGATCCATCGTTTTCCCGTATGTGTCGTTCATTTTATCCAGTCCCAACGACCATATTGCTTTGTTATGTTTCCGCATGCATTGTTTTCCCACATTTATCGTTCATTTCAATAGGTCCCTTGGAAAACGATTGATCGAGATTCGACTGTGTATATATATATATATATATATATATATATATATATATATATATATATATATATATATATATATATATATATATATATATATATAAACCCCTTAATAGCTGTTCTCACAAAGGGGGTATGAAATTTCCCGTTCTAAAGAGGGAATCGGAAAAATGGGCCCCGCAAGCTAAAGGTTCACTGGAAAGCATTTTAAAAGAACTCACATGCAAACACATATCATATGTAACAAGATAACTGACTTATTTATTCATTAGAACGTTTAATTGATAAACAGCGTTACAAGATTAGTCTTGAAAAATAAACAATTCGTTCTAACATTGCCTTTTTCATCCCATAAGAATAAAAATCTGACATCATGCAAACTGGATATAATGTAAACCCTCATAAAATGTTCTGTCAGAATAAATGAAACTACTATAAGATTTCAGAGCATAGATTCATAGCATGAATCTATGGCAGTTCAGAAGAAACATATTTTATCAAAATCAGATCTTGAAAAAAAGATTGCGAGAAACAATAACAGGTCATTTTTTTCTCCATTTTCTAGTCGAATAAACAGCACACCTTGAAATGGAACTCTATATATCTCTATAGATCCCGAAACAGGTAGAAAAAATCTGTATTTTCAAAGACAATATATGAAACTCTTCTTTATATATCCTACTCATTTTTCAGATATATTTGTTATTTTTGTCTATTTATTTCTCTCTTCTTTTATTCAAATGATTTTTCAGCAGGATTGACGATTTTCTGCTATTACATAGAACCAGATTTTTCAACTGTATATCCTTATTATTAAAGAGCATTTCTTATAAGTAGGAAAAAAAATGCTTTGCCCAAGATATATGTGAAAACTACGATAAACTGTAATTATATATATAATAGCCGTTGTCTCTGTATAACACTTCCGGGCTGTACTCATCTTTCAATTGAAGCCCTCAGTAAACAAACGGCCGGTTAGGCGTAATTTCAATTTCAGATGTGGATCAGAATTTTTTCTTACCTAAATACTAATATCTTCTACATCAAATCACGTTTGTTCAGCCTATTTTTCTATAAAACACTCAGAACAAAAAAAAATTGGATGCTTTTAGCTGTATATTTAACAGTTTTTGAAAATCTGTTTACTTTTGCGATAGATTCTGAAAGTAAACAAACTTGAATGTGAATGAATCAAGTAGCTCAAGTATTCATATCGCGTAGTGAGCTGTAAAAAACTGGATGGCAGTGTACTACTCCAATCGCATGAAAAACTAAATAAATAAAAAATAATGAAAGGGTTTGCTTTTACAAGGTGTGGATTAAATACAATATTGTTAGATAATTCGGGATATTTTTTTAACTTTCATATACTTTTTCCATTATGACGTCATTATTAGTATTATGACGTGAAAATGACGGGTCACCTTCTAGTAAAATGTAATATTCACTATACCCTTTATTTTAACGTTTCCTCAATTAGTTAGTATTTATGTTATAAAAATGCACATGCTATATAAATTTTGTAGCATTCTTGCTACCACTAACGAAAGGTAACCTATAGACAGATGACTGGATTCACATCTATACCGACGGCTCTGCAGAGGTAATTACTGGACGGTCAGGAGCTGGTGTTTTCTCTAATCTCTTTGTTTGTAGGAAAGTTATTGTAGGGGGGGGGAGCAATATAACACTGAGAAATCTATTCGACATGGTTCGTGGTTACAATCGTAAGGCAGATTTTAAATTCTACCTAGCGATGTACATATTTCGGAAATCATGTTAAGCGGCAAATGTAGATTGTTTTAAGAAATCTATTGAAATCGATTTGAAAATTAACTGGGAGGAGTACAAAATTTCGGTATAGATACTTTTTTTTAAAATTCTATTGCCAACATGTATTTTTTTCTATTGTATTTGTGCTTTAATTTATGTTTAATCAAGAAATATATATTAAACGAAGATGTATTTTATGTTTATTTAAATGAATTATTATTAGTTGCACTATACTGACTTTTTGTCACGGGGGGGGGGGGGGTGTTGGGGGGGCAGTCCCCCCCATTTAACAAATTTCTTATTATTTTTCAGCTGTTATTTTTTGTATTTATGTGTTTTTTGAGCTTTTCTGTGGTTGTACAGTATAAAATATGCGTATTTTTGGGACTTTCCGGAATTTCCCGTTTCAAAGACACGCGTTCTGCTTGGCGACGAAAAAAAAATCGCCAAAATCGCCATTGGGGGGGAGGGGGGTATATCATACTAGTTCCCATTTTTATCAATTAAAACAAAATTTCACAAAATAATTCAGTGAAATCACAGCATAAAGTTTGCAATACGAAGAGAATAATGCGTATATCAACTTTCAAAAGCACGAGGCAAATTAACAACAAATAGCTGCAACTTTGAAAGATGAATTGTTGCATTCCTTATCCCCGAACGTGAAATAAAAATAAAAACCATAGAGAACAGACAAAGTAGAGTTACGGAAATGAAAAACCAAAGTGTTGAAACTCTGGACTCAAAATGTAAACACACAGTTGCGATGACGCAGTTGTCCTTTTAAATCGGCCGATTATGTAACACGTGAAGTGTTACATAATCGGTCATAACTCGAGAAATAATGCGAATTTTTGAATGCGGTTTTTTTTTCGTGTTCAGAGATATTCAAGGACTAGCGGCCCGTCCCGACTTTGTCCGGGTTGAACAAAATATTATACCAATAAATTTCCAGTTGATAGCCAATAAATTGTAAATCTTTTTTTACCTTTACAATAACCTAAATAATACCTTAAATTAATTTTATGTTAGTTAATAATTAAAATATATTAAGAAAAAGGCGTGCCGGAGAACGGCTAGGTTCGAACCGCTAGCGTCAGAACAGAAGCCCACCGCGATAGCACCACGATAAGGATCGTTGAAATCTTCGGAACAAAAAGCGGTAGAAGACAGTAGCGGAAACAATGGAGATGGTTAGGATTAAGGCCCTAACTTTATTTCTACTGATCAGATATACATAATATATAGCCTATGTCCATCTGGAATAATGTACCTTTCAAACAGTGAAAGAATTTTTCAAATAGGTACAGTGGTTCTGAAGATTACCCTCCACGTACAAAATCGCTCTCTCTCTTTATATATAAGCATAGATTAAGAAAACATCAAAAACTGAAAATCGATTTTTTTCAGGGTTTCAAGGTCCTGTGCCCCCTGAAGCCGCTCTCCACCCCTGGTGATACCTCTTTTTAATACTGAACTGCAAGACTCTTCATGCTCGAGAGAGATAATGCAGGGTGTAATTAAAAATATTAAAGAATTTAGAGGAAAATTAAAGGACAATTTGCCTTGCTTCCCGTTATTGTAAATAAGTAATTAACGTAAGAATTTTTAAAAGCCAAGTCTTTATAAGAAACATCTTAATGAATGAAAGGTTAATAATGATCAATAAATAAAATTCCTTCAAATTAAAAAAAAAGCCTTCTATTTACTAGAGCATCTATTTTTTTGCATGCGCGTTAGTAGTTTTAGAAACTTTCGGCCCTATAAAATTTGAAACCAGATTTTGATAAGAAAGATATATTAGCCTTAAACCCTTTAGCGGGCATCTACAGAGTGCAACATTTTCGTAATTTTGAATGGTTTGTTCTTACATGTAAGGTTTGAATGTTCTAAGCAGTTTCTATTTATAGCTACACCCTTTCTAATGCAGGTCGGATTTTCTGACCCTCGTATCCCTTTATATTCATTGGTAGTCGTGATTAAACCGTGGTAAACCAGCGATTATACTGGATCACAATACGACAAAAACAGGAGTTAATATAGTCCATCAAATGTGCAGCTATTACACGGTATCCCGCATATCAAAAAGATGCACATTCTCATTGCTTTTTAGGTTTTTGGACATAACAGGAATCCATTCGCAAGTTGTCCTTAAATCCAATAAACCGGACAGTTTTGAAATAAGGGGATTGTATCTGCCTTCTTTGGCCTTTAATTATAAATATATCTGAATATTATAACCACTTTATATCTTGTCATAAAGCGTAGAATTATTGTTTTCAATATGAAAAATGTTTATTACAAAACGAATAATCAAGTTCGAAAGAGACGTTGCACTTCGTGCCACGCGCGCCTGCTGGTGTTACGAAAATTGGCGAGCCCGCTGAAGAGTTAAAGATAAAAGTATAAAACCTTACTTTTAGTAGCATGTCCCTGCCCTTTGTCGAGAAACAACCAGGAGTGTAAAAGTATTTTTGAAGCTCCGTTTAAAAACAAAAACCAATATTTTATAAAAAATTCATGACCCTAATTAAATACAACAAATGAATAAAACATATGAATTTTAGAGACAATCCCATTTTTTTATCCTATACCACATGCGGAATTTTCCCCAGAGCTAAATAAATCGACATCGCAAAAACAATGTCGTAAAATGAGCTGAAACTACGGCGGAAGTGCTGGCCACAAATTTACTGATATACTTAAGTACTTCTTTCCCCTGTATTTTAATTTATAGTTCAGTGTTATTTATAAATCCGCACCACATTATTTAATCATTTAAAAGTTAATACCCGGGTATATAACAGGGTATATATATATATATAATTATTTACCAGGGTATATATATATATATATTATATACCCGTAATATATATATAATATATATATATATTATATATCCGTTTAGAATAATTTCCATTTTCATTCAAATAAAGTTATTTAACCCATTCGGGAGCAACAATCCCCTCCGTTTGCACGGTGCAGATTTTTTCCCGATTTTTCTAACCTAAAGAAACTTCAAAATTAAAGGTTGCAAAATGCTTTTACTCTTTTAAACTGATAACAGATGGAAGTACTAATAATTTTCTGCTCATTTAACTGGAATACATTAAATTCAAGTGAAAAAAAAGCTATATTTAGGCGTTTGCACTATGCAAACGGCGCCCCTAAAAAGGTTAAGCCTGGTTAAAAGTTAATATTATGGCGGTTATATAAACTGTAACCGTCGTTCCTTGGTGCCTATGATTTGGCGGCAACGAGCTTGTATGCGCAGTTGGATTTCGCCTCTTGTTCCGGTAGGAAGCTTCATTATGGAAGCATGCCTAAACAAATGAGCCATATCGAAGGCCGATATCAATTAATCTTTATTAATTGAAATTGGCAAATTTATTTGAACTTTCGTAATACAGACAGACCATCACGACTAAGAGTAAATCATTAATAAGAGCGTCTTCCAAACCTTTCCATTGCATTAAAGAACAGGGACTTCGCCATCTCTGCATAAAACGTACAAATTTTAGCATCATAAAAACAATCCGTGACTAGGTCAAAGAAGATACCCTCCAACCCAATCTATCTTAAGCCGTCAGTAACAGAAGTGTCGCAGTATTTAAGAAGAGCAGGTGAAGGACTGTTGGCGCTAACTGCCGTTCTGTGGTTACGCCACGACTATTTCTTTTTTCAGCGAATGTCTGCTGATGAATTTAATGACTGTGGTTACTAATTGTCTTACTAAGTGAGCTGTTTAATAACTGATGAGTTTTGAACTCTTTCCCGAATTTCGAGCTTAATAAAAAAAGTCGAAATCTTGTAATTAATGTATGAGTAATGGTTACCGAATAGTTTTCATGGACTGGCCTTTGATCGTTGTTAAGAATTATTTCCCAAAATAAAACTGGTTGATAAGTGAAATACCCAAATTATCAGTACTAAAACACTCTTGTGGGACTTCTTAAAATAAAAGAAAATGAAAGATTTGATTTTCAGACCACTATCTTACAATAGTTTCGACATGCATATATAGTTTGCGACTAACTAGTAATCACTTGTGCGTTAGAAAGGTGTAGATATTCTTCTGCAGATGTCGTCTCACCATTGTATAAAAATATACATGTTTGGGAAAGATTAGATTTATGAGTGCGCATCAGTAAGATATAAAATGTCTATTGCAAGAAAGAAAAAATATCTGTCCCAATGAAATGGCACAATCCTTATCTTCTATCAAACATCCAATTTTCTGTATCTAATTTTCTTAGATTTAAATTAGATCCAAGAAAATTTATGCTGCACAGCTTAAGAATGATAAATGTTTTCAAAGGAAAATCATTTAAGATCACTTGTCTTTGTGCATATGCAAGTTTGTGGTTAATTAGAAATCATGAAACAGAATGATTCACAAGGTCTGTTGCAGAAAATAAATGATTCTGACCTTTACCATAATAATTATTCATCAAATATTTTGATTACTTATAAATAGAATAAATCACATAAATAGGAAATAACTTGTTCAGAATAATATAATTAGCGGTGTTAAGTATTTAACGCACAACTGACATTTATTTAACTTTTAATAACATCGTAGGAAAATTAATCGAGGAAAAAAACACGAGTACTAACAAAATCTATTATAAATATACAACAAATTACATTGGGGAAGATCGCGTGCTTTCCTAATTATTTAATAATACATTTATATTATGCATAAATAGAGTGTTTTATGTCGAACAAATATGATCAATATTTATAGGAATATGAGAAATTAGATACCAATTACAGCGTTATATTGACTCAATTATGTATTCTTTTGGATGTAATTAATTAAAAATACTTCAGTTAGAATATGTTATGAGCCATTAAAAAAATCGATATTTTAACAAGGGTTTATAATAATTTAAAACTCACGTCAGGTGATAGTTGTTTTGTGATTTTCTTCTTAATCAAATCGATAATTTTGATCTAGTATCGATATTATCGATTATAGTATCGATATTATCGATATTATCGATGGAGGCCAAATTAATCTAGTATCGATAATTTTGCCTCCAGAAATTACTGAAAAAACTTTTTTTATCAATCAGCTATTTAATTGATTCATAAATAATTCAGTCCTGCATGTTATTCTTTCATGTTCATTATGATACCTCATAGTTTACACAGATCAATTTAAAGTTATTTAAATATGAATGTTTATAGATTTAATTTCAGAATTTCGAGGTTTTTGTTATGCGGGGGATTATATCCTGATGACTAAGTTTTTCTGCTAAAAGTAAAAAAAAAATAATAGAACTGTATAATTAAATGTTATACACACATTTTGATTTAAAACATTTGTATACAATTATTAGTTCTTTCCATTTGATATTATTAAAAACTTTTTATGTCAATGGTATGAATTTCCTTATAACAAGAAATTGTGCTTTGTGAATACTGATTTATCAGTACTCTCTACGGAACTGACAAAAGTAAAGAAATATTTGCTGAAACATAAGTACTTTATACTTTTAACTCACTATAGTCAGCAGTTACAGATAAAAATGAAATGTAGTCTGTATCAATCTAAGCACATAAATAGATATTCTATTAAACATTGATATTACATGGAAAATACTAAGAAATTTATTTTGCAATTTTCAGAAAAAAAATTGATCGAAACTTCTTATGTGAAATTAATTTATGTCTTAGATGTAAGCATATTATCCTTATGCATGATTCTAATCGTAAAAGAAAATCATTGTGACCCATCATTCATTAATGTAGAATCAGAAGGGCTTATCGCTATATACTTGCAGAAACCAATGCGTACAAAAAAAAAGGAAATGAAAATATGTTATATACAGAAAAAAATCTCATAACTTTTCTTTTAGGGACATTAAAACTCAACCAACAATTATTTCGCATTCCATTTCAAAATAAAACTATCCTATAAGTTGTTGAAATGTGCGCCAACTTTTCAAACGATATTAGACTATAGGTTCAATATTTATTCTCATTAAATAATTTCCCCATGAAGAATAGTTGACTTACTTGCAAAAATTTCTCTTTTTCTCAATGTTTTGTAATATAAATATCTTAATCATTACTATGGATGTCAGAAATTGCAAAATATTTGGAAAATAAATAAAATGAATCCAAAAAGACATTTATTTACCGACACACACTATATAAGTAATACAACTCTCTTCGTATCGTTATAGTTTGCACATCTGCTGCTAAAATTCAAGAAAAAATATTCCGTTATTATATTCAAATTAAACACATAAGACAGTTTTTCTTAGGGAATTCTAAATTTCTCTTTTGCAAATAAATTTTATGAGGGTGAGAAAAATTAACGAAGCCTAAAGTCAGTCCAAGAAAACGGCGTAATCATAAAAAATACGCATTCCTATTATTATTATATGATTTTCAACTGGCTCCTTGCACATAATAGCTATCATCAATCAATCATTCCGACCCACACTTTTGACTGATGATGAGCCGTTATAACTTCTTCCCTGCAAGCGGGCCCCATCCGAATATGTCCACGAGGTCAACCCAAGGATGACCCGTCCTACCAGGATGACAAAAGCGGCGCCAAAAACTAAGCCAAAAAAAGGAAAAATAAACCCCAATTAATTTGCTTTTCCCTCTAACATCAATTCCACCATACCACGACGCATTCATTCCATCGTGAAAGTCCAGTTTACACAAATTTTACTAGCTAATATTTACAATTCTTCTGTGACTGATACCCCCTGACCGACAGTATATTGTCAGTTCAAGTCCATAACGTATATTAGGCTGAGAGTTGCGGCTCCGGTTTTGAATAGCACCACAAGGGTCGCTGTCCGACTTGGCTAAAGGACCAGTCGCGTCATTTTGAACGGAGTCAAGTGACGAGAACGGAACACTTGATATCGCACCTCCACAGGTAAATTTGAGAACTTGGAGGACATTGCAGCCACGACCAATTTTATGTTCACCGGTCGCCATTAGTGTACACGGCGGTGGATTTGTCATCGACCGGCATCGAGCCAGAGACGTTCAGATCACTGGTCGCTTCCTTTTCCAACTGGCCACCATGCCCTGCATTCCTCTGCTGCACATATATAGACTGAAGTACCAGAAAAACTAGGACAACTGTCTAATACGTCGTTGAGTATCGATTGTTATTAAAGCCGATATCAAGAAGACAACGTCGCACAGCCATCACGCTGATGTTAGTAGAAGTCCCAGCATTGAATTTCTATGTTATTTTTGGACAATGTTACACTTCTCTCACTTGACATGATTGTCGACAGTCGACGCCAGTCACTGTCTTTCTGCGGCCACACTATGGCATTAGGTTTGATGTTTTACAGGAATTCTTCTATTCGAAGTACACCCTCGAAACGGTCGAAGTTGGAAATTTTATATCCGAAATGCTATGACCCATCTCACGAGGACCAACTATCATACCACCTTGATAATTACCAAAGTCACCATCGCCAGCCTTGCTCACCGCCCTATAACCCCCCACACTGGCCGGCAGCTGTGGAACTAAGGGGTGGGACAGGAGTGGGGAGAGACGTGAACGCTTGGCTGGCTTTGACATCCTCAGTCAGTTCCTGGACATCAGGGACAGCACATCAGAGTTTCACAAATGCTCGCCATTTGCCAATATGTTGCAATTTTGCAAAAGTATGGCGGTCAAAATAACCGGTAGGGCTCCCGGTCCTGATAGGGATGGTCTTGATCGAGATTTCAGTGTTCTGTGATATTTTTAAAGTATCCTGTGAAGCCTTGACATCACTCTTCTCTACCTCAATCACTAGGCAGGCTAATTTTTGGAGCAATTATGTCGGAGCAACATTGTTCAATTCTTTTAAGAGCCCTACGATTTGATGTAGATACCAGATCAAAATAAATTAAATAAACTGAATAAATAAGTGTAGATGATTTTTTTAAGCATCCAGAAATGTCTGTCGTTCTACATAAAGGGGTTTCTGGAAAAAACAATGACAAGAAAAGGAATATTGCTACATTTTCCGAAAGTGATTGTCTATCTCAGTTATTCGGCGCAGGATATCCCAGTAACGAATTACTTACGTCACGTCTAATGAAAGGCTGTTTTCAAAACTAAAGTTGGTTCCCCGAGTTATTGCAAAGAACACTTTTATTCACTGGAGCTTTATTTTCATGATCCTATATTGAAGGATCATGAAAATAAAGCTTCTTCTTCTTCCTTCTTCTTCTTCTTCTTCTTCTTCTTCTTCCTTCTTCTTCTTCTTCCTTCTTCCTTCTTCTACGTTAAAAACAGGCAGATTAGAAAAAAATTATTTGATTAAAGACTTTAGATTCATTCAAAAAAATCCAATGCATAGTTATGTTTATATACATATGTTAAGCTTGTATTAAAATTTTAAGGTTTTTAATTGATATGGAATGCGCATGGAGGATTTTGAAAAATGTTAGTATTTAATTTTTTTTTTGAAAAACAGGTCTTTTTCTTACAAAAAATCATTATTTTTAATTCAAAGGATCTAAATGTAGTGCAAAATAATATTATCTACTCTCATTCTGTATATAGAGTTAAACATTGAAAATTAAAAAAAAATCGAGGTTAAAAGCTTCTTGTCGCCTTAAAGTATCAATTCCGAATAGATTTTGAACCCGGTAGTCTAATGCAACCCTAACGGCTACTCTCATAACTTTTCATGGACCTCGTATTATTAATACATTTTAACAGATAATTTTAATCGTAAATTGTATGTTATTGGACAAGTTTCTTGGACATATTTCTTCATAAATTGAACAGTAATTTTATACATATATAATCCTACATATTGCAGCATGAAATGTAATTTATTTAATTTGTTTAGTGGAACAAAGAACAATCAAACTCGTATATTTTAAATTTTGAATATTTTAATCTATATATAACATGAATATAATTAATATTTTTTGTTATTACATTAAAGTCACTTCGAATTCACTAATAAGCAGTTTGTGCAAGAATAAGACTTTTTTTCAAAATTTTTTTCAAAAATGCCTTTAATTTTTAAAAAATTTCCGTCCGGATTCATTTTTTCTGATTTATTCAAAATTTCTCAGGATTCTTGATTAAAGAGTTTCTCACAAACGCGTGCATAATTCCTTGTAACCATAAATATATTTTCAAATATATAGACAATAAAATTAAGTAAAAACATGCAAAAAAAAAAGGAAATTTCAGGTAGTCTCTTCTAGCGAAACTACCGCGGGTTATTAACGTACAATTACTTAACATTGCTTACCTCTTTTGTATCTATATACATATGTATGTATGAAAACTGAATCTGATAGTATTATAAATGAGAAAAATTTAGTCTCATTTCAATTTGATAGATTTGGTACGCCATGTTTAAAAAGTTTTTTATCTCTTGTTATACATGAAGCGATATGATATTATGCTTCTTCTTAAGCAAATATATATATATATATATATATATATATATATATATATATATATATATATATATATATATATATATATATATATATATATATATATACTAGAAGTATTATCCGGCTTCGCTCGAGATTCAGTTTCTGTTATTATTTTTTTCAATGATTAGCTGTTATGATGTTCTACAGTTTTCTCTAAAATTCTTTTGCGGTTGCAAATAGCATTGGTTTGTTGTCGGTGCTGTCGTTGTTCATCGCTTTCCTCTCCTTTCGATGTTGAAGCTCGAAGACAATCGTATGTTCGACGCGTTAAAAGTTTCTCCATCAGTCTCACTGCTTCGGATCACTACAATTCGAATTCTGTTACCTTCCAGCTTTTGGGAATGTGTTTTCTTCAGATTCTTGTGTGCGTCTAACCGCATTTCGAATTCTGTTGGCTTCGCGCTCTTCTGTTTCTTTTCATCACATTGCTCATTTCTCAACAATCTTTCACATATTCCCCTTACTTCTGCAGGACTCCTTACTTCTGCAGTCGCTCTCCTCTTTTTGGGCATTTTAAAGCATTAATTTACAACTAGTCAATAACGTTTGAATGGATTTATTATTATAGAAAAATAATCAATAATGTTAGAATGGATTGAGATCACATTCAATATTAAAACACGGCAAATCTGGTAATTTTTATAGAAAAGGTATATACACGTATTTCATGCTCGGAATTCTTTCTTAAAACTAAATCGTCTGATACGTTTCAATGCCACTTTCAGACTTTCTTAATTATAATATACACGTATTTCATGATTGTAATTCTTTCTCAAAGCTAAATCATCTGCTATGTTTCAATGTCATTTCAGTTATATAAATCCTCACATCAAGGCTAAACGCACGTGTTTCTAGCTAAGTCAACGTGTCCTGTAGTATATTTGAGTGTGAACAGGTAGCTTGGGATAGTTTCAATTCATGAAATGTAGATAACGCATTCATTGAAAATGAATGACTTTCCATCCTTATATTTTCATTTTTAAAAAGAAATATTCCGGCGTTGCCACGTACATGAGAATAATATATCAAATTCATTCTTGCATGCGCCAATATATGAATAAATCACGTTTTTAATTCATGTATATTTATTTTTATGGAAATGTTATAATTTAATTGGCTACAATGAAATGTTACAATGGCTTTGAACAAAATTATCCGGAGGAATCTGGCGATTTGTTTTGGGCGATTTTCAATATCCGTTGATACTTGTAACATAATTGAGGAATGGAACGTCGTAGCGGAATTAAAATAGTCTATAACCATCGCGCAAGTTCAAGCAATAAGTTGACCAAGTGTCTTCTTCTTCTTCTTCTTCTTCTTCTTCTTCTTCTTCTTCTTCTTCTTCTTCTTCTTCTTCTTCTTCTTCTTCTTCTTCTTCTTCTTCTTCTTCTTCTTCTTCTTCTTCTTCTTCTTCTTCTTCTTCTTCTTCTTCTTCTTCTTCTTCTTCTTCTTCTTCTTCTTCTTCTTCTTCTTCTTCTTCTTCTTCTTCTTCTTCTTCTTCTTCTTCTTCTTCTTCTTCTTCTCTTCTTCTTCTTCTTCTTCTTCTTCTTCTTCTTCTTCTTCTTCTTCTTCTTCTTCTTCTTCTTCTTCTTCTTCTTCTTCTTCTTCTTCTTCTTCTTCTTCTTCTTCTTCTTCTTCTTCTTCTTCTTCTTCTTCTTCTTCTTCTTCTTCTTCTTCTTCTTCTTCTTCTTCTTCTTCTTCTTCTTCTTCTTCTTCTTCTTCTTCTTCTTCTTCTTCTTCTTCTTCTCTTCTTCTTCTTCTTCTTCTTCTTCTTCTTCTTCTTCTTCTTCTTCTTCTTCTTCTTCTTCTTCTTCTTCTTCTTCTTCTTCTTCTTCTTCTTCTTCTTCTTCTTCTTCTTCTCTTCTTCTTCTTCTTCTTCTTCTTCTTCTTCTTCTTCTTCTTCTTCTTCTTCTTCTTCTTCTTCTTCTTCTTCTTCTTCTTCTTCTTCTTCTTCTTCTTCTTCTTCTTCTTCTTCTTCTTCTTCTTCTTCTTCTTCTTCTTCTTCTTCTTCTTCTTCTTCTTCTTCATCTTCTTCTTCTTCTTCTTCTTCTTCTTCTTCTTCCTCTTCCTCATCTTCTTCTTCTTCTTCTTCCTCCTCCTCCTCCTCCTCCTCCTCCTCCTCCTCCTCCTCCCCCCCCAAGCGATACAGACGGGGTTTGGCGCGCTGCGAATATTGTAACTCTGAATATAAACATCTGCAATTTTGCTTTCGGACGGCCGTTATGGAGGAATGTAATCCTACGTTAAAAACAGGCAGATTAGAAACAAATTATTTGATTAAAGACTTTAGATTCATTCAAAAAAAAATTCAATGCATAGTTATGTTTATATACATATGTAAAGCTTGTATTAAAATTTTAAGGTTTTTAATTGATATGGAATGCGCATGGAGGATTTTGAAAGATGTTAGTATTTAATTTTTTTTTTTTGAAAAACAGGTCTTTTTCTTACAAAAAAATCATTATTTTTAATTCAAAGGATCTAAATGTAGTGCAAAATAATATTATCTACTCTCATTCTGTATATAGAGTTAAACATTGAAAATTTGAAAAAAATCGAGGTTAAAAGCTTCTTGTCGCCTTAAAGTATCAATTCCGAATAGATTTTGAACCCGGTAGTCTAATGCAACCCTAACGGCTACTCTCATAACTTTTCATGGACCTCGTATTATTAATACATTTTAACGTTTACTTTTACATAAATAAAAAAAGCTTTTTGTATGTAAAAATTTTTTACAAGTAATAAAGAGTTCACAACAAGGGCGTTCAGTTGCCAAAATAATATAAAACGAATCTCACAAATTATTCTACCATAGCCAGAAAAGAAAGCGAATGGTCATTATTACCACTTTAAATACTAGAGAGATGTAAAAAGATAAAAATAATAATATTTCGGACTAAGAACATCAAATTCCGAAGTAAGCTCAGTAGGTAGAATTTAATTTAAGATTAAGTACAAAACCCAGGTCCTAATAGATATTCATTATAGATTCTGTTAGAAAAAGAACACTGATATCCAAATTCATATACTACTAATCATATTTTGAAAACCGGTTAAATTTCAATATCATCAATCTCGACTGTTACAGTTTATACAATAAAAGTCTTCAGTTTAGATTTAAACTTTGAAAAATTACATAGCCATTGATAAATACTTTTATAAATTATTATAAAAATATATACTCTCTACCAAATATATGTATCTATGTAACAAAGAGATGACTTGGAAAAGCTGTATGTTGTTTTATCAGGTTCCACATCAGTGACCTTAATGATAAATAAATTAGAAAACTTTTGAAAGGAACCATAAGCATTGTAATACTTTCGAAAAAAATTAGACTCGTGGCGTGTACTTTTTTTTTATAAATTCAACATAAAAATATTATCTTTCAAATACATCTAGACAACTACTTTTTATCCAAACAAGAACTAAGTCACTTCCTTTAAAGGGTTTTCTTTAAATGCTTTTCGAGGAAAAAACATGATAGATGAGTTGGATTAATTTTCTTTTTGACACAATTAATAACTTTTTCTCAGAAAATTTATTTGGAAATTTTACTTTACAAGAAACTAACAGAAAAACTTCCGTTTACTTTAAAAGAAATCTACGTTTCCTTCATATTTTTCAGGCTTCTTATTCTCTTCGGAGCTCAAAAAATGTCTTGCATAGAGTTTAGATACTGCGTATATCCTTTCAGACTGCAAGTCAGAAGTTTCTGTTTGAAATGTCTCTTAAAAAATAGCAAATTTGAAGGAAACGAAGATTTTATTCTTGACTGCTTGATAAAATAAAGCAATAGTTTCAGGCTGTCCCCCGTTTTAATTATTTTCCATATTCATTGGTTTCAACATCAAAGTTTTCTTAAGGATATATTCTAAGGATTTGTTCATTTCCTTTTTTAAGCAGTATTTAAGGGGACTCACGACCCTTAAGTCTAGTAAATAAGGCATATTTTCATACTTTTTGACTCTTTGTAACTGTTTCAATTTAATCCCAATTTTTCCAAATTTTCTGTATATGATAAATTGATAATTAATTTTATTGTATACTGGCATGAGCGCAGATCTATGAAATTAATTTTAGACTTAAATGTATAATTCTTGTATTATGTATTTAAAATAAATAATTTAAAATACAATTGAACATAAAACATTCAACATTAAAATATTTTTTCAATTTTTTAAAAACTGATCAAAATGTACTTAAAATTTTCTTAATTTTTTGCATTAATTTACCCCTGAAAAAATAACAAAATGTGCAGTGATTGCAATAACTCTAGTTCAGACGCAATAAAATAACATGATTATGTAGTGATAAAAATTTCATGGAATTATGCTTCATAGTTTTTGAGATATCAGTTGCGGAATGATGCAAAATTACATTTTGAGAAAAATGAGTTTAAATTTTTTTTATCAGTAATTAAATATTTAGCTTGATCAGTAATTAAATATTTAGAATATCGATATCTCCGGAACTAAGCGGAATATTTTCATGCGGTTCGCTTTATTTTTGTTCAGAAATGATCAGGCTTCAACATATATTTTTTTTCCAAAAATCGAATATTTTAAAGATTTAAGAGTAGTGAGTCCCTTAAAATATCTAATAATTTATACTCTGCAATCAGGATAAGGAATCAAACGCTTAAATTCCTTTTTTCTTTAACGTACAGCGAAAAAATACACTAAGGCAAAATCTAACATAAAAAGAAATTGTATTGGTGTCTGTAAATTTTAACTTATATTAACGTAAAAAGCTTTCACTCCGACAGTAAATAACAATTTTATTATAATTAATCAATATTCGTACATTGACGGTTAATTTGTTAAAAAGCATTTACAATAAATCTCACAACCATGAAGCAATCTCAAATCAACTCAAAATGATTCAGTATGTTCATATTTTAAGGAAAAGTTGTATAACTATCTTTAGGAGAATATTTTATGTTTTTATGTATAAGTAATACTCATGATTTTTATTGAATTTTATATTTAAATTTCCTTTAATTACGTGTAACCACTGTTTTCATTGTTTACACTTTTAAACTGCATTTTCAATCAGTAAAGGTCTTCCAGTTTTCAGTAAACAAATAATTTTAGACATATCATAGTTTCATTTTCGACGCTATGTTTGGTTAGAATACAACAATTCTGCTTTTAATAGTTTTACTCTGAATCTATTTTTTTAATTAAAATTTTTAAGTTGGTTTTGCATTGAAAAATTGAGACCATTGAGGATTTCTAAAAAGTCTGGTTAGCTGTTCATAATACTTTTGAAATTTAGAAAATCCTGCTTCTTTCAAGAAAACGTTTATCTTAGAATGTGAATTCTATATGCATTTATGATTCTGTACCTTCTAAATTGCCAATACGTCTACATTTTATTGTGGTCTAAGGAATCAAGATTTTCTGAGGTAGCTTATATTTTGGTGTAGTGAAAATATTTGATCAATAGCTATTTTGTAATAAAATCATAAATATTCGTGTTAAATCTGTCCTCAATGTACGTATTTTTCTAGATACTGATTATCGAACAACAGAAATAGCAAAGCAATGGGTACCTGTGAATTAATCTTTTTAAACAAAACCATTGTGTTTTGAGTAAGCATATTTATTTGGGTACAGAGAGAGAGAAATTAATTTTTAAAGTAATTAGAATTTAATGAAAATCGAACATCATCTGAGAAGACCGTTAATTCTTACCTATGTCTTGCACAAGATATATCATTATTTCCTTGTTTGAACGAAAGGCTCAAGTGTTGTAGACCAATGCCTTCATGGCATGCCGGACAGGTAAAGAAAAAGTGAATTGACTGATACAGTAGAGTCTCGATAATCCGAACTTCGGTAATCCGAAAGGCAGCTTAATCCGAAAGTCCAAAAGAACAAAGGTTACAATAAAACCACAGTGATACTAAGTAATATAAAGTATGTTTTTGAAAATCACAAGAAAATAGAAAGTTAGACAATGTACTGAACTAATTATTACTGAACTACATTGGTTTGAAAATAATCTGTTAATTTTTTTTTTTGTCGAAGAGAAGAATACCTCTCCTTTGAAGCCAAATTACGCCAACGCGTCAGAAAAAGGATGACCGCTCTGGTCGCGGCTGAGTGTTGCTCTACGTAGCCTAGCGCTACATCCAATGCAGCCGTGGCGTCTGAGTGGGATACTCTCTACTCGCTGTCACCGTCTCATTCACCTTCACTCTCGTCTGACACGTTGACAGGTTCTTTCAAAACCATTTCAACAATCTACTGATCGTCTAAATTCGTACACTCTACTGAACGAACAACTTACACTCTATTGTACTGTACTAGGCAGCGTTCCGCTCTGTTATCACACATTTCGTCCGGAGGTTTCGTAATGTTTAGACAGACCTTATAAATTAAACCGTCTAATCACACGTAATATGTAATATTTATGTAATAACGTTTTGTTATGCAATTTAAGTATATTTTAAGAATTATTTCTCTTAATCCGAAAAATTCGTTAATCCAAAAAGGGTCTGGTCCAAATCAATTCAGTTTATCGGGACTCCACTGTATCTGAATTTCAGATTATTGAGCATTCATTTTGTGTAAATTTGGGAAAATACATCCATCATATTGTCCCGTAGAAATTTTAGTTCGCAAAGTGGTTATTTACTAATATCCCTTTATTCAATTCCAACTATTAGTTCACACTCTCCCTATATATATATATATATATATATATATATATATATATATATTTATATATCTTGTTCAAATTTTCAATCGTTTATAAAATACTTTTTATTCATTCACTCAAGTTCAAATACATTTTTTTTTAAACTTGTAGTGGATGACACTCGATGTTAATACAGTTTTTCAAATATTAATTCTTTAATTAAATTTATGTTACGGTTCATTTAGAACCCTCAAACTTGTCATTTAGGGATATTTGTACGTTTGCTTGTAATATGTAATAGTTGGAAGTTATGTCTGTTGGAAGTTATGTCTAAATAAAAATAATAATAATAATAATAAATATTGCCAGCCAACAGTACATATCAGCCACCTTACAATTTTCTATTATAATTATTATTATTTTTATTATTTTTATTTAAGCGCAACTGCGCACACAATAACAAGTACTTCTTACATTAAATAACAAATCTAAACACATAACCACTGCGAGGAGTGTTGAACAAGACCAATACAATTCCTTAATTGTAGCACAACAACAGACATAACTTCCAACTATTACATATTACAAGCAAACGTACAAATATCCCTAAATGACAAGTTTGAGGGTTCTAAATGAACCGTAACATATAATTAATCAATTTTAGTTTTATATGGGAGCCCTTTCAATAGGAAGAGACCTACAGCGTCTCTTGCTCTTGAATGGTAATTTCCCTCTTACTGAGTAAACGGTAGCACTGCGGTAGCGCGCGCTCCTCCCGTCCTGTAGGTTGCGGGATCGAATCCCCAACTTGACAGACTATTTCTCTCTCTTTCCCTTCTCCAAATCTCGCACAGTAAGCAAGGTTCTGGCAGGCAATCCTTTTTTTTCAATTCCTACTATTAGTTCACACTCTCCCTATATTCAATTCCTACTATTAGTTCACACCCAAATTTTTCTTTGTTGACCTAAGTAGGAATTTACTTTAAATTTTTTTTTATATTACTTGTTTGATGGCAAGACAGGCTCACTGCAGAGCGCTACAGCAGATACCGAACTGCCCGTCCGGCGGTTCACAAGTATGGGGAATATATACACTCAATAGCATCCGGGAATTTCCAGATGAACAAAAATTTGAATAATTTAAGGGGACAGTGGACTTTCAAAATTGTGAATTTTGTCCAAAAATTCGATTTTTTTATTTATTGAATTGTGAAAGTATGGACGAGTAGGAATGTGTTGCAAAAATAATATTTTATTTCTGTGATTACTTTCCTAGTTATAGGCATTTGTACATAATTTAGATATTATGGGGTTACTAATAGCGATAACTTTAAATGTGCTTTTCTCAAAATAAAAATTTTCATGTCATAAGAATATTCAAACTGCTCCAGGTGCATTTCTAATGATCGTATTGCTTTGAAATTTAAGTTTTATATACTTAACACTATATCAAATAAATCTTATTGAAAAAAATTATGTTTCGTCACTCAGAATTTCTAAATTTTGTACTTGAAAAGATGATTTAGAGGTATTTTGCGTAATAAAAAGTGTGTTTTCTCTGTTATTATTTTTTTCTCTTTATATTTTTAATGAATGCTTAAAATAAGCAATAAGTTTCCTTGTTAGTTCTATAAGGTATCCTGTAAAAAAAAATTACCATATTATATGTAAAAGAAATGCGCATGGAACATTTTTAATGAGGCCAATTTTTTATATAATTAATAATTCATAATTCATAAATAAATAATATTTCATCATTAAATTTTAACCACTTTTACATATCTATGGTACTAATAACATATTCAAATTTCAAGCAAATCAGTTTTAAAACAAAAAAAAGTTAGGTTTGAAGGTCCACTGTCCCCTTAAGCAGCCACAGAAATAGAAAATTGCCTAATATAAATCGTAAGGAAAGAAATTATCATACGAGGAAAATGTAAATAAAACTTCAATGCATTTCGCACGGTCGGGTTTTGTACCTACAATATTTCGATTTGAAGAAATACGAGGGAAATAACTACGTCACTTCAGCTTCGCATTTCTTCTACTTGAAGATTCCCTGTTGCAATATTATACGTGGTTTAAAACATATACATTTTAATGCGTCCTTTAAAATGTGCACTTTCAACAATCTAAAACTGTACGTCAAACTTTATTTTGCACAATATTCGTTGATTAATTAGTAATACCCGGTACTGGAAACTTAGTAAAATGCTAAAGGAATGCACAACTAGTATTCCATTACTGAAAGATCTGTAACACATTAGATGCATTAAGAATTAGTGTTTCTACCCATCATGCCCGGGATGAGGAGTATATATCCCTTTTCTACAGAAATAACGCAAAAAACCGTTCACGTTACAATTGATTTATAAATTTTTTGTATAAATAAAACTTTGTTGAAGTACAATATGCCGAGAATGTTATGAGAGTATTAAACATTAATTACAGTATAAATCATTAATTAACACGCTACTTATATATTCTAATGAACTAACGGGGCATCCAATTTTATTGCTTACATAATATACATACATATATATATATATATATATATATATATATATATCAATATATATATATATATATATATATATATATATATATATATATATATATATAT
The DNA here is from genome assembly GCA_907164885.2 of Dolomedes plantarius. Classification (NCBI taxonomy): domain Eukaryota; kingdom Metazoa; phylum Arthropoda; class Arachnida; order Araneae; family Dolomedidae; genus Dolomedes; species Dolomedes plantarius. The sequence goes on along the minus strand of OU015497.1, from coordinate 5,866,923 downwards.
ATATATATACACATACATACATACATACATACATACATACATATATATATGTAGCTTACATTATTCCTTCTACAAAATACCATGCAGTTACTTATAATATACTATTTCCATGGTAAATGAATAAAAATAAATCTAATAATATCAACGCATTTTCTATAAGGAATCTTTAATTGAAAAACATAATCAACAGAACCTTTTAATCTGAGTTTCAAAATACAACCACTTTTATCAGATGTTTTGGTAAAAATTTCTGGAAACGAAATAGAAGAACCATAATTGGATCTCTCCCTTTTCTCCCAAAATCAAAAGATCGGGTATCGTTTGTTCTGGAAGCCTTTCATTTTAAGTGGATTATTATGTTGACTGTGAGGTATGTACGCAGGCAGCCTAACAAAAATTGCATTTTAGACCTTTTAATCTTGCAGACGGAGCCAAATTTAGAGTATTAAGTCGGATTTATTGAAAAGCAGGGTGTCTAAAAATGCAATACAGATGTCGTTTATTCTGCTTCTTCATGTCTTAAAACGGAACATTTGTTCCTTATTCTGCAGGCATAGGCGTTTTAAGAGAGGAAAGGGTTTACACGACTGTGAAAAAAAGGTGCTCGTAGGCAGAAATATATAAGTGTAAAAATAAATCTTACATTTCCCCTTTGAAGAAAAAAAAATGTGCGGTCGGGGGACCCCCGTTAGGAACAAAGTTCCTTACGTTATTTTTTCAACTCTAAACGTGATTTAATATGTAGATTTCTAATGATTATATATATATATATATATATATATATATATATATATATATATATATATATATATATATATATATATATATATATATATATATATATATATATATATATATATATATATATATATATATATATATATATAATATATTGCGCTATTCCAAGAATGAGTGGGAATAGAAACGGCCAGCGGTGTAGTCCGATACTCCGTATTCCGATGCGATAACCATTCATCCCCAGAGTCCTTGAGAAAAAGCTCTTAGGAAGGGGGCATAACACTTTTTCGTTACGTGATGATTCCTGCGAGTTCACTCTACTGTAAGCCGCGTAAAAGAACTTCGTTCCAAATGTTTTCTTATCATCTCTACTTACATTTAACATAAGACAGCACAGCGGTACGTCGACGATATTCTACGCTCCGCTGTGCCCGCCCGCACACGGCGATAATTTTAATTGATTTTATTTATTAACATTAAAAGTAAATTAATTAATACATTATTATTATTATTATTATTTTTCAAATGTTTGACTTGGTCGAAAATTTTTTGAATTTCTGGTCTGAATTTTTTTTTTTTTTTTTTTTTTGGGGGGGGGGGCTGCTTGGTGAGTGTCCCACATGTTCATGTGGAAATATACTCCTGGAGGGGGGGGGGCACATGGCCTCCCTCTGGATCTGTTCTTGGAGGGGGCCCCCAAAGTCTGCTTTCCCCAGGGCCCCATTGTGTCAAAGTCGGGCCCTGATTGATTGCCTTCGTGGTTGCCCAACGATACCTTGGCTAGCAAGGTCGCCGGATCTTTCTTCCATTGAGCAAGTTTTGAGCATTATGGGCAGGGTCCTCCAACCAGCTCGGGATTTTGACGATCTTACGCGCCAATTGGACAGAATTTGGCACGATATCCCGCAGGAGCACATCCGCCACCTCTATCAATAAATGCCTAGCCGAATAACTGCTTGCTTAAGATCCAGAGGTGGAGCAACGCATTATTGACATTTTCACTACGTGAAGCTCTTTCTCTTTAATGAATCATCCAATATTTATAGACACATAATAATTTATTTATGCAGATATTTTTCAACATGTAGGAATAAAATGTCCCCAGGTATGTAATATATATATATATGTGTGTGTATATATATATATATATATATATATATATATATATATACAGTAACCACCGCTTATAGTGATCACTGGTTATAAGAATCAACCGTTTATAAGAATCAATATCGCGAAAACAAAAACAAATGAATTATTTCCATGTTAAAATTTTCGCTTTAAAGAATCAATCCACCGGTTTTAAGAATCAGTTTACACTCTTCGCTTTACTTCCATTTTTCCAAAAAACCTACTTAAACCCTCAAAGGCACTACTTAAACCCTCAAAGTTCGTTCTTTTTTTTAAAGAAAGATTGATAAGATGGGATGGAATATAGTCGTAAAATTCACCCCTTTCTTTATTAGACATAACATAATCGTTTCCCCTTAAACGCTTTACCACAACACTGTCCTATTAGCTTGACCCGGGGGCAACTTTACCCGTCCGAGTAAATCTTCGTCTGAGAGTATAAGTATTGAAAGAGGTATAAACAGCCTTCTGAAAACTTCATTACGTCAAACTACAGTAGAAAACTTTTTCTTGCTCCCTTCCTGTAGTTGAAATGTTAAAACTGTTAAGCAGGTATGTTGTAACTTGTAACAAATATTGTATTTTTTTCTTCTCTTACTATAATCATGTGTATCTACTTATAGGTCTAAAAATTAAGTTTTATTTTTAAAACTATAAAAAAAATTTTAATAAAAGATAGTTAATGTAAATTAAAGAGTATTTTATGGTAAATTATCAAATATATGTATATATAGGTGTGTGTGTTCCAGTCCAAAAACCTAAATTTCGGTTATAAGAATCAACCGCTTATAAGAATCAAAAACAGTAATAACAAACGTGATTCTCATAAGCGGAAATCACTGTATATATATATATATATATATATATATACAGAGGCTGTTCACACATTTTTTAGACGATGTATATTGTATTCACAAAACTAAATTACATAAAATTCTTGTGTTTTAAATGTTCTATTTGACATCCCTTATTCTGAACTATCTTTCGACATCGTAATTTCCAGGATAATAATGCCTTTTGAAGTGTCAGAAGAGGTATTCTATCCCATTTCTCCTGAACATCTTTCCAGAGTCCCGTAAGGGTTTTGGGACGACGTTTGGAAAATGCAGATTTTAAAAGTCCGAAATCACAAAAATCCATAGGTGATACATCGGGAGATTTAGTAGGGATATCAGTGAAGGGTATGGCCTCGATACCAGTTTTTTGTTCCATTTCTTTTAGGAAATTTACAGTGGATTTTGATGTGTGACTGCTAGCTTTGTCCTGATGGAGTGTCACAGATTGATGGCACTGTGGGTAAAGCGATGATATTTCATTCAGAAAAATTGGCGATAAAATATGTTCCTGATAGTATTTGGAGTTAATCTTGACATTTTTTCCACACTCTTTATTTTTAACTTGCCATTATAAGAGAAACCAGCAGCAATCATGAATCCCTTAGAAAAACTTTCTTCCAATTCTTTGAACCATGTACTTAAATTTTTTTCTCCCCTTTTATGATAATAAATGGCTCTTTTTTTGTTGCAATCATTTAAATACACGCATGATTCATCTATTGTGATAATTGTTTTCCATTTTTCTTTGGATAAGTATTTCTCATATAGAATTCTGCAGCGTGTCCTGCGTTCAGCGATATGATTTGGAAGAAGACGATGCACATTACGTTGTTTTCGTTTTCTTAAGATTTAAATCAACGTTTATCATTTTGTTTACAGTGGGCACCGAGCATTTTAATGATTTTGCAACTGTCCTTTGACTAGGGGGATTTTCTTTTAACATTAAACAACGTACCTTTACAATATTCGAAGATGTCCGTTTTTTCCTTGGATATTTCTTTGGAATTTTTGTCCCACTTGAGGCTCCAATTTGACGTTTTTTTCCTTTCTTGTCGACGATATTACCTTTCGACGCTTTAGATATCGCAAAACTATGACTCTCACATCGTTTTTGGATAACGGAGTATGCATATTTCTCTTCGGAAAGAGCATAAATGTAGCCTTCGAACCACTGCTTTGTTAAAAACGCCATTTTGAATAAAAACAAAACTTTCAAGCCGCAGACGATAATTTTGACTTTTAAAAACATAGTACAATTGCAATTATTTCTTTTGCATCAAATGATTTTTTATTACCGCTTACCAAAATCGTCTAAAAAATATGCGAACAGCCTGTATATACACACACACACACACACACACACACATATATATATATATATATATATATATATATATATATATATATATATATATATATATATATATATATATATATATATATATATATATATATATATATATATATATGTGTGTGTGTGTGTGTGTGTAAGTAAGTGTAATTTCCGAAATTACAAAATCCCCAAAATTGTATTTTCTGGCGTTAAATGCATAAAAATTACAGATTTTTTATAAAAATGTCTGAAAATCAACCCATTGCGTAAATGAAGTCAAAAAAAATTTTAAGTAGCGAATACTTTTTTCAAAAGGATATTCTTGAATATCTTCCAACTGTTTATCTTTTCTAATGATGATAATGATTCTTAATTATCATCATAATGATTCTTAATCATTATGATGATAATTAAGAATCAAATGATAAGAATCATTATTAATTATCATTAATAATGATTCTTATCATTCCGGGAGGATTAATAAGAATTAGGTATTTGAGCTCTCCTAGATTATCCTGTTAAGGTTCAGGGAAGAAGCCTTAACTTAAGAACGTTCGAAGACCTCTTCTCTGATTCTCCGTGAGCTGCTTTGAAATCGAAGTAATTGCCTAAGAGGTTACGACGCACTTTAATAAGGTTTCAATTTTCGACGTTTTATTGTCGGTAATTAAGTTTGCTTGGACATGAGGAAGGAAATAAGTGTATAAAACAAGACATCTATCAGCCTAATGAAAAGTAGGTATCTTGGAGTCTTTTATCTTTATTTTTAGTTTTATTAAAGGCATATATGAAACATATATGTCTAAATAGTTTATCTTTAACCCCAAATAAAATATGCCTATTATAGTTTTATTTCTTGGGTTTAAGGGGGTCCGGGAAACAAAATTATATTTTTTTTAATTATAGTCAATTTGTAATGACATTTTTATTCCCCAAATATATGTTTATATGGGTATTACTGTACATATGAACAATTATTAAAATGTTTGAAATTTCAATTAAAAGAAATTAAAAATTTTAAATTTAAACACATGTTAATTTTGATATAACTCATGAACGAATAGCTATTTTCAAATAATTATTTCATTTTATGTAGAGAAAAAATGTTAAATTAATTTTCCTTCATGGTCTGTAAAAATACTGCTTATATTTTTTTTAATTTATAAAGGAAAAAAAAATTTATATTTTGGGGGTTATTTTTTGTTTTATGGACAATATTTTGAGAAACCTTACTTCTAATTAAAAATCTTGATGCCAAATAAAATCATATTGTATCAAAGAATATTTATACAAAATTTCAGCGATGTAGGTTAAATTGAGTTTGAGATATATCAATTTGAAGTTGACAGATTTTGAAAAAACACATTCTGAGATAAATGGGTTTAAAGACTCCAGTACTCAACTTTTCAAAAATACTTAACATTTGCTACACATTTTACATTATTTTAAGCTCCCATGAGGAACACTTTATCATAATTAATGTACAATAACTGTAAAATTGATTAACTATACAACCAAAATTACTTTTTTAGTATAGCTGCTTAGCACACAGAATAATTTATGAGGACATTTTTCAACATGCTGGAATAAATTTGCTAAAATGACCCAGATATGTAAAGTATTTCTTTTTTGGAGTTTTGTTATTTGCAAAGTTTTAATTTTGCTAAATGCACTTTTTTTCCTATATAATTTGTATGTAGCTGATGACTTCTGGGTAGATTTTCTGCACCTTCTTTTATCTTTCCGATGCATTTGTAAAAAGGTTATAGCAGATGGTGACGCTCCTGTATTTTTCTGGAAATTTTGGTCTTATGCAGAGGCACCTACATTCATGTCTAAAACTGCCATGAGCCATCAAAACTCACAGCAGTGTCAATAAAATCAGCACCATGTGATGCACTGTTTTGATTAACATGTGTAATGTTAACTTTTTCATTCAGAGAGTTTATCAATGTAACTTTTTTCAATTCCTACTACCTTTTTTCAATTCCTTTTCACACTCTCTCTATATATATCTTGTTCAAATTTTCAATCGTTAATAAAAGTACATTTTATTCATCCACTCAAGTTCAAATACATTTTTTTAAACTTGTAGTGGATGACACTTGATGTTAATACAGTTTTTCAAATATTAAGTCATTAATTAAATTTAATTAATCGATTTTAGTTTTAGACCTAGAGCGTCTCTTGCTCTTGAATAGTAATTTCCCTCTTGTTACTGTGTAAACGGTAGCACTGCGGTATCGCGGGCTTCTCCCGTCCTGTAGGTTGCGAGATCGAATGCCCAACCTGACAAACTATTTCTCTCTCTTTCCCCCCCCCTCCTAATCTCGCACAGTAGGCAAGGTTCTGGCAGGCAATCCTTTTTTTCAATTCCTACTATTAGTTCACACTCAAATTTTTCTTTGTTGACCTAAGTAGGAATTGACTTTAAATTTTTTTTTATATAATACTTGTTTTAAAGTACAACATGCGTCGAATATCTGCTAAATGATTTTGAGTCCATTTTGTGAGCGTATCTTTATCAATGAAATATTGTTGGGCGGAATCATCTTCATCACTGGAACCAAATTATTCTTCAGATGACGATTAGTGGTCACTATGTTGTTCATAGTCCTCTATTTCTTCAGAGTCTTCAGCTAAAGACTCCTCATCAGTTGAAATTTCGGTCAACATAGCCCGTAAACGCTTTGTCTCTTCCTCGAAATTCAAATATCGCGACATGACAGAAAAAGATTCCGGCATGGTCTGCGACGAGAAGGTTTGGTTTGGAGCACAACGGTCAATTTCTGCCACAGGAGGGCTAATTAGACCGGGACCTACACTCCGAACGGCTACCAACGTCCATGCCAACAGTGGAACTCGAACCCACAGCATCTGAACCGAATGCCAGCGCCCTAGCCATTCGGCCATCTCCTGGGCCGAACAGCTAGGGCGCTGTTCTGCAAGGAACTTATTGCGCCAGCACGCGTACCAGGCCTGAAAGTCACGAGGAACCAGCTTTAGACCGGAAGAGGGGTAGAAAAATGCTTTAAATTCCCGAATCTGAAAGAATGTGACTTCCGATGCAGCTGCACAACGAATTGCTGATTTCTTAAAAACAGGGGTGTTTTTTATGGTGATTCCATTTTGCGGCCGGAACTCAAAGGCCCGGTGCGTGTTCTCGCTGGTTTAAAAATGAGCATATTAGAAACTGTTACATTACGTATAAATAACTTGAAACACAGTGG
>OU015497.1:5847155-5857155 GCA_907164885.2 Dolomedes plantarius | reverse complement strand
TTTGCCTTTCACCGCCTCATACGAATGAAGATTACAGAATAAGAAACCAAACAGTAAGCAACACTGGACTCCTTTGTCCACTCTCTCTTCCTTCCTTTGAACAACTGCCGAATGTCAGTTGCGAAATCTTTCAGTAGATCATCTCTGACAAACGAAGGATTCAACGAAACATTCCGAAGGGATGTCAAATGAATTTATGTAACAAATCCGTTTCATTTCAAGTGTTAAATACGAGGTTTGCTCATCCTAAACGACCATAACTCGCAGTCTTTCATTTTGAACCAGCATTTTAAACTATATTTTCTTGTTAAACCGAGTTCCTGTTTCATAAGGGTTCTTTATAAATGAGTGTGCCTACATTGCGTGTAAGACATTGTACAATGCACAAAGGTTAAATCATCTGGTTGATGGAAGAGTTTTGGTTTCAGCTATGATATATTACCATTCTCCACTTCTTCACGACATCTTAAACTACATTCCTCTGTTTCGGTGTCTTAACATAATTTAAACCACTAAATATGAGCATTTTAAACATTCTAACTTCGAAAGATACCAAAATATTTCTTTAGTTTATGAAAGATCAATTAAAATATATTAGATCAATTAAAATCTTAAATGGTGAATTTCTAAATGAAAATTACTAATATAATATCATATTGAGTAGTTCGAGATGAATAATTCCATGTTGTATTTCATATTCTATTCAAATATACTGTCGAATTTCCTGTTCGCTAGAAAAGCCTGAATCAGATATATATTTTAAGAATTCTTTCCATATATTATGACACGAAATATTTCATTTAGCATAGAATCGCCTATACATATTGTGTATTTATGTTAATATTTATGCGTGTACCCACTCTCAAAATAGATGAGAAGGTATATACGAGTATGTATAGGGATTTTCTCTTCACTAGAGATGATCGATATGATTATTTCTATCTGAATCTACGAAAAAGGTTATCCTATTCAGTAAAAAAAGAAAACAACCCTGTCTGCATACTGAATCTTATATGTCTCTTCAGCAATTTAACACGGAGAAAATGTTGACATGTCTGCAGAATGTTTGCCGGTTCTTCATGACATAAATTCTTTTAAGGGGACACACGACCCTTAAGTCGAAGAAATTAGGCATATTTTCATACTTTTTGACTCTTCGTAACTATTTCAATTTACTCCCAATTTTTCCAAATTTTATGTATATGATAATTTGATATATTTATTTTAATAAACAAATTTTCAACTCTAAAAATAATTTTCAATAATTTTTTTTAAATGCTTTGGATATACCTTGTTTTTAAGTATTTTTATTGTATACTGGCTTGCGCGCAGAACTATGAAATTAATTTTACACTTAAATGTATAATTCCTGTTTTATATTTAAAATAAATAATTCAAAATACAATTGAACATAAAAAATTCAACATTAAAATATTTTTTCAATTTTTTTTAAACTGCTCAAAATATACTTAAAATTTCCTTAAATTTTTGCATTAATTTACCCCTGATAAAATAACAAAATGTGCAGTGATTGTAATAACTCTAGTTCAGACGCAATAAAATAACATGATTATGCAGTGTTAAAAATTTGAAGGAATTAAGTTTCATAGTTTTTGAGATATCAACTGTGGAGTGACACAAAATTACAGTTTGAGGAAAACGAGTTTAAAATTTTTCTTACCATAAGCTTGATCTGTAATTAAATATTTAGATTATCAATATCTCCGGAACTAAACGGAATATTTTCATGCGGTTTGCTTTATTTTGTTTAGAAATGATCAGGCTTTAACATATATTTTTTTCAAAAAATCGAATGTTTTAAAGATTTAAGGGTAGTGAGTCCCCTTAAATAACTTGGTTGGTGTGCATTTCAGAATTCTTGTTAAATTCACTGCCATTATTGGGATATAATGTTTAATATCTGTGATTTGAAATTGTTTAATGAAATTTTTATTTATTTTCACTTTTCTTACTATAATAAGTGGATATACAAGGTGCGCCCATAAAGTAACCGGACAATTTTTTATAAATAAGAAAAATATAACTCACCTTCAAATAAATTTATCTACTTCAAAATAATCGCCAAAGGAGTCTATACAATTTTTCCAACGTTTCTTCGAGTCATCGAAACACTGTTTATAGGCGTCGGAACTTACCGTTCGCAAAATACGCGTAACATTTGATTTAATATCCGAGACGTTTTCAAATCTCCGTCCTTTCATGGATTTTGCATTTTTTTTTTATTACAAAGGACTTATTCACAACGAATTTTTTTCCTGAAAATCAAGCAATTAATCAGTATTTTTACAAGGAGATGCTTTTTCGATTGAGAAACAGGATAAGACGAGTTAGTAAGGAACTGTTTGATTCTGGGCAATGGTTTCTTTTACGCGATAATGCTTGGCACAGCAATTTCTCTACAACAATACCTTCATAAGCATTCAGTTACAGTGATGAATCACCCACCATATTCTCCCGACTTAAAGCCAGCTGATTTTTTTCCTTTTTTCCGAAGCTTAAGATGGCCATGATAGGACAGAGATTTGAAAACGTCTCGGATATTAAATCGAATGTTACGCGTATTTTGCGAACGGTTAGTTCCGAAGCCTATAAACAGTGTTTCGATGACTTGAAGAAACGTTGGAAAAATTGTATAGACTCCTTTGGCGATTATTTTGAAGGAGATAAATTTATTTGGAGGTGAGTAATATTTTTCTTATTTATAAAAAAATTTTCCGGTTACTTTATGGAAGCACCTTGTATATATATATATATACCGGGTGTCCCAAAAATGACCGATGATTTGAAAAATCAATTAAAGAAAAACAGAGGGCGATAGAAACGTACGGTTTGCTGCATTCTGCTTAGGTAACGAGGGAATTTATTCTCACCAATTTTCAAAATTAGTTACAAAGTTGGTCAACAGATGGCGCTGCTGACTGTAAAAACTATAAAACAATGTTTCCAAACGAACCATCGTTTACAGCAACAACGTGGCGCAGTCTGAGGTCAAAATTCGTAGACGCCCGTGCAAACATTTCAGTTTGTCTGTTCTGACAAGCAGCAGAGATGTATTGTTCCAGTTCATCTACAGTTTGTGGATTGTGACGATACACCTGGTCTTTCAAGTACCCCCAAAGAAAAAAGAAATCGCATGGCGTCAAATCTGGCGAATTGGGAGGCCAATCCATGCCAGTTTGCATATGCTTCTTGCTTTGAAAATATTGTTTTATAGTTTTTCCAGTCAGAAGTGCCATCTGTTGACGGACTTTGTAACTAATTTTGAAAATTGGGGAGAATAAATTCCCCGGTTACCTACGCAAAATGCAGCAAACCGTACATTTCTATCGCCTTCCGTTTTTTTAAATTGATTTTTCAAATCGTCGGTCATTTTAGGGACACCCGGTATATATATATATATATATATATATATATATATATATATATATATATATATATATATATATATATTTATTTATTTATTTATTTATTTATAAATTTATGAGATGTAGGGCAGTAAAAATATGAAGTAGTTTTTTTTTTAAATATGTGTAGTAAGTTCAACCCAATCGGAACTAACACACCGAATTTCCAAATATCCATTTTGCGGATTTTTCCTTCATTACAAACGAAAATAACAAGGTTTAACAATGCCAATAAGAATTCTAAGATATGAGCACAGCTAACTTTATTTCCAAACAGGAAATTGAAAATTTATCCCGATTTTGTTATTTTTTTTAAATAAACCTACCAGTCAGGTACTCACAGGACGCTGCCTTCGATATTCACAGGTGGGGGTTGACCAGTGCATTATTGGCCGGCTGTCGCACTACTGTGAAAAAAGCGCTTTTAGATTGTTAGGAAACATGCAATTGAAACATACATTTTGAAAAACAAATATTTGAGTTGTTAGAAAACTAATGCGTAGTAAAAGACATATCACTGTCGTGGTTAAACACTGGGCGTCTTTAAAATGAAAAGATGGTTGCATCAGTTGTGGCGGCTAAAAATAGTATGAGTTAATGTAGTGGGTGATGTTTATATGGCGAATTTCCTTTGCATTGCTGCAAAGATAAAGGGATTAGGATTGCTGTCTTCAAGATCCGGAAGTTGGGGGTTGGTTCTCATTTCTGCAAAGTAGTCACCGCAATACCTCTATTAATGGCTAATTTAATTTAAAATCTTTCAGTTACTCATTTTTACAATTTCTTTTAAACCCACGTCGACATTACCAAGTTTTTTTGCCCCTTTATATCTGGAGCACCCTACCAATGAACCGACACCATTCCATACGAGAGGATAGCACAGGAACGTCTATGAATTATCCGGGATACTTGCTGCAAAATATTGCTCATGCAAATTTTCTCATATTTTGGAGACTGTCAGAATTTATTTGAACCTTTTCAAAACATATCCAACACATTCTACTTTTTTCAATAGTAATTCTTTTGTAGGGATTACTATTTATGATTGATTGATTTTAGAAGTGTTGCATTTGGTTCTTAGTGTTTTCAAATTTCTTGTGGATGCAACATTTCAACATGTAACATCTAATTTTAAAGATAATCAATAAACATTTACATTCAAAATTTTGTCTGTTACCTAAAATTGAATAATGTTTACAGAAAGTGACTTTTTATTAAAAAATAAAAGGTGCGCTAATTTATTATTTCTTTTTTTATATAGAAAAAATATTTGATTTCTTCTTGAAAAATTCTTTCCAATTTATAAGCAAGAGAGAAAACTAACAAACGCTACACACAGGGTGAGTGACTAGATAAACAGAATATAAACAAACATAAAAGTCCAAACATAAAAGTTTCCAATTCCTAACGCCTGCGTAGTAAAGAACAGATGCTTATTGGCCGTTACGGTTAGCCTCGCCCTCGGTTGAAAGATCCATGTGCTTCATTTGAAATCATTTGAAATTGATCCATTTGAAATTCGCATCCGGGATTCCAATTAGAGCCTACGCTGTAGAAGCACGTGGCACTAATTACTACACGTTTTGAGCGATAAGTTGTGATGAAGTCATTTCTGGATTATTCACGTTCCATGGTATTTCGATGTATTGGTTAACAGTGGCTATCGATATTTCGCAGAAAAAATTTTCAAAACCGGCTTTGATTAATAAAAGCTTCTTTAGAACAAAGTATCCTTGCAAAAACAGGCATTCAATTTTGTTCTTCAAAAGATGTAGGGCATAAAATAAATGAAACTATCCAAAATGTGCTTTACATGTACAGCAGGATAAAAGTACAGAAGGAAGATAACTTTAAAAAAACAAACAATAAACATGTAATTTATTAGCGTGTGTATCACCACATCAAGAGGAAACGCGCAATGAAAAAAAGCTGAAGTATCAGTATATAAAGTACCTCGAAAAGAATAATCAAATCAAATTTAATTTTAACGATTTTAGGAGCAGCACCTTAACATCATTAAACGAGAGCTAAGATCTTCCAGATGACAGCTACATTATTAAGAGTGTATTCATTCAGAAAGAGACTGTCACACTTTCGATAATGAGGGAGTTAATTATTGAGTCAACGTCGAAACATTATTATTGGGAGATTTTTGAAGATACAATAATAACAGATAACATTACATTTTGTCGTTCGCAAATTGATTGTATTAGAGCACCGAATATGTTACATCGTTTGAAGAATAATTGATCATTAGAATAAAAAATGTGCCTTTTTTTACAGAGGAAATCTTACCTTATTATTGAACATATCCTTTATTAATCATTCCCTGAAGTTTTTTTATGAGGCTGGTAAATCTCTAATTATATATATATATATATATATATATATATATATATATATATATATATATATATATATATATGTGTGTGTGTGTGTGTGTGTGTGTGTTGGTCAGGATGACCGTGCGGTGATTTAAATAATTAAACTATTATAATCTATACTAACATTTGTAGAGTATAGCTCACTTCTACCCAGAATTGGGTGTATATAATTTGAAGTGGCACTCTAAATGAATTTGATACAAACACAGTTTATACATGAAACTATGTTTATTGAATTCGTTGCACGTATAGAATTTGCTTTTACAGTAATAAGCATACGTACTACTTGTACGGAATATATATTAGCATTCAATAAAAATACACTTTGCAATACTCACAAACCAGCAGAGAGTCAAACCAGCAGTTCTGCCACGTAAACTTTGGGCCCCCTAAGCACTAGCGCAGGATAGCACCTGCAGCTGCTTACCTCGCAGCTCCCTCTCGCTTATCTATCAACTTTAACAATATCTTCTTTCAAATCAAGCTGCATGGTATTTATACCAAGCGAGTATGCCGAAATTAGCATATCTCAAGCAGCTTCTTTAATTTATTCACTCAAAAGTTCGATTCTTGTGAATCGAATCGTATGTATACCTTACACATTCAATGAATATTACTTATTATAAAAATATTTACAAAGAGGCGTCGTTAATAACATAATAAAATAGTCTAATGCAGGGCTTCTTAAACTGTGGGTCGCGACCCCCCTGGGGGTCGCGAGACTACTGAAAGGGGGTCGCAAAGATCTGATACTTTTCAATCATTATAAATAAAATTTTAAAATTAGTATACACACTACGTACAAATATAAATACAAATAAAAATCATACAAAATACTAGTGTAGTTTTATTATAACTATTTTTTGAAAAAAGTGGCAATGCAAAACTGTTATGTAGGGCCTATAAATGAAAATATGGAAGTAGCATTTAAAATAATAAATACAACGCGCTCCTCGATTTTCAACTGAACGTTCGACATTGATGTCTGGCCGCCGGCGTCAGTGTTTGCAAGATAACTTAGTGATTATAAGTACCCAGACGCCGCGTCGCCTTACAGCTTACACATACAATACGGAAGCATAATCAAGCTAGGCTAGGCGAATCGGCATATTATTTTTATGAAAGAATAATAAAAAAATTAAATGAAAGCTTCTTTTTCGGCGTCTTTGTGATACGGTGCCTTTGTGCGCTGCACACTTTGAACACGCCATGCGTCGGGGTTGATCTGATCGTAATTTGTTGTCATTGCACTGGTAAAGATTCGAGTGTAGTTATTTTTCTGTTTGTACTTCAGTTTGGACTCAGCTTTGTCTTCGTAGTGACATGTGTGTATTTACTGTGTAATTTTCAGTTGGTGTTTTTAATTATTACGTTAAAGTTCAACTACATTTTGTTTAATTATTTATTATTATTTAACCATCATGGATAAATGGCTAATTAAAATTCCAACTAATAAGTCTGCCACGCCGTCACAACCAAGTTGCAGTGCTTCAAATCCGACTTCTAGCAAAACAAAAAAAAGAAAATATGACGAATCATATTTGCAGTATGGCTTCACATGCTCTTCTCACAACAATGAAGAACAACCAGTGTGCTTAATTTGCAAAGAAGTTTTGGCTGCAGAAAGCATGAAACCGTCAAAACTGCAACGACATTTGAATACTAAACATGCAACGTTATCAAAAAAGCCAATAGAATATTTTGAGCGTCTTTTGCAAACATCAAATAAAGAAAAGAACACTTTGGAGAAGTATGTTACTTTGAATGATAAATATCTATTGGCATCGTATGAAGTTTCGTATTTGATAGCAAAAACGAAAAAGCCTTTTACTATTGGAGAGCAACTTTTACTACCTGCAGCTATAAGAATGTCTGAAATTGTTCATGGAAAACAGTATGCTGCTGAAATTAGTAAAATTCCATTATCAAATGACACTGTGTCCAAAAGAATTTCAGACATTAGCAATGATCAATTTCAACAGCTTCTTATGAGGCTTAAAGACAGCTCAAAGTTTGCAATACAACTGGACGAGTCGACAGACATTTCAAAAATAGCACAGTTGTTACTTTTTGTAAGATATATTTATGAGGGAAGCATTCATGAAGATATACTGTTTTGTCGTCCTCTGGAAGGTCATACTCGTGGAAAAGATATATATAAAAAAGTAAATGAGTTTTTTGAAAAAGAAGGATTAAATTGGAAAAATTGTGTTGGTGTGTGCACGGACGGTGCTGCAGCAATGACCGGGCAAGATCTTGGTTTTACAGCATTTGTTAAAGCTGGAAATGATCATATTACATTTACACATTGTATGATTCACCGAGAGGCACTTGTTGTTAAAAGAATTGCACCAGAATTAAACACTGTGTTTTTTGATGCAGTCAAAATCATTAACTTTATTAAAAGTCGAGCACTTAATAGTCGATTGTTTAAAAATTTGTGCATTGATATGGATTCGGATTATACAAGTTTATTGCTACATGCTGAAGTTAGGTGGCTATCAAGAGGTCGAAGTTTGAAACGATTATTAACTTTAAAAGATGAAGTTCTTATATTTCTAACAGAGCAAAATTCTAATTTGGCCGATTATTTTCACGATAATTTATGGCTTCTCAAGCTATGCTATTTGGCAGATATTTTTGATAAAATCAATGATATGAATTTATCAATGCAGGGAGTCTGCGTTAATATGTTTATGTTAAAAAATAAACGTGAGGCTTTTGTTAAAAAAATTCTTATATGGAAGAACAGAGTGGAAAGTGGATCGCTCGAAATGTTTCCATTTACTGACGAGTATATAATTAGTAACAATATTTCAAAAAAAGATACTCCTATAACAAAAATTATAGTTAATCATTTGAAGGATATGGAAGTTTACATGCATAGGTATTTTCCCAATGATATCGATACACAACAATGGATTTGCAATCCATTTTCAATTGAAATGGAAGAAATTAATTTTTTAAACTTCAAAGCACAAGAAGAATTTGCCGAATTAACAAGTGATACTACCTTGCGACTCAGATTTTCTCAAGTGCCTGTGCATGAATTTTGGATAGAAATCAAATCAGAATATCCCCTACTATCGGAAATGGCAATGAATAAATTACTGCCATTTTGTACAACATATTTATGTGAATCAGCCTTTTCCACATTAACTTACATAAAATCAAAATACCGTTCAACTTTAATAAACGTTGAAAATTTATTACGATCTGCAATAACTCAAATTGAGCCTAGATTTAATTATTTGTGTAAAAATAAACAATCACATCCGTCACATTAATATTGTTTGATGTTAATAATATGTTTTTATTAAAAAAATTGTTACAAAAGTTTATTTTTTCTATTGAATATATAGATATAGTTTTATGTTTTCTTATAAAAAAATTGTTACAAAAGTTTATTTTTTCTATTGAATAAATATATATATAGTTTTATGTCATTCTATTTATTGTGTTTTATTACGACCGATATCCCGTCAACGTTTCCAATTATATATATGTGAAATGAATGGGTACGTATTCTTTAATCCTTATTTTATTTACATTGTAAAATAGTGCGATATTACATCTACATCTACGGTTAATATATATTTCATTATATGGAGGAGGGGGTCGTTTAAAATTTCCTAAGCTTGAAGGGGGTCGCTATATAAAAAAGTTTAAGAAGCCCTGGTCTAATGAACATTATATAGCAGCCGTCTACTGCTATCAGACAAAACGCGTCATAGCTCGTCCATCGTCTACTCGATGACTGACTGGGGTTGCCAGATCTCTTCTTTAGTTGAGCTGAAGCGGCGCAAACGAATTATAGTGTCACTGGTGGAATATGCAGGTATCACAGACCAATGTAGGCTCAGGAACCCACATATATATACACACACACACAGATATATATATATATATATATATATATATATATATATATATATATATATATATATATATATATATATATATATATATATATATATATATACATACATTACTCTCCCACTGAACATAGACGAGTACACTAACATTATTACAACATTCTACAATCATTATTATCTATGATAATTTCATGGATAGAATCAAGTCTAGAATCAAGATCTCCTGTCAATCGAAGAGCAATCTGGCACCATTCTTATAAAGATTTAGTCCTTTAAAAGGCAGGTAGTTAATTTGGTTATAATTACTACCCTGTTG
>OU015497.1:5779655-5842155 GCA_907164885.2 Dolomedes plantarius | reverse complement strand
TACGCTGTGAACCGTTAAGAAGCACGTTTTCATCGTTTGAATGAAGCACGTTAAAGGCTACACCCACTTCGCCACTAAAAAGCAATGCTTCTTTCAATTTGCGGAAAAAATACTACTTTGATTATTTTCGTTTGAAGCAAACAGGTACTAATATGTATTTGTTCTGAATACGAAATGACGTTGCTTGTACTGTCATAAAGCAGGGGATAACTGATGAATCATTCTTTTTTATGCTGCTCGGAATAACGAATTTGAAGTGATTTTCCTTGTTTACACACAGACAGGCAAATGAATAAGAAATCATGGATCAATATTTTATTGGAACTCCTTTAGCCCGAATTACAGCGCGTATGCAAATACCAAGCGTTAATACGAAGCGAAAAACAAACAGATCTTACGGTCCAGTACAGTTGGTTTGGTTTGGAACGCTACGGCCATTCATTGCTAATCGAGGGCTCATTAGATCGGGACCCACTGCTTAAGGCTGCTATGTACTAACCCCATTGGATTCGCTCACCTCAATGTTAACCGATGGAGAAAATATGTCCACGGATCGCCGACTTGGATTCAAAGATTTTTTTTAAAATTGTACTCCGTCATAGAGAAAGAAATTTTACATTTGTGTACATTTTTCTTTTTTAAAAAAAATGCAATTAATATTTTAAAATTTAAATTATTCGGGGAAAAATCTGGTATAGTGTGTTTTAAAAGCTCATGAATTCCTTCGGTGGACGAAATTTATAAAATGAATCCTCTAGCGCTTTGCAGAAATGTTCATGCTATCTGACAATACCAATTTTATTTGATTATCGGCATTTATGTACCTGTAAATAATTGACAAAAGTATATTTTGAATAAAAAATTGGGGGACAGCTCTAAACCCCCCTATAGAGAGAGAGCCATTACAATCCCTCAAAATATCAATCCTAAGGGAGGTGGAATTCTCGATCTGTTAACTGGACTCCTCTCACCACAAGAGTCTGCAGAAAAGGGAAATACGAATTTTTTTCTTAGTACATAGCAGCCTTAACCCATTGAGGGGCGCCGTTTGCACAGTGCAAACGCTTAAATCTAGCCCTTTTTCCCTTTCATTCAATGTATTCCAGTTAAATAAGCAGAAAAATGGCTAGTACTGCCATCTATTATCAGTTTAAAGAAGTAACAACATTTCGCAACCTTTAAATGGAAAATTTTTCAAGATTCTTTAGGTAAAAAAACACCGGGAAAAAAATCTGTACCTTGCAAACGGTGGAAGTTGTTGCCCCTGAAAGGATTAAAGCCGATTCCGAACGGCTACAAACATCCATGCCAACAGTGAGACTCGAACCCATTGACTTTGATACCAATTGCCAGCGCCCTAGCCGTTTGGCCATCGTCACGCCCCGCAAAGTTGGTGGCAGACAAGATTGTCGGGTGCGCCTTTTTACGACATGCCCCAAATGTTCTCTGTAGTATATATATATATCTGGGCTTCGTTGTGGCCAGGGTAGACGTCGGAAATCGCATTGGGGCTCAGTGAACTAAAATCGGTGTCATTAAAAAAGTGGACCCAGTTTGCATATTATCTAGATGGGGAATTCCCTATATTGTGGTACGTAATGCAAAACATGATGATAAAGAAAATAGGATGATTCCCAATATTTACAGCCAATCTAATATATAAAAATGAATGTTTGTATCTCTGTAATTGTATAGAAATCCACAGTTTAGGAGCAACGATCGTGAAATTTTACATACAGGCGTCTTTAAAAACAGCCGAGGGTCTGAAGAACTTCAAAAATCGAAATTAATTACCGTTGATTTTTAATTAATAAAAAACCAAAAATTTTGAAACTAAATGTAAGATGTTACACTTTGTGGAATCACCACTCTGAATATGGCGTCCACGTTAGGCTTAGCTGGCAAACAGCGAGCGAAAAGATAAAAATAAATAAAATCAAAAAGTTTCAAGTTATATATTAAACCAGAATAATAAATGAAAATAATAATCTTTCAAGTCAGATTTTATACTCTAAAATAAATCGGATCCAACGGCATATTGACACTATCACACGCGATGGAAAATTCGAATCAACCACGCTAAGTGTCACAAGATCATTTTTAATCGCTACTGCAACCCCCCTCGCTTATGTCTTTGTGTCTATTGAAGAGTTAAAGACTAAGCTTCTATCCTGCTAACTTATTTCTAACTTAAAACTCCTCTTACTCCATAAATACATGTATATTCACCAACCCATAGCAACTTTCCAGGAATTTTAGTACAAATATTCTCCTATTTACACAATACACCAGCATGTTATTGTGGCGCATTCGGTAAGAACGTTAATTTACTATACAACATGACGCGGGTTCGAATACGGATCGTACAGATTTTGCTAAACCTGTATTTTCAGCTTTTTTATGGAGGCTTTTTTGTTTCAGCTTTTATTTTATTATTTTTTAAATTATTATTATTATTATTTTTATTTATTATTTTTTAAAATTATTTTTAAAAATTATTATTTTTATTTTATTTTATTTTTCATATTATTAATGTGTATAACATTTCGTATACTTTTTTTTCTATGTTATTTATACTGTGTTTATTTTTTAAATGGATTTTCGTAGGTTTATTATAAATTTATGTATTTTATGTTTTACTTTTCAGGAATTTTTGCTCCAATGATAAAGGCTAAATCTTTTCTATGTTATTTATACTGTATTTAGTTTTTAAATTGATTTTGGTTAACAAACATTCGACAATTTGACATTTTTACTTTTCAGCTTTACTTTCCTAAAGACAATTTGACATTTTTCCTTTTCAGCGTTTAGTGGTTTATTATAAATGTATATATTTTATGCTTTACTTTTCAGGGTTTTTTTGCTCCAATGATGAAACGCTAAATCTAGCTGAATTCTGAAGAAATTATTGTAAATTTATGGTTTTTTATGTTGGGATTTCTTTTTATTCATGTGTATAACATTTCACATGCTTTTTATTCTATGATATTTATACTGTGTTTAGTTTTTAAATTGATTTTGGTTAACAAACATTCTTAAAATCCCGGGCAACGCCGGATAAATTATCACCTGTGTAGGTTGATAATTTATAAATTTTAAAACTGTTACCATATGTATATTTACAGATCCACAAGAACTTTCCAATATTTTTAATTAATAAATAACGAACAACTCTCGATTCACAAGCGTACAGTAGATGGCGCCACTATTTTAATTTTTTGTGTGTCTATTTCGTTGTTATGTGACGATAAATTTATTTAAAGTACCAGATAAAGAAATCACATGATCAGCGTTTAATAAATTAAATTGTAAAAATTAATCTTCAAAAATTCACCAAAAATTAGAAAATGGAGGTAAAGATGCGAAAAGAATTTCATTTTAAAGGAATTTTTATGATCTTTTTCGTGATATAAATTTTACAACCCTCAAATTATTATTTTAAATGCAAACTTGAAAAAAGTTACAAAAACAGATTAAAAATTTAATTTTAAAAAATCTAAGAAGAATTTTTAAAAAATCTTTCTTAGTGCACCCCTACATTATAAGAAGAATCGCCATGCAAAATTTCTGTCCTTTAGGCTATGTACACATGAGAGCGTTGCAACGCGCGCTCTGGGGCAGTTGACTACTGTTTTTTGACAGGCATATTTCTATTTTTTTACAAAGTGCAGAATAAATAAGATATATATGAAATACATGAATTTTTCAAAATGAACTTATGCGAAATTTTCAAATGTTATTATTTTTAATTTTTTTTAAACATTTGAATTAAAATAAGGGAGTTTGATGTTACATGAAAGATACGCAACTTCGTGCCCAATATGCTAATGTATATTTTTTATTTTATGATTTATGCATTTTATTATTTTTCTGATATAGAACCACAATAATACATTCCCTGAGTACATTATAAATTTACATTTCTTTAAATTTTCTCTCCCCTTTCTATCTACAGATGATATTTTTTGAATGTAATATTTTTTGAATGTTTTTCGTGATATAAATTTTACAACCCTCAAATTATTATTTTAAATGCAAACTTGAAAAAAGTTACAAAAACAGATTAAAAATTTAATTTAAAAAAATCTAAGAAGAATTTTTCAAAAATCTTTCTTAGTGCACCCCTACATTATAAGAAGAATCGCCATGCAAAATTTCAGTCCTTTAGGTTCAACGGTTTGGTCTGTACTTTGTATGTCAGTCAGTCAATCAGTCAGTTAGTCAGTTACGGAACTGTTTTATATATATATAGATTTTTATTACTATCTCTATATCGTAACGTTAACTTCATGCGCACACATTATTTTTAACTGGCATTCACTTGGCTGTTAAAACTTTATATTTACATCCTATTTAAAAGAAGTAGGGTGTAAATTGTAGGGTGGAAAGTTGGTAAAATTAAAATTTTGTGCAATGTATTTTAATTTCTCGATTAAAAGTAGTTTTTTTCTAAAAATCAATTTATTTCGCTCGAAAAGCTAAATATTTTATGCACGCGGTTTATATTATTATTACTATCTTTATATCGTAACGTTAACTTCATGCGCGAGCATTATTTTCTTATGCTTTTTTTATTATTATCATCTTTATAATAGCTTTATTTTCATATGGTTTTAAGCAACTATCGTTTTTATTCATATTATGTTGGTTTTTTATTAATTAAAAATTAAGGGTAATTAATTTCGATTCCGGAAGTTTTTATCTTTATTTTCATATGCTTTTTCATTTACGAATTATTCAAATGTTGGTTAAAAAACTTCTGCGCAATTTATATATTTGTGTGTGTTTAATTATTGAAATTAATAAATTTATATTTCTGGAGAGGATGTTTCAGATTTTAGTGGTACTATGATGAAAGGCTGAATATACCAAAATTCTGAGGAGTTTATTATGGAGAGAAAAGGAATTTAATATGTAGAGGATGTTTATAGGAGTTAAATGTGGAGAGGAGTTGAATGGTTTGCAGCCCTCAATCAAACACTTCATTTTTTTAAGAGGCAACGCTGCAGTCATATCATTGTTCTATTGGAAATTTCTGCTGAACCTGTAATTGCAGCTTTTTTTTACCCCAATGATGAAAGGCTAATTCTAGCTGAATTCTGAGGAGTTTATTATAAATTTATAGATTTATAGATTTCACAAGGTTTTTTTTCTATGTTATTTATACTGTGGTTAGTTTTAAATTAATTTTGGTTAACAAACATTAGAGAATTTGACATTTTTACTTTTCAGATTTTAGTATTAAAATGATGAAAGGCTGAAATTCTGAGACGTGTATAACATTTCACATATATTTTTTATGTTATTTATACTGTGTTAATTTTTAAATTGATTTTGGTTAACAACAAACATTCTTAAAATCCCGGGCATCGTCGGGTACTTCAGCTAGTAATCTATATATATAAAACAGTTCCGTAACTGACTCACTGACATATAACGCACAGACCAAACCGATGGACCTAAAGGGCTGACATTTTGCATAGCGATTCTTCTTATGGTGTAGGGGTGCACTAAGAGAGATTTTTGAAAAATTCTTCTTAGATTTTTTTAAATTAAATTTTTAAGCTGTTTTTGTAACTTTTTTTAAGTTTGCATTTAAAATAATAATTTGAGGGTTATAAAATTTTTATCACGAGAAAGATCCTAAAAATTCCTTTAAAATGAAATCTTTTTCGAAACTTTACCTCGATTTTCTGATTTTTGGTGAATTTTTAAAGATTAATTTTTAGAATTTAATTTATTAAATGATGATCTCGTGATTTCTTTTTCTGATACTTTAAATAAATTTATTATTCACGTGCATAACAACTAAATAGACAAAAAAATTTTTTCTAATGCAGCAGACGATTGGATATTATCCAAAAAATATCCCTTACGATTTTTTATAAATATATATATATATATATATATATATATATATATATATATATATATATATATATATATATATATATATATATTACATCAATTATATACATTGATCGTCGCATTTATTATAAATATATATATTTAATTTTTTTGGCATTAATTGCATACATTGACCGTTGTATTTAATTTGAATGTACTCCGTAGCGAAGTGCGGGTTTTCAGCTAGTATAGTATAATTTACATGTGAGAGAAGCATTTCTAACACATCTAGCTGAGGATTCCAATACTCGATGTTTATTATATTATTTTTAAAAAGAAACTTTTTACCTTTTAACAATATGTATTTCGTTGAGGCTTCTGTTCTTTATTTAAAGCCAAGCACAACAATTGATACTCGTATTTCCTTTAGCTAGAAAATACATAGCATGCCCTTGCTAGTGGTATTTCTCTTTAGCCTAATGTATTATAATATACTGGAGAGGCATTAAAATGACGACACCTCTAGATTCATGACTTCTACAGAATATCATGATTTATAATATCAATAGCATTGATGCTTTTCCATTATGGGCTCGTTTTATTTATTTTTCGACAAACCTCACTAAAAAAAACTGTCAAAGATGTAAATGTTTATGGCAAGAAGATTAAATATGTCTAAATTTTTTATTATAATATATATATATATATATATATATATATATATATATATATATATATACAGTAGAATCCCGATTTTACGTTGTCGTTTCGTACTTTATCCCGCTTCATACGTCATTTTCTGCTGGTCCGTGAAAATTGCCTATACTATGCTTAGATTATGTTTTAACCCCGGTTTTACGTTTTCCCGTTTCGTACATTTTTTACCGTTGGTCCCATGAAAAACGTAAAATCGGGGTTCCACTGTAAATATATATATATATATATATATATATATATATATATATATATATGTACATGGTAGTGTTGTACTGAGTAGTGTTGCAATTTCCATAGCAACTTGAACTATAAAATTTATTATAATATCTTCTACTCAGAACTATACAGAATAAAAAACAAATGTAACAACGCTGAAGATCTTTTGGAGGGATGTAGCATTTTCGAGAAAAACCTAAGTAAGAACAATTTCCCGAAAAATTTCGGCGATTTAAAAGTTTAAAAAAATGGCATTTATACTCTGGTATTTTTTAAAGACATTTAGTATAGGGTTTCTATTTACATTTGTTTAAACTTCAGTGGGGTGTGGCGTTGTGGTTTTGTTACAGTGAATTAACTACTATGGTAAAATTGGCTGCTTTTTCGCCATAACCGTCACCTACGGAATTAGGGTATGTATGCACATTTGGCTTTGAATTAGAATTGTAAGTGTACTTGCATGTATGGTGCGTTGAGCCCTTAATGTAAGTTGTCTGTGTCTTTTCATTTTCCTTTGACTAAATGTTTCAATGGGGATCTCGGGGCCTTGGGATGTCTTTTGGTTATACCTGCATCCTATTCAGAAAGATTCCCTTGAGGAAACTCATTTGGTTAGGCTCCCTGATGACGAGACCAGTCGGTTACCTCCATTACTGGTTCAGTTCCGGCACTACTACAGAATCTTGCCTTTGGTGCGTGGAGCCCTGAGTGCTTGATTTCTGTTTGTTTTTTTGTCTGCATTCTTCTTATAATTATCTAGCTCTGTTGGATAATTTATTTTAGTTATATATATATATATATATATATATATATATATATATATATATATATATTCAACGAGGAGGCACTTGTCGCGAAGACATTCGCCTATAATTCACCACAGTTTTGCTGGCCATTTTATTATGGGGGCGCCATATAGGCGGACCAGCATTGCCCCTATGAAGGGACGACAGAAAAGGAGGCATTTTAGTGCCGCTTCGCCAGGATTCGATCTGAACACCCTCAGCTCCGAAAACCAGCGCGCTGTACCACAAGGCCGCCACGGCCCATATATATATATATATATATATATATATATATATATATATATATATATATATAATGTGTGTTTGTGTGTGTTTGTATATATACAATATATATATATATACACATATGTATGAAATACCGGATTAGACGACAATTAATGCCGATATTCAGGAAAACAGCCGAATGGGAATTCGGCTTGTTAGTCAGGTCTTGGTTACGTGGACTCCATACCACTTAATTCGATTAAACTGAATAATCCTTTTATTACTTCAAACACAAAATTTTATTGAAGAATTCAACATAAGATACGAAATGTAAACGAGGAGACCTTATTTACATATTGATAAGTAGATAGCATGGATAATGGCGACCACTCAGTCCCTGACTCAATCTCAAAGTCCATAGAACCGACGCTCACACCAGCATATATAAAATTTAGTTTCTGTTTACCTCGTGACCCCCTAGGCCCTAGGGTGTCAAATGCCCAGAAGACACACGGCCGCATTTTGAAAGAAGGCGGAAATTAGTTATATGGTTAAGAGAAGATTGAAACAGAATTAATACTGGTGTGGTACTATTATCTCTCTCTCTCTCTCTCTCTCTCACACACACACACACACACACACACATATATATATATATATATATATATGTGTGTGTGTGTGAGTAAGTAAGTAATATATCCATTACATCTCGTTCTTAAAATGCAACCTGAAAAGGAAAACTAGCTCATATTTACATGGCTGGAGCTAGACTCAGCCTGAAAGGAATTAAAATTTTGAAGCAGTCGGGTCGAATCGTTTTATTAGAGCGATAAAAAGTACGTCCACCCATGGTGTTCGGAAGCGAAGATGGCACCTTTCACCCTTAAGTGCGAGAGGCGAAAAAAACACGTGACTGTTATTTTGTACGGTCAGCAGAATATTGGGCTGGCGATGCGAACCCACGCCTTTCTCCAGACGTATACAAGTGTAAATATGCAAGCCATGCACTTTATGGGAAGTTCTGTTGCTATGGGTTTTAAAGATATAAAGTAATGTTACTGGGGATTGGATTCAGGAAAGAGAATTTAAATGCTAGAATAGAGGGCCTAATATTTAATTTATTACATACATATATATATATATATATATATATATATATATATATATATATATATATATATATATATATATATATACAGTGGAATCTCGATCGATCGTTTTCGGATCCACCGTTTTTCCGTATGTGTCGTTTATTTTATCCAGTCCCAACGATCATATTGCTTTGTTATGTTTCCGCATGTATCGTTTTTCCGCATTTATCGTTCATTTTAATCGGTCCCTTGAAAAACGATAGACCGAGATTCCACTGTATATAGTATATATATATATATATATATATATATATATATATATATATATATATATATATATATATATACATACATATACAGGGGGATTTTTATTAAACTAACACTACTAAGAACTATCTGGACCACGATCTATCAGGCGGAATTCCACCAAAATTTGATAGAAGGACTACTAAACTGACACTACTAAGAGCTATCTGTAGAGCGCGATCTTTCAGCTAAAATTCTATCAAAATTGACAGAGGGACTAAGGACGAAATGGGAAAAAGTTTCCGTGGGAAAAAAATGTTCTAAAAGTCGCCGAAGGGGCAGATATGGTGCTGTTGTTGTCGGCGCACCCGAGAATTTGCACAAAACTCTAGTTAAACATAAAAATGCAAATCAACAACCACGCTGTCGACAGCAGCGCCGCTATTTCAGGCTATAAAGATAAGGGGTGGATACCGAAAAAGTTGAAATTAGCAGAAAAATGAATAACCAAGAACTTTCACCGCAACACCTCTTTATGCAGCAAATTAACTTCTCTCACCTTCAATGTGACCACTGTCCTGGTGGACGATATATTGCATCCTGAACACAACGTTCTCAACGGCAGTGAGTAACATGTCGCCAGAAATGTTCATCACAGTCTGGGATATGTTGTCCCTTAGGGCCGCCAAGTTAGAGACTCCACCAAGATGCACCTTAACCCATTAACCGCTGGTGTTGCGTTGACGCAACGGTCAAAATAAATGCGTATAAAAATTTAGCTATCAAATGAATTTTATGTTAACAGTAGTTTTTGAGTAGGGTTAATAATTGAATTGAAAAATATTTGCCTTCAACTGTTCTTTTAATTAATTAACGAGTTCCAAGCTTAGACAGATAGTTAAGCATTTTTGAACGAGAACATTCTCCTGGTCTTTTTCACAGAAGAAATATAGGGAGACAAACGTGAGATTTAGGGGTGATTTATTTTTAACTAAGGTCAAAGTTTATCAGAACATTCCATCAATCGGTTGATTTTGTTTGGGTGGGGGAGGAAGAAAAAACAGGTGTTGCGTTGGCGCAACGTCAGCGGGAAAAGGGTATACACATGTGTCGCTCGACTCCGTAGAACTTTCCCCCGTTCTGTGGTTATAGAAATGCCTAAAACTAGATACTTTACGTTTAAAGAAGTTCTTCAAAGAATTTTCGTCGAAGATTCAGATAATGATGACGAGAATGAAACTGATATTGTTGTTATTCTACCAGAGACAGCAGAGGTTAGTGATGAAGAAGGAAATGATAATATTTTGAATAGTGACAATGATGATTTACCATGCGATACTGCTGTCGAAATTGAAGTGTGAGTAAGAAAGAAGTTTTTGCCTCCTAAAAACAGTATAAGTCTTATAAAGCAGATAAAGAAGGGACCATTGAATATGTCTCAGCCGAAAAATGAAGAAAAAGATCAAATCGGAGCTATGAAAAGTATAGTACAAGATAAAACTAGTGCAGAGATTTTTGATCTTCTCTTTGGCTCAGGTTTATTCTCTTCTCGTCGAATAGACAAACTCATGTGCCCAACAACAGAATCACCCCCATTTTTTAGCATCTGAAGCCTATAGGAGACGGTTCATTGGAATATTGTTGCCGACGGGATATTATTCTTTACCTCAGGAAGAAATTTACTGATCTCTTGATAAGGACATTCAGCATGCAAAAGCCATTACGTGGAGAACGTGGACATTTTATTGTCAAGTCCGAAGACTGCGTAGTAAACAATGCCATAGCCAGACAATTTATCCATGCAAAGTTTTTCACGTTACTCTACATCGTGATTGTAGTGAAGCTTTTCGTGATAGAAACTATTTTCTGGATATAATAAGTAATTTTGTAAAGGAAAAATAAGTTAAATCTTTATAAGAAATAAATTACCTGTAAAGTGATCATTATCTTTCTAAAGTGTAACAAAGTTTAAAAAAAATTCCCAGTGCTCAAATCAAAGAAATCCCTGCAGAAGTTCAGTTGAACTCACTTAATGTCAATACTCCTATTCCGCTGACGTTGCGCGAACGCAACACTCGATTTTTCGAAAGTTAAGAACAGTTTTGTTAGTTTACTCATAAATTAATGTTGTATATGTTCAAATGAATAGCCAATATTATTTGTATAAAACAAAATTCACCCCTTATAGTTTTGGCGGTTAATGGGTTAAACTTCAAAAAAACCCACAAAAAGAAGTCACATGGGATAGGGGCTGTTGTGAAGGATCCACAATTTGGACATTTTGACTCCTTCCAACATTCTAGCCATGTTGGTTTTTCCGTCAACACGTTTACGGGTCATTAAACGGACATATTGGAAAAAGGGGGTCTGGCATGCGCCTGCTCCAATTTCCAAGAAATATCGCACACCCCAGAATTCCTTGAGTCTTTCCAGGAATTTCTTCCTCCCGTCCTAAGGATTTCTGAGGGGTGCGATATTTCTTGGAAATTGGAGCAGGTGCTTGCCAGACCCCCCCCCCCCCTTTTTCCAATATGGCCGTTATATGACCCGTAAACGTGTTGACGGAAAAACAAATTGGCTAGAATGTTGGAAGGAGTCAAAATGTCCTAATTGTGGATCCTTCACAACAGGGGCGGTTTGCGAGGTGGCCATGCAAGTGGAAAAAAGCGTCTGATGATCCTTCCTTCTGTAAAGCGATGGCGCAACAGATTCCACACCGATCGTAATACTGGCGCCCAAAATACTGGCGCCGCTGTCGACTACGTAGTCTAGAATTTGCATTTTCACGTTTTACTTGCATTTTACGCAAATTTTCGGATGCGTCGACAAGTAACAGCGCCATATCTTCCCCTATCGTTGACTTTTGGAACTTTATTTTATTTCACGGAAACTCTTTCCCATATCGTCCTTGGTCCCTCTATTAATTTTAGGTGGAATTCCGGCTGATAGCTCACGCTACAGAGGAATCTGAGTAGTGTTAGTTTAATAAAAATCACCCTGTACTTAACATTTACTGAAACTTACTTTTAGTGTAAATAAATTTACGTCCCGTTAAAAAGACTCTTAGTTGTTTGTATTTAAGAGTTTTCCCCCGCTTATGAGTAATTTTAGTGCATTTTCTATTACACATACTTTCGCCTCTTTCCTGACAATCTGTTTTTACACTTTTTTGAAATGACACATCATAACTCATAAATCATCTATCTATCTATATATATATATATATATATATATATATATATATATATATATATATATATATATATATATATATATATATATATATATATATATATATATATATATATATATATATATATATATATATATATATATATATAACAGTTCCGTAACTGACTGACCGATTTATTGACTGATTCACTGACTGACTGACTGACTGACTGACTGACATACAACGCATAGACCAAACCGCTGGATCTAAAGGGCTGAAATTTTGCATGGCGATTTTTCTTATAGTGTAGGGGTGCACTAAGAGATATTTTTGAAAAATTCATCTTAGATTTTTTTAAACTAAATTTTTAAGCTGTTTTTGTAACATTCTTTAAATTTTGTGTTTAAAATAATAATCCGAGGGTTATAAAATTTATATCACGAGAAATAAAAATTCCTTTAAAATGAAATCTTTTTCGAATCTTTCCCTCCATTTTCTGATTTTCGTTGAATTTTTAAAGATTTATTTTTAGAATTCAATTTATTAAATGCTGAACACGTGGTTTCTTTTTTTTTGTGATACTTTAAATTAATTTATCGTCACGTGCACAGAAATAGACAAATTTTTTTTTCTAATGCGGCAGACGATTGGGAATTATCCAAAAAATATTAAAATACAGTAAAATAAATGTTCCTCAAACTGTACTATATTAACTGTACTATATTCTTTAGTGCATTCTATGAGATTTAATTTTAATATTTTCTTCTACATTATTTTGTCTATAAAAATATCCGTTACGATTTTTTTTATAAATATATATTTTTTTACATCAATTGCATACATTGATCGCTGTATTTATTATATCTATATTTATTTATTTATTTATTTATTTTTGCATTGATTGCATACATTGACCGTTGTATTTAATTTGAATGTACTCCGTAGCGAAGTACTGGTTTTCAGCTAGTTACTCATAAAAAATTTTCAGTTAACCGAACGTTACTTAAATGTCTTAAACGGCAAAAAATAGTTATATCTAAGCTTATCGAAGGTAAGTTAGTAATGAGAAGAACTTTCAAAACAGTTAACATTCCTAGAGTATTATCTAATACACTACATTCCGGATATTCTAATCCCAAACACTCAACCCTCAGTTCTTGAGTGTTGAAATATTTATTCTATAAAATAAACGTCAAACATCAGCTGAACATGATGAGATAAAATAAAAACGGACTCTGTAAGCAGTTTACAAAATTCTGTCTCATTCTCCAACAAACATCAAATTCATATGTGAGGCATTCAGTGCAACGCAGTTTATAATACCCTTATGAATAGAATATGAGTCCTCTGAAACGACAAAAGATTAGCTAAAGCTTGTTCCAAATATGTCAAGTTGTCGCTGTACCACAAACTACTAGATTTAAATTAACAAAAATCATCTTCATTAATCATCGTTACCTTAATTAAAGTGGTGTCGTGGTGCTGAAGATGTTTTCGAGTCAATTTTTCATGACCAGTTAAATGTTACAGGGAACATATTTCAACATAATTCTCATCGTGTGAATATCATTATCAACTGCATAACACGGTCATTATGATTTCGGATGAGTGTTTGAAAATTCAATATTTATGAAAGTGTTGTGTCTGAGGTAATTAGGCTCATAAAACACCGACAGTAATTCATTAATTTGCATTTTAGAATCCAGATCAATTTTCAATTCGGAACACCACTAATCACTGATACTTAAGTAGTAATGAAAACCCCTTTTAAAACTGCAGTACTTCATTCTTTAATATGTTGAAGCCGGATACACGTCAAAACTCATACTTGAACAGTTTTATAGTGATTTACAGAGGTTCTAAAGTTCTAAAAACTACTAAAAATAACAAATAGAAATAATAGAAGTAGAATCTAAATAGATATATACGAAAAATTTTCAACCTCAAATTTAGAAAAAAGTATTGTTTAAGTAATTACAATATTATATTATAAAATTATATTAAAAAAAATCCTTCACCTTTAGCCATCATAATACACCGTTATGTTTTATATTTTTTGTGACAATATTTGGAGGTCTCTGAATTTTTATTACATCGTAGTGCAATGCGTGTAGATCCTCAAAATTTAAACTTTTCCTGCAGATTATTTGGTTTAGTTTTGGTTTGGAGCGCTACGGTCATTTTTTGCTACACGAGGGCTATATATATATATATATATATATATATATATATATATATGTATGTGTATGTATGAGTGTATGTATGTATGTATATGTATGTATATGTATGTATGTATGTATATATATATGTATGTATGTATATATATATGTATGTATGTATATATATATATATATATATATATATATATATATATATATATATATATATATATATATATATATATATATATATATATATATATATATATATATGTATGTGTATGTATGTGTGTATGTATGTATGTATATGTATGTATATGTATGTATGTATGTATGTATATATATATGTATGTATGTATATATATATGTATGTATATATATATATATATATATATATATATATATATATATATATATATGTATATATATATATATGTATGTATGTATGTATGTATGTATATATATATATATATATATATATGTATGTATGTATGTATGTATGTATGTATGTATGTGTATATATATATATATATATATATGTATATATATATATATAAATATATATATATATATATATATATATATATATATATATATATGTATATATATATATATATATATATATATATATATATATATATATATATATATATATGTATGTATGTATGTATGTATGTATGTATATATATATATATATATATATATATATATGTATATATATATATATAAATATATATATATATATATATATATATATATATATATATATATATATATATATGTATGTATGTATGTATGTATATATATATATATATATATATATATATATATATATATATATATATATATATATATATGTATGTACAGTACTGGCCAGAATGGATGACTCACCACAAAAAACTGTGATGTTTATGAATGCACAAGAATAATTGCATTTAACTAAGTATTTATTTTATGGGAATTATTAATTTTAGTTATATAAGCACAGTATACATACATAATTGAGAAAGGGTTCAATATTTGGTGTGGAAACCTTTTTTTTCCAATACAGCTTGGATACTTTCAGGCATGGAAGTGCATAATTTTTCGCAATAGTCTGGTGTAATTTCTGTAATCCACACTTGTTTTATAGTTTCTCTTAAGTCCGAAAGTTAAGTGGGGTTGCTCTCAGCAACTTTGCGCTTTAAAATTACACAACAGTTCTCGATTGGGTTTAGATCCGGGGAATGTCCAGGCCACGGCCCAAGGATCTGAAACCCCTGCTTTGCAATCCATGTTTTAACAGCTTTAGTCTGGTGGCAAGGTGCTCCATCTTGTTGGAAGTGTGTGCACTGGTTGATATTCATAAACGGTGGTAACTTCTCTTTTAGCACATCGACATAAACAGTTCCATTAATTGATGTGTCTTCAGGCATGAACCACAATCCACATCTTCCTTTGGCACAAATGGCTCCCCAGACCATGAGTTTTGCAGCATGCTTCACGGTGGGAATAATGTAGCGTTGACAGTCTCTTTTATTGGGAGGCCGTCGTATGTTTCTACAAAATGCATAAAACTGCGATATTTGAGTCTCGTCTGAAAACATCACGTTTCCATTGCTCCACAGTCCAATCCTGATACTTTTTACAAAATGTCAGTCGGTCAGCAATGTTTTTGGGAGACAATTTAGGCTTCTTAGCAGGCTTGTAGGACTTTAAATTGGCACTGAATAGCCTATTGCGGATTGTCCTTTGGCTAAGGATATTAACATCTTTTGGTAAACCAGCTTGGATTGCTTTCGCTGATTTTCTGTGTGACTTCTTCGCTGCCAAAATTATGGAGTCATCCATGCGCTTGCTTGTGCCCTTGGGACGACCTTTTGGCTTTGAATATCCATAATTTCCGGTTGTTTTGAAATTACTTATAGACCTGGAAACTGTCTTTTGTGCCAATTGTAATCTGGCAGCTATTTCCTGAGTACTATAACCTTCGCTCAGAATCTTTATTTGTGCATGCATTTCGCGTGAAATTTTCTTACCAGGCATTTTTATATTATTTCACCCTTCTGCAAAAATTTGTACGTCAACACACGGCGAACACAACTCATGAACTAACGAAATGCCAAGCAAGAACACCTGCACTTTGGCAGACAGCCAAAACGAACATCTGGCGCCAATACGTCACTATGATTGGGAAAAAACAAATGAGTCATCCATTCTGGCCAGTACTGTATATATATATATATATATATATATATATATATGTATGTATATGTATGTATTTATTCCACAAGAGGTCCCATGGGGTAGTGTTTGTATTATTTCCTGGCATAGATTTTCATATTTTACTCAGTGCTCTTGGCAAATTGAACCAATATGTTAGTAGCAAACCAACTTGTGACCATTGATGTTATGTGTTTCTCCAGCATGTTCATCGTCACGAATGTACATAATTTCAACGATTCGAATGGTCTCAAGATCCATTTATTATATATTTTTCTTCATTCGCAGAAAAGTGCTACGATCTACTCTTTGCTATGCAAGTAGTTATTTTAAACTGTATTTGGATGATTTATCCCACAAGTCTCTTCATTTTATGTGAAGATACAGTGTTTTATTTTAATTTATTCCACTACAACTGAAAGTATGAATTGATTAGTATGGAATCTATATATTTAAGTTGCTAAGCCGACTTTTTGGGCAGTCCGTGAGAGAAAACTATTGCATTTATTTCATTTTGGTTTATTTCGTTTTGCTTCATTTTGGTCTTAAACGAAAGATTGTAATCTGTAGATTTGTCAAATTTGGTTTTTGTAACCACAATTTCTATTAATGAGCGATAATTTACAATTGAAAAATTTACTACTGTGCATGCTCAGTGGCATGTTTAAATCTGTCTTTAGTAACTCACTGTTTCTGGGCAGCTTCAGTGACATTTTTAATGATAAACACGTTTATTCCGTGGAGACTCTCTAGATCTATCTCTGCCATTTTTATTTTTATGATAATTATGTTTGTGAAATATAAGATTAAACCTGATGGAAACTGTTTATTTCGCGCTGTTTAATTAGCGATAATTTACAATTAAAAAAAATTGCTTTATGCGCATGCTCAGTGACATTTTTAAATCTGGCTTTAGATACTCATTAAGCACGAGGCCGCTTAAATACATTAATTTGTTTCTACGTATCATTATGATTTTCAACATTTGGCAATGATTTGTTGAGTAAAATTTGTGTATTAGTACATTTATTTACTATCTAGCATTTATTTACTGTCATGCACATATATATATATATATATATATATATATATATACACATATACTTAGTACATTTATGACTATTTACTGTCATGCACATATATATATATATATATATACTAGCTGAAAACCCGCGCTTCGCTACGGAGTACATTCAAATTAAATACAACGGTCAATGTATGCAATTAATGCCAATATATATATATATATATATATATATTTATAAAAAAATTAGGGATATTTATTTTTTTTTGGATAATATCCAATCGTCTGCTGCATTAGAAAGAAAAAGAATATCATTTTTGTCTATTTAGTTGTTATGCACGTGACGATAAATTTATTTAAAGTACCAGAAAAAGAAATCACGTGATCAACATTTAATAAATAAAATTCTAGAAATTTATCTTTAAAAATTCACCAAAAATCAGAAAATCGAGGTAAAGGTTCGAAAAAGATTTCATTTTGAAGGAATTTTTATGATCTTTCTCGTGATATAAATTTTATAATCCGCAATGTATTATTTTAAATGCAAACGTAAAAAAAGTTTAAAAACAGCTTAAAAATTTAATTTAAAAAAATCTAAGAAGAATTTTAGAAAAATCTTTCTTAGTGCACCCCTACACTATTAGAAGAATCGCCATGCAAAATTTCAGCCCTTTAGGTCCAGCGGTTTGGTCTGTGCGTTGTATGTCAGTCAGTCAGTGAATGAATGAATGAATGAATGAGTCAGTTACGGAACTGTTATATATATATATATATATATATATATATATTTATATATATATATATATATATATATATATATATATATATATATATATATATATATACATAGTACATTTATTTACTGTCTTGACGTGTACCAACTAGTTTAACCCTTTAGCGGGCGCACCGGTGTACAGAGTGCAACATTTTCGAAATTTTGAATGGTTTGTTTTTACATGTAAGGTTTGAATGTTCTAAACAGTTTTTATTTACAGCGACAACCTTTCTAATGCACGTCTGATTTTCTGACCCTTGTATTCCTTGCCATTCATTGGTAGTCGTGATTTAACCACGTGATTTAACACCAGCGTTTATACTGAATTACAATACGACAAAATTAGGAGTTGATGTTGTAGATCAAATGTGCAACTATTACACGGTATCCCGCATATCACAAACATCGGCAATCTCACTGTTTTTAGGTTTTTGGACATAATAGAAATCGATTCCCAAGTCGTCCGTAGATGCATTAAACGAGGCAGTTTTGAAATAAGGCTATTGTATTTGCATTCTTTGGCCTTGAGTTATAAATATACGTCAGTATTATCAACATTTTATATCTTGTCATAAAACGCAGAATTATTATTTTTAATTTGAAAAAAAAAATTTTAAAAAAGGAAAAATCAAGGTTGAGAGAGACGTTGCACTTTGTGCCACGCGCGCCTGCTGGTGTTCCAAAAATTGACGCGCCCGCTGATAGGTTAACAAAAAGTCACCAGGAAATTGTGATCTCCAGGTAAAAAAATACATACAATGTATTAGCAGTTGATTTTTGATTGCCAACAGTCTACGTGCTTTAGTTAAGACTACTTTTGATGACAGGGAGATCATTACCTTCAACTTGTTGTTCGCCCAGTGAAGCAATAAAGAAATCGGCAAAATATGCCAAATAACTGTGAACGAATATAATTTGTCCGCAGTGAAGGATCAAGCTAAAATATGGCAACGTTGGAAGCAAGACTGTACATGATTAGTGACGATTATATCCATATAACGAAAAAAAATTGTGACTTTTACGTTCAAAGTTTTATAACAAAACGCATTTCTCGTGTTAAGGTCACAGCTTACGTCAATTTTTGAAAAAAATAATTTTTTAAAGGATTATTTGGTCTTTTATGGTAAAATAGCACTTAAAAATTTTAAAAAGGAACAATAACTTACCTGTAAATAGCAAATTTTTTTATAAATTAGTCAATTTGAAGTAATATTTACTGAAATTTATCTAAAATGCCTATCACTCTGCACAAAATCTTAAAGCTAATATTTTAATTTCCTTCTCACACGTGATATATATTACAGTTATCGTCAAAATGACATACAATCTAAGAGGAAATTTTAAAATGCAATAATAATACATTCAATTTTATGTTCCAATATTAAAATTCTCCCCGATTCGTCATTCCTTTTCTTATAAAAACAGCCGCAAATAAAAAAGCTGTTTATTATATACAAATTATTGTGCTTCATTTCTTTAACACTAGCCTTTAAAACATTTCCTGAAAATTTTATCAAATTATATGCATTATTATGTGAGATATCGTGATAACCGTAGAGATTTGTGCTAAGAAACATAATTCTGAGAAAAACGCATTTAATTTTTTTTTCCACTTCAATTTTGTAGCAGAAGATGTTTTTTAAAATAGCTATAACTCTGCTTCGAATTGATGTAGAATGAAAATCAAAACGGTTTTGAAAAGAGAAAAGATTGATTTACACGATTCTTGCAAAAAATGAAATTGACCAAAATAGTCAAAAAATGACATTTTTATCGTAGGCAGTCAGCATGGCATAATTTTTTAAATACGTACTGAGATCTGTAATTGATGAACTTAGAGTATTAGCTTAAATTTCTTGCACCCAAGAAAAATAACTCAAATGAAATTTCAAATAACATTATTGATCAATATGCCAACGGACCCCTATGGAAAATGGTTTATACTGGTATACTTATTACCGAAACAAAGGCACCTTTTATATCAAAGAAACATTGCTTTCCCGATAAAAAAATCAGACTGTTTATTAATCACAATTTTCCACGATTCAGAAACCTTAGTTCCATTAATATTTAATGTGACGGATATGTGGCGCTAATGAAAGTATAATCGATCACCCTGATGTTTGCGCCTGAAGAATAATTATTTATATAATCGATATTAGAAGATATGGTGTCTGATTATTTGAAGAGCAACTTATTCAGATATATTAGAAAGGGTTAATAAGCATTAGTGATCTCTAACTTCAGTTTTCACACACGACTAGGATATACAGAGGGGTAAAGAACTTACAAAAGGAAACTATAGACATTTTTAGTACAAAAAGTGTATGACATTATATTTACAGTTCTATACTATATTTATAAAACCTTTTAAATTCTGCTCTGGACGAATTTAAAGGTATTTTTTTCATTCTTCAAATGCGGCTATTTGTTAGTATTTTTTAATATTATTTCATTTCAAATTTGTAATAACGGTTTGAAAAAAAAAGAAAACTTGTAGCATTTACACATTACCCTCAGAACAAAACTGCGCGAAATTTTAAAATATATATATATATATATATATATATATATATATATATATATATATATATATATCTATATATATATCTATATATATATATATATATATATATATATATATATATATATATATATATATCTATATATATATATATATATATATATATATATATATATATATATATATATATATATATATATATATATCTATATATATATATATATATATATATATATATATATATATATATATATATATATATATATATCTATATATATATATCTATATATATATATATATATATATATATGACAGGCAAGAGGTTTGCCTGCTCGAACATCATCGTCCATTTACGCTGGTGGCGAGTGGAATATAAATAGGATAACATCAGTCCATAATTTGAATCATTCGCTTTATTTCCATTTCATATTAACCAATGCTCCAATTCAGCGCGTTCTGCACTCGCCATTTTTAATATTCGGGATCCGGCAAACGCACGTCCATCGGCATTGAACTTTATCCCGTGCTCTGCCGTCATTCGCGATTATTTTGTGCGTGTACCCTCATGGCACATGCGCAGAGCCCAAACTAGAATTTTCTAGAATCATTCTTCCCGATAAACCTGTACAGTATCTCAAAATAGATTCTCTCTGCATGGAAGTTCATTCCACCGCGAATCGAAGGTCAATTACTGAAACGGTGAAATAACCCTTTTTTTTCTACCCGCACGCATCCTCGAATATGAAAACTAGTAGCTTTAGCGCAATGAAAATAAATCACTCCCGAAGCCCCCTTTAAATTTAACTTAATTATTCTTTCCCAATTAATTCCTTATATATATATATATATATATATATATATATATATATATATATATATAACAGTAACAATTAAACATATTAAATTTTTTTAACGGAATGTTAATTAATAATAAAGTTTACAGTCATACGAAATTTCTCATACGATAGAAGAGAAATTCGGAGATTTTTTTAGTAATTTAAACTGTATATTCCATATATATATATATATATATATATATATATATATATATATATATATATATATATATATATATATATATATAAATATATTAAGGTCATTTTGCAAATAACTTTCCACAAAATATTTTGGAGTATCAAATGTTTGCAAACAGGTATAAGGCAGCTTACAATAATGTAATTCTGAGCATATACCAGATCAATGCTAACAAATCATAAATGTCAAGAAGGCTTTGATGTAGGGATTGGATTAGGAGCATTTGGATTTATTAGAACATAACTATCCATTTCTTGAGGTAGAGATTCCATAACCTTTGTGATTAGATTAGAGAGTACAAAAGGCTGATTATTACCTGGCTTCATTAATCGAAGTGAGTTTAGGAGAAGCACAGTCCAATCCGATTAGTAGAAGCGGTTGGAGGGAGAGGGGGTGACTTTTCGTCGTCTATAACGTTGAACATATATTCATGAAACGATACAACGCATACATCGATACACTCATTCTTGACAATTTAAAGCAATGTTATTCAAGTAGCATTATTAATATCAAAAAGATACATTATTTTCATTATTTTGATGAAAATAAGGAATGTTTCTACTGTAGCGTCACGACAAGTAGGTAAAGCTATTCTCTCTGAGGCGTTGCTAAAAATTACTACCATGGGATCCATAACAAAAAAGACAGAGTTCTAATTAAAAGCGAAGGCCAAATTTTTAAAACAAAAACTTAACAATTTACTAACAAAAATAATTAACATTTAAACAGTGCAACATATTCAACTTAAATCTCGTGCAGATTCACAACGTACGGAGCCGAAAACACACATCCGAGCAGACCGCGTTCTCAAGCGTCTCTCTCCCATGTCTGGATTTTCAGAAGGGGTGGATGGGGCCGCAGATTATCGGCTGACATCTCTTCTTAGACGCCGAACTTTATTACATTGCAGAAACGTTAAGATGACAGCTTTAGTGGCTGCATCTGTGAGGAAGACGGTTTTTAATCCCCCCACGTGTTCCGAACTGGTGGAACCGAACAACACGTTCCTTGAAAAATACGCAGGTGTGTTTCAAGCTCTTGTGGGGTCTCGGGAAAAAATAAGACCATATTTCCAGTACTGTACACTACTATTCGGGCACTTTTGTTTTTGAAGAAATATGAAATTTGTATGAAACACATGTGTTTTTATTTACAACAGGGAACAGAACTATGAATAAAAAATATTTAATGGCATTTTATTTAACTTTTCAAATTTAGGCAATATTTATAAAAATTTAAGTAAAAATTAACATTTATGCACTTAAACTTGCTAAAACAAACTCTAACCAATATATTTCACTTTTTTTCAGTAATATATTAGTAAATCAATTACCTGTGTTTTGTAGCAAAATATTTAATATACCTCTCAAACTTACTAACATATATCAAATTTTGTATATACAGCATGATTTTTTAAGAAAATTATATATTTTTTAAATAAAAATAGCTCTCAAATTAATAAACACATACTTAGAAGTTATATATTTTTTAATAATATACCAATAGATAAGCAGAGCCTTGTGAAAAAATTTTATTTTAATATCTTAAAAACCTTTGAAGAAATGAGATTTTTCGTAAACGTAAAAAATGAAAAATGCAGTTTTCCGGGAAACGCAAATAAAGATTATAATGTAGCACCAAAAAATTATGTATAAATTTTGCAACCTCAAAATTCGTCATATTTGTAGACCAAGCTTTCCTTGGCTTCATTTTTAATTAATTTTGATTTTGTTTTAGCTTTTAGTATTTTTCTGGATGTCTTTGTAGTTAGCAGTATTTGCCGCCTCGATTTCCTTATTTGCTCGATGTTAATTTCCTTGTAGTTTTTTTGACACTTCTAGTTCAGTTTATATTTCTAATTAATTAAAAACAGGTGCGAGACCAATAAAACCTGAATTAAATAGTATCACTGCAATAGAAGCCCCTAATAACAAGGTTTGCAGTTGAACAAAATTTTCTTTAGGCAAAATAATCCACGAAACATTGTTAAACGATCCATTCTTTTTCTGTGTCATGCTACGAAAACTTTTTTAGTAATTTCTGATCACGAAGTTCAAAGTAAGTTCTAAGTAAAAAAACAGCTGTTAAAATTAATTTTTTGCATATCAGTTGCTCCTTTAAAATGTCCTTCCCGTTTCAGAAAGTTCAGTTTCGGTTTATAATTTGGGCTGGAACTTTGCTTCTAATTATCGCTGAACCAAAAGTAAAGCATGTTTGGAATCCTAAATATTTGAACTTTAATTTAAAATAATAATATAATCGAACTTTTCACAAAAACAGTGATTTGAGGCTGGGCGCATACCAGTTTTTGGTGAAATTCAGAGCCTTTCCATGTTTATTAACAGAATCATCATTTAAGGTGGAATAGGTTATGTAAGAGAAGTTAAATGAGGTGTTAGAAGATAGCACGAAACAGCATGAATATGCTGACATAAATCTGCCTTAATTAATTTGAGAACGCAACTGCTTATAAACTTATGAACACAAATATCCCATCCTGAAAATGTTTAAATGGACCTTTTTGATTTTCGAGTAGTTAATAGACATAATTCGGAGGAAAGTAAAAATTTTACAAAATACCATGATAATCCGGTGGAATGACCAGATTCCATGAGGAACTTTTATCTTTTTTTTTTTTTGTTTGATTTTTTCATCGGATATTTTCGGAAGCTTTCACTCTATAGATGATTTAGCCCTACACAACTAAAACGAAAAATAATTCTCAGATTTTAGTGAGAAGTAAGTTTTGATTTATGACACTCACAAAAAATGATAAATAGTAATCCACTAAACGTTTAACCCTTTGGGTGGCGCCGTTTCCACAGTGCAAACGCCTAAATCTAGTCTTTTTTTTTTCACTTGCATTCAATGCATTCCAGTTAAATGAGCAGAAATATGGGTAGTACCGCCACCTGTTATCAGTTTAAAGAAGTAAAAACATTTTGCAACCTTTAATTGGAAAAGTCTTTCAAGATACTTTGGTCGGGAAAAAAAATCTTTAAGAAATCTGCACCGTGCAAACGGGGGAGGTTGTTGCCACTGAAAGGGTTAAAATAAGTTGAGTGCTACATCTCGCCTGTTCATTTTCACTGCTACGCATATAAAGCAGTCATTCTCAACGTTTTGTTGATTGGGGCCACTTGTTAAAAGGAAAAAAAATCGTCAGGGACCGTCTCCCACCTAACTTCTTAAAAACAAGCTATCTATATATTTAAGTTGCTAAGCCGACTTTTTGGTCAGTCCGTGAGAGAAAACTACTGCATCCATTTACTTCATTTTGGTCTGAAACGAAAGATTGTAATCAGTAGATTTGTCAAATTTGGTTTTTGGAACCGCAATTTCTATTAATGAGCGATAATTTACAATTAAAAGATTTATTTCCACGCATGCTCAGGGACATATTTAAATCTGGCTTTAGAAACACTGTTTCTGCTCATGCTCAGTGACATGTTTTAATGATAAATACGTTTATTCCGAGGAGTCTCTCGAGATCTCTCTCTGCCATTTTTATTTTCATGATAATTATTTTTGGGGAATACAAGATTAAACCTGATAGAAATTATTTATTTCGCTCTGTTTAATCAGCGATAATTTACAATTTAAAAAAATTGCTTTGTGCGCATGCTCAGTGACATTTTTAAATCTGGCCTTAGATACTCACTAAGCACGAGGCCACTTAAACACATTAATTTGTTTCTGCATATTATTATGATTTTCAGCATTCGGCAATGACGGGTTGAGTATAATTTATGTATAAGTACATTTATTTGCTATCTAGCCGCCATGTTTGGACGGGTACCGTCTAGTTTAATAAAAAGTCACCAAGAAATTATGATCTCCAGGCGGGTAAAACGTACAATGGATTATCAGTTAACTGTTGAATGCCAGTGACATTTTTAAATATGGCTTTAGATACTCACTAAGCACGAGACAGCTTAAACACATTTGTTTCTGCGCATTATTATGAGTTTAAACAGTTGGCAATGAAGCTGAGTATAATTTGTGTACTAGTACATTTATTTACTATCTAGACGTCATGTTCGGACGGGTACCAGCTAGTTTTTGATTAAATTTCATTAATAAATGTTATCAATAAACTTTTTTTTTTACGTAGAAGTAAATATAGCAAATATAAAAGCGTTTGCAAACTTGAAAATTAGTGAGCTGACATTTCCTTTACAGATATTTTTCAACTTACGACCGATATAGTGACCGAGGCATCGGTCGTAAGTCGAGTTTCAAACAATTTTTTTGTGCATATGCACATACATATATTTTTTACTTTCATAAGTAATTTAAAATACATTGTATTTAGAAGACGTGAATTATTCTACGCCATCACTACTTATTATGTTAGTACAATCCATTGGTTCAGAATTTACGACAGCAGATAAAATGTTGCAAATTTTTTTAACAAAGTTATCGTAGGGAGTTTGAACAAATTGCGTCTCCTTTTCCTTGCATATTGTCTGATAGAGAGCCAGATCTTCCTGAATACGACG
The DNA here is from genome assembly GCA_907164885.2 of Dolomedes plantarius. Classification (NCBI taxonomy): domain Eukaryota; kingdom Metazoa; phylum Arthropoda; class Arachnida; order Araneae; family Dolomedidae; genus Dolomedes; species Dolomedes plantarius. Next base: position 5,815,635 of record OU015497.1, on the reverse strand, counting down.
ATTTACACTTGTTAATATTTCTTCATTCGGATCCATTGCTTCTAATTGTTTTAGTCCTTTATTAATATAATGAAAAGCTGAAGGAAATGAGCATAGGCATAGCGTGCTTCGAACTTTTTTTTTTTTTTTTTTTTTGGGGGGGGGGGCATGAATCGAATTCAGTTAGGGCCCTCCTCAGCGCATTGACTACCGGACGGTCCTTAAAATAAGAAATATTATGACTTTTTGAAATTGAATAGCAATAGAATTGATGTTTGAGTAGTATTCAAAAGTTATACAATGAGAAAAATAAATATAATATAAATAAAATAAGAAAAAGAATATAGCATGGAATTTTCGTTCTGGATCATATCATTGTTAAAAACTATGTTTAAGGCTAAACACATAATCGGAATCTTCAGTTTAACAGTTTGAAAAAGTGGGAAAAAAAACCACTTTTCTTAAAATTTTCTACAAATTTCTGATTTTAACTGAACTTCTATTAACATTTTAATTTATTCCAAGTTCAGTTGGGGGGGGGAGGCACGTGCCCCCTATGCCCCCCCCCTTCCCGGACCCTACGCCTATGCCAATGAAGGTTTATTTAATTTATCGTGTGGATATCGAAACTATTGCATCATACATTTTTATTATTGCGTCATAAATTTTTGCAGTATTGCAGAATTTTGTATCATATTTTCTAACAATTATGTAATACATATAAGTATGTACTGTGCATTCGAGGAACAGTATTTTTGAGAAAAATAATTATTTTTTTTAATTTAAAAATTTCGGTCGTAAGTGCGAGGAATACTTGCACTAGTATAAAATAATGTACTAGCATACTTATACTAGTATACTTTAATGTGCTGCGAAGCTACGATATATCTGTTACGCAGCGATTATAGCAGAAATTATAAATACTATAAAAATATACTATATATACTATATATTATATACTATATATTAATATACTATATATACTATATACTATATACTATGTATTATATATTATATATTATATATTATATATTATATATTAATATGCTATATATTGTAGGATTTTTTCGTACTCGAAATGGCATAAATACAGGAATTTTTAGAATTTGAACAAAAAAAAATCTGTTTCCCATTTTATCAAATTGTCAAATTCATATTATTTTTGAAATGATGAAACAATTTTTTTAATGTCCTTTGCGGACTGGTCACTGGTTAAGAACCAATATTTTAGATTATCCTCAGAACAGAAACAAAACATGGTCAGAAGATGAGAACAAAGATTTTCAGAAAACAAAACTAAAATTACCCTAAAATGTAGGTTATGCATCGAAAGATCGCATTATATTTGTCATAAAAATTTATGTAAATATTATATCAATAAAAATTATAAAATAAAATAACGACTTTCGTTTGAAAAATCGTTTGAAAATTCGTTTGAAAAGAACAAACCCAAAAAGTAAGAACATATGCTATCCGAGTTATTCTGGAAATGGCTTCATTACAACCAGAATTGTACATTTTCATTTTTTTTATCCTAAAAGTCGGATGAGTTCACTGGAAGAAGACAATATTCTTTTATGCTAGATGTCAACCACGATTAAGATGCTTTTCACCTACATGCTCGTTTAAAATTCCGCACAAGTTCTCTACCGAGTTCTTCCAATAAAAACGTTTATTTCAGTTTTTTTTTTAAAATGAATGTTTTGCAACAGCAATAGGTCTTTTTAGCATCCTATAAAGACCCATAGCAACGTAAAAAAAATGCCATTTTCATACACGTGATGAAAGAAACAAATGCTTAAAAAATATGAGTAGAACTTTCTCTTTATAAATTTTAGCCGTATGTGCTAACGTAGTTTTCTCCATTGTTATAGTTTGTGTGGATATATTAACCGCATATTTAGAAACTGAATTTAAATTTCAGAAGCATAATTCACCTTAGAGCAAGAAACTGATTTTAAAAAATGCGAAATTTAAGCAATATGAAAAGCATGAATGAATGCAGGTTACCTTGAAATATAGCATCTTTCCGCGCATGAAATTACACGATTAAAATTTAATGCGCTTAGTGAAATGTCTGAAGGATGTACATACACCCTACTCAGACGTAAGGGGAATCTGGAGTACCAAAATCTTATTTTCCACGAAAATAAAAATCCTGAATTTTTCTATCTGATGTACTCTTTATCGAACTTATCTGACAGCCCATTTTATGGTACTGAATATGGAGTAAACGATGTATTGTGTGTTGTTGGGGCTTATGCCCCTTGACCAATAGTATATCAGATCAAGTACATTAAGGCCATTGGGCAGGGAGTGGTTGCGTCTCCGGTTTTTAATAGCACCACAAGGGTCAGGGTCCGACTTGGCTAAAGGACCTCTCCCGTAATTTTGAACCGAGTCGAGTGACGAGACTGGAACATTTGACCCCGCACTTCCAGAGGTAAATTTGAAAAATTGAAGGACATTGCAGCCAAGACAAATTTTTCATGCACCAACCGCCATTAGTTTACACGGCGATTGGATTTGTCAGAGGCGATCATCGAACCAGTGACGTTCATATGACTGGTCCGCTGCTCTAGCCAACTACTCTAACCACCGCTCCCACGATGTACTGTTATAGTTATACTGGGAATAGTTTGTACTGTTGTACTGTTGCAACAATAATACAATAATTTTTATCACTCGTTATATTATAATTAGTTATTTACTCGTTATATTACAATTAGTTATTTACTCGTTTTATTACAATAATTTTTATCACTCGTTAAAAAATCAATCGAATATAAATATAAAATTAAATGTTGAATTAAATGTAATAATAATACGTTTAACAATGTATATGTAATCGTATAATCGAATTGTTAATCATTTATCGTGTTATGTAAATTGTTAATCATTTTTACAGCAACCGAATTAATCAGGTTATCGCTGCTTAACAAGTTTGGTTTAGTCAGCTTGGTCAGTTTCGTACAACTGGGTGCATTAGAGCAGAGATGTGCACACTGTGAGTCGCGACCCACTGGGGGGGGGGGTGTCGAGAAGAGAAATTTGAGGGGTCAAGGATAGTTTGAAGAATATTTATCATATTTAATCATTTAATTAAAAGAACGCTTTACATTGTCTATAATTACATATTTTTAATATTCGTATTTACTTTCTTTATATGTTAAAGAATATGTTATGTTTTTAAATAAGGGATCAAACAGTTTTTCATAAACAACTGCAGATGGTAAGCAAGACTTATTTTATTATTAATATGTAAAAGAAATACCAAAAATGTACAGTTTCCTTTTCCTATTTGTTGTTAATATCTTTAAAAAAATTGTTTTTTTACCAAAAACTTTTCATAGGGGATTGAGTGGTTTTCTATTTAAAGAAAGTAAGTCGAAAAAGTTTGCGAACCACTACATTAGAGTGATGTCGATCTCAAATGTTTCTACTGACCACAGGCTTATATTCGTTAATTATTAATTATTCTACTAGTTAGTACCCGTCAAACCATGACGGCTAGATAGTAAATGAATGTATTAATACACAAATTATACTCCACGCATCATCCCCAAATGTTGAAAATCCGAACATAATTATCATAAAATTAAAAATGGCACAGAGACAGTTCTCGGAATAAATGTGTTTATCGGAATAAACGTATTTATCATTAAAACGTGACACTGAGCATGCGCAGAAGCTGAGTATCTAAAGCCGAATTTAAATATACCACTGAGCATTCGCAGAAGTCAATTTTCAATTGTAAATTATCGCTTATGAATAGAAATTGCGGTTACAAAAACCAAATGTGATAAATCTACAGATTAAAATCTTTCGTTTAAGACCAATATGAAGTAAATAAATGCAGTAGTTTTCTCTCACGGACTGCCCAAAAAGTCGTCTTAGCAACTTAAATATATAGATGTCTTCATTTAATTTAACCTGTTAGGAGTTTTATCTGAATTTAAACAATACTTTGACAACAGTTTTCTTTTTATAACATGGAATGACAGCTTACATTGTTTGTACGCTGCTGAACTTTTTGTAAAATATTTTGACTACTTTCCCTTTTGCTGAAGCGTGAAAGAAAAAACGGAAAAATTTAAAACACTAAAAATAAAGGAAATTAATATTTAAAATATTAAAGTATTCTTCGTATCCAGTTTAAAGTATGTTAAATGGAGAAAGAAATTAGAGGAATATATGCTAAAAATTAAATCTATTGCTAGAATTATAATTTCCCTTAAAAAAACTCTGTAGTGTTTTAATGCCGTTATGAATGCTCTAAAGGCAGAACTATTTTAAATTTATAAATTTTTCTATTTTCTCTCCCAGAAATCTGAATATATTCTGTCTCATTCCATTTATTTTGGAATAGTAACCTAACCACTAAAGGTTTTTTGCTACCTGAGGGTTATTTGATCAGGGGTCGACAGTTTAAAGTTGATTCCTTTCTAAGGGAGTCACTTGTACTAACAATGAAAAAATTAAAAAGAAAAAAAAAATCGATGAATTTATTTTGCGGAAACATTTAAAACTATTTTCGAAAGTATGAAATATTTAAAATTGAAACTGTACAAACTGTTAAATTCTATATTCGGTTGTAACCGAAAGCAACTGAAATTTCATAAATTTTTTTAAGCTGACTGAAACCTTGTACCCTTAGGTACGTTAGGCTTGAGAGGGATAAGTTCAAACCATCCTTCATTATTAATAACACTATGCCTAATATTTGAGTCCATATAACTCAAACCGGCTAGAACTGATTACTTAATCTTTGACGTATACTGATTACAATACTTCGACAACAGTATCTAATGAGAAATTGCATTGTCTGCCTGCGAAGGAATTTTATATGAAATATTTTGGGACCTTTTTGTTGAATATAGAAAGATTTCAACAACAAAAAAACATTTTAAACATTTATATTGATTAGTCCTCTGTCTACCACATTTTAAATAGCGAAAACTAAATGAATGAATTTGTGGAATACACGCGCAAAATTTAATTTACTGGTAGAATTCAGGTAGAATTCTAACTTGTCAAAACTTTACTGCTCACGTCCGTATGAAAATATATTTCCTGATGCCAATATGTATGGTTTAAAACTGTTTAAATTAGTAACTATTCAGTTTTCAATTCCATGTAACTTTCTTGTTTCATTCTATTTACGGCTCCTACAATTTTAAGCCTGTTCCTTACTTACGAATAAATTTGCCCTGACAAAGCAACAAAAAATTTTTGTGTGGCATATATATTTCATTCCATGAGAAAGAATTTGTACAGACATTGAGTGTCAAATTTAATATACTTATTATAATAGCCAAGTATGTATTATTGTTAGTATTTAACAAGGTTTTAAAAGTTATCATTACGACTTTGCACCAGAATTTGTTACTTTTGAAGTTAAATTTTCATATCGTAATAACTCAGTTTTTGGGAAATATTTAAAAACATTATACGAAAATATTTCTCTTAGAATAACTAAAACTTTTATCCGTTTCAGCGGAATTTGCCGTCGAGGCCTGTGTTTAAAAGCTAATGGTCGCCCGTAGAATACTCGAAGCATCGTTATCCAAGCTGAACATTTTTAAGGAAGGTATACTCAATGGCGTAGCTAGGGGGGAGCGGTCCGCACCGGGCGGCTCATAATTTGGGGCAGCATATTTTTATTTAGTATTCGTCATAAAAAACCACTTGTTCCATTCATAAGTTTACTATTCGATTTCTACGAATTATGAATTACTATATGATTTCGAATATTTTTCCTCATCGTCAATGTAGGGTTGAAAATATTATCTCTAAAAATTTTGTTCTGATACAGACATCAATGGTGCCGACGTCTAGTAGAAGTTCTATGTACTACTCCTTGCTCGATGTTTATTGAATGCTTAGTACCACCGTTACCATGGAGATGACGCGACTCCAAATTGAAGTTGATAAAAAATTATCTCCTTTTCCACAATCAGAGATTTAAGACTACAAAATCTTGCAATATTGTCTATAGAACAAGAAATTACAAATAATATAAATTTTGAGAGCATTGTACACGATTTTTCTACTATGAAAGTTAGAAAAGTAAATATATAAATATGTTTTGTTTACATACACATATGTGTACAATTTGTTTGTTTATCCAAAAGAAATGAATCTATTTATTTTTATTTATAAATATAAAAATATAAAATAAACCATATTTTATGGAGTTTTTTTTATAAATTAGGTATATGTTCTGTCTCATAGGTGGGGAAACTGCGACCTCCCTAAGTTTCTTGTGGTCTTTATAAAAGTTGCATTTATAGGTATATCAACTTAAGCGGCCTCCTTTATTACTGCCTAATTTAAATATGGCATCCAATGGTAAAAAAGTTCCCCACCTATAGTTTGTCTCAATTACAATTATTTATTTATGTTCATTAATTTATAAAAACCACCAATTGATTGACTTAGAAAGGGCGGCAAATTGGAGACCGCCCCGGGCGGCAAAAGTTCTAGCTACGCCACTGGATATACTCAAGAAAACAGAACACGTAATTTAACATACATATATTAACAAAACGCACAAATATTAACAAATATTATTACAAAGGACATAAGCGGGGCTAAGCCTAGCTGCTACATTATAATCAACCTTTCAAAACTCAACCATTTTAGTAGAGACTGTTCCTTTTCGCGCCATCTTGGCGACAAACCAACAACTTGCCACCACATTTGGCGGCCGTGTATAATTTTAGTTTTAGTATTTTAATCGTTATAAGTCTTATAGAATACATCAAAGAAATCAAATGCCAATCATGTTCTGTTCAAAATATAAAATCTGAAATGCGCCATCTGATTTTGCGAGCAATCTTAAAAAATGGTACGAGACCAAATAAAAAATATTCTCGCGAGAAAAACTAGTCAAAAGAGAAACCAGAACTGACTATAGTATTTCAAATTATCTTACCATCCGTAAATGATCCAGTTTTAGCCAACAAATAATTTTTTTACTTCTATATTTTCACACAGCAACAACCTAAGTTTTTTCTACTATAATTAAATACAAAGGAATACCGAAAAAGTTGGAAGTAGTCAATTTGAACACCATGATAAATCTTGAAACTGTTAAAATGAACGTTTTTGGTTTCTGAATAACCTTTGTGTTTAAAGATAATTCTTGCAACCAAGGACTATTGTTCAAACTAAAAATTTACTGGAAGAAATTCAACATGTAGCTTTGCAATACTTCCCCTTGTGACAGAAACAAAACTTTTTCTCGTAACCTACATTTTTTTTTCATTCAATATATTTGTCATATGTGATTTACGATATTTAAAGAGATTGTTCTTTTTGTGCATATCAAGAAATATTTGTTTAAGGGGACTCACTACTCTTAAATCTTTAAAACATTCGATTTTTTGAAAAAAATATATGTTAAAGCCTGATCATTTCTGAACAAAATAAAGCAAACCGCATGAAAATATTCCGCTTAGTTCCGGAGATATTGATATTCTAAATATTAAATTACTGATCAAGTTTATGGTAGGAAAAATTTTAAATTCATTTTTCTCAAAATGTAATTTTGCATCATTCCGCAACTAATATCTCAAAAACTATGAAACACAATTCCATGAAATTTTTATCACTGCATAATCATGTTATTTTATTGCGTCTAAACTAGAATTATTGCAATCACTGCATAATTTGTAATTTTTTCAGGGGTAAATAAATGCAAACATTTAAGAAAATTTTAAGTATATTTTGAACAGTTTTAAAAAAAGTTGAAAAAAATGTTCAATGTTGATTGTTTTAGTTCAATTGTATTTTGAATTAGTTATTTTAAATATAAAACAGGAATTATACATTGAAGTGTAATATTAATTCGATAGTTCTGCGCGCAAGCCAGTATATAATAAAAATACTTAAAAAACAAGGTATATCAAAAGCATTTAAAAAAATTATTTAAAATTATTTTGAGAAATGAAAATTTGTTTATTAAAATGAATATGTCAATTTATCATATACATAAAATTTGGAAAAATTGGGAGTAAATTGAAATAGTTACAAATAATCAAAAAGTATGAATATATGCCTTATTTCCTCGACTTTAGAGTCGTGAGACCCCTTAAAATAATTTATTTCAAACACAAAAGGCAAAAATGTTTTGAATCAATTTTTTTTTACGGGCTGTCTCACTCTCATCTTATCTATAGCAATACCTTAATATTTCACCATAAATGCATACGCAACGCATGAATCTTTAGTCCAATGAAAATTTCGCTCTTACATAAAACATGGCAGAAAAACACATTTATACTGCATTACCAAATAAAAACTGAGCATTAGACATCTTAGGCCGTCTGCACACGGAGCAACTCAAAAGAAACTGATAACTGACTCCAATCACAAACCAGTCCGTGAGGAGTCGTAATCTATGTAATTGAATGTTTATTAATTGAACCAATTACATAGGTTACGAGTCCTCACGGACTGGTTTGTGATTGGAGTCAGTTATCAGTTTCTTTTGAGTTGCTCCGTGTGCAGACGGCCTTATTAATAAAGTCATGTTTTACCATGTTTTTATTAACTCGATTTCTTGTATGTTTGTCTGTGTGTGTGTTTGTCCAGTACAAATTTTGCAATCGATTTTTAACTAACTTCCCGAATAGCTAGACATTTGAAACTTTTAGAATAGCTCAGAACACGATGGCAATACATTCTTTTATTACTTCTAGCCATCTTTAAGCAGGATGGATTTAATTTTCAGTTAATTTTGCTTTGTAGAATGGTTCTGACATCTATCGGCCGGGACGGGAACGAAAAGTTAAACGCAAGTTAACTTCCAGTTCTCGAGCTAATGGATTGATTACTCATTTGATACATCTTTATTACGAATTTGATCATTTTCTTTCAAGGTGATGGGATAATTCATGAAAAAAATTTTGAAAAAGTATTTTTTAATACATAGAATTGTCAACTCTATATGATTCAACAGAAGATTTTAAAACATGGTATATAAAAAGTTCTTTTTATCTTGTAATTATTCAGGTTTTATCCCTGATATGTGCGTATTTGGAAATTCCCTATTAAGGATATATTTTAAATTCAAATTGATGCGGATGTTCGGCTACCCAAGAAGAGCGAAATATAATTCTGCCCTCGGGAGACAATTATTTTTTGTTATAACAGTAAAGCTGAATGGTGCACAAAACTAGAAAATACGTACTTCTTTTACAAAGTAAAGTAGTGTTTTGAAAGGGGAATCAATGAAGCTATAGCATGTTTATACGCTAATAAAGATCGAAAAAACGCAATTGATTCAAATGAGGCATTCATAATATGAAGGCCCAAGAGCGAAAGACACAGGCCTCGTAATAGAATTATAAATTTTAATTTTTTTAAAAATTTCGTTACCAGGAAGCTAAATTCAGTAAATTTAGGAATTTTTCACTGTCATCACCGAGCGATGACAATGAAAAAATAGTAGGATTTATTTATTTAATATTGTTTCGTTATATTGGGTTCGTTGGGATTAAATAAGAATATCTGCCGAAAGTTCACACAGAATAAATTTATTATTTTGTAGATTCTTCAGGAGTATACACCAATTCAAACATAAAAGACGTAACAACAGTCTTCTATACAGAAGAAAATTCTAAAAACACAAGTCAGGATACCAGAATTATCAATACAATACTCGCCAATTAATGCAGTTTCAACAACAATCAAATCTCACCAGGAAATTGAACTGAGTTCCGATGCCAATGTCCGGTATATTTATAGAATTACAAAGCGTCCTCTATAGGTCAGTCGCAGCTAGATATTTCTAGAAGATTCCAGAAAGGTTCAGTCGGCAAGTTGACGAAATATCGCCAAATCTGGCGACCAAAATAAGTCACAAAATCCATCGCCAATTTGGAGATAACTCTCCTATTTGGCGAGATTCCCCTAGACTCCCATGTTAAATACATAGCTATAGAAGCTCTTCCATAGAAGCCATTTTAACGAAACAAAATGCAATATTTACAAAATTCGTAACAATATAATAATAAACCATCTCAATCTATCTCAGCTACTAAGCCTGCACTAAAAAAATTTTGTTCATAGAGTGGCATGAGTGACACGAATGGAGTTCAACTTAGAGTTAATCAAAGTTTTGATGTATTTATCCGACAGCCGTGCCCATATCCTAGGTAAAATGTAGCGACTAACCACATCGCTGCAACGTAAGGGAGAGAAAAACAGAACTGGTCACCGAATCCCGTTAACGTATTCCTTACCTTGTAAAATCATCATGCAGCGTAGAGTTATGTCGGGCATCACAGGGTACCACCATCTAAAGCAGCCATACTCAACCTTTTTACCATGTTTTTATTAACTTGCTTTCTTGTTTGTGTGTTTGTGTGTGTGTTTGTCAAGTACAAATCTTGCAATCGATTTTTAACTAACTTCCCGACTAGCTAGACATTTGAAACTTTTAGAATAGCTCAGAACACGATGACAATGCATTTTTTTAGTACTCTAAGCCATCTTTAAGCAGAATTACATTGGGTTTCAGTTATTTTCAGTTAATTTTGTTTTGTAGACTGGTGCAGCCATCTATCGACCGGAAAGGGAACGAAAAGTTAAACGCAAGTTAACTTCGAATGAACTTCATTTTATTTCAAGTTGATGGGATAATTCATCAAAAAAATTTTTAAAAAAGTATTTATTGATACATAGAATTGTCAAGTTTATATGATTCAACAGAAAATTTAAAAACATGGTATATAAAATTTTCTTTTTATCTTGCAATTATTGTACAGTTTGTATTATTGAGGTACTAATTTCCAAAATTATGTTTAGAAAAGCACCTTCCTGATAGTGAGTGTGAGTCTTTCAGCCTGCACACTCAAGTTTGGTGGATCGCAGTTTGAGTACCCCTTATCTAAAGCAACGCTCCTACTGTGGCTGTGATAAGAAATGCTAAACGCAACTAAAATATAATATCTTGTTAACACATTCGCAGCCGGTAACTTTTCACTTGTTTTTTACCTTATTTGAGGTAATTAATATTTTAAACAATGTAATCACCACGAATAGGACATTACGAGGTTTTCTACACTAAAATCTATTTATTACTACAACGATTAGGCAACATAATTACAGTACTCAGTGCTAACAGCTACTCAGTGCTAACAGGTACTCAGTGCTAACAGGTACTCAGTGCTAACATGCAACGTGAGAATTACCGCGCTTGTTAATCCCGGTAGCTATATTTCGGCTACCCTGCCAAAAATCAGCCACGCACTCCTTGTAAATTCGCCACACTAACCATCCTGTCTTAACTTTATTACCAGATAGCCGGAACAATACTGCTCTCCTAAGCATAAAAGGCGTATCTCATTTTTTTTTCTGAGAAAAAAAGGGCTGAGATATGGCCACTTCCCTTAGGACTTCAACAGTTTTTTTAGATACATCTTATTTCTTTAATGATTGTCTGCTATTTCTAAATAAGATACGGCATTTTGGTTTAAAAATAATGTCAGGTAGCTCACAAACAAGGAAAAACCGTAAAAATGAAACAAAAAATTGAGATAAGTCTTTTATGCTTAGGAGGGCAGAATAGCTAACTCCGAAATGCCTTCGTTGAGCTTGGTAATGTCCAACTGCTGTGCTCGAGATGAACGGCGAACCGATCTTTTTCGTTCGTAGCTCACCTCTATCCGACCTCGCCTCGTGGTGTCTCTCGCCCGACTGTCGCGCTTGTACGCTGTCCACGGGGTTTCCCATCTAGTAGAAAAGCGCCGCTCATTTGCATTCACGTTTGCTTCCTCTTCGAATTATTTAACATAAACGGCTATGTACTGGAAGGGGGTTAATTTGGATTCAATACTGTACATCACAACTTTTCTAACTCTGAGAGCCTGTTAAAAGAAAGAAATCAAAATGGTGCTTTCCCCAGACTTCTGTTACTAAGATAAAGAAAATAATTAACCTTTAACTTACGGGGTCCATTTTTCCGAATCCCTCTTTAGAACGAGAAATTTCATACCCCCCCCCCTTTGTAAGAACGACCATTAAGAGGGATATATATATATGCATATATGTATATATTCATATTTCACACAAACACACACACACACACACACACATATATATATATATATATATATATATATATATATATATATATATATATATATATATATATATATATATATATATATATATATATATTCATTCTTGGGCCCGCATTCAAGGGATACATGCCATCCCACCCCGTAGGGAAAAGATTAAAATATGTTTCAAAATGTCGGACACAATATATTTCTTTTATTTCATGGCCACTTTCTGCTTTCATAATAGCGCTACATTAATATTGGCGGCTACGTATCAGTATACTGGAATATCATAACACGTTGTAACACACTGACTGGGGGAGATCAAGGATCAGCTTCCAGTTTTTGACCAGCTACGCAGGACATTAAAACTGTATTGTGAGCTCGATATTATAAAATTTAGTCTAATTTCGTCTCTCTCTCCCTTTGCCTGACAATTTATTTTGGAGAAACAATATCCTACAAACCGTCCAGTAAGATAATTTAGCGACAACAAGAAAAAAGCCGTAAGAAATGACGTTAATTTCACGTCAATGGCAGCCAGAAAGAGGATCATAAAGAACGTAATTTGACTTTAGCGGCTGAGGTTGTGTTTAAATAAAGATATTAAAAATGCAATATTAAAAATTTATTTTAAATTTCTCAGAATTTTTTGTATAAGCTCCCAGTATAAAAAAATCAGCTAAAAATATTTATCAGATAAAAATAATTTTATATTTTAAGTAGAAACTTCGAGTATTTTATTCAGGATAAGATTTTAAAATTTAGCTTATGAAAAGTAAAAGTTTTGATATAAAAATTTCATTTTAACTCATCCGGTCTTAAAACATTGATATAATAAAAAAATTATACTAAAATTAATATTCTATAAATAGATTAAATGAAAAAAAGAAATTTTATATTATAGTAATAGAGAATGTTAGGAAAGCGCAATATCTATTAGACAGTCAAATACTTCCTAAAATGACCTGATTCATCAATAATTACAAGATAAACAGAACTTTTTATATACCATGTTTTAAAATTTTCTGTTGAATCATATAAACTTGACAATTCTATGTATTAATAAATATTTTTTTCAAATATTTTTGATGAATTATCCCATCAACTCGAAAGAAAATGAAGTTAATTGGAAGTTAACTTGCGTTTCACTTTTCGTTTCCGTCCCGGCCGATAGATGGCTGCACCAATCTACAAAACAAAATTAACTGAGAATGAATTCAATGCTGCTTAAAGATTACTAAGAGTATTAAAATAATGCATTGCCATCGTGTTCTGAGCTATTCTAAAAGTTTCAAATGTCTAGCTAGTCGGGAAGTTAGTTAAAAATCAATTGCAAGATTTGTACTGGACAAACACACAAACAAACAAGAAAGCAAGTTAATAAAAACATGGCAGAAAGTAATACTTGACATATCGATGGTCACTAATAGCATGATGAGAATCACAACTACGCAATAAAACGAGTCCCACTTGGCATTTCCTCGTGAATGGATAACCTTTTCCGACCCTTTACTTCAAAATAAATCAACAAATGTCGCAGGCTGAAGGAAAATGCAAGTTATTAAAATGGCTCTTGCAAAAGTGAAATACTCAGTGGGGTAATGAAATATATATTAACCAGGGCAATTTGTTAAATGGTGTCTCATTTCATCTCTTTGGTTGAAATATTCCTACCTCGACAAACTCCTATCGGGTCAAATGAAACACGCATTTTTAAAAAAAAGTGGAATTTCGAAAATTCCAGCGGCAGCGATTTTGTAATGATTTATGTACGAAATGCTTCAGTTCTCAAACAAATGAAGTTAGAGATCTCTGTTGATTTATCATTAACCCATTAACCGCCAAAACTATAAGGGGTGAATTTTTTTTAATACAAATAATATTGGATATTCATTTGAACATATACAACATTAATTTATGGGGGGAAAATAACAAAACTGGTCTTTACTTTCGAAAAATCGAGTGTTGCGTTCGCGCAACGTGAGCGGAATAAGAGTATTGACATTAAGTGAGTTCAACTGAACTTCTGCAGGGTTTTCTTTGATTTGAGCACTGGGAATTTTTTTTAACTTTCTTACACTTTATAGTGCATTCACATTGGAAAGAGCTCTCTCCCCGACTCTCCTGTCAACATTAGTCACAGTAATATTAGACACGGTATTTAGAACCACCCCCATTCCAATGAACACGTGTCTTCCAGATATTCCCCCATTTAGAACCCCCCCATTCAAGCCGCCAAAGACTTTGTGTTTCTTGATCTAGTGCGACCCACCCCCACTGTCACCATTTGACCCCCGGGACCTCGAGTTCGTCTTTGATGCAATGCTCACGGACCGCCAGAGCGAGCGATCCGACGCAGGGAACAGAGTACAGAAGACATAAATCACTGGAATAGGCAGAGATCGCTGTGCAAGTCTGTACGCGCTATTAGAAAGAACATTTTTACAGGTAATTAATTTATTATAAAGATTTACCTTATTTTTCCTTTACAAAATTACTGATTATATCCAGAAAACAGTTTCAGTCATGAAAAGCTTCACTACAATGACGATGTAGAGTAACGTCACAAACTTTGCGTGGATAAATTGTCTGGCTATGGCATTGTTTACTACGCAGTCTTCTGCTGTCTTCGGACTCGACAATAAAATGCCCACGTTCTCCACGTAATGGCTTTTGCATGCTGAATGTCCTTATCAAGAAATCAGTAAATTTCTTCCTGAGGTAAAGAATAATATCCCGTCGGCAACAATATTCCAATGAACCGTCTCATGTAGGCTTCAGATGCTAAAAAATGGGGGTGATTCTTTTGTTGGGCACATGAGTGTGTCTATTCGACGAGAAGGGAAAAAACCTCTGAGCCAAAGAGAAGATCAAAAATCTCTGCACTAGTTTTATATCGTATTATACTTTTCATAGTTCCGATTTGATCTTTTTCTTCGTTTTTCGGCTGCGACATATTCAATGGTCCCTTCTTTATCCATTTCAAATCTTCAGTTTTTGTTTTTTTAATTTTTTCGAAAGACTTGTACTGCGTTTAGGAGGCCAAAAACTTTTTTTTTACTCACACTTCAATTTCAACAGCAGTATCGCATGGTAAATTATCATTGTCACTATTCAAAATATTATCATTTCCTTCTTTTTCATCACTAGCCTCTGCTGTCTCTGGTAGAATAACAACAATATCAGTTTCATTCTCGTCATCATTATCTGAATCTTCGTCGAAAGTTCTTCAAAGGACTTCTGTAAACGTAAAGTATCTAGTTTTAGGCATTTCTATAACCACAGAACGGGGGAAAGTTCTACGGAGTCGAGCGACACATGTGAATACCCTTTTCCCGCTGACGTTGCGCCAACTCAACACCTGTTTTTTCTTCCTCCCCCACCCAAACAAAAGCAACCGATTGATGGAATGTTCTGATAAACTTTCATATATATATATATATATATATATTGTCCGACCACGGAAGCAAGGTCCCTGGAAGCTGTTACGCATGCGCGAGAAAAGCTAGTCTACTTAGGAAATAGGGGAAAACGTCATATTTTCGGATGTGTTTGTTTATGAAATACGGAATGTATTTCAGACTGCTTTTTGTTCGGAATTTTAAAGTTATTTTTTAAAACTTTATTTTTGATCGAATATGTGAATAATGATTTCAAAATAATAAAAAGAAAGAAGCAAATCTATTTAAAAAATAGGAGTGTTATAGGAGTGGATATTTTCGGATTACATCAAAATCAAAATTATCTAAAGCTACGTTTTCGGTGGTTCTTTTTTTTCTGACGTTTCCTCGGAGATTCAAATTTTGGAGTTTCTTCACCCTTTGCTTCTCTGCGTATTCTTTTTACACTGGACATCGATATCCCGGTCATTTCACTAGCTCTCTTTAGGGATTGCGAAAGTGGAACAATAACATTTCCTTCTAGTGCTTCTTTATCACACAATTTAATTACATTGTGTATTATACGTTTACAATCACTACGGAACGGCTTATTCCGATCAATTGTGTTGGGTAAAGGATCCATTAATTTTAATATAATAATCAAAATAACAGACGAGGAAAAAGCAAGCAAGCGCAGTTAGTAACCGATTCTAAAGAATGTCGAGAGAATACGAGACTTTTCCCCCCTCCTTCCTCAGCAGCCTTACCTACAGCGTGAATAGAATCGTCTTGGCACTATGCCAACCGTGGTTCTTCGTACTGTGGTCGGACAGTATATATATATATACCTTAGCTAAAAATAAATCACCCCTAAATCTCACGTTTGTCTCCCTATATTTCTTCTGTGAAAAAGACCAGGAGAAAGTTCTCGTTCAAAAATGCTTAACTAACTGTCTAAGTATGGAACTCGTTATTAAATTAAAAGAACAGTTGGAGGCAAATTTTTTTCAATTCGAATATTAACCCTACTCAAAAACTACAATTAATATAAAAATCATTTGATAGCTAAATTTTTATACGCATTTATTTTGACCGTTGCGTCAACGCAACACCAGCGGTTAATGGGTTTTAACGAAGAACTCTTGCACACTACGCAACTCAAAAATTTCTGCTTGCAAAGGAAATATCATGAAGTTTCAGGTTTACCTTCAGCAGTCTATTTAGGAATAGCTTTTGTGCCCTAATTCAGTATCAATTTTACTGTAAAGATCCACGCCGGATTATTGTCATTGATATATTGTTTATCAGATTAAATGCTTATGAATTAAAACCATAAGATATTAGACATGCAGATCCCGTTGTTCTGTATTAAACCAGTGCATTTTTAAAGTTGTATTCTCCACTGCATGCTTAAACTTTTTTCCCTGGAGAGGGGATTCTACTGGCATCCGTAATTTCGGAAGTTCGTGCTGCTAAAATTGAAACACCAACAAATCCTTCATGAGAATTCAACAGGAATGGCCATAACGAAACTCTACTAGTGAATTCTTAATAACTAGGGATACGTAAATTTAGAATTAAAAAATATCGAAATTTCGCAACAACCAAAATTACACTCTATAAAATTTCGCATTTATTTGCAAAAAAAATATAATTTAAAAAAATTCGCATTTATTAAAAAAAATTACAATTTTACTTACTTGGATAGGCAAGTATCAAAATTGTTAGTTAAAAGCTAACATTGTAGTAGTCTCTACATTATGTTCCTTAAGTCTTTGCCCTCTGTCATTAATTACTATGTTGTACATACTAAAATATCTGTCAGCATCTACGCTGTCAACGGGACTATACAGGCTTTGTATAACTGCCTTCGCAAAGTTAAGGTAGCAGCATTTCGTCGCAATTAAGATCTGTATAACATCAACAGGAGTCTCTTGGTTAACTACTGTAAATAGCTCAAATACCCTTGAGTTTTGGCGCTCAAGAGACGTTCTTAAATCTACTAAATTGTTCCACAAAACTTGATGGTTGATGTTTACAGTTAAAATTTTAGGTTCGACTTCGCTGACAAACTGTCCAGGTGAAATTCGGAGCAAAATCGAAGGAGAATGAGATGTATCAGTTAAAAACCGCGGAGGGTCTTACTTAAGCAATTATGTTAATAAATTATTACGTTTTATTACCTAATTTCGCTTAAGAATCCGTTTATCACCGAGTTTTCGCCGAAAAGGAGTCAAGAAATAATTTTTGCATTTATTCGCTCATATCGGCAAATTCAGCATTACCAGGCCTCTTAAAAATGACAGAACTCTCAAATGTATAATTTAAGCCAAAGAAAGTTTAGAATCAAATACTTTAAACTACGTAAAATGGGGATATTTGGACCCAAAAAATGAAGATTTTTGTACATTTCTTACCCAACGATAGCCTTAAAAACATGCTTGTACTGATAACTTGATTTGAACAACTTATTTGATTACTAGCTGAAAACCCGCGCTTCGCTACGGAGTACATTCAAATTAAATACAACGGTCAATGAATGCAATTCATGCCAAAAAAAAATTATATATATTTATAATAAATGCGACGATCAATGTATACAATTGATGTAAAAAATATATTTTATAAAAAAATCGTAAGGGATATTTATTTTTTTTTATAATATCTAATCGTCTGCTGCATTAGAGAGAAAAAAAAATTTTTTTTGTCTATTTAGTTGTTATGCACGTGACGATAAATTTATTGAAAGTACCAGAAAAAGAAATCACGTGATCAGCATTTAATAAATTAAATTCTAAAAATTAATCTTTAAAAATTCACCAAAAATCAGGAAATGGAGGTAAAAATTCGAAAAAAAATTCAGTTTGAAGGAATTTTTATGATCTTTCTCGTGATATAAATTTTATAACCCTCGATGTATTATTTAAAATGCAAACGTAAAAAAAGTTTAAAAAACAGCTTAAAAATTTAATTTAAAGAAATCTAAGAAGAATTTTTGAAAAATCTTTCTTAGCGCACCCCTACACTATTAGAAGAATCGCCATGCAAAATTTCAGCACTTTAGGTCCAGCGGTTTGGTCTGTGCGTTGTATGTCAGTCAGTCAGTCAGTCAGTCAGTGAATGAATGAGTCAGTTACGGAACTGTTTTATATATATAGATTATTAATATTCTAATAAATAGTTGCATTTGGAGAATGAACGAAATCCTTTAAATTCGATCAGAGCAGAATTTAAGAGATTTTGCAAATACACTGTTGAAGTTTCAATCACATTGTGTAATTTCATGTGTATAGTTTCCTTTTGTAATGTTTTTTACCTTTCTTATTTTTTTTTTTATCTTGTGTGAAAATTAAGTTAGAGATCACGAATGCTTATTAACACTTTCTTCGAAATGTTTGAATAAATTGCTCTTTAAATAGTCAGGCATCAAATCTTCTAATATCGATTATATAAATTATTATTCTTCAGGCGCAGACATCGGGGTGATCGATTATACTTTTATTAGCGCCACACATCCGTCACATGAAATATTAATGGAACTGAGGGTTCTGAAGCGTGGAAAATTGTGATTAATAAACAGTCTGAATTTTTTTTTTATCGGGAAAGCAATGTTTCTTTGATATAAAAGGTGCCTTTGTTTTGGTAATAATTATACACGTATAAACTCTTTTCTATGGGGGTCTCTTGGCATATTAATCATTAATATTATTTGAAATTCCATTTAAATTCCTTATCCTTGGGTGTGAGAAATTTACGCTAATACTCTAAGTTCATCAATCATGCATATGTGCGAGCGTTAAAAAAATAAATAAGTCATGTGTTTGAGATTAACAATGGCTTTGTTACGCAGCTTTCGGATAATTTTACTGAAGATAAGATTTAATTGCTTTATTAAGTGCTTATTTAAAAATTCCGTTGAAGCAAAATTTAATCATAAGTCGGACATTTATAAATGTTCGTTCATGTATTTAGAAAATGATGTTTGTTTGCGCTTTCAGTAGTGATATTCTAACTAGTTTCATGATTGGAATTCGAAATTAATCATAGAATAGTTAATTAAAGAGGTAGAAATTTTCTATCAAATACATGTTTTTAAGCATAAATAAGAAACTTAAATGAACGCAATAGGTAAATAATGTAGAGGTAATAACTTCGTATTGATAAAAAAAAGAACATTAATCTAAAATTTAAATATCATTCGAATACAAATTCTCTCTTTTGAAAAATGATAAAATAACACACACAGTTATTTAGTCGCTAAAGTTTCGGGAAATTTATAATTATTTTAATTTGTTTAACTTGCGTACACAAAAGAGATGATAATTTTGTACTATCTCGAAGTCATGTATTTTGTGCGTTGAAAAGTGGTTAACATTATTTCAAGGATATATTTTGTAAGTCGAAGATGAGGGTGAAAATATATATTTGCTGATGGTTGATGCGATTACGTGGCTGGGAGATAATATTTTTTCCAATAGTGTTTTAATGGCATAATAGTTTAAATGACTGAATACCTCTTGAAATTGTTTTTTCACAAAGAGAAAATTTTTTTATGAGAAACGAAGTCTCCCATACATGATAATTTCAACAATAAATTTTCATTGTATAGCATGCATTTACCTAGAATACTCGCAATCCTAGCATAATTTAACTAAAACTTGGTTATTCTTGTACAGCAGTGGTTCTTAACCGGGGGTGCAGGCACGCCTGGGGGTGCGAGAGAACATTTCGAGGGGTGCGAGAAAATGTTCTAAATTTTTTAATTAAAATTACCGCGTAGGACCGTTTATGAGAAACATTCCTCATTCTGTCCTCCCCCACTCAACAATTATACCCAGCATTAAATTGTTCATAATTAGTTCATTCCAATAATTCATTCTCCATTATTCCAATGATATTAAGGTCCTGCTTCATTAAATACCACATATGCATATTCTTTAAAGTAACGTGATATCAAACTGCATATATAATTGATTTTAATATTGTATTAAATAACATCAGGATCCTATAAGATTTTAACCTCATGTACATACTACAATATATATCTACAAACATAAGACTCTTTCTGTAATGTCACCTTCTTGAATATTCTCGCTCATTCCAATTTAAAAGAAACCGCATCGCTTAGAGCGAACTTCTGTTGAAATTCGAAATATCAATCGAGCAGAGGACGTTACATAAATATTCTAAGATGTTATAAAATATTAACCACCTCCTAGACGAAGTAAATCGCATATAAAACTGATTTTAGTCTCGATATTTATAGGTCTTACTGCGAACTGTCAAAAGTGGTTAGAATTTTAAGCAGGTAAAGTAAGTCTTTCCCACAGTAAGCTTTTATGGATGTAGATATGAAATCCAATGTATGAGATTAAAATATAAATGCATCTCGATGTTCTTTACTAGAATATTAAATATTTCTTCGGAAATCTTGGCAACAAGTTACGTTGCTGAATTTGTATTTGTGGTTTTAATGAACTTGGACTTTTAATATCATGAAACACTACATGTAGTGTTTGAGTAATAGAGTTACATGCGTTAGGGGATTACACGATTTGTATGATTATAAATTATGAATTTGGCTTACTAGCATCTTTTTGTAGAAAATTATCCCAAGTCATGTTTAGCATATAATGATCCTCTGATAACATTCCTGATGTTATAAATGTTATGGGAAAAGATGGACTATTCAATCATGCATGATTTACACTATCTCCATCGTAGTAAACATCTCCACAATTAAAAATTATTTACGTAATTTATATATTGAATTATATATGCATTGTACTGTTAATAATAATTACAATTATTATGAACATTAGTAATTGTGTTTATTTATGACTGTAGTAGTTGACTGTAGTGTTATGACAAAGTAGATAGCAAGATTCCCGTTCGCAAGATAAATTTATTTACCGTAAGGAAAATAATTTTATAATGGCATATTTCAGCACAACTGTGAAGATTAAAGATATTTTTAAACTTTGTGATATTCCGACTATAATATATATATATATATATATATATATATATATATATATATATATATATATATATATATATATATATATATAATGTCAAGGATTTAGCGGGAAAAGAATGATTATTCTAAATTTAAAGGGGGCTTAGTAATTAATTTATTGTCGTGGCGTAATTCGCCACTATTCTCATATCTTGGTTCGAAATGCATCGAGAGAAATCGGGGAAATTCCCTTTAGATTGATTGACATCTGTGGCCACACCCATGGTCCATCTCCGGTGTATGCGTCACAGAGATCATGTGGGCATGCGCGGTGGCTTTGGATGGCAGAAAAACAATAGCGTTTAATCAGACGGCGGGAAATTCTTGATGGAGATAGTCACGCGTCACCTGGAAGCTTGACGACTCTTGGATTTAATTTAGCAGATTGAATCAGGTAGCTTAAGATTTTGGAAATAAACGATGTTAGATATATTAATTGTAGTTTTTTGCCACCGGTCTTTTAACTCATTGACTGCTATAACTTTAATAATTAAGTAAAGATATATTAAGAAGGAGAAAAGTTTGGATGTAAGACGACGTACTGGGAAGGGTGTAAGTAGCGAGCCTGTCATATATATTTTTGCAATAAATTAAATATTAGGCCCTCCATTCTATCATTTAAATTCCCTTTTCTGAGTCCAACCCCCAGTAACATTACTTTAGCGCTTTAAAAACCCATAGCAACAGAACTTTCCATAAAACAGCAAACGTTGCATTTCTACACGTGCATACGTCTCGAGAAAGGCGTGGGTTCGCATCGACAGCCCCAAATTCCGCTGACACTTCAAAATAACAGGCACATGTACCTCGCTTCTAGCGCGTAAGGTTGAAAGGTGATATTACACTTCGCTCCGAGCTGTCGTCTGAGATGGACAGATGTTACTATCGCTCTAATAAAACTATTCGACACAACCGCTTCCAAATTTGATTTAATTCCTTTCAGGCCGAGTCTAGCTCCAGCCATGTAAACACAAGCTAGTTTTCCTTTTCAGATTGCATTTTAAGAACGAGATGTAATGGTTATATTACATATTGTTAGCGTACATGTTAAAAACATGCACGTCAACAATTCTTATAAGTTATATTTAAATAGCAGAGTTTAAAAATGTGCAGTAAAAGCTATGTTAAAAAAGGTATACGCTAAAACCATTAAAGTTGTTCAAAATCATGTATAGACGACAAGACTTTTTAACAATAACTAAAAGTTTATTCATTTGAAAAACTGGTTAAGAATTAGATAAAAACAACAATATCAACATCTTTCTTCTTACTAATAATACTGGGATTTTCTTTAAATAAGTTTTAAAACAAACATTATATTTTATCGTACTGTGATGGACTATCACAAGAATTAATTTATAATTAATACAAAATGTCTTACTCTAGATAGGCTTGATACTTCATCCCAATCAGCCAATGTATCCTTGATGTCGTGATGCCCTTTCCTCGAAAGTGTTCGCCGCTTATATACACTTAACAAAACAGATTTATATCACTTCACTTGAAAAAAACTATCGGCTGGTAACTGAAGATTTGTGTTTAATTATGACGTATGGCAGATTGCCAGACATGACGTAGTCTAAACGAAACTTACGTCGTTGATTCGGTTTAATTGAATCGCCTTTAACTTGAATCGGCTTAAAAAATGGAAATGCAGAATATGACGTCAAACTTCGGAAAGGCAAGTAATTAATGAAACTTCATATTGGTTCATATTGCTAACACATATATACATACATATATACATACATATATATATATATATATATATATATATATATATATATATATATATATATGTGTGTGTGTGTGTGTGTGTGTGTGTGTAACTTAAAATACTCTCTTTTTAACTAAAATGAAATTTTGTTTTAATTACATGCGTGAAAAACCTACTCTCTTTGAAAATATTAAATGAAGAAAAAACAAATGCTTATGGCTAACCTTATAATTCAAGTTTGCTTATTATTCAAGTTACTGGAACTATATACTTTCTAATGTAATATAAACGAATTGATTTGAAACGTATCAAAATTTTATGAGGTAAAATGTACTAATATAACATTTTTAACCCAATTATGTGTAACAAATACAGAATAGACGGACTAAAAATGTGCGCAACCCCCTTGTTCCATAATATTAATACCCCAATGCTATATATTAAAAGAAAATATCTCTATTTTCAAGCTACACACCAAGAAAGTGTGAATAATATTTTGTTACAATGATAAAATAGAAGCATCAGTACCTTGCTAGCTATAAAAACAACAACAAAAAATGAATAAACTATACCATACATTACCTTTTTCATTTGCAGAATGTCTAATATATTTACATGTACGTTGTTTAAATAATATTTGAACCCAGAGAAAACGAAGTACAACCCTCGATATTTTCTATATATTGATTTTCCGATGAAAAAATGCATTGGGTTCTAAGATAAAGAAAAGAAATCAAAGCTTTAAAACCCTGAAAAAATATTCTTTGTAAAAATAGACTCATACCTTTTTTTTTTCCTTTGAACATTTTCTGCAAAAAGACTTCTCTTTTTTTTTGTCAAATTTTGTTACTTTTTTTGACATTGAACAATAAAACTTCTTAAAAATGCAGAAAAAAATACATTTGACTTTCAAAACATAAATCAGTCCAAAAAAGCAACGTAGATACGCGTTTCGGTTATTTTATTGTTTGTTATCTGCATATCCAATAACCAATATGATACTTTCTTTCGCCCGTACATATAAAAGGTGATTAAATATGCATTTGATACAGATGTTTTCTTTTAATCTTTGAACTTTTCGAAATATGCTATTCTTTTCACTTCAAAAGGTGAGATGACATTGATATATAGTAGTTTAAAATGTCAAATGAGTTATGTCTTATATATATAAGCTGGATTCTATAACAAGTCATTGAAGCAACTTTTTAATTTGTAGATTCTGTTTAATTATAAAAAAAAATCTACGAAAAAAAATTTATGGAAATAAGTCTGAAAATATATCTATGAAAAAACAATATACAAGTGATTATGGAACGTTGTTAAAAAATCATTGGGGATTTTTACCCTTGCTGCCCTGAGTTCTACTCTAGCGAATTTGGGGGTGTTTGGCCCCGTGTCTCCAGCGCTTAAAAGTGGAACTAAACCAGACCTGTACACCATACGTCCCGCCAGCACATACTCTGAGGTGCAGACACGTGATATTATACGTATAAAAAATAATAAAAAATATTATTTTTGGATTTATAATATTATGAAAGAAATATATAAGCAATGAATATTAATATTTACCCTTGAACCCATGGGGGTCCATATTTCAAACAACGCCATCTTGGAAACATACTCGTTATTTTACATTATGAAACTTTATGTAACTTTATGTAACTTTAAAATAAGCAGAGTTTTTTTTTGGGGGGGGGGAGGGGCGGGGGTAGGTGGTTAAATATTTTTCTCCTTCCTATCTATACTATTTCCTTATGGCCCGTTGATGATTTCTAAACAATAATATGGTCCACATCACATTTCGAGTTGCGTGGGCCTGGACTAAAACATTTAAACTATCCCGGCGATGTAAGGAAATGTGCTTTCTCTTCCAACCTTAATTTGTTCACACATATAAGTGATTATGGGAATTCGTTAAAAAGGCATTCTTGATGTTTAAAAACAATATAAATTAAAAATATTTAGTTTTTATATTCATATACAAGTTCATATTCATTCATCCAATTATATCGCATTTTTTAAGCTAACATTTTTCTTAAACTGCTTAAGTTTAAACTGTTTGTTTGAAGATACTTCATTTTTTTAGGAGTGATCATTAATGAACAAAGAAAAAAAAAGTTGCTGGGAAATTTTCTATATTGGAGATTTTGAATATGAGATGCATTTTCTGTAAAGTAAGCACAGTAGAGGAGAAGGTGAGATTATGGACCCCGCATTTATAGGGGGGGGGGGATTATGGACCCCTAAATATCTGCCGTATGCGCAGGTGCAGCCGCTAATTACAGCTATGATCTAGAGCCCCTAGGTGGCTGCAATGGATAGTCAAGGCCATTGACACCAGTTCACTCGCGAATGATGTCCTGTGGCCAATTGTTTGTTTTTCGAGTTTTCAAACTTTTTCTGAGGAAAGTAAAAGTGAATATTTTACATATCTCTTACTGTGTTTTCTAAAAACTGATTCCTGTGCCTTATTCTATACACGACATTAAGTTCCTTTTGAGCTACTTCGAAATTAAATTCGATGCAACTCATAATGTAAAAAGCGAGTTTGTTTCCAATATGGCGTTGTTTGAAGTATGGACCCCATGGGTGCTGGTATTATGGCCCCGGATCCATATTACCAACAACCGATTTCGATAATGCAATAATAATGTTTCCGTGAGAAAATGCAATTCTACAGGTGATTTCATTGTGATACATTTTATTTTCATGTTTTGTAATCTTTTTCGGTTATCCTGGAAGATAATAATGCAAGTTGAGAAGAAATCTCCCGCTAGCAAGGACGCTGTAGTGCGCAGAAGTTGGGATAGGATGAAGACGGTTGAGGCTATCCAGAAGCTAATATGCGGAGAAATGGGACTAAAGGAGGCTGCCTGAGTGTTTGGTTTATCAAGAATAACTTCGAGTTTATTGGCTTCACAAGTGAATAAGCCAGCAGCAGATTTGGTTATACAAACACTAGGGTTTTGTTTTGGTTTGGAGCGCTACGGTCAACTTTTGTTATACAAGGGCTAATTAGACCGAGACCTACAGTTTAAAGCCGATTCCGAACGGCTACAAACATGCATGCCATCAGTGGGACTCGACCCTCCCAGCATCTGAACCAAATGCCAGTGCCCCAACAATTCGGTCATCCCCTGGCACAAAAAGTAGGGAGGAAGCCTGTTTTACCAGATTATACTGAAAAAGAGTTAGTGGCCTATTTGCTAGAGATGGAATCAGTATTTCACGTTCTCACTTAGGGATGCGACATCGATAACAAAACATCGATGTTTTGAAACATCGATATTCAATATTAAAACATCGATGCTAATAAACATCGCCCAAAAACCATCGATTTTTCTAAACATCGATGTTTTAGAATGGCCATTTTTTGCAACTGGTTTAGTTACCTTTAACATTAATGTATTTTCTTCCGTCGATTTCATATGCGCTGGTTCAACAAAGTGACTAGACTGGTATTTTATACAATTAATAGATCGATGCTGATTTTATTTTAAAATTACGAAACGAATATAAAGGTTATGGCGAACTGACGCACGATAGGTCAGTGCCATTCGAACGACATTAAACGACTGATTAACAGCAGCGCTCCTCGCTAGAGGGCGTTGCAGACAATTTCACACAGGAGGGTGCCTTAATACCGAACATACCGGCCCCATTGAAATAATATTTCAATAATACAATACGATAAGACAAGTTACAATTGCAATATTACCATACAATAGTTAAAAATGCAAACAATACAATAAATTTCGATTATTTTAACAATATAGTATAACTAATTCAGTATAATTACTAGATATAAACAAACATGAAATAATTATGAGTCAATTACGTTATCAAAGGGTAAAATACTTAATTTGTGAATAGGTCTTTTATAGAGACCCTTAGAGGTTCGCACTTGAACTACTCTTACCCTTTTATCTGAACCAAGTATAACTTCTTCAACTTTACCTAACACCCAATGACAGACAGGCAAGTTATCTTCCCTTAAAAGCACCATCGTGCCGGGTTTTATGTCGTTTTTCTGAAACTGCCATTTTGTTCGTTCGTGCAATTGAGACAAATAGTCTCTTTGCCAGCGTTTCCAAATATTTTGAACCATTTTGGTAACCCTTTCCCATCTGGACAGTCTATTTTCTGGTCTGTTGGTAATATCAGGCTCTACAGGGGCTAGTATAGGTCGGCCGATTAAAAAATGGCCTGGTGTTAAAGCATTAAGATCATTTGCATCTGAAGATAGAGGTGTAATAGGCCACGAATTCAATATACCTTCAATTTGAGTTACCAGGGTCATAAATTCTTCGGCAGTTAATTTCGAGTCCCCAACAGTCTTTTTAAGATGTGTTTTAAAAGACTTTACTCCCGCTTCCCAAAGTCCTCCAAAGTGAGGTGCCTTGGGGGGTATAAATTTCCATTCTATTTCCTCGGTCAATAGAAAGTTCGTCAAACCTGGTTCTGGAAGGTTAACTAGCTCAAACATTTTTTCAA
Organism: Dolomedes plantarius; assembly: GCA_907164885.2. Classification (NCBI taxonomy): domain Eukaryota; kingdom Metazoa; phylum Arthropoda; class Arachnida; order Araneae; family Dolomedidae; genus Dolomedes; species Dolomedes plantarius. The sequence continues at coordinate 5,787,972 of OU015497.1, read as the reverse complement.
TTCATTTCGAGCTCCAATAAAGTTTGTAGCATTGTCGCTATATATGGTCGAACATTTTCCTCTTCTTGAGAAGAATCTTTTTAAAGTGGCAATTAGAGCCTCAGTAGATAAATCAGAGACAATTTCGAGATGAATTGCTCGTGTTACCAAGCATACAAACACCGCGACATACATTTTTTGGAAAGTTCCCTTTCTTTGATTTTTTATTCGTATAAGAAAAGGACCACAAAAGTCTATTCCACACTTATTAAAAGTGGGTTCAATTTGCACTCGCTCTGGAAGCAAGTTGCCCATTAATTGATCTATCGGCACGGGTTTATATTTGAAACATTGTACACAATTGTGTACGATTTTCCTAGCAAGATTTCTGCCACTAATTGGCCAATATTTTTGCCTGACAGCGTTCAATAAGGCTTGTGGCCCAAGATGCAAGTATTTCAAATGATGGTACTGGAAAATTAAGTGAGTTAATTTATGTTTAGAAGGCAAAACAATAGGAAATTTAGAGTTAAAACTTACCTGAGACATAGCTAGTCTCCCACCGACGCGTAAAATACCTTCCTTATCTAAAAAACTGTTCAGAGATTTTAATTTACTTTTTTTATTTACCTGATTACCCCTTTCAATTGCGGATATTTCAGAAGCAAAGGTTTCCCTTTGAACCTCCTTTATTAAAAACAATTCTGCCCCCTTAACTTCTTCCAAAAGGATAGGTCTAGATTTACGAAATTCCTTCTTCTTCCTAACGTTAGAAATAAACCTAAAAATAAAACTAAGAATTCTGATTAGTTTCATATAATTATTACTAAGATTCAGCAAACCAGTTACGAGTGAATTTGGTTTTATAATAGCAAAATTAGAGTTCAATAATGGCTTGAGTTCTTTACTATAGTCATTGGAATTTAGAGAGTCAAATTTTTTTTCATCCAATTGTTCATCAGAAGGCAATTGTGGGACACACCACCATATATCACACGTTAAAATGTCCTTGGCATCTAATCCTCGAGAAATGACGTCAGCCGGATTATTTTCAGAAGAGATGTGCCTCCATTCAAAGGATTCAGTGAGATGTTGTATTAATGCAACTCTATTACTGACGAAAGTTTTCAACAAATGAGGCGATTTTCTAATCCATGCAAGAGCAATTGTGCTATCTGTCCATAGAATTATCTTGTCCGGATTAACCTTCAAGGAGTGTAAGACTTTATTCATCAATTTAGACAGCAAGAGACATGCGTTTAACTCCAGCCGTGGAATCGAGAGAGTTTTGATAGGTGCAACTCTTGATTTGCTGCATAATAATTGAGCAGCCGAAGATTCACCATGGCTCAAGGGCTGGATATAAACAGCAGCCGCATATGCTAACGAAGATGCATCTGAGAATCCATGTATCACGATGCGATTTTCTTGGAAAACAAATCTAGGAATTTTGAGATTTTCTAATTCAGAAAGAGTTGATACGAAATCAGTCCATTCCTTCGCTAAAGGATCTGGCAACGGCTCACTCCAATCAATTTTGGATAACCACAAACACTGCATGAAGATTTTAGCTTTGGTTATAACTGGTCCTATTAACCCAAGTGGATCGAAAACTCTTGCAATTAGAGAAAGAACATCTCATTTTATATAAGAAGTTGTTTCTGGAACATTAGTTTTGAACTGAAAACAGTCAAGTTTAGGATTCCATAGAACACCCAAAGTTTTGATTGCCTCGTGTTCTGGTTGTTCATCGAAACTATATTCGACACCGACTTTGCTTGATGGAACACTGAGATCTGGATGGTTTGCACACCATTTGTGCAACTTCATTTTACCCAATTGCAGCAAATTCTATCAATTCTCTTTGCAATGATTTTGCTTTTCCCAGTGACGATTCACCAGATAAAATATCATCCATATAAAAATCATTTAATGCAACAGACGATGCTAAAGGTAATTTGTGCCCTTCATCTAAGGCTAATTGCTTCAAGGTACGAGTGGCAAGGTAGGGAGCACTGGACGTCCCATAAGTCACAGTATTAAGTCTAACTTGTACTGGCGAATTAATACTGTCCTTCCATAAGATTCTGAGAAGGTCCCGTTGGGCTGGGTTTACTTGTATCATACGATACATCTTTTCTACATCTGCCGTGAAGGCATACCGATGCTTACGAAATCGTATCATTATAGAAAATAGTTCTTGTTGAGGAATTTTCCCCTTCAAAAGAATATTATTTAATGACAGACCGGACGTTGTCGCTGCTGATGCGTTGAAAACTACTCTTAAACGCGTACTGGTTTTTTCAGGTCGGTAGACGCCGTGATGAGGTAAATAATAACAACCAGTTTCAGTATCGGAACCCTCAATTAATTCCATATGATTCAAATTTTTATACTCCTCCATGAATTCCGAGTAGAGGTGTTGCATATTAGAATCTCTGTGCAAACGCTGCCACAGTTGATTAAGCCGTTTTTCTGCTAAGTTTCGAGATTCTCCTAATAATTCCGCAGCTTCTAAGGGCATCGATACAACATATCGCCCATCAGAATTTCGATAATGTGTCTGTTCAAAGTGGGTTTCGCAAATTTGTTCTTCCTTACTTAATTTTACATCCAAGTCATTAATATTTTCTGTTTCCCAAAATGTTTGCAATGTTCTATCTATATTTTCAAAACTTGTATTCAAACCGCAATAAAGACTTGTTGTCGACGAATTTGTTTTTCCCGCAACAATATAGCCAAATACAGTTTCTTGGAAAAGTAATTTCCCACATGAGGATCTAAACTGATTAGGTTTCAATAAATCAAAAAATAGCGAACAGCCTATGAGTAAGTCAATTTCTCCCGAGAGGTTAAATTCCGGGTCAGCAAGTTGTATGTGAGATGGTATATTTATTTCAGTTATATCAATGGGGTTTATTGGAGTCAAATTTGTAACGAAAGGCACAATTAATAGCTCTAGATGTTGCGAAAAACCTCCGCAGCTGTTGGAAACTAATGAATTTATTTTTTGGTTAACAGTTAGTGAGATTTCTCCGAGTCCAGATATTGAAGCATGTGTTTTCTCCTTTTTTATTTCTAATTTATTTGCGGTTTTAGTCGCTACGATATTCAGTTGAGAGCCACTGTCTAATAACGCTCTACATCGTAAATAATCGCCGTTCCCCTTTTTAAGATAAACAATCGCTGTCGGTAGCAGAGTATTTTTTCTTTTCGAGGCTAAACAGTTTGAGAATGCCAGCGCGCCTTCCACCTGATGTAATGACTCATCAGTTTTCGCTTTTACTGGCGCCAACTGACATTCTAACGCATTGCTTTGCTCGACTGTGATTTTGGGAACTTGCGGCTCGAAAATATGTAATAAAGTATGATGCAATTTGCTAGAGCATACCTCACATCTATTCTTTGAAAAGCATTGTTTTACTTGATGGGAACCCTTCAAACAGGAAAGACACAATTTTTGCCTTTTTACATAATTAAATCGATCCGAAACCTTCATATTTTGAAAAATACTGCACTTATAAATTGAATGATTAGGCAATTTGCAAACCGTGCAAGGATTTGAAGACGTATTTGTATTTAAAAAGGTTCTACCTTTATTCACCGAGACTTGTTTCTGCTTATACGTAAATGGTACTGTACGATTAATACTATCAAGAATTTGACAACGTCTTTCTAGAAACTCTAAAAGCGCATCAAAGTCTGGCACATCATTATTTGTTAATGTTGATTCATACAACTTTCTAGTTTCATTATCTAATTTTTGAAGTATAATATTCATAAGCAGAACGTTTGATAATTTGTCACGTTCGAAAGTTAACAATTTTAAAGCTCGAATATTTTTCTTAATACAGTCTAAAAAACTACGTAAGTCTTTTCCAGATTCTGACGTTAGTTTTCCGTGATTAATTATATTTTTGACGTATGTATCTATGATAATTCTTTTATTTTCATATCTCTTCTGAAGTGCTTTCAGAAGTGAATTATAACTATCATCTGTAGTTTCGATTTGTGATGCTTCTCCCTTTAGAGAGGCGCGTAAGTAATACAACTTTTGGTTTTCCGTCAAACACGGATTATCGTTCATTAAATTTTGAAATTGACATATAAAAGTACTCCAGTCCTCGAATTTGCCATAAAATATTGGCAAAGGTATCTCTGGTAGCTTAATTGCTACGCTATCATTCTTCGTGGAATTACTTGAATCAACAATACTAGACGAATTACTAGCTTCTTTTTTACAGTTGTATAATAAGGTAGTTAGACTTACCTTTAATTCTTGTAAGTCATCATCAATAGCAACAAGGTCCACTTCAATATCCTTGATTTGTTTATCAGATGAAGTTTCATAATATTCAACCTTTAATTGTTCGAAAGTTTCTATTATCGTTTCAAGAATTTCTAAACGAGACTTAAGTTCAGCTTCACTGCTGCTAGCTTCCTTTGAAATTAAAGATTTAAATTTCGTTATTCTTGCTTTTATATTACCCTTTCTCCTATTCAAAACCGTCAAATCTGGATCAGCCATTTTTTGGCACTCTTGAAAAACGAAAGTCACCAGTCAGGGTTCAATTTACTCCGCGAGCGGTCCAAATGTATTTTCTTCAGTCGATTTCATATGCGCTGGTTCAACAAAGTGACTAGACTGGTATTTTATACAATTAATAGATCGCTGCTGATTTTATTTTAAAATTACGAAACGAATACAAAGGTTATGGCGAACTGACGCACGATAGGTCAGTGCCATTCGAACGACATTAAACGACTGATTAACAGCAGCGCTCCTCGCTAGAGGGCGTTGCAGACAATTTCACACAGGAGGGTGCCTTAATACCGAACAATTAATGTTACTTCAGTTAGTCGTGAGGGGGGGGGAGGGGTGATTTCATTTTACTCTGCCATTTGGGCTGACACAAATGACAAAAACTTGGTTGCTGTTGCCTTGCGCTACATTGATGACTCAAAATTCTCGTTGTATATATCGCCATGTTTTGCCTTCAAATGTCCAGATAAATTCGTGGTATTGCCAGAACTTTTGAGGGACTTAAGTAAAATATTGTATTTTGCCAATTGGTCAAAGGTTTTGCAAAAATATTTCCAAACGGTACTTTTGAGAGGCATCTTACTAATAATATTAACGTCAATTGTATATAAAACAGAACAAAACAAAAACTTAAATGGCCGGTCTCATGTATATACTATTTATAAAATAAAACCCCATGGAAGGTTCTGGAGTGTCAGGAACATTCCAAGCGCTCTCATTGGTTCATTGGTTGTTGATTGCCATTTGTCTGTTTGCTAAGGAATCGTTCCCTCTTTTGTATTCGTCCTTTTCAGAATTCAGACTTACATTTACTGAGTGTGAAAATTATGCTACGTGGTAAATTTTTTTATTATGGTACTTTTTCATTTAAAAAAACATCCAGACAACGTAAAACATCGAGCAAAAAACATCGATGATAAAAAAACATCGGCTTGAATAAATCGATGTTTAAAACATCGATGTCTTTATCAAAACATCGACATCGATGTCTCATCCGTAGTCTCACTCGACAAGATGTGAGGAAATCGGCGTTCCAATTGGCTGAACGCAATAATATCTCCCACACTTTCATAAACGAAGCAGCAGGGAGAGACTGGCTAAACCGATGCCTCACTCGTCAGACAAATTTCGATCAGAAAACCTACAGGGACGTCATATGAACATGCAGAATGATTCACACGTGAGCAGGTGGCTCGGTTATTTTTATTTGCTGGAAGACTTGTGTTCTGCGAATCATTTCCAGAATCTTCAATGTAGGTGAGACTGGTTTAAGTGTGGTTCAGTCAAAAGTTTCCCAAATCATCGGGTTGAAGAGAAAACGTCAGGTGGGAGATCTAACTACAGCTGAACGTGGTTCTCTGGTAACTTTGGTTTGCTACATGAGTGTTGGGGGAACATATTTTCCACCAATGATGATATTTCCTCGTAAAATCTTAACGGATCAGCTTATGAAGGGAGCCCCATCCGGAGCAAATGGAAGAGCTCATCACTCTGCGTGGATACAAGCCCATATGTTTACAGAGATGGCCTAGACCAGCAAGAAACATCGTGCATCTTCTGTGAAGGTGCATTCAAAGATGACACATGAGAACTTTGGATTTGTTGTGGGATGAGTCTACACTGGACTCATTCTGCGTGCACCGGAGCCGAAGCTGAGTTTAATATTTGCTACTTTTGTCGCCAAAATTGAAACTTTTTTATAAATATAATATTTCATGATCCAGCTGTTTAATAATATATTACCTTTCTTTCACTCTTTCATTTGAAAACTTTTCTATTTTTTGTTTCCAGCTGTTTAATAAATAGAAAAATGATTTTTTTCGTAAAAAAGGTGGGGATCCATATTACCCTCCCCTTTGGGTCACCTGCAAGTTGTGACTTTTTTCACTTATGTGATTGTATACATCTTAAAATTTGATTTAGTGGCAAATCCACTTAAGGGCATTTAGAGGAGAAGTTATGGAGGAGGTTAGAACTCCAAAATATGAAAATCAGTCATTGGTATGACCACAGTGAGCCAAAAACAAAAGGGGGTCCATAATCCCACCTTCTCCTCTACTAAAACACAATATATAAATTCTCGAGGAAATTGTTATTATTATTTTTTTTACCCCTGGTATTCTTTAGATACAGGATTGGAAATGACGCATTATTTTCTACATACAGAGTGATATTATGCAATGTTTTACAGGTTATCAGTATATAAACCCCAAAAGAATTATAATTGTTATTAGATATTAGAAAATTCCTTTTACCCTTTGTTCAATGAAGCTCGCATTACCAAGCAACTTGTAGTCCACTATAATGTCAAGTTCATTAAACAGGGTACAATTTATTTCAAATAACATTTTTCTTTACGGTATAATTTTTAATGACTGCCAGCCAGGAGCGAAATTTGAACTAGTTGTTTGAACGTGTTGTTTTCAATGTCTTACCTCAGATAATCTCAAATTGGTCTATATTTTTAACATGTTTTTATTAACTCGCTTTCTTGTTTGTTTGTTTGTTTGTGTGTTAGTCCGGTACAAATCTTGAAATAGATTTTTAACTAACTTCCCGACTAGCTAGACATTTCAAACATTTAGAATAGCTTAGAACACGATGGCAATGCATTTTTCTAATACTTTTAGCCATCTTTAAGCAAATTTGAATTCATTTTCAGTTAATTTTGTTTTGTATACTGGTGCAGCCCTCTATCGGCCAGGACGGGAACGAAAAGTTAAACACAAGTTAACTTCTAATTAACTTCATTTTCTTTCAAGTTGATGGGATAATTCCTCAAAAAAATTTTAAAAACGTATTTATTAATACATAGAATTGTCAAATTTATATGATTCACCAGAAAATTTAAAAACATGGTGTATAAAAAGTTTTTTTTAATCTTGTAATTGTTATTTAATCATTGGATGCTGCTGCATTTTATTTCAAGATGAATAAATTTCATATTTTCTCTTACCTTGCGTTCTACAATAGCGAATGTGTAGCGGTGGTGTTTGAACAGGCGTTTCCAGCACTCAAAGGTGCAAATAAACTAGGCTTCTTAACATACGGCCCGCTGGTCGCATGCAGCCCGCCAGAACTTACTCCGAGGTGAAGACGCATACTATAATAAATCTAAAAAGATATTAAATATTATTTTTAGAGTTATAATATTACGAAAGGAATAAATAATCAAGGAATATTAATACTTATGCAATTTTTAAAATAATCATTAAGTTATTTTTTTAACCCTGGTATCCTGTTCGTGTCTATTTGACCGGAAATAAATTTTATCAGTGTATACATTATGAACCATCAGTGATAACAGAGTTAGAGCTTGTTTTTATATACCGTAAAATTTCGACTATAATACGCACCCGAGTATAATACGCATGCCTGATTTTGCAAACAAGCTAACAAGATAGAGATTAATTTGTGAGGAACTGTTGGATTAGTGCTAAATATGCCACATAAAGCTACTTATTTAACCACACATAGCTTCCAGGGAATTTATGTCCAGACCTCTAGAATCACTTAACGTAGTGAAGCGTATTCAAGGAGCAAACCAAGATTAAGGACTTCCAGGACCACTTGCAACAGACGTTACTGTAGTGAAACGAGCAAGATGTAAATTTTGTTCATCACAAAATGACCAGACAAATTTGCTGTGTTCCAACTGCAAGATGCATGCTTGCAAATCACACGTAACCTATTATTGTCCCAATCGGAAATAATGTATCATTTATTCTGTGCATAACTTTGTTTGGTGGGTTATCGTAGGCCTACAGTTCGACTTTCATTTTTTATGATGCAATT